>JAOXJM010000052.1:16893946-16947099 GCA_026413425.1 Tringa solitaria | reverse complement strand
TCCAAAGAATGCTGAAGGGTAACATACATTAATGCGTTGATTTCTTTCTTTCTTTTTTTTTTTTTTAACCCACCCCCCCACCCCTTGCATTGGGTTAGATGCGATTAAAAAAAAAATAATAAAGTGGAACTGAAAATATGCGTAGACCCCCTTTCCCCTTCTCTAAAATGCCAGGCAGTGATTCTGTACCAAATCTTCTTTATGGAGTTCTGGTGGGTTTGAAGATGGTAAGAAAAACTCTTGCACAATTCGTAACACCTATATCTCCCCTGGTGCGGGGGGGGATGCCCTTGGAAAGCATAATGCTGAAAATCAGACTTTTGTATGAAAGCAAATGTTCAGACATGATAGTAATAAAAAAACAATAAATGATATTCATTTTTATAATTACCTCAATTGTTTGGGAATTACAGTGTTGCTTATGTACAGCTGGAGGGGATGCTTGCTTAAAATAGCAACGTGGACTTTTTTAAGGGTATGGGTGGAGGGCTGGAGTGCAACATTTGACGTGTTCAAAGATTAGGAGCCGCTCTTGCAGAAACAAGTACGGATCTCACAACTGTAGTGCAGGTTTTATGGCTATGTCAAAGCAGGTTTCTATTTAACTATTGTCTTTTTTGTTGTATTTGAAAGATCTTTCAAGTGCCACTGTATTAGTGTCCTAAGAGTTTTAAAACATTTGCCATCACAGCAGTATTTATTTTTGTCTTGATGTGTATGTCCAGGAGTCACTGTCAAATAGAAGTGGATCTACAGCGTGACAAGAAGTGAAGGATTTAAAAACACATGTATCATACTGGAAACATTAGCATGTGTGAAAACAAAAATAAAATGATATATAATATTTCTATATATTCTATAGTGCTAATAATACAGTAAGCTATTTAAGATGTTTCTTGACGATTGGTAACAGGCATAACAGGGAAGCAGAGAAAAATGCATAAAATGATTTATTTTTCCCCTTTGTCTAAGTGTCCAAGGGTATAGTTATGTACGAGGAAGGACGAAACATACAGCTGTGTGTTCATAGCTACAATGGAGCTTTTACGGAGTCAACCTAGCATTTGATTTCAGAGCGCTGGTTAGATATGCATTTGTTGTGAATTGTCATTGCTCTGCGATGGAGCCAGATGGTGGTCTGGTTCTTTCTGGGATCCTTGCCTAGAGACTCTGTCCCATCATTAAAACTTGATTAAAAAAATATGAGATTTTACTACTTCTGCTTTTATAATTTCCTGAGAAAGTCTCGGTTTATTAAAGGTTAACTGGTGTGTTGCAAATGAGAAGTGCAGACACCTCAAGTAGTTTTTAATCTTGGCAGTGTTCTCTGATGCTCTTTGAAGGCTCATTTTGGAACTTGAGTTTTTAAACAAAAGTGGCTTTTCCAAACTGTTCTCTTAGGAGACTATGGACTTTTCTACAGGAAGTACATTTTACATTGCCTGTCTGGGTGTTGTGCCTTCAGCAAATGTGAAGAGTATGAGTAGGAAAAAGGAAATTGATTTGTGAAAATAAATGGGTATAAACAGGATGCTGATAAGTGTATGTGTGTGTGTACGTGTGGAAATTTTAGTGGTGTAACATGTCTATTTCTTGTATTAGTACTTTAAAGTTAAACAGGTGATAACTGGCTACTAAGCTAATGAGTTCTTGATGAAATTTTGGCATTAGATGTTGAACTTACTCTGAAAAGGAAATGTTTAATAAACTAGTTAAAAGATCATTGCATAAGGTTGCCTATACACTTGCTGAATGATTACATTACATATGTCCATTTCCTCAGTTCATCACTCAGCACAAACAACATTAATAATATCTCTCACTGGGAGTTCTTATGATTTGCCGGTTAGGTTATATTCCTGTATTTCAGATAGCAGTGCTAAAAACGGAGGGATAGCTAATTTGGTATTTAAAATACACATTAAGGTACTTGTGTTTTTGTGGAATAAGTTATCACTGTGTATATTCTGAGTGGATTTTGGACCTCTGGGTTTAGGCTATACCCCATGTTTTTCTTTTTTTCTTTTTTTTTTTTTTCCCCCCAGTCGGTGTGTCCTGGGGCAGTGCTTGAAAATCTGATCTGCTTATAGAGCGTGTCGCTTGCTTTTGATCCATCGTCTGCTTTACGAAGCAGCCCTGCTGCCTGCCTCACAGTCCTGTCTGTCCCTCTGCCTTGGAACAGCCAGGCTTGTGCTTGCCAGCGCTGCCATCGGCCGGGCCAGGGGGCCGGGAGCTGCGGAGCCGGGGGGGCACGTTGCCCACAGGGATGCCAGCCCAGCTCCCCCCTCCCGGGCCAGGGCACCAGGCCACAATGTCCCGTCCCGCTGCTTTACCTCTGAACCTTTGCTGTGGTTTCTAAATAGAGCTTTCTCATGACAGCGTGTTAAACCATAAGCTCTTTTGGTTTGGGGGGATGAAGCATGGTCATTTATGTGTGCAGAATTCCTCAGTCTCTTCTGGGAAAGTTTTCCCGGGTGAGTAAAGTGAACAGGAATTAGTTGTCGCGGGGTGTGTGAAAGAGATGAGCCCGATTGACTTAGCTTCCAAAAATCTCCTTTGGATTGTAATTACATTAAAAAGGGCATCCTGTCGTTCTGAGAGAGCGCTCGCTGCTCTGCTAATAATGGTGCATTGCAAGCATCTGCTTCACTTTACTGGTACGAACGGTGTGCCAGTAGAGTTACAGCATCCGAGTCTGGTCCATAATTTGAGCTCCACCTACTACATTGCAGCAAGGAATTATCCAACACACTGTACAATTGTACCTGGGCATGTTTTGGTGAACAGAAGAAGTAATGCAAAGCTCATTTTGTGCGGAAAAAAAAAAAAAAAAAGGACTGCAATTTTGTTCAGGTAAAGCTTCAGGAGAAGTGGATGGGACTCTGCTGTGTAAAAGGCTGGTGGGCTAAGCCCTACGTGTAATGCTGCTCCATTAGAAAAATAAGTATGTGAACAACTGGCAGTTAAAAGAGGGCCTTTAGAGTCTTTTTTTTTTTTTTTGTATTCAGAAAAGAGGATTAAAGGAATTAAAGCCAAACATAGTTGAAAAAAATCGAAAAGTTTTAAATGTGAAAAATTATAGAGAAAAGTAGGGTATCAGAAAGATTATGAACATGGTTACAAAAGAGCTCTGCCTGTTGTGAGGAGGGACATCTAGCTGAAGTCGGAATACTTTAATACTTAGCTGTTATGCTTAAAAATAGTGCCTGGGTTTGCTTTCTGTCTGATTTAATAATTACAGTGTGCTGCTTCAACTGACGCTAATGCTTGTATTAGTGAAGAATCAATAGCGTGTACAAGATACAGGGTGCACTAAGTTGCACTGAACTGGAGGGAGGCTGTTTTGAAGATTTGGCACGTCGTTTTGATGGAACAGAAAGGCCAGTGCGCAACTTTGTGTTGTTTTCTGCTGTGAACAAAACCAGAAAATAGTACAAGTACTGTAAACGGTAATGATCACTCAGTGTAGGAAAACAGAGGAAAACCCTCTGTCCTCCACTGAATCAACTTAAAACACAAGACGTGTAAAAGTGTGCAAGTTGCCGAGGCTGACCTAAGTGCTGATAATGAGAAAAGAGTTAGATAACGTATCTTTCGGTCTTTCTAACAAAAGGAGGAAGTTCTTCATTTTTCCAATCACTTCATAATTAGTAAGGTGGTAAGCTTCATGCCCTGACTGTGAAGAGGAACCTAACTGACTCAATTTAAAACCGCAAACCTTTTTTTTTTTTTTTTTCAGTTACAACTTGAAGTCAGGTCTCTAGAGATGAAATACTGGTGGTTATAATCAATTCTGAAACAAGTGTTTTTCATCCTGTAGGCCACGAGAAGAAGAGTGGGATTATTCTTTATTTCCCCCTTCATTTCTAATTGTTGTGGTGTGTTTTAAGTGTCCTTGAAAGCAAAGGGTGTTTAACGTGAGCTTTTGCACACCGCAAGGGGTGGTCTCAGAGCTTGTGTTTCACTTTTGCTCCTGTGCACCCCTTTAAGTGCAGGCGTGGGTCTCTCTGGAGCGGTGAGTGCCAATTGTGTCAAATTGTGCTTTATGTGAACAGTCTGAACGTCAGGCAAATGCTGCCCGTGTTACTTAATCAAATGGATCAAAAATGTTCTAATTCTAGTGCCATTACAATTAAGGGTATTGTACCAGGATAAATACTACTCCGCTGGAATTATGCATATCAATAAGGCAAGCAGATTTAATTTGGAGGCTCTAAGTGAGTGTGAGACTGCTTGCCATTGATGTATCCAACTTCGATGGTCAGCGCTTTCTGCTAATTCCTGGCAGTCACTGGATGCGGTTTACATTTTGTATCAGAGCTCCTGAGCAAGATCTTACATGCGCATGTTCTAAAATAAAAAAATACATGGAATAACATTTCAGCAATATTCATTATATTGCACACATTCAAAGTAAAAAATAAGGTTTATCTGGTTTATTTGGATTTGCTGGTATCAAATTAGTTCTGTTAATGTGTTTAAATAAGAGCTCTTGGCTGTCATGACATCCATGATTCTTCA
This sequence comes from Tringa solitaria, assembly GCA_026413425.1. Lineage (NCBI taxonomy): Eukaryota > Metazoa > Chordata > Aves > Charadriiformes > Scolopacidae > Tringa > Tringa solitaria. The sequence goes on along the minus strand of JAOXJM010000052.1, from coordinate 16,942,578 downwards.
CATAAGTTATCAATTCTGCAAAGAAAATGCATAGATTCTGTACAACACAGACTGTTTTAACTTTGGAAGTTGGAAGATTTTCTTGTATTTATTTTTCTTTGAGGCTTGGGGTTTCCTGCATCATGAGATCATGAAAGGATTGCAAGAATGGGGCTGCATGGAGTGTTTAGTGTTTGGATTAATGCAAATTCAATGAGAATCATTGTGAAGCACAAGGTTTCCTATCTTCCCTTGGTGCATGAATCATAGAATCATAGAATCATCTGGGCCGGAAGGGACCTTCAAAGGTCATCTAGTCTGACCCCCCTGCAGTTGGCAAGGACACCCTCAACTAGACCAGGTTGCCCACGGTCCTGAAGAGCCCGTGTTCCTCAGGCACATCAATACCATGAAAGCTATGGAAAAAAAATCTTTCATAACATAAATGGCATTGCAAATGGGAGAACTAGGATTAAAGAATTACCTGCTTCTGCAGTGAAACACAAAGCTGTAAAATGTATGTAAAAAATGTATGGTGTATTCCTTCACAGAAGAACATTCTAGATGTAAGGGAACCATTTATATGCACTGATGTGGGTGAGATCCCTGGCATCCACATCAATGTCTGATCCAGGAACACGCTTGTTATGAACACGGTGGTGAGAAGGGAATTGAGGACGAGCAGTAGGTTACCATCTCTTCATTCCTATGAGAGAACTTGGTGAGTAGCCAGGACAGCCTGTCTTTTAGTATGAGGTACCACAAACTTGTGTATGGATACAATGGCATTATTCTGGTGAGGTTTGATTGAAAATAGGACTTTCCTGCTGAAAAACATGATTCGAGGAACTCCCCAGATGAAAAATTACTCACAAAGCAATCTGAGCAAGGCAGGCTGGTAGGAGCTGCTGACCTACCTCTTTCTAACAGCATTAGTGGAAGCTGAAGTTGCTAACAGGAAGGGTCCCTGCAGCCTCAATTTTAAGGACTCAGAAGATGCTAGTAACCTTTAAGGATTTTCAAGAATGCCTTCACATGTCATTTTCATTGGAATGGGAATATTATGCAGGAGTCAGTGGGAGTTATATTTCAGGGTGCCTCCAAAATTCATATCCTTATAAATTCATGTTGGAAGGGGCCTCAGGAGGTTTCTCGTCCAACCTCCTGCTCAAAGCAGGGTCAGGTTACGAGGTCAAACTAGGTTTCTCCAGGTTTTATCCTGGTGGTCTTGAGAACCACCAAGGAGAGAGACTGCACAATCTCCCTGAGCAACCTATGCAATGCATGACTGTTCTCATGGTGAACCATGATGCTTCAGCAAAACTGCTGCCAAATCACTAACTACGTTACATAAATTTCTTGTCCCTTAATTTTGTGTTTTGCCTGATGTGGGTCGTGTCCTCACTTCCCTTTAACTGCAATAGACGTTGGCTGCAGCTCAGCTGTTGTGAAGGGTCAGCAGCAAAATGCTTAATAAGTAGTGATCTCAGTGGAAAAATGTGGATTCACAATTAGAATGCTGCATCCAGCAATGTCCCTTCTTTTACCCAGGAATGATAAAGAGGAGAGCAGAGGCAAAAGAAATTAACTTAGAAGAAAGGAAAGGAATGCAAAGTGGTGTCTATCGGAAGTGGCTCTTTCTCTGCTATAAGAAAGAAATAGTGTTAAGGAAAATGGAAAGAAACAAATGATACCACGCAGCGAGGTCAGGAGAGGATGAATAAGGGTATTTGCATGTTTAAAACAGAGAGGATAGAAACCTGAAGGATATAAGATAAAATGTGCTGATGCTGTGTGCTGTAACCATTTGTGATTAATCATGATATGCAGAAAGAATTCCTCACTTCTAACACTTACAGTTTTAGACTCACTGGTTTTACTCATAATTTCGAGATGAATTTCAAACAGGAATAATTTTCATAATTATTTGGATACTTTTGGTATTCCAATTTGTTTGGGGTACAGATAGAAACAGAATAGCTGACCTTTTGTCTAAATATTCCTTTCTTCAGACCTCTATGCATATATTCTCAAGAAGCCCCCCCGTCTGCTAAATTCTTGGCACCTTCTTTTTTCCATCTGCCAGATGGTTCCTTCTCCCACCAGTCAGGATTATCAATAATTACATGTTTCAAGCCATGTGCATGTCTCATAACAGTTTATCATGGGAGACGTAAAATGGGAAAGGGCATATTTAGTGTTTATATAACTTCCAGAATCACTTCTGGCAGCTTTTAGGATTTGCTTATTTGCCACCGGTGGTTCCTATGGATGCTTGCTCTATCAGTCTGCTATCAGCTCTTCAGATCTCACATTATTTGGTCCATTTGCTAAAATAAGATGTCTTACATGCTCAGAAAGCAGGTGTTTTTAGGTGTACTAATGTAGTTGGTCAAGTGGTGACCTGTTTTGCTCTTCAGGACACCCTTATATCTGCTTGCCTGCTCCTTCACTTACAATGTAACAGCTACATCAGACCCCGCCAATGCCAGACTGGAGCGGTTGGAGACATCTGGGGTCTTTCCACCCATAAAGCAGTGACAAAGGTCTGACCGCCAGAGCAGAACTCAGGGGTGAAGCATGCTGACCTCCATGGTGTTAAATGTTCTTTCCACCTGCTTTGCTGACCGTAGCTCCACCTCAAAGCACCAGAGCTGGCAGTGGTAAAAGGTACCTGTTTCAAAGAGGTTTTGATACAACGGTAAAAAGTGATGGGAAGCAGTTATTCCTGTTTCTCTGCCCTGCTATGGGAACGAGCATGAAGCAGCCAGTGCTGACCATAACGCTTTGATTTTGTAGGAGTTTTAACATCTAATCACACGTTCTTTTGTACTGAGCAGAGGTAAAAATACACAGTATAGAAGTGTAATGTTGTGACTATTGCCCAGAGGATACCTGCGGTGTTGTTTTAACCCAGGAGACCTCACCACAAGGCACAGCTCATGCATCCATGAGCACCCTCCATTTTATTTTGTTTTAAATAGAAAATATCATATCTGGTAGCTCAGCAGAGATGAAACCATTGACTTTTGGGAGGCAGTGCCCCGCAGGTGCTAATTAGGGGTGCTGACACCTGGCATGGAAAAGGGACACCACCTGAAAGTGGTTGGGGGTGTGTGTGCTGCTAAACCCTTTTGCCTCCCAGACAGGTAATGGTTTCTCGGGAAAACAGGATAAAAGCAGAAGTCTTCCTTGCCATTACAGGGGCCTAAGCTGCTCCCCTACCCTTTATTTCTCTGTATTTCTGCCTCCTGCCTGGCCCAGCTGGCTCCCAGGTGCCCCTTGTTTCAGGGCTGGCCATGGGCAATCAGCCTCATGGGCCGCAGCTGGCTGAGGTGGGGATGGCGGCTGGGCACTGGGGGGAAGGACCATTCCTGAGGGAGGGCTTCAGGAAGATTAAGTGGAGGGTGGGCCCTCCTTCCTTTCGGCAGGAGGAAAGTTGTGGTGTAGTCTTGCCTAGAGGTCTCTCTGAGGAGAAGGGCTGCTTTGCTGTAGTCCTGGGACTGCTGAGAGTCCACGGGAAGGAGACTGAGCAAAAGTGCTTTTCTATCCTGAGGCCTTGCAGTGCCCTGACCAACAGCGAGAGGTGATGAGGTTGCTGGGCTCAGGCACCACGGAGGAGGTGTGCTTCAGGGGAAAGAGTCAGCAAAACGCATTGAAGAGTGTTGGTTGGGACCAGGAGGCTCCTGAACAAAGCAAGAAATGAAGCTCAGGAGCAACACGAGAGACTGTGTGCTGTGCAGGAGAGGCGCCCGTGTGAGGAGCAGCTCATGAGGCCTCCCGAGGCTGTCAGAGGTGAGGCATTGCAGGGTGGCCATGTTGCGGTGGGGAGGGTGAACAGAGGGAGGGGACAACTGCAGTGTTGGGATGCTGCTTCAGGGAGATTTGTGGGCAAAAGTGGAGTGTCTTCTGGAGTGCTATTTGCTAAACCGAGTTGAGGAGATGGGTACTAGTGGTCTACCTGTCCTGGTGGCAACAGGGCACTAGGCATGTTGTTTTGGGCTAATAACTGGAGGGTGTGAAATTCGAAGGAGGGGAGGTGTTAAAATGAGTTAATGTGGCACAAAGCCCATGCTGTAGTCAAGTGGGCTCTGAAGGGGGAGTGAGATATGTAGGGAAGGTCTGTGCCTGCTGGGTGGTTGGGCAGTGCTGGGTCAGGCTGTTGGGGATACTATGGGAGGTGAGCTATTTGTCTGCCTGGCAGTGGGAGGCTGTCAGCAGATGGAGGAGTGTTTGCTGCTTCTGGGGAGCCCCAGGTGTGTTCCAGAGCTGGTGAGGGATCCCTGTGGAGGGTGATGCCCATGGGTTGTTGGCTGCAGCCAAATGGTGGGAGAGTGCTGTTTGTTTTGGGTGTTACAGTGTGGGGTTTGGGCCCTGCAGGTGCTCTGCTGATGTGAGGGTATCCGGCTCCCATCAGTACCGTGGTACACTGCTGTAGGCTGCCACACATGTGTGCCACCACGTCTTGCCTGGTACCATGGGTATGCTCTCCTGCTGGGCTATGGCTGCCTGCAACGGCTCAAGTAAATCTACAGGTAAGGAGAGGCTTCAGAGTTGGTCACTCCTCACATGCATACATACTGACTGACAGAAAAAAAAATCTGTATTTGTTTCCTTGACATCTTTAAGTCTTGTTGAGGCTTAATGGGGAGTCCTTTAGGGTATCTAGTGGCAGTCCCATCCCATACCTGGAGTTGCAGGTGAATTACAGAAAGTGGCCGTGTCTCTCTTCTTTCCTCATTTCCCTGAAAGGCCCATGTCTGCCCTGACCTCTCATCCCTCTTGCACAGGTGAGCTCTCATCTTGCTTCTGTCTCATTCAGAACCTGTAGGTGATTAGGCTGCCTGTTGCTTAATTAGTCTTTTCATAATGAATAATTTAGGTAAGTGCTTTGCGCTGAGTGGTAACCAGCTATTTATCTTTGTCACTTCTATCTGAATAAAGAATTATTTTGAAGTTTAGCACTTCAGAATTGCTGGCTTTCACTGTGACAGAGCCTGTAAACAGTACTTAGATTCCTTAAATCATATCAAGAAATCAATGGACTTTATCCTCACTGCAGGCTTCAGACCTTAGTACAGTGTCTGGTAATGGCTCCTTGTTTTCTCTTATGAGTCTCTATGTAGGCAATGCTGAGAAAATGTGTATGTATTGGCTCACAGCTGAAGTCCTATTGACAGCTCTGACCAGTATAAATATGTGTTCTTATAATCTGTAACTCCTGGCTGAAACAATGAATTAGGCATAAATTATTGTCACATGTAAACCTTGGATTTTCTTGGCTTAAGTGTAAAGGCAACATGTAACAGCCTTCTGAGTAGCTACTGAATTTATCCCTGTGGGAAGGTGAAATGGAAAGAATGAAAAATCTAAACATAACTTTAGAGAAAAAGGAGCCAACTGCACAGGCAAATGCATTTAAAATACTTTGTGTTTAAAAAAAAAAATCCCTCGTAACTATTTAGTTAGTACTTCTATAATTAAAACAATTATCTCAAGTGTTCCCAGCAGTTCTTCTGCATTAGGTTACTGAAGCTAAATCAAGATGCCCACTCTTATTTCTTCTGTGACAGATCTATAAAGGGCTCAGAGGAGAGTGAAGGGCTCCCTGCTGCTGTCTCTGGAGGCTGTTAGTGCCTGGGCATTCTGCTTTACATGTCATGCAGGTGGGTTTGGAGGAAGAAGGGGGGGTATCCCGTGATACCCAGATGGTGAATAAGCTTCCTGTACCCATGCTGGCTGTGAGATAGTGCACCAGCATCCTGTGGCACAAGGCTGTGCTGGGTACTCTGGGAATAGATGAACAAGTGGGGCTGTGAGGTGATGATAACATGTCTGACGGAATAGACCATGTTATTGTCTGAAAAGTTAGTTTGACATATGGTTATTTTAACATGAATAGTAAATACCTCATTATACAAAGCTATTACTGTTTCTAACTCATGTCTCTGGCACCTCAGTTAAAGCAATGTATCTTTTTGCATTTATTGGACTGTAATCATGACAAAAATGCAGCACACTAGCATCCTTATGGATATGCAGAACACTTTATTTTTCCAGGCTGATGGATACATTGCTGATGCAGACCTACTTCCCTCCATTGTCTATGTACTTAGCTGTAAAATCTTGTTAACTTTTCTAGTAGTGGTACCTCAGGGCTTCTGTGTGACATCTCTTCCTAACTTGAATGAAGTTTCTCTGCAGAGAGAGGTTGTGGTGAGGATAGAAGAGGTCATCATGTTGCTCCTAGACAACCCTGGGGGTTTGTGAGAACCCCAGGTGATGACAGGTAGGGCCTGGAATAGCCATGAGCAGCCTACAGGGCATTGTGTGTGGCAGGGAGCTGGTGTCCAAGCACTCTTGATTTCTGTTCCACTGCCCTGAGAGTAATCAAGGGTTTTCAGCCAGCAGCTGTAAGACAGAAGCCATAACAATGCAGCAAGTCACTTAGGAACCTGTTTTCAGAAGGTCTTTAAAATGGTCCAGCAATGTTGCTAAGTGCATATACATTTGTATTCCAACTTTCCAGGCCTGGCCTATGTGATAAACATATATGGGGCTGGTGCTGTGGTTCAATAGATTGTTTAGTGGCTGGAGGAGCAGGAGATAGTTGACCACAGGGGGCAATTTAGTTCATTGATTTAACATACTCTTAATTTAAAGTATATGATTAGTAAAAAATATTATTGCATTAAGATTAGAATATGGTCTTAACTTAGAGACATTTAATTCTCACATAACCCCCTCTTAAATAAAAAGAGTAACCGTATTTAAGGTAACTTAAAAAGGGAGAAAGCCTTTTCTACACTGATGTAATGCATTAGGGAACAAGTGGTACATGAGCAGGCCACACAAAAGATGTGGTGACTGAGGAATGGAAACAAACATCACTTTCACTTATGTATGTGCTGGCAAGAGCTTATCAGGCAGCAGAATCAAAATAAGCTTCTGAAGGCTAAGATGGTGTTGAGGTATGGGCTGGACAAAGTCTGGATTTACAATGGAGGCTAGGTAAAGAGATGGCAAATACACTTTTTTTTTTGTGTAGATGTTCCTTCTTTTAATGAAGTATATCTCATAGTAACAGTACTTCCTCCCTTCTGTTAAACTGAAGTCTTGGGAGTGCATACTTCCCCTCCTGAAAGTGGAATTGAAATTCCTAACAATTGCCTTCAGATGTATTTGAATTCTAATTTAGCCTTATCTTCCTCCTTGGGTTTAGCTTTCTTCAGAGTCATTGCGTTTCATCTTGCCCTAGATGCTCCTCGAAGTTGCATGCTTTGCTCTCCAGCCTCATGTAGAGCAGTACGTGCCCCAGCACTTGCACCAGCCTGGAACTATGCCACATTCTAGCAACATCTCTGGTGGGCCATTGTTTCCCAGTGTCTTATGTAGAGTTTCACAGCAATCTGTGCCCATGCAGCAAGCATGGTGCTTACAAATTACCTCATAATGGAGCCTTTGGGGCCAGAGGAATACTTCTGGTCCTAGCAGGAATTTAATATTATCTCATACACTGAAACTAGGCTGCTTTACATGAAAGTAAGGAGATTTTTTTTTGCCTCATATTTACAGCAATATTTTAATTATTTTTCTCTTTATAAAAGCAGTTAGTTTCCTGAATGCTCCCGTTATTTCTAAGGCATTGTAGGAATTGGTGTTGCTGATCTGGCACTCTTGCTTTCTTATCTGCTGCTTCATCATGATTTCACTGTAGTAACATCTGTTGTCAGAAAGTCAATACAGTGAGTTTGGGAAGAGCTACAACTGCTTGGGGAAGTGGATGCATCAAGCTGAACAGTTGATCTATCAAGTTCACTTGCAGTATTTGTTTCAGTAATGGATTGCAGTCTGTGATCCAGTTAAGTGATGGTCTTGGCAGTCTCCTCAATGCTAGCTCAGGCTGGCTCTGGTACTTGGTGCTCGGAAAAAAAATCTCTTCAGACAACAGAGAAAATATTTGTGCTGCTGAAGGTAAATTGGAAAGCTAAGCTTCAGACAGGGAAGATGTAGCCCAGTCTTTGTTTCCTCCATGCTCCTTTGTTCATATGCCTGATACGTGGGTAGGGTTGGTTTTTGGTATCAGAATATGCTTACTGAAGTGCTACTTTAAGCAGCCATGTCCCTTTACCCTGTTTTTTCACTCTTAAAAGCTTGAAGAACCTCTAATATGCAGATTGATTGAGTGAAATGACTAAAAAGGGTACTTCCATCATCACCATGAATTGGGATTCAGATTTGATTGTGTATTATATTCCTAAATATATTCAGCACAAAATGCCTTGTGTTTCAGTAAGTGAAATGATAGGGCATTGGCTGTAATGGGCCATGAACTGACTTATTAGACAATGAATCTGATTTTTACTGAGTGCATCTCTTTCAATGGCAAGTTTAGTTCTGATGGGAAGCAGAAATGTTCAGTAGGTAATGTAACAAAATCAGCTGGTTATTTGATGGGGCTGAGAAATGCATGGCCTTCTTAGTTCAGTGAAGGAAGAATATTTCTGAATGAGGCTCATCAGACTCATAACCATGCCAAATCTAAGACTACTCAGGAATTTTTCTCTGAAAAGCATTACTGAATTTTCTAGAAAACTCCCAATGTGCTGGGTCTGAACTTCGGATATGGTACCTTGTTTTGGTAGAAAGGTAATGATAAATGGTGTTAGTGGAGTGCATTTAAAAAAGAAATTAAACTAATTAAAAAAGCTCTTAGGGTTAGAAAGTTCCCACAGGAAAAGTTCTGCTCTCTGGGATCAGTTTTTCACAGATACTGTCCCAAAGTTAAAGCTCTTCAGCAGAAGGTTTAAGTTAGAACTTTAGTGAATGTTTAAGAGGATAGATACCCATTAATAGGTTATATTAATAACTTAATTAGTTGCCTCTTCTTTTAAAATCATGTAACTTGAATCTAGTTATGTGCAAATCTTTAAGTTAGGAATTTTTTTAAAGATAATGAACTTCATCTATTGCCTGATCTTTTCCTTTCTCACAGAAGTGCTGTCTTATGGATTCTGAGGCTTAGAGCTTTCTAGCATGAACCCTTTTCAAAAAGAGTAGTACTTGTTCCAAATTGATTTGAATTGGTAGGGCTCAAAGTGGCTGTGTGACACTCTACGCCTCCCAGGTCCAGTGTTACAGATAGCTAAGTTTATTTGGGTTGCTTTGAAAGGGAATGAGGGAAAGGAAAAGTGAGATTATGGAACATAACTGTGGGATAAAGCTGTTTCTGTCTGACTGTGAGCTACTAAGCATCTATGACAGCCTAATGAACAATGGGAGACCAAATTTCTGTGAAATCGGATGATCTTTAATGAATCTTGAGTGCCAGCTACAGGAACACATGTTGTCTTCTAAGAACTGGCAACCATCTGCTGAGTTCATGCTCCTTGTTTGTGTGACACTCCGCCCCCACTGAAAGCATTTGGTGATGGAGAGCAAACTAGTTACATAGTCAAATATGCAGATCAGCTTCAAGAGAGGGAAGCCCAGTATAGTGTTATGCCAGTGCCTTGCAGACAACCGTGTCTGCGCATAATGTACCCTCATCAGTATGTGGGACATATGTTGTGTTTCTGGATGCTGAACCAGCAACACAGTTTTCTGTCCATCTCTTTAAATTTTCCATGATTATAACTTTCATTATAATCGCTCATTGGTGTAAGTGAGAAGGAGGTTGTAATAAACTTGTATAATTTGTTTTCTGCTTATTGTGAAGCTCTCCCAATTGTAAATAACATGAATTAAACCACTTCGGTAATCTAGTCAATGTGCACTAAATCAAATCTAACATATGTTTCAGAATTGGGCTACAGATCAAACCAGAATACATTTAGATAGTTTATAACATGCAGACTGAACATCACAATTCTTTTTCATACTGAAAAACATGAAAAGCAATGTTAACTTTAAGTTTATATATAATTTTAAATTTTGTATGTTTTTATTTTCTAAATCTAGTAGTAAGGATAGCAGTATTTCAGGTGATCCAATTTTTATTTTTGTCCCTAGACTTAATCTTTGTTCTACTAATCTGCTTTGAGACTTGATGCTGCTGCTTTTTGTGCTACAAGATTTTGAGGCAAAGTCACCTGAACTTCAATAACCTTGTTTTCTTCATTTATAAAACCCAATGACATAAGACTTTATATACTCTTGGGATTGTTGAACAAAAGAGTCTGTATTTATTTTGCAAATATAGTTACTCTTACTCATGCCATAGGTATTTGTGGATGAAAAGCAATTTGAATAAGTATTATTTAAGTAATACCTTGTTAGCTTCAGATACTCTTGGAATGACAGTTATCTCAGTGGGGCAGCACCAATCTTTCTGCAAACTTAAGAAATTGTCAATAATTTCCTTGGCTGGAAACATTGTGAACAACAGCTGGGCGAACACCTGTGGATGTACCAAGTATGAAAATCAATCTTCAAGCAAGGGTTTCAATGATATTTAGCTTGCAATGGACTAAGTGCACTGTCAACTACTGTTACAACTTGATTTCTTTGTAATAGGCCTATAAGATGCTTAATATCTGTTCAGAGCAGATATATAATTAAGCCCTTTTTTTTATGAGGTACTCTGTTAAATATCAAGGAGGAAAAGAAATTCCTGGTTTGAACTTGTGTTGCCAGAAGGCCCAAGTATTTCTAGTTACTGAAATCACTTAGTCATCTCTATACTTACTGGAAAAGAACAATATATACCGAGGTGTTTGAATAGGACTAGTACTACTGAATTCTGCTCTTAAAGCTATTGAGTAATACCTACACAGCTGGCTTGAGTTTTGGAATTGCTCTTTACAACAATTCATCCTGTAAATATAGTGTGCAATGTGTCAATTTATGTGTTATGTAGCAGTAGCTTATTAAATAGTGCTTAATCTACGTGTACCTTTCCAAATTTAAGTCTTTTGGTTGTAATTCCAAATAGAGGTCTGAAGTTGGAATATATGGGCTTTCTAATTTTAAATGTTTGAAAGTCTAGAAGTTAGTTTAGTTTTTAGGAGAGAAAGGCCAAAGTATGTACCAGCATAGAGCTAGAGCAGAAAGCTCATGAGTGCTCTGGAGAGGTAAGTGCTCACTGCTTTCCAACAGCAAATATTTTATCTGCAATATCCCCCAAAATAATCCTTCGGCCCTCTTGTGGTGGACCTTATACAGAGTTCAGTTGCTGATTGCACAGAGCTACTTGGAAGGGCAGGAAGAGGGAGGAAAGGCTTGAGTTTTGGGTTCCATCACTGCAATTGGATGCAAGGAGCATTTGTATTGGGCCTTATGACTTGTTGCTGTCAGATAATGCTGTGTCTAATGCCTTTTTCCAATTTATTACTGAAATGAATGGCAAAACTCCGTTTATGTTTAAGAGCACACAACAAGATCCAGAGTAAGTGGTAGAAACAGGTGACTACAGTAATGAAAGCAATTGGGGAAAGAACAGACCTATCAAAGGGTATATTCAGAGTTAATTTGGAGCAGTAAATAAAGATCATTCAGTATTTGACGCAAAAAAAAAAGAAAAAGAAAACAAGGCAACAGCTATTGAAGGCATATCCAGTGTGTGCAGTGGGAAAGAGTCTCTGGATACATTTTAGTTGAGAGGAAAAAGTACTTTAATTCCAGATGGTGGTTACGCAAATGATATTTTAATTGGTAAGCAGGAATATTTCCCATATTTATTTTTCGAGATTAAACTCTTGCTTGTGCAAACAGTATCCACAGGCTGGTACACAGCAATGGACATCTGTGCTTTTTCATATAATTAGGACTAGATTAGTAATTTTGGCTGAAGTATTGAGTACTGAGCACTAGCTTCCAATACCTGATTTCAGTTGATCCATATTATGGTTGGGTACTATCCCTTCTATGGCCAATTTTCCTCTACCAATTTTGAGTCTCTCTTTCCCTGCAGTAGCCTTTCTTTTCACAGGGAAGCTTTGCCAGATATGCCACCTTATGTGGTCTCTTGTCCCTGGCAAGGTGCTGCCTGAGAGCCACAGAGCAGCAAAGCAACCTGCACTCCTGGCTCATGCACTGTGTGGAGAGATTGTCCCATAGGTTAGAGGTAAGCTATTTAAGGAGTTGCTCCAAACTTGGCTTCACCTTGATGTAATACCAAACACTGCTCTGACCGTGTGCAGTGGCTGTAGTCTTTTTCCTTCTGACAAGGTGTGCACATGGAGAAGTGATTGTTGTAGTCATGACACTGGGCTGAAAATATAGAGGAGAATAAAGTTGGGATGTGAGCAAGTTAACTATTTACCATCAGCCTTTGATTGTGACTCATTTAGGATCTGAGGCAAGTAGGAAGTTCAATCCACTGCCTTACTTGGTGTGATGCTACTGTGTTCAAGGAGTACAGGAAGCTGCTGTAAGTGTGGGACTGTTGGGCAACCTGATTAGCATTCTCTAGCATGAAGATTCATGTCTTCTGATTGATTTATAGGGTTGAATGGCCAGAACCCAAACTGCTCTTCCATAACATTGTTCAGGGTGTGTTCAAATTCTCTGAATTGCTACTTTTAACTTGGTTGGCCAAATGTATCAAATAGTTAAATTAGAAGTGATGCCAGGATCCCTGACGTGATCTCTAGTATTTATATCCATCCAGTTCATGAGTCGCCTGGGCACTGCTCTCTGCAACACTGAATCAGCAAGAAAATTAGGTTAAGTGTGAAGAAAATAAGGTATAGAGTGGACAGTTAGAGAGGAACTTTGGTTTAAACATTGAAACAGTAAAGAGACTGGCATTAGAAAGCTAGAGATGTCAGTAGATGTTGAGGTAAATCTGCAACCCAGTTTACCACTAGCACAGATCTTGGATTTGTTTACTTAAAACCAGTGGTTTTAAACCCTGTCTGTGGTCCCATCATGTTTTCAGTGGACATGTGGACCTCTGACCAGTCCATATTCCTACTGACTGTCTACAATGCAGGACCTTAGTATGTGTGGGTTGTTTGTTTTTTTTCTGTTGGAGTCCTTAGAAGCAGTCTGTGGATTTTGAGGTGGATTACTGTAAATTAGGAGAATTGCTGACTTGCAAGAGAACTTAGTAGAAATAAGCAGAGAGATGTAAATTTAATTTCTGGCTGCTGGTTCATTAGGAGAAACTATCCTGTATCTTGGGAGGAAAAAAGGTGAAGTGGTTAAATTACACTGTGATGCAAAGACCAGCACTGATGTTCCTAAGGTACTCGGAGCTGTTGTGAGTTAAATGTATTGCAGCAGAGTTTCTTGCACATGTTTTCTGAAATCCAATTGTTGTCTTCTTCCAGCACTTCTCCCTGTAGCAAAAAAATAGTGCGTGAAATCCTGCCTCAGCAGGAGGCAGGGACCTGAATCCTGCAGTGAAGACTGCAGTGGTGTCAGGATCTTGCTCTGTGAAGCTCTCATTTGTCACCTGAGGAAAAAATGTGATGTTATTAAGCTGAAGGGGTTGGTGTAACTCCATGTGAGGCTGGCGTCACTCCAATGAGCTCAGCAATTCTGCATTTGGAAAGAGATGGACTACATGGCCGTTTTGCAGGGACATGAGGCTTTTGGGAGCCCGATTGACATATAGTCTCATCGCAACCTTTCTGAAATCCTGCAGTACTTTACACCCATGTCATAGTGGCTTCCTACGTAATGCAGAAACATACTGGGGATGGAGGGGGTGGAACTACATGACATGGTGCTTGGTCACCTCTGATGCCACAGTTCATGGCCTTTGCAGTAACCCAAAGCTTCCCACACTCCAGCTATTCTTCTACCTGCTTGTGCCTGGCTGTGGCTCTCTGTCCCATTTGCTGGGTTGATATGACTGTTGTGATGCTGTGCTATGAACTAGATCAGTGAGTGGAGGGCTGGGTTTAAAATAATCTGCTTTTAACCTAGAAAATGTCACAAATCCCATGACCATGGATCACATGGCCAGAAGACAGGGATGTGCACCTCTGCTGCAGGAGTAGGGATGAAGGGACTGAGTGCCCGGGAGGCAGAGGTAGAGTAGCAAACTGTCAAACAGGCTTGATGCTGAAACCCTGTACTGTAAAATGAGATGTTAATGTGCTGCATGTATTCAGACATGGGCTGCTGCAGTACTATGTTCATGTCCCCTGCATCAGGCACGCAGTGTAGGTGGTGTAGCACTTAAGGATGGTTGCTCCTGAAATGGAGCTGTGCAGCACCCAGGTTACATGTGAAGGTATGTAAATACTACTACACAGCAGGTATGAAGGGCTGTGCAAGACAGATGATATTCCAGGAGGCTGGGTAGTTAGATGCCACCGCTAACCTCTGGAAATGCCAGGGCTGAACTGTGCCTCACCTCCCTGCCTCTCCTAGGAACCACATCAGGTGTGCACACTGAGCAGATGAAATTTTTATTTCCAGGGACACTGAATGGTGTTTACAGTCTGTATTTGGTGAGATAGCCAAGTTATTAGAGCACCCATAGAGGTAGTAACGAGATGCAGGTTGATTCCTTTCTTGGTTGTAGATTTTCCTAGCCATCAGTCTAAAGTTGACTTTGGATAGGTACTGTCCTGGCTTTCCGTATCTCAAATCTAGTTTAGAGCTGTGATAAGGCTCAGAAAAGAATGCACTAATTGTGACAACAGGGGAAGCGTGAGCAAGAAAGACTTTGGCTTTGCAGCCTACTCATTTGAACATTCAGATTGAAGTGGCATTGGTTCCTGCTCCAAGGACTGTGTTGGGCACCCAGTAGAACGTAATCATCCTCCCACGAGTGAAGCAACCACATCTTCCAGATTGCTTTTCCTGAAGGTGTTCTTGCCCCAGCATCTGTAACATTGCTCTGAGTTTGCAGTGCTCTGCCACTTGTAAGTGGCTAGTGCGTCATGGCGAGGATTGCAAGGCAGGCTGATAAAAGGCTTTTCTGTGTTAATGGTTGAAATTTGGTAGTCATCTGCAACAGGACTTCAGATTGAGCTAAAGGTTAGAACAATTAATTCGGATACCAATCTTTCATTTGGAGCATTTAGTCCTGGAATTTGTGGGCACAATCACACAGCTGGACATAGATGCAGCTATGTATAGCTCTACAGAGCATCATAGGATGAAGCAGTTGTAAAATACTTTGAAGAACATTTAAAAGATAGAATATTTAATATTTGGAGGGAGTTTGCCTTTACACAGTAAATAGTACATACAAAACTGATGAGAGAAACCAATCTAGAGGCTGTGTTTGGAAACATCTTAAATTGTGCTTTAATACCGCAGAAATTAGTGGCCTTTCCATCTTCCTGGCTTTTAACCTTTTGTGAGTTATATTTGCCTGCTTTTATTTTTTCAGATTTTAAAAATGCGATGTTAAAATCAAATGTGAAAGTTCAGCTCTGAACAGAGACGCATGTAAGAGGAATAATGGCTTTTATCCAGGATAATTTAGCATGTGTCTACACAGTGCAGTGCTTAACGAGGTAGGTCCCAGAAACAGCATAACTGCATTAACACTGTGCTCTGCCTCTGCAAACATACGCTCCTTCTTGGCAGAGCTAATTAGCCAAAATAGAAGGCTGCAATGATGTGTTTATACTGTTTCTAGTACTGGGGAGGTCTGACTACACTTCTCAGTATAAACCTACCCATCTTTTCCTTGAGTGTTTCTTTAAAACTAATCTTCCTATCTGCAATGCATCATACTTTCTATTACTGATATCTTCCTCACTTTCTCCAGTTGACAAGTTTTAATACAAGCTGGAGAGGATGTTTGTGGGTGATGTCAGTAGGAGCAATGCTGGTCTTGGAAGTATCTTTAGACTGTTTAAGCTATTGGAATAAACTAATGCATTATGTATCAATGCTGATTTTTATTTTTTTAAAGGGTATTTCATAAATATGACTACTCAGCCTTGTTTTTATAGTTCAAGAGTTTCTGTACTGTTAAAATAGCCATATTTAAGCTTAGTTTTGCATAGCTGTTCAGTTCTGGTAAGACTGCAAGATGCTGCAGTTCATATTTTGGTTTTTCTGTGCTTCTGAAGATACTGACACTACGTGTAAGTCCTACCATAGCTGATCTGAGCCTTACCTGAAAAAAATGTTCCCCTGAAAACTCTTGTGTATTCCTCTTGTAGAGAAAAAAATAATGCAAAAGTGTTATGAACAAGATGAGGTATTTCCTTATTGTAAAATAGTTTGATAGAATCTGTAGGCTAATTTATGTACAATGTTTATCAATACTATTTGTGACTCGTCCTTCTCGTGCTGCCTGTAACTAGAAATACTCACCTGTAAAATCTGTTATCTTTCCCATACAAAGTATTGCAGTTTACCCAGGATTTGTATTTTAAGTAAGTGATCAATGCTCCTTGTCAAAATAGGTCTGTTGCTGTTGGCTTTTTATGGAAGCTTGTTTCATTCATGAATCCATTTCTGTATATTCAGTTTGTCTTCTATGGCTTACTTTTCTTCAGGTGCAGCTCCCATAACAGAGCACAGCTGCAGCTGTCACACCTGTGCTTGGAATAAGACAGTGTTGAAGGGAGAGTTTTGCTTTGGGATGTGTTGTGAACAGCACTACTTCCTTGTCAAAGCTACCAAAAGGCACAAAACAGAGGGGCTGTCATGGGATTCTGCTGACATAGTCTATCCCAGAGCAGTTACTGGAGTAGCTTCTTGACTCTGCTGCCAAGTGTGATATTTTGGTGATTTCTGTTCATCTGAGGCTTGTGTTTATTGAAAGTAACTATAGGCTGAGGCTATTCACTGACCTCTTTCAAGTAAGGTGCTGATGACTGCAGATACTGACTCTGGCAAGAATCTATCTTTACAGCTCATGTCCTTGTTCTCAGTGTCAAAGAGTAATCATGTGGCAGTGTCTGCAAAGAATCGTCCCACTTTAATATTCTCTTTTTCATATTCCTGAGATACTTGTGTATTCAGGGCTGTGAACCTGTTACTTCTAGAGTTTCTAAATTAGCTATAAAAGGGTTTGAATACCTCAGTTGTTGAAATCTAGCAGAGACTATTGTTAATGGAGACTTCTTGAACTGTCTATGTTTTATTGACTTGCTTTCCCACTTCATGCCTTGTTATTGAAGACACAGTAATGATCTTTAGTTGCTTACTCTGGTTTCATGCATGTTGACTAGTTTGTGGTTTTTTTTCCCTTTCCTGTGTCTGCCTCAGGCACACTTAGTAACTTTTATTACTATTTCTGTTGTCACTGGATTTAAGACAACACCTGACTGAATTGGTCTACCCTTACAGTATATCTGCCTGGTTTATGGCTGTCCCTCTAATCTACAGACTTGGCTGACAAGTTGCTTCCTGATAAGACAGAGTTGTTACTGATGATCGTCTGCCAGCAGAGGTCTGTTATCTTTGCAGGCTGTTTTTCACTGACAACAATTTCCTTCCTTGCTTCCAAAACTCATTACCATTTTTTACTTTGAATGTTCTTGGGAGGCTGAGATTTATTTATTTGATTTATTCTTTCAATTTACATGAAACTGTGGTAGCTTCAATTAACAGGCATCCATCTGTGCTCTCGGCACCCTGATGGTAATTAAAATTACGCATCTCTGCATTGTCCAAAGCAATATATAGAACCAAATATTTCAAAACACTTCTGGAAATGTCTAGGTGTAGGGGTTCCTTCTCCTGCTGTCTTCCCTTAGTTTGTAGCATTGGAGTGTAATCATTGCTGTGAATTAAGCGTGTATTTTAACGGCTTTGCCTGCTGCTTTTCTTCAAAGCTTAGCAGTTTTTTTTACAATAGCAATACTGCACAATACCTACTGGAGTTCACACCCCCTGCCCAAGGCTGAGAAGTCCACCAGTTCCTGTGAAATAGCAAGCTGTTGGGGAAAGCAAAATACACAATGAAAATGTAAATGTAAAAGTGTTTTGTGCTAGTTCGTCCTTCAGGCTGTCCTGTTAAAGATTGTGCTGATAGCTTGCTGGAGGCTACCGAAGGGGGCTGTTTCTGGAGCTTGTGGGTTCCAGCCTGCAACACAACTTCAGTATCAGTGGTATATAATTCCTTGTTCTTCATTTGGCTGGTTAACACTAGTATGGAAATGACTAACCTGCAAAACAGTTGTTTTCCTCCTGTTCAGTGTCTCAAGTTCTAATGGCCTTTGTCTAATCACAAAAAGGAAATGCTGTTCATTACTTTATTTTCTCTTCACTCCCATGGCAAAAGCTGTAAAATGTTTTTCAGAAATTATAATCCCTTATCTTTAATAATAGTTTCTTTCTACATTGCCAGCTTGCTCCATCAATATTAGCTCATTTGATTGAATGTTCTTACCTTTGTGCTGGGAGACTTTTTAGCAATGGAGGTGTGGGAAGATGATGGCGTTGTTAGTATGATCTAGAGTTTAATAACCTCACATTAGATACATGCTCCCTGTATTTTGATGTGTTTTAAAGAGAGTGCAGTCTCAGGTGAAAGTTTAGTCCTCTTTAATTTAGTAGAGGATGGGTTGCAGCCTCCAGAAGGCTGGAGGGGTAACTTCAGGACACTGGTAAGTAACCTGGGGGTAAAACTGCTGCCTTGGCCTTGAGTCTGGCTTGGTTTACCTGGGAACTGTATAACCAATTTGTATTGTGACATTGCAGACCACAAAACAAGTCATCTGTTTCATATTGCTTAACTGTGAATTTTTATCTTGAAGGTCCTTCTACTGGTGTATTACTGATAAGGGTAATAGGAGTTATGCTGACAAGCAGATTCCAAGGATTGGGCTTTCTTGTACTGTAGGCCATTCAGATCTATTTTGAGATTTTTTCAGTTATTAATTTTTCCCTGTCTTTAACACATGTTACCAGACAGAGTATGTCATAACCCCGGTGCCCTCAGCATTATTCACACCAAAGCTTTCTTCTGACAGTCTTGGAACAGTGTGCCTGCTACATCTTGCATCCATTACCATTTCTGCTGTCAGAGAGAGATTTTGGGAGCAACAAAAGAGATTGGGGGGAGGGAAATGCATTAAATACCTGAGATATGAGCATGTTTCTAAGCTCTTATTACTTTGAAATTATTATTTAACATGGTGAAAATATATTTATGTTGACATCCTTTAAGCAGGAGCATAAGTTTTTGACAAGCTGTACCTCACAACTTAAGGACAAATATTTTAAAGTTGATGCTTTTCTAGGAATGTGTCAAAAGAAGGATGGTAATACAATCTTAGAAATGCAATTTTTTTGTTCAGTTACTCTTTGAAATCATTATGCTTGAATATCTGACATCCTTAGTGTATTGATTTTCATATTTTAAAGTATAGATTGTGTAATACATAGCAGTACTGATAGGTCTGGCGTTCTGCAGTCATTCAGATGTAAGATGCAAAATTTATAGGTTGAAAGGATGTATTTTATAGTAATGGCTGATGCAGTTGGAAAAAGTCAGAAAGCTTTTGAACACAGGCTTGACAAAATTAGTGCAAACTTCAAGCTAAGGACATTAGCTGAAGAGCTACTGCACTTGGTGTAACCTCCCTGTATTAATCAGCTGAATAATTTCAGGAAAATGTATGGGTAATTGTAGGTGTGTAAGTGTTGCTTTCTGTAAAACTATTCATGTGACTGTTTTGAAGGGCTGTGAATGTATTTTTGGAGGCAGGCATAATTTCTGGAAAAACCTTCAGGTAAAAGGATTTTCAGATTGGTGTGGTTTTTTTTTTTCTTTTACCATAGGCTGCTTCAAGGATAACACTGCTTCAGAATAGTTCAACAAAAATAATTTGTTGGCCAAAACTAGGATTCACTGTGAAATAGTCCATATTAAATTTGCCGTGGCTCAGAGGGGTCTTGAAGAGACCTCTGTGTTTTGTACCTTCTGGGAAAACTGCTTTGCAGCCAAATCTGAGCCTGTGAATAACAGCAGGATAAGCACTGCAAGTTGTAATCCCACATTATATTGTCAGTCATAGTCAATGTTGGATTTTTTTCCCAATGAATTAAGCAGTGGAGTTGTTGGAACACGGGGCTGATTCCAAAGAAGGGAGCATTTAGTGGTAAAATAGGATGTATGGTGGGTACAAGGCTTGGGGTCTGATCAGCTAATCCTGCTCACATGGGGAGAAATTGGAGACAGAAATTGCTTGTTTAAGCATGTGCTTGGAGGGCCTGCTCTTTATCAGGGCTTTCTGCCTTTGTAGTTATTGCCCCACCACTCAAGTGAAAACTTTTCTTGTATGTAAATACCACCTAACATAAAGGCTGATAGAACAAGAGCTAGAAGTAAGTTTATAAAAAACAAAACAAACAAAAAACAAACCACAACTGCCATTGTGTGTTGATTTATGCTAGGCACCTGCTGAAGTCAGAACAGTAGCTGGTTCTGTTTCCTGTGTAAACCCACTTAAAACCATGAGGAGAAATATGTTCAAGTATGTAACCAATGTCATCTAAAAATAAATTGAAAACTTTAAAATACTGTTCCCAGATTTAAAAAAAAAAAACACAACACATCACAAAACAAAACCCAACAAAACACAGTAGCCTGATACCAGTGTTACAGTGATAAGTATTAATGCAAACAATCAATTAGTGCTAGATGAAATGGATGTGACACTTTTAAATGCAATATTCTCCAGTCTAAACCTATATCTATGGGTATTTTTGGTGTATGTAACCAATTCAAGATATATCCTTATATATTTTTCCACCTTGCTGTACATCATGAAAATCTTTAGTGCCCAGCTGAGTGAAGGCTATTTTGTGCTCATAAGAAACTGCAACAGAAAAGTCCCTTTAGGAAACTGGTACTTGAGGGAGGTTGATACAGCCCCTGTAGCAGCCATATGAGACAATTCCCTTTGGGAGCTGGATGAGACCTTTGGCAAATCCTCCTGTGCAGGAATGCCTGTTCTAGCAACCTTGTGTCTGGAGACTCCTGGGAACACAAACCTGACATCCAATATATTTGAGCTCTGGAATCCAAACTCACTCACTGAAACACATAAAATTGTTAGCAAGAAGTTACTCACCCAGTGTGAAGTGCCACAGGGGAATCTCTGTATTTGACCTTCTGTTTTGTATCTGTGCATTTTACTCTAGAAATACGTAAAACAAGGGAAAGGCAGTCTAGAAAGGCAGGTGGGGAGAAGATGGATAAGGGGAATGAAACAGTGTGGAAGCAACATCAACAGAAGAAGAGGCTGAGGGCTGCAGTAACAATAGCAGGGGGGTTGCTGACTGACCGTGAAGTCTTGTGGGCAGCAAACCTTTACTCCACATATACTGTTGTAGTTTGCAGTGCACTGATATATTCTCTCTTCTTTCTCTTTTCTTCCCTTCTCTCAATAGCACTACTTGTGGCCTTGCTTAGTTTTAATTCTTTGCTTTGTGGCTCATTCGGGATCACTTTACAGTCCTGCATGAAAGAAGATATGCTGCTGGGTTGAACAGATGAACTCACATTATTCTTGATGAATTTTGAAGTCTAATGTATTAATTTTGAGATTGAAAGGGTACACTGTAGAATTACAGTCGAATAAAGATATTTGAATAAGGACAGTGTGATTTATTATGCCAGTACATTATTTCTTAAGTTGCCTCCCATCAATACTGTGGGCTTTTTCTGCCAGTTAGGGTTTAAAACACAAGAGTTGCAAATACTGTCTCTTCCTGATACAAGAAGACACTTATTCCAGGTTTGTTAGAACAAAGAATACAGATTTGAAATATTTCCCAGGCTATTAAGCCTTGGATGCGTTTCATTGCAGACCATGTGGGCACCATTAGCACCATTTTGTCATTCATACCAGTCAACCATGGGAAAGAGAATGCAATGCAGGAAGAAAACTGAAAATCCTGTCCTTTCATGTTGCTTATAGACTTCTGATGTTATGCCTCAGTACAATATCTGTATCAGTCCTACCTCCCTGCAATGTGATATAGAGTCTTTGCCTCAAAGACGACCAGGCCCTATGACCACTGTTAAAAGCATGAGATTGGGGGTAGTGGGAAAAGCAGGAAGAGGCTTCTACAAGGCATGTCTAAGTACCACATCCCAGTACCACATGTTCCTTTCTCACTTTCATTCTTTATTCAAGACTTTTTAAACACGGTGGAGGGCATGTTTCTTTGCTGTATCTAATCGAATAAGGTAATTACATTAAAACAGTAAGTTAGCAAAACAGTTATTGCTTACAATAACAGGAACTGGACACTTAGCACAGCTCAACATCCTTTCCTAAAAAGAAAACCCACTCTTGTACCAGAGAAAGAGAGCTGAATTTGCAAAAATGTTACCTTTTATTCCTTGCTGGACCCTCTGAGATTGCTTCCAATTTGATTCACTCTGCAGAACAATGGGGCCATTGTCTCGAGGCTGGCAGCAGTCATTTGCACAGCTTGCCTCAATGAATATTTTGTCAGAATGTTTTTGCATTGCCAAACTTCTGTGCTAACCCCTATCTCCCTAACTTGCAGCTAATTAGTAATTCATAACAGAGGAAGTGCTTCTTTTCTTTTCCTCTCCCTGAAAGAATAATTTGCCCTGAGAAGAGATAACTTGGTGCTATGAGAAGAATGGGCCACAGAATATTTTTTTTTTTTTTATAGTGAGGAATGATCTGTTTTCTGGAGGTTCTCTTGGGATTATTTGCATGTCAAAGATCAAATATACCACAGAAAAGAGTTATTTGACTGCTTATGCTTCTCAAAACTTGCTTTTTTTCCCCTCTGCACTTTACTGTGTTATGTCAAAATTTGATATACTTATTATAGCTCTACTATGAAACCAATGGTTGACAAGATCATGCTCTGTCACGCCCACTATGTGTTAGTTTATTATCTAATGTTCCTTGCTTTCTTTCCTTTCTCCTCCACCCATACTGTGGCACCCCTGCTAATTCTTTTGTGGAGGCTGCTCTCTGAGCCCTTCATGTGAGCTCCAAGACAAGCACTGTGAGCGGTGGCCTCCTTCGAGCTAAGTCTCTTCTAAGGATGGTAAAACATAAATTAGCTGTGTTTGCTCAACACAAGATTCATTTCTGTCTTGTAACTAAGAAGGGCTGAACTGAAAATCTAATTTATCATAAAATGGTTTGGGTTGGAAGAGACCTTAAAGACCATCTAGTTCCAACCCCCCAGCCATAGGCAGGGACACCTCCCACTTGGCCAGGTTGTTCAAAGCCCATCCAGCCTGGCCTTGACCACTTCCAGGGAAGGGGCATCCACAGCTTCTCTGGATAACCTGTTCCAGTGTCTCAGCACCCTCACAGTAAAGAATTTATTCCTAATATTTCTCCTCTTTTAGTTTAAAACCATTACCCCTTGTCCTGTTGCTACATTCCCTTGTAAAGAGTCCCTCTCCATCTCTCTTGTAGGCCCCCTTTAGGTACTGACAGCGTATACCTGGAGCCTTCTCTTCTCCAGACTAAACAACTCCAGCTCTCTCAGCCTGTCCTAACAGGAGAGGTGTTCCAGCGCTCTGATCATCTTCATGGTCCTCTTCTGGACCCACTGCAACAGATCCATGTCTTTCTTGTGCTGAGTGCCCCAGAGCTGGATGCAGTACTCCAGGTGGGGTCTCACCAGAGTGGAGTAGAGGAGAAGAATCATCTCTGTTGACCTGCTGGCCACACTTCTTTTGATGCAGCTCAGGATGTGGTTGGCTTTCTGGGCTGCAAGTGTGCATTGCTGGGCTCATGTTAAGCTTCTCATCCAGCAACGCCCCCAAGTCTTTCTCCTCAGAGCTGCACTCAAGCCATTCTCTGCCCAACCTGTATTTGTGCCTGGGATTGCCCTGACCCACATGCAGGACCTTGCACTTGGCCTGGTTGAACTTCATAAGCTTTGCACAGGCCCAGCTCTTAAGCCTTTCCAGGTCCCTCTGGATGGTGTCCCTTCCCTCCAGGGTGTTTGACTGCTCCACACAGCTTGGTGGTGGCAAACTTGCTGTGGGTGCACTCAATCCCCACTGTCCGTGTTGCCAACAAAGATGTTAAACAGCACTGGTCCCTCATTCACAATGTAGTCTGGGTTAACAATTATACACCAAGGAGGAGAAAGTGATGAAGGGGGAAACAACAAGCCCAAACAACATAAAAATAAATGTATGCTGTGAAAGCCACAAGAACTGAAGCAGGCAATGTAATAATTTATTTAAAATGACATAGTTTTTCCTTTCCTCGAAGGAGGAGAGTCACTGTGAATTAATGCTGCCCTGAACAAAGCCCTTTCATCTTCTGGGGATGATTTTGTATTCAGTGGTATTAAAATAATTCTAATTCTAATTAAAATTAAGGCTGTCTTGAAATCAGCTAAAGATCTGGTTGGCCCTAACTTCTTATAGCTTACTTTCCACATACTGCTTTTCATCACTGGCTATTGTGTTCTCTTGTAAACTACATCCTTTGATTCACAGGGACTTTGGCTGCCATCTCATGCCAGAGTAATTCAGTAAGGTTGCTTTTGATTTTGTCAGCATGAGACGTAAGTCATGTTTGCTTCCTTTATTAAAAACTCCAGCTTATGGTGTTAATTACTGGTAATAATGACATGGATATAGCAGTAAACTTGAGTAGAAATAGAACTTCTCATAATTGTTCCTTGGCTATCAGAGTCCTTGGATCTCTGGAATTTAATTATTTTTGGAATATGTTTTTTGCTTAAATACAAGAATGAACTCTGGAATCCATAGAAGACCTCATTGCATTTGGTGAAACAGAACATGTATGAGTTAGAAGGGTTCTGCTGCTGGTTGTAATCTCTAGTATTTTTAATTAGTGATTTGATGGACAAGACCTATGTTACTGTCTAGTTCTTAGCATAGTTACATTTATCACATATGTGATCCTCGCCTCCTCTTTCCATTAATGCAAAACATCTATTAACTTCAGTTTAAATTTAGCATGACTTACTGAGTAAAGGTTTTTGTAAGACACTTATGAAACAAAATTTTACTGAAATAGCTGTTTGTTTGAACACAACAAAAAATGATGATGCAGCTACTCTAGGAAATATTTCCCTAAAAGCAGTTTTGGATTTGCTTTTACAAATAAATCTTTCTTCAGAAGAGTTGAAAGGCAGTGTCAAAATGTGCTTGACAGTTTCAAGTTTGATCTTGATAAGATCAAATTTTAGCTTTATACAATTGTGAATTATCAGAAAGAGTTAGGAGGTCAAAATAATCATGGAATTAAGAAAAGGGTTGAACACTGAGAGTGACTGAGAACATGACACTTCTATTGCTGATAGAAACTAATATTGACACAAGGGATTTCTTCTAAAGAACTATATAAGATCTACATTGCTTTGATGGCATTCTTTAAAATCATGATTTTTTTCTGTGTAAAGCTTGCTGTGTGGCATCTGAGAATGTTGAACATTAATTAGCACATGCTGGAACTCTTTCAGGGTCATATTTAAGCAATTGGAAAGACTTGAAATCTTAGCACTGATGTCAGGACCTGGGATAACTGGAGCAGGGTCATCTCTGGTCAGTAGTGGTCTGTGGAGTTATGCTTTTGGATAGAAACCACGTGTGGCTTCTGCCCAGGCTCTACCAGTAAGGCAGTGTGTAGGATCCTGTAATTATAGTCTAACGGACAGACTGTTGGCCATCCAGAAATCTTGTCCAACCTGCAGATGTCCCTCCTGAAAAATATAGGAAATAATTTGTTTTGCACCTATTGCATGTTATTCAAGGGGATCAATGTGTCTTACAATAGTTCTGTATATTAATTCTCCTGTCTGCCAGTAAATGAGTACACTAATTTCATGGAAGAACACACGGAGACAGATATTGCGTAAGGTCACATAACAAAAAATAGTGAGACACAGAAGTCAGTTCTCCTGTTTTATCTGGTGGTTTTTTTTTTTTTCAATTTCTAAGCATGACTTTCAATTATGCATAATATTTAAGAATTCCTCCTCAGTGAATGCCCAGCACTGTGCTTTCAGGTGAGGTTCTTCAATAGCTTTATCACTAATATTAGCATTTGTGGGAGGTTTTTGAGCAGTTTCACAGGAATGTACATCATCTTGCAAGACTGATTGTTTGTAAGAAAAAGGAATGCAAAAGTCTTCCAGTAGCTTTCGGGCACAGTTATTAAACTGTTTCCTGTTCTTCCAGTCCAAGTGATCACTTGTGGCCTCAACGTTGTGTGGGAGGTTGTGGCTGGGGTTGGCAGTTCATCTTCTGTGGGGAAAAGCCAGGTGTAGTCTTCCAGGGGCAAGTAGGAGTATACCTTTACTACAGTCCAAGGTAGAACTGATCCACATGAAGACCCAAGAATGACAGCTGTGGTAATGCTGCCCTTTGAAAGCAGCCACATTTTGGGGGCATGGTCCAAGCTACTGAGTGCACACTTGGCATCTTGAATGGGCTTGTGCAGACCCTGATGGATACCAGGAATCTGCAGTCTCTCTGCTATGGATAACAGAGCTGTCTAGCTCAAAGGTAGTTTGAGAGTTTTCTTGTGTACTGCAGATACAGTTCTTGACTGCATTGCAGATAAACTGTATATATAACTTGATTTATGTACGTACATGTTTACTCACCCTGAAAGAGAGAAACACAGACAGTACGCAGCATCATCCCTGTACAAAGTCTTCCAATGGCAATTAGCTGATTTCCAGGGAAGAGCTGTGCCTTTTGCCTCAAACCAGTAACATTGTCCAACTGCTTGGTAAGATATCTTACAGTTTTGACATCACCTTGAAGACGAGTACACTCTTATGCACTGCAAAATTAGCTGAGAAGCTGCCTGTGACTTGCGCTTGTGTCCTATGATACCAATGTAGTATGTGTATGAGTTTCTTATGCTGGTTAATGGGTGAACAAGATTTACCTCAGGTAACGAGTAAAAATCGGAGAGCATGGTGTATGCCAAAACTCTCAATGACCTTAAAAAAAATAATTTAAAAAAGCTTCCTTTATTATGGCCTCCTTCAGCTCTTTGAGGGTGTCACTGCAATTTCTATTTATCTTCAATGAAGTGTTCAAGTATGTGAAACTAATAATATGGAGAGTGCCATAAACAGTACAATAATCTGTAACCGAAAGGACTGCTATGTGCACTTCCAGCAACCATGGGGGGGGTGGGGTGTGGGGTGTGTGTGTGTGTAAAAAATAGCAATTTAGGCAAATGTTCAGAACAAATAATCTTGTGCCTTTTCCTGTCTTTTTGAAGTTTGTGAGAATACTGCAGAGCTGGACTTAAAGTTCAATGTGGCTCTAATTAGTGACTGGGAAAAGAAGTGTATTTGTGTGTGTCAGCTGGAAAAACGTGCCTTCAAGGGCTCAGCTCTGTTGATCTTGGATCTGATTTCAAATTGGCTGACTTGCAAAACAGCCCTTTAAACTTAGATACTGCTTCAGAATGATTGCTGTCAAAATAGTAGAAAAAATAAACAAGAAAGCCCTATATATATAACCCTGTAGTGTATGCAAAAGGCAGCTCAAGGAGCAGCATGGCTGACTGTTATAAACGATGTGCCATAGGCATCCAACTGTGTAGATGTAAGGCTTCTTCCTCTGGAAATGCATGTGCATCCCTTTGTGTTTGCTGAGGCATTATCCAAACTCAAATATACAATATTTTCTTGGGAATTGAGCTGCATTTTAAATGCTCTAGTGGCTTCATCAAACAGTCTGGAAGAAATGCGGTTGGCTGCTACATATATTTGAAAATATAGGAACAATCACACCTTTTTCAAAGGGGGTTGTGGGGGGTAGAGGTGGGAGACATAATCTTTGTCCACAGGAAATGGTGATATTTTTGTAGTGTAACCTGCCAAACTTCCCTATGCAATTTCATCCAGCTGTTTCAGCAACAAGTCCAATTTTTTTCAGATGTATCCACATATTTATGAGACAATTTGAGCTTGAAGAGTTTTAATCTACTGCTGTTTTGGGCTCAGCTTTTGCAAAAATGTATTTGCCTGCTTAGTAGTTCTGCAGTTATGAAGAACCTGTAGGATTGAAAGAGGGCAGAGTGATTTAGAAACTGATGTTAGAAAGAGCTGCTCAAAACCCAGTATTTTGATATAAAAACCAAATTGAAAAATTGAAAGGCAAACTCACCACTGTTTAGATTAAACAAACTTTGTGCATGTACTTTTCAACAACATGGGAAAAATGTAAATGCTTACTTTGGTGGCGACTGATCCTTTTTTCTTTTAACATGAAGCAAAATAGATATTTTTATTTTTTATTTTATTGTTTCACCATTCCCCCTCCCCCCCTTCCCTGGGACAGATTCTTAGAAATATGATTTCAGACAGTTTGAAGACTAATTGTGAGAATATAAAAGCAAAATATCTTGGTATTTCTCAAGATAATAGCTTAATCTGATAAAGTAAAAATCAAGTATTTAAACCTCTTCAAGAATCCCCATTTACCCTTCTGTTTAAAACCTGTTTGCTGAATTTGACATGGATTTGTGGACGTTTTTGCTCTCTCAAAACTCCATTTCTCTGTGAGTTCATTAACAGATGGAGAGTAAATCCTCCATTACAACTTGTTGTTTGACTGTAGGCAAATCATGCTCTCCATGTCTCCAGCGTTGGAGAGGGGCACGGCGCAGACTCATGTATTCAGTTATTCTTTCATGTAACAAGGCAAATTCAGGCCTTGGACAAAAGCAGACCTTGTGGATTAGGTCTGCAGGGTTTCACAAAGCTGCACGTAGTGTTTGGAAGCAACAGAGCTGGAGAAGCAGTCTGACTGATGCTGCAAAACAGAGCTGTTATTCAGAGCAGCTCTGCATCTGTGAGTTATAAGCCACAAATTGCTATTGCCAAGCCTGATCTTCTCCAAATACATACATACGTGTCAACAAATTATAGCAGGAGTACAAGTAACCTGGCACTCCTGGCTTGGTTTACTCCCAAAGATATGACCCACCCTCACAGTCTAAATTTCTCTTGGCTGCAGAGAAGTGGGATATGAGTTTAATATTCTGGGTAATAAACAGAATACTGAATTAAAATCAGGATGATGCACCAGACAGGGAATTGTTTGTGCTGCTCTGCTTGTCTGTCTTTGGGCTTTTTGCCTAGCTGGCCAGCACCCAGGGAGTGCAAACTGCTGCTGTTCTCTCCAGGAGACCAGCAACTGAGGGAAACGGGTTGGGAATCAAGTCCTGCTTCCCATTCCTGATGATGAGAGGCACTTACTGAGCGCAGCAGGGGAGTTGATGGTCAGTCTAAGGAAAGCAGCTTGCTGGGACTCCAGAGGGAATGGCAGCTGCTCAGGGAGGAGGAGAAAAGCATTGGGAT
This sequence comes from Tringa solitaria, assembly GCA_026413425.1. Classification (NCBI taxonomy): domain Eukaryota; kingdom Metazoa; phylum Chordata; class Aves; order Charadriiformes; family Scolopacidae; genus Tringa; species Tringa solitaria. The sequence continues at coordinate 16,913,406 of JAOXJM010000052.1, read as the reverse complement.
GCAGTGGTGCATAAGGCCAAGCCTACAGCTGTAGCAGACAACGTTATTTTAGAAATCCTGAGCTGATACAAATAACAGCCTGGCTGAGCATCCTTGGCATGTAGTACTGCCATGAGGAAGGCACTGTGAGAGACCTGCCTGAAGCACTGGGGCAGTTGGAGGTCAGTAACTAAGGAAGCGAAATGGAGTAGCCTGGGGCAGGACTGTGGCAGCATTGGGTGCCCACCTGGGAGAAGGCACCCCATATCGATGGAGAAACTGAGTGGGCATCAGGCAGAGGAGGCCGCTCTGTGTGCATGTGGGGACAGTGCAACAAAGAAATGCAGCATGCGAGGTTGTCAGAGGGCACCCTAGATGTGTATAATGGTAAATGCATCCACAAGGAAAAGACCATGAAAATGAAAGCAGGAAGGAAAAGTCAGGAAGGCTGCTAATGTCTAATATGATGTACTCTAAAGTGAAAGAGGAGGAATGGAGCATGGAAGGGGAAATGGAGAAATTCGAGTATTTCCAGCATAGTAGGAAAAAAGGATTTGGAAGCTGAAAGTGTCTTGTGACCAAAAAGTATGCCTGTGGGAGCTGCTTCTACTATAAATGACCCTGACAACCACTGAAAAAATAATTATATTCCCCTATGCCCTAAGTTTCTCCTTTGTAGAATGGGGACACTAACACTCTTCAATCTAAATTGGGTATTTGTGCCAGTTATTTGTGTGTGGGAAGGACCAGAGACCCCAGTCAGGGTCTGAGTCTTGTTATACGGAGTGTTGTAAACAATAGAAGAGCCCAGACAGCTTTAAAAATAATTAATCTGCAATTTAGGTGTATTTATGTATCACTCTAGGGGAGCTGTTTGTAAGAGTCCCAGCAATATGTTATGGCTTGAAAAGGAGGACATAGGTGGGAAGCGAAGAATAACCGTGAAATGGCAAGAATCAAATAAATTAAGCTCATGGAACAGTAGTTCTCAGTCATAAACAGAAAATAGTGGGAACAGATTTCCCAATATCTGGCAGAACTGCGAATAGAACCTTTCCTCTTTCCTGACCTTTCAGTGCAGATAAAGATTAAAAACAAATAAGCCTTGGGATACTTAGGAGAAAGAGGCACAGGTTTAGAATGGATTTTGCCACTCCTGCTGTGAGAATAGAGGTAATCATAACTTCTTAGTATGTAACTTGTGTGGCTAGATGAGGTATGTACTGTTAAGTTTGTGTTTTAGAATCATGCTGTTAAAAGGATTATTCAGTGTCTTGCATGCATTTAGCTGGCCCAAGTGTGTTTGGTTTGGTTTTTTTTTTTTTTCCTAAATGAATAGTGTAGGCAGAGTGCATTCAATCCCAATCTGGTTAGAAGGAGGGTTGTTAAAGGGGAAGTGGTTTATTGATTACTATTTTCACAAGCTGTGATAGCTTACCTTTATCATTTTAAGAGATTCTTGTTTTGCCCTTTCACTTAGTGCAAGGTCATGGAACAATTGATTCGGCATTTGGTACAATTTGCCATTAAAGGGATGGAAACCATGGGTGAGGAAGTAGAATTGTTGCAGTTTGTTTTACTTCTCCCTCCTCGCTCTTCCCTTTCCCCTGCCCTGCAAATGATTACATGCTGCATTTGCAAGGAAGATTAATAACCAGATTGTCAACCTACAGATTTCTGCTTGATCAGAGTCTCAGTTGTATCCAATAGTTTTTAGTCCAGCAGGTGCCAAAGGCAGAATGGGATTCTTCTGCTGTTACCCACACCCTCGCTCCTCCCTACACTAAGATAGCAGTAAATCCATGTTGCATGCTTTTATCAAAAAGTGTAATACAGCATTTATGGTGCAGTACACAATTATTCATTATTCTTAGCTATTTTTAATCCTTCATAACGTTCTCGTCTAACATGACATAGCTTTTTTAGTTATAGAACAGTATGTCTTGACTGTCATCTGAAGACATAATTTTATTTTTTTAAAAAACACACCACAGACCAACACCCACTGAACAATGCAGTGCTCTCATATGCAAGGATGCTTTATTGTGATGTTAGATACTGATGTGCAGTCGACATAATGCAGCTGCTCTCTCTTGGTGGGGGATTGAGGTCCTGATGTAATTTGAAGGATGTCAAAGCTAGTGGGGATTTCTACTCAATATGGGCAGCAGTTTGGCTTTTTGGGTTGAAAGTGTGGTGACAACAGCTCTGTTCAACACTTTTGCCATGACAAAGTTCCCTAGCAACTGTGCCTGGCAAGTGAAGTGTGCTTGCAGGGAGGTTGTCCTCCTGCCTCAAAACACCACCCTTCGTGTGCTGCTGAGGGCTGGGGGAAGAAAATGGCCCAACTCCCATCAGGGCTGTGTGGCTAAACAACTGGATGGCAGCTATCTTGCAAATGGCAGGCACGTTGAAAAATTGCTTCTCTGTGTGCCTTGGTTTTCAGAGATATAGTGCTCTCTAGGATGAAACACTTTGTGACAGATATTAGCTGGTGTTTATGACTGGTATTGTCCATAATGTATCATACTGGTTAAAGATTCCTATAGGAAACACTATTCTCATACTGGGAACAAGAATAAAATATAGATTGCACAGATTTCTTTCCTTTTTCTTCATGAGGAGGAGTTCGTGATTAGAATAATCTGTCATACAGAAGCTGCAAAAAGACAACCCAGCCCCTGCAGTCTAGTATATAAGGTCATTTTACTTTAAGGAAGCATTGTAAGGAACAAACTGGGCTTAACCTTATTTTCATAATGAAAATAGAGAGAAATCTAATGAAGCCTTCTGTGATTAGTGATGCTCAGGCACTTAAGGTGCTCTGTTGCAAACAGTAGCCCGAACCTTTCTGTGCAACCTCACTAGACAAGAGACTGCTCCTTGTTTGTTCTTAGGGAATGTTTTCTATTAACAAGCCCTCTTTACAGCATGCAAAGAGTTAATTATATCATGTGCTTAATGAGTTCTTAGTTTCCGAGAATTCCTCTGACTGAGGCTGAGAACTGTTGACATATTTCGGAGTCAAACCATTTGCTGTTATCCCTGGCTTGCAGAAAGACTGCAGTTGCTTTACCTTTGTCGGTGCTGTTAGTGACAGAGGGGTGGATGATAGGAATGGAAATACCCTGAGAAAAGTAGTACTATAAAACACATGCTGTACAATTTCCATTAGAAGTTTCTTAATTTTTGCAGCCTTGCTCTTTAAAGCTGCCCAGCATCAGGAAAAGTAATTGTATATAATGACGGCTAGCTGTGTCATGGAGCCAGTTTCGGAGGAAATGTGGGAGGAGGAGGTGGCAATTCCCCTACAGCTAGTGAAAAATGAAGATGCATGATTATTTCTTCAGTTGATAAGGGAACTGGGCTTCATATTTATGAGAAAAGACAATCTTATTAGTATTGCAGTAACCCATGGTCAATACAAGTATTACTTCATATTCCTAACTACACTTCAAGATGCGGGGGAAAGCTTAATCTGTTTCTTGTCTTGCCTACCGAATTGTATCACTAATGAGAATTTGCATTTGAGGGCTATTTACTCATGCCTCAGTGAGAGCTGGGAATGCCCAGCACTGGACAGGATGAAACACCTTGGTTACCCTTCGCTAATGTAAATTGGGAGTAAAAATCCACAGATAAACCGGCATGGTTTTGGTGAAAGGGAGAGGAGACTGGGCCCCGTGTTTATTTTTTTTAAATGAGGATAGTGGTTATTGCAGTGGAAGTCTGCATGTGTGAATGATAATGGCAAATGAGTCAGGAAATGAATGGAGAAGAACATGTCAGGGAAACAGCCAGGAAATGGCAGTTAGTATCAACTGAAAGGAGAATGAGCTGTGTTACAGCACTTACACAGCAAGGGATGAAAAGGAGAGGAGCAATATTGTTAGTATGGCTTCTCTCATCATATTTAATTTTTTTGATGGGGATGAAAGCCTGAAAATAAGCTGGAGGCAGCAGACTTTCTTGTCTAATCCCCAAGCACTTTCCCCTTTTCCAGTGTAACTAGGGGAACCTGGCATTAGTCATTACTTGAGGTGACTGGGAAGCAGGAGGGATTTATGGCTGAGAAGTGAAGGGTTTAGAAGTCAGTCACAATTCATCTAATCAGAGCCACTGAGCTGACTTTAATTTGAGAGCATTTGGTGTGTTGTTGGCAAGCTTTCCATCTGTCATAAACAAAGACACCAAACTAACGAAAATACTTGCCAACCCCCTTACCTCCTACACAGAAACATTACAAAGGCAAGTGGCAAAGATGTGTCTGATGTTGAATTAATACTGGCAGGAGGGGGAGAGCATCTATTGATCTGCTTCACCTAGGCATGCCTATAACTCAGATGGCTGTGTTAAGATGAAATAACAGGTACAGAGAAGTGGTTTGATATTGGGAGAGAAGGAATCTGCCTCTAATAATTATACACGTGGGCAAAGCAGCTTTTAAAGCAAATCAAAATGAAGAGTTTGGTCCAAATAAAACTCTGCTCCTACTCCGAGGGCAGTACTGTTACACCAAGGATGGATTTGTCTTTCAGACCTTCACAAAGGGGATGCTATTGAGGCTGGTGAAATGAATTGACAATATAGTGGGTCTCAGGAGGGGGTATTCAGAGCAGTAAAAGCCCTGGCCTTTTTTTGCCAGGCAGGTACTGGAGACGGTGCAAAGGGCTCTGTGTTCCCCACAGTGCCACAGGGAGGGATCTTTCTTTTTGTGAAAGGAAAAGGCAGTGATGAGAGAGATAGATGGCAGCCTACCTGCCTATAGGAGTAGTCATTAACACGAGAGGAAATAATCAGTCCTTTGTCTGGAGGTTGGAAACAGTCAGCAGCCTTGCTGAACAAATGAAAATGTTCAGTCAGGCTATGTGCATCTCTGTGCTGGGGCAGGAAAGAGAAACAGTTGGAAAGGTGGTGCAAAGCTTGTATGATAGTCCTATTCCCTGTTTTATTTACAGTTCATGGAGCTTTCAACTATGGGTTCTTTGGCAATAGGTAAATCTAAGCAGTACTAGACTTCTCTAGACAACCTTCCACCAAATGTCTGTGTGAAGCAATTCTGTTGATTCAGTAAGTGGCACTGTTCTTCCTGCTCAATCCTGTAGCACCATGAGGCCAGGGGACACTGCTGTCTGTTATTCAGATCAACAATAATCATGAGGTTTTGGTACCTGTGATAGAAAAGATGCCTGTCCCTCTTTCTGAAAAAAAAAATAAATCTAAGAAATGTATTCATGCAGTGGGTCAGTTTCTTCAGCAACAAAAACATAGGTTGCTCTAAGCACGTTTCATGGCCGTTGCTTCCTCAGAGCCTGTGAGCATGTAAGGGTGGAAAGTACCAATTCTCTGCCTAAATTGTCATTTTTCAAAGTGGAAGTAAAGAGAAAGGCATTCTTTGGTTTATGCTCCAGTCTGTTTCCCAGCTGAAATGAACTTGGCTCAGGCCATTAAAAAAAGCAGAAAAGTAAACTCATTTTCGGTGAGAGCACTAAAATCTTCAAGTTTTTGAAGGGTGTAAAAGCTGAGAAGAAAGAGACTTCATTTTCATAACGATGAGCAACATGCTGTGAGCAGCAGATTGAAATTAAGGAAAGAAAAATTTAGGCTTTATGTCATGAAACACTGTCTTTCATTGGAGCCTATGTGCCACTAGCACATTCTGAGGAAGAGGCAGAGCATGCCAGCAACTGGCTCTTTTAAAAGTGGAAAAGCTGAAATGCTGACCTGTGTAGCCACTGGACCTGGGAGCAGCTGGGAGATAACTGGTGATGGTGTGAAGGTCTGAGACCTGCATGTTCAGTGAGACTGAGGTTGTCATTTTGTTTAAATGCCTTGTGCTCAGTGCTGGCATGTGTGGCAGAGACTTGGGTTGTTGCAGTGCTCCCCAGCATGAGTGATACAGTGCTTTCCAAGCTACGGGCATACATAGACATCTGTGGCTTCAGGTTTAAGAAACAGCCTGAAAAGCTATTGACTAATTGTGAAATCATGTAATTTGATTTTTTAATGTTAGTATGTTCCTCTTTGGCACTGGAAAGCCAAAGTACCTAGAGAAGATCTGCAGTCAGATCAGTGATTAGGTGCATTGCCTTGTGGCAGAAACAAGGCTACAGAGAAGAGGCAAATACTAAAAACCAAACTTGCATTAGGAGACTCAAACTGTGACTCCCAACCTTTTCAAACCTGGGGTAGAGAATATTTAGGTCTTGGTTCCTGGGGTAGGGACCGGCTCCTCCCAGGACCTGTAGCACAGGGATTGTTCTGCCTGAAGTGTGACTTTGTGTGCAGCATTTTTACAAAAGGAATAAGAAGCAGCCCCTGATGCAATCTGCTCCCCTCACATGGGCCAGCTTTTATTAGCAGTGTTCAGTCTCAGCTCTGTGTTAGTCCTGATGTAAACCCACCATAATGCCTGTCTGTCTGAATGCGAACTCCCCACCCTATCTGCATCTTGTGATACAACAGGGCCAAAGCAACACATATTTGTTGGAGTAAATGGGACCCCTCAGTTATTGAACAGTTGCTGATTTGCACATAATTGCTTCCAGCAAACACAATTTGATGCTTTGTTGAAATTAGGCTAGATGAATTCAAGTTGTGAATTTTCCTCATAATTTTTTGAGTGGGATGGGGGGATAGGAGGGAATCAAATAAACCAAAAAACCAAACCCAACAAAACAACCTCTCCAAGCACTCAGTAGTGGACATTATCCTATTCAAGAGGCAATTCAAGACCATTAGTGACCTGCTTCTCATTCCATGCCCCTCTGTGCTGAAGGCCAGGAAATGGAACAGGAATGCACTAAACTGCATTTTCTCAGTTATAATGGTTCAGTGGGCAAGAAAATATCAGCGACTAAACCCTGTCTCAGAAATGTTCTCCTTCAACTGCTCTTATTAACTCTGAGCTGTGTAACAACAGTGCTTTGTAGTCCCTTGTCCTCTTTCTCCTTGATGTATTGACTTTGGGTCCGTCTTCTAGTTCAGCAGAAAAGATGACTCCAAAGGCTTTCTCCCAGCTTTGCCTCCCTGTACCACAGCATGATTTTGGTTCAGCTAAGGGCAGGTGCAGCCTTTCCCGTGTCTGGGTTGCTTGGCAGCAGTGGCAAGGAAGCCAGACACATGCACAGTGGCATGTGGCTGGGATGCCTGTCCTGGTAAACTTTCTAAGCTACATTCCCCCAAAATAAGGTGAAGAGGAGGCTTTGTTTATTCATCTGCTCCCCAGATGCAAAGGAGGTGGTGCTTTAAGGTGAAAGACAGACAGGATATTTTTGATGATATCCCCTTTAAGTTCGAAGATGAGCAAAATTATTTGATATTTTCTGCCTGAGTTTTTAAATTCCTGAAGTCAAACTGGTCCCCCTCCCTAGGAAAAAAAAAAAAAGCAAACCAGGTTCCCAGGCAGAAGGATTTATTCTCCTAGAAAAACCAATAGTCCTGGCAGTGCGTTAGAGAAATTGGTTGCACTGTCCAGACATATTCCTGTTCAGCTCTTTGTATTGCTGTAAAACCAACTTTAGGTATTTGAATAATACTAATATTAATAGTAATATTTGAATAAAAAGGAAAGCATTTACAGGGCAATTGTCACTGTGTGTGGCAAGCCCCTTTCTTAGACTAAGAACATCGTCTGCTGGGGCTAACTTCTCAGTTAGGATTAAGCTTTTTCGTACATAATGATAAATCTGCAGCTGGACTTGTGCACAGGTCAAGATTTCAGCAGGCAGATCTGGATTTAAGATCCCAGTGAGTCCCCATAACCTTCCCATTTCTTACGGGAACCATACCCACTTTGCTTGCATTTGAGAAACAGGATGATTAAAACTTCTGCATCACAGTGCTATTGTGAACATTGTCAGCAACATTGGTCTTGTCAACACTGGAAATAAAGGTGGGAGGTCTGTTGGAGATGGCCACCTAGGTTCTGGTGGCAGATAGGTGGGCTTCCCACTGCTGATGTGCTGGGCAGGCAGAGCTGTGTCTGCAAGTGCTGCTGCTCCTTCCCCTCCTCCGGCACCCAGGACCCGGTGCTGGTGGAAGTCTCTCTGCGACCAAGGCTGCCTCTCTTCTGAGTACTAGAAATGTTTGTGTTAGTTCCTCTTGCCTCCCTGAAACTGATTGCTATTTCAAGTTTTAAAATTTCCTAATTGATCTAACTCATTTAAAATGGAAAAAAAAGTTGCAAAAAAATGGAAGATTGATGCTTCTCGGTTACTTTTACCCTCTCAGCTTTCTCTCAAGCAGTAACAGAATTAGATTTTATGGAAAAAGACAATTGTTCTGCTGTTTGGTTTGAAACTAATTTTTTAGTTTGCAATCATATTATCAATTTGAGAAAAAGTCCAAGGGAAAAACTTTGAACGAAGTTAAAACTTTTTTTTTCTAAATGTAGAAGTCCAGATTTCATACTAGCAGAAGAAGTTTTACTGGGGAAAGGATTCATATACTTTGCCTCTTCAAAAAAAGTTTCTTTCCTTTCAGTATAAACTTTCTCATATGCATTGTTTTTTTCCCTGGAACTTTTCTTAAACAAAATATCGAATAAAAAACCAAACCCCAAACCCTCAACTTTGCAAACCTGGGGAACTTGCCAAGTTCTCTCGATTGTATGATTCCTATTGTATAGTTTTCCTTTTGACATAAAGAGATGTGATACTCGAAAATATCTCCATTTTCTCTGTCGGGATAAAATGAATGTGTTTGCCAAATGGACAGCTTATGTAAATTACTTATGATTTTATATTTTAACAGAAATCTGCCAGCTACGTGCAGCTGGATGTTTAATTCTTACTGAATAATTTATGCAAGAAATTTCTTTTTTTTTATATTCATAAATTCTTTTTTTAACATAAACTTAATTTCAGGCTTAACTCCAGTTTAACAGATGCTTTGCCTGTGAACATATTAATAAATAGTTGTCCTTCCTTTAACTAGTGTGAGTTTCCTGGCTTTGTCGTCATGTTCCCATTTAAACCTCTGGGGGTTTTGAGGCCTTGTCATGGAAAAAGATTATTGTTGAGGGATGGAGCTTATTTGGGTGAAGCTGATAGGGAGCCAGCAAAGAGGAAGTGAGCCGGTTTGAGACTGTTGCAGTTCATGTGATAAATGACCTTCTCAGTGCTGGAGCGGGGAGATACTCCTCCTTTCTTATCTGCGAAACCCTATGCATGTCCTGTGTCCGCAGCGGGGCTGTTGGCCGAAGGGGTTGGGCTCTGGGCCTGGAAGCAGACTAAAAAGACTCTGTTAGCCAAAGTTCAAGGAGACGCTTATAAAGACTAATCCTGGGGGGCGGGACAGAAAATCCTTACATCTGAAAACTTTTCCTCCTTCTGAATGAGAACAAAAATCTGAAATCTCTTATGAGGACCTGAACCAGTATTGTTTCATAATTTTCATCTTCTTAAATCTACTTTTGAATTTGGCCATAGTGTAAAATGTAAAATAGCATCCCTCTATGCTAATATTTAATACAGTAAGGATATAAATATGCGAAATTTTAACCAAAACAAAGCAACAATGGAAATGATTACTATTGAGTTCTGTTACTTGGAGCTCCTAGTGAAATCAGCACAGTATTGTGCTGATGTTTAATTTTTTTGATTCAAAGGTGCTTTTTTAATTGCAAAATATCTGAACAGTATTTTTGATCAGTTCAAAGCAAGTTCCCTGCAACAATGAGAGTTAACTTAACTATGCCCAAGTCACTGAATTCTGTAGCTTATGGACAGCACTGCAGTGGAACAGCAAAGGTAAATACTGTCCAAGGGGAAACAAAATAATAAGGTGCAAAAAATGGACCATCAATGGATGTTAGACCAGACTCTGACTTTGTCCTGTGAACTCCTGTACCCACTTTGCCTGTTGTCTGCATTGTTGAGACAAGAAAGACTATTTTATATATAGAGGGGAAAAAAGGACGTGACTGATTCTGAGGGCAAGAGGGTTTATGGCTGCCTTCAAAGTGGTGATGCTTACTGACCTTCACATTCATATGCATACATCAGTTTTTAAAAGGTTTTGTGGCATATTGGCCCCTTCTGAAGACACTGGGAAGGACAGTGGGCCAGTACAGGAGGACAGTTTGCCATCTGCAGGGAAGGCATCAGCATAACACCGTGACAGGCACTGAGGATAAATGTTGGGAATACGTGTTTTGTTTCTCCAGTCTTCAGTGGTAGTGGCTTCTTGTTAAACAAGTTTACCTTGGAGGAAAATGTGGAAATATGAGTCCCTGCAGGAGAGGAGCAGGAAGGGTAGGCTTCTTGTCTACCTGGGATGGCCACTGTCCATACAGGTGTGGGTAGGGTCTGGCCAGGCTCCTGTGCCCTTGGGAGCTGATGGAGCTGGGGGAGAGTTTGTTGGGGAAATGGGCAGAGTTTTTTGAGGCATGACTTGTCATTTAGGTGGAAATGGGCCAAAAAGTCAGGAATAAGGGCTAGGAGCTGTACTTTCAGGGAAGTAGATATTAATGCATTTTCTTCATGTGGCTACGGCTTGAAAATGTTTAAATTATATTGTAACTGTAGCTTAACTTGATAATTATTTGGAGATATTAATTTCTAGATAATACAAAACCTCTGTGTAAGAACTGTGGGAGGGTAGGTGATGTATTAGTGAAGTTGAAGAGTTTAATTATAAAATCTTATAAGCCTTCTTAGTTTCAAAGAGTTTGGGCCTCCTCTTAATACTGCAGAGCTGCATGAGAGCAAGTTCATGTAAACTACAGAATTGTTTCACTGTGCTGCAAAATTAAAGCATTAGAGCTTCAATCCTAAATTTATGCCTGAAGGAGAAACCTCATAGATCTTATGAACTGTTTTCCCTGTATGTGCTATATCCCAGTGTAAACTGCAGAGCTCATCTGTGTTTGTAGCTGCTTGTAGAGCTTATTCTCTTCATGTTTTCAGAATTTGGAAGAACAGATGGTGAAAGCATAGTCTAAATAAACTGAGTCCCAACCAGGGCTCTCAACATGAGTAAATTCTGGATGTTAAAACCACAAAGAATCCAAGAACTTCAGGCATTGCTTAGCTCTAACAACCATTTCTCTAGCCTTGCACTAGTGTGTCCTGGAGTGATACCTTTCTGTACAGGAAGTTTCTGAGAAAATCTCTATCAACTAGGGGCTAACAAGGCTGTTCGGAGTAAGAGACCAAATCGTATGGAAGGCATGTGCTGCAGTAGCCATGGAAAAATATGTTGCAACAGACACTGGGCTTTCACACAAATCCTGGTTCTCCTGAGAAGTCACGCAGACTGCTCCACATGGCTTTGGCTGAGAGGCTGAACAAAAGAACCCCAAAACCAACGAACCAACCAAACGAAACAACAAACGATCAACCAACGAAAACAACAAAACCCAAACCAACCCAGCAGCAATGGCCTGAAGGGGGTCAGGTGTTTAGGTCTCTAAATTATTCCTTACACAGTAGCTGATTCATGTTGCAATGGAAATAGGTTTCACTCTTGGAGTAGAGCCTTATTGTGCTGATCAAAGTAAGGTGCATTTCATGCTACAGTCTTGTCTTACAAGCCCTGCTGGGAGCAATAAGTGTTTTGGCACTTCCTATGGGCTAACTTCAGTGTGACTTTAAGGCTGCAATAAGTTTCACTGTGAGCTGCTGGGTATTAATCACTTCCAAAAATTATTTAATTAGCCCATGAATTTTAGGAACTTAAGTTTAGACTAATTTTAAAAATCTTGTCTCAGTTTAACATGAAGCAAATCTTTGTACAACCTTGTCCTCATTTAAAAGAAATATTAAATTTAGTAGTGAAGATGAACTGGGGTTTGTTATATGCTGCTCCCACCTATCCTTGATCGGGTTCCTGTAGAAAATGAAGGGAAGAGAGGCAAAGCAGAGGCTGTGATAGTGACAGCATCTGGATCTCCCGTGCCTCAATTGGCGAGGCTGGAGCAGTGCGATTGCACAGACTGTTTGCTGGCTCAGGTCACTCACTTAGCGTGGTGGTTAGTGCAGCAGATTGAGGGGTACTGAAATAACTTTCTAAGTAACCAGAAGTTATTGACAGGTCTAGAAATCATCTGGAAAGCCCTAAGGACAGAACTGATTTCTGTTGTGATCTTCCTTACTCCCCTTGCATACTGTGTTGAATTCTTTTTATTTTTTTTATTTTTTAGGAAAAGCACCTAATAAAAGTCTATTGAGGTCATTCAGATAATACTAATGATATAACCATTTCTAAATCTTTCAAAGAGTGACATTAAATCAGTTAAGAGCTGTGGCTAATTTTAAAGGTCCCAATGAATCTGCTTCTGTCTTTCTTTAATGAACCTTTTTAACCAGGGCTTAAATGGTTTTAGAAAATGGTGCCAAGTGTCTGTGGAATAAACCAGTTTTCCTAAGAATTGTGTTTAAGGTGGGACATAAACCCCATGTTATATTATTGTACCCATATAACCCATATTATATTATTATCACTTTGTTCATGCAAATGTATTCAAACTATGTTTTGGATTGTATCTTAACGGTACACACTAAGTGTCACTATTCACTGTAGATGTTGCACAAGCGTAATGGAATATTCCAAATAACTTTATAGTTGTATGTACAGAAGGTGGAAACTTCTGTAAGATGGTGATAAGAGTGTTATTCCTTGGGAAGTTTAGCCCTGGACTACCTGCCTTTGGTTACAAACATATGCAAATAGTGGTTCTTATGTGTGTTTTGAAGTGAAAGTTAATTTTTGGGAAAGGTGGTTTACAGTTACTCTCCCAGAGCACCTGAACTACACCAAAATTTGGGGAATCTGCCTTCATGTTCTTGCCTGTATACTGAAATCCTCTTCTAGGATCCAGATTCCTATAAATAATCAGGTCTCAGTGTTTGCAGACAGATCCCTGCAGTAAACAAAAGAGTAAGAAACAGAACGGTGATTTTTTTTTCTTTTTTTTTTTTTCTATAGGCCTCATGGTTCATTCAGCAGAAACTACAGTACTTGTCTCAAGCACCCACTTCACATGAGCTTCTACCAGAAAAAGTGCACTTCTCAAATGAACAGCAACAGCAGGGCTTTCAGAGTATCAGGAGGAAAACGTGCCTGGACCATGAAAAGGTAAGAGAAGATTGTTACTTCCGTTATTCTGCCAGCTGGAAGCCTCTGCTTGGTTTGTTGCAGATACATGTGGCCTCTCCCATGGGTGGGAGACCTTTACCTCCAGGACCTGTCCCAGGCTGTAGGAGTATGCATAAAGCATGTGGGGGGAAAGACAGCAGGTTTGGATTTAGGGTGTGTATTGGTGTTCTGCAGCTGTTTGTGGTGGCACCGCCAGCAGTGGGTGTAAGCTGGTGTGCCTTAGCTTTGGAAGGTTAAGCTGCCTCATCCTTGCCATAAGAAAAGAACATACAGGCAGATTTCTCATATGATGTTGCTGACTGATTTTGAAACCATGCCAAGCCTGCCTTTCTGAGAATAGTTTCTGTAGCCTTTCTTAAGGGTTTTTGCGCCTGTTGGTTCCTGTAGTTAAAGTTATGAGCACTTGCTCTTACCTTTACCTCAGCCATAGTGAAGTGCCTAAAGGATACTGCAATGTGTTTGACCCACCTGTCTTTGTGTGTGATCTCTGCTTGACTTCATAAAATTTTGCTGGCCCAAGGGCCAGGGGAAGTAAAACTTTCATCTTAAAATAAAGGTAAACCAGAGAAGATAAAAGTGACAGCTTGGTGGGAAAAAAAAAAAAGCTGGTGAAAGAGGGCAAAATGAAATAAGGAAGACTGAAGAACTTATATCTTTAGTTGTTTTTCCACACTTCTGCAAACACCAGGCTCATGTTGCTTTTATTGCTTCGCTAACAGTGCTGTTGAAAGATTAGCTTTTCACCCTGGGTCCATTTTCTTCATTTTCTTTAAATTTGGTCAATGTTCAGCTGGCAGTAGTGGCTCCCTTTAGGCCTATGGAGTGCCTAAAACTTAAAATGCAGTAGTAGTGTCAGGAATATGCCTCTAGCAAAGTTTTTAGGAGTGTTCTTCAAACTAATTCTTACTTTCTCACACTGCTGGCAAATACTTAATTTGGGTTTTAGTCTGCAGTTACTGTGAATATCTTTCTGATCTTTTTCAATTTGAGTATCTTCTTTGGCACTAATTCTTTCCCCCCCTCACTCACCCTTTTCTTCCTTCATTTATTCATTTCTTTTTCTCTCTTATATTTTCATTTCCAGTCAGGCATGTATTCTAAAGTGCTGGGTTATATTTAGAATGTTCTGTACCTCTGGAATAAGAAATCTCATTAAGCCTACGGGATATTATCCTATTTCAAGTCACTTGTGTATAACTTGTCCTAGGCCTGCATAATGCCTAATATCATGGCAAAAGGTTATTTCTTTAAGTGTTTAGATTGTTAGGTGTAGTGCTCTCTGGTTTCAAATCCTTATTGAATAAAGTAACAGTATTTTGTTTATGTCCATCTGCCTTTGCTGAAGCACACACAGAAGCAGACAGCTATGTGGTAAAGAATGGTATAGAACAGTGTCTGGAAAACACTCCTGGGTATTCTCCAGTGCTTCTGGCACCAGAATCTCAAGCCCTGCTGAGTCCTCAGAAAGATGATGTTGATTTGACTTGCTTAGATTTGTGATCCTCTGAGGCCCGAAACAATAGCTGTTGTTCTGTACCTTGCATCTGATTTTTGTAGGAGAATAATGATGACCAGTGACATTCAATTAGGTGGGGAAAATGTTGCCTCTGCTCTGACACTGGTGAAAAAAGGCTTATTTGTGTGCAGAATCATTCCTTTTACATGTACTGTGCAGCAGAGCTTGTGCAACACTTGCTGCCTCCTCTGGTGTGCAGAGGGAAGACTGCCTAGAGCCAGGGTGGGCTGCTGTGGGGGAAGCCAATGTGGTTGTTAACAGCGGGAATGCTGGAAGGGTGTAATTGGAAACATGAAGACTGGGTTTTTTTCCTGCAGAATTCCATGGAAGTATGAGACAGTCTTGGCTGGTGGCTCTTCTAGCAAAGAAGTTGCAGTGGGCCCATGCTGATGGTACCAAGGTGATGTTAGACACAGAGCCAAAGTTGGAGATGGAGACTTGACACACCTTGTGTTAACTGTAGGAAAGTCCCTGTACTTTTCATATGGGAAAGGGAAACCTGGGCCATTAATTGGCACCATGGAGCTGACAGATATTGTTTTGCTTTTTGAAGAATTTTCTGTGTTTCTTAACATACGCTAGGATATCCAATAGATTGTTTTAAATCTGGAGGTGGGACTTACACCACAAGGCTGTTGAAGGGGATGTTCACTTGGCTGATGTCCATCGTTGCACTAGGCTGTCCTTTTTCTTTCATCACTTGAAAGGGATTAATAAAGACAAGTACTGTATTGGCAGACAAAGTTTTCTTTCAATGCTGTTCAGTAACTTGTATTTCAGTATGTGATTATGATGTTAAAAAGGTATATGTAAAAAAACCCAAAACAAACCCCAAGCAAAAAAACAACAAACAAACTGGTAGTTAAGAGAAAACACCTTCAGGTGTTTTGTCTAACTCTCCTGAACAGTATTATCTATCATAAAAACTAATCACTGAGCTAAAAGGAGGAGGGGATTTCATGATCTGAAACTTGACTGGTATTGGGACCAAGGCTGTGGCTCAAACTAACATTTGCTTAGGAAATTTGGATCATTTGGAGAATTTTCAAGTTCTGAAAGACTGTTTATAAAATAAAAATGTTGACAAGTCTTTCACAGTTTGCTGAGCAGAACTCATGTCTGTTGGAATTATATTGTCAGAGATGAGCTTGCCTGTGCTAAGCTATTGAAAATGCTCAGAACCAGTCTGCTTTAAGATGGTGTTGAAAAGGGCTATTTTCTGTTTTGCTAGAAGGAAGTACGGAAAAAAACAACTTTGTCTTTAGAAGAATTATTTTTTAATCTCTAAAGTGGTATTCATGATACTTTCTTTTTTCTCTGAAATCCATAATTAGTATTTGTATCCCAAGAATTCTCAGTCTCTGAAAACAAAGACTTTTGAAAGCACGTCTGTAAGGCTCATGTGCATCTGAAATACACTTATAGATATTGCTGCATTTATGTTGTACCCAAATGCACACAGCAATTGGGATGTTAGGCGCCGTATTAATGGTTGATAGCAAAATACAGACCAGCCTCCTAAAGGAAAAACAAGACCTATTGTACCAGACTATCATCTGTCCAGCAAGGCACATAAGTAAGTTACCAGGTGGAAAGGGCGTGAACTGCTCTCATGGCTTCAATGCAATTAGTTTAGTGGCTTAAGTTATGCACAGGGTTAATCAGGTTGCTGAAGACAGCCCTAATGTGGTTACTATGGAAAACTCTGAGCTTTTAACACAGCAACATAAATGTTTGCTTCCAATGGCCTCCACTTTCGGTGAGGTTAGCAAATTTTGCAGTTTTCTGTGAAAGTTATCATAGTGACCTGATATTTTTGGTACAGTCTTTTCGGACTAGCTGTGCTGTATAGCCAGGATTCATTCTGCTGCTTCCAGCCTTAGCCAAACACTCTGCAGTTTGGTATGAAATGTCAGTAATTACTTCTGAAACCTAAAAGCTTTTAGCAATATTGCAGATTTCCATCTTTCCTAACATTTCGGCTTTAAACTGAGTATGCAGATGTTACATTTTGACAATATCTTTTATATTTCATTTTTCAAGCAGTGTTTTATTAGATTAACTCAAATAGGAAGAATAGCTTCTCGTTTATTGTGTGTGACTTGCACATTCAGTCAAACACTGTGTGATATTGAGTAGTTTAAATCTCCAGCGTATGAACTGTAAATTGATGTTAAAGACCTCTCTTAACATCCATTACTCTGTTTAAACAGTCGTGCAGAATTACTAGTTGCCAGTAATTTCTCCTTGAATACAAATACATCATATGTTCTAATGTTGTTTTAACTCTCTTGATCCACGTCATGAAAAAAAATAATCTTAAAAATAGGAAATGGCAAGGCTGAACAGTGTAATGAATAATAGAGACTTTTATTGTCATTTAGTAGAACTTTCAGGTTTGCTTGCAGCTAAAATTACTAATTTTCCTAAAAGCTAATGATACTTTGGTTGCTGAGCACGGTCTCAGAGGATAAGTGCCCATCCTGCTGGGACCACCAATTCAGCCTCTTCACAGTCTTAGCGTAAAAATCTGACCTGTGAGGATGCGAAGAATGCACTCTTGTGTTGCAAGAGATGACTTTCTTTACTGAGTAAAGCAGCCCTTTAAGGCATCCAGGCAGAACAGTGTGGAGAGTATTCACTGCAGACTTTTATTTTTTTGATAAAGAGAGAGTTTCAAACTCCAGAGCCCTCCATTTATCACATTGCACAAGTGTGACAAATTTGGACATAGGCACAATAAATAAATCAGTAAAACCCATGTAAAGTGTACTGCAGGATGCATTTCAGAGTAGAATCTAAGAGCAGAGATGTTGGTGAAGAGCTTGTCATTTCCAGTTAATGTAGCAGTTGTGAAAAACAGCTTTGCACCTTCATAATATTGCAGCCGTTTATTGATTTCCACTATAATCTAAAGGACTGGGATCCGTGCTTCCCAAGGAGGTTAGGAAGCCTGGTGATGTGCACTCAATACTTCTGAAGATTGAAATTGGGAACTCTGGCTACTGAAAACAGGACTGTGTTAGCATCCATCCATGGTAATACCTTCTCATTGTGTTGCCACATATTCACCTCACTGCAGTGTGTCTTCACCTGCTTATCCTGCCTCCTGTTATCTTTGCTATCCCCTACTGCATGCTGCAGGGTGCACAGTACCAGGCCAGAAAACCTTACCTCCTCATCCATTCTCCACTCCTTCTTGCAACCTGCTACACATCTTTTCCCACCTCATGCAGCTAAACAAGGCAAAGCAGGGAGCTGGAAATTCTTTAGTTCTTCTCAGAACTTGTTATCATGCCTGAATATTATTTGTTTTAAACCACATTTGGATTAAGATCATTTGAAGTTCTTTGATTAGTGTTTAGGGGAAAATAAAATGCCAGTTTAAACTTCTGTTATTTTGTAAAAACATAGAGCTCCAGCATCTGAATTTATGCTTAAAACAGCTGTTCTAGAGCCACGTTTAACCAGAAATTAATTAGCCTGGAAAAGAATGACTAAACTTGATTATATTTAAGTTTGTATTTCAGCTTCCATCTGTGGTGAAATCAAGACCTATTCAGCTTTATGATCATTCATGGAGATGGCTTGATTTTTATTCTTATAGATTACAAATTTCTTGCTTGCTTCTTGTCTTTGTATATTAAGAATGACCTTATTTAACAACTCCCCATGGTTTAGCTTTCTTAGTAGGAACGTTTTCATACACAGCTGAAACTTCTGGGGCAAGAAAAGGCACGTGCTCTAACAAAAGCCTGGCTCTATCCCTGTATTTTCACTGCTTAGCAGATATGTGCAAAAGTTGACCTGTGCTAATGGTTGATAGTATGTGGCAGCTGGCTGTATGTATGGCTGACAGCTGTTTATTCAGTTATGCAGAAACAATTAGTACTCTCATACATGAACTCTCTTCTTGTTTTTTTGTATACCTAGCCACCACTGTCTTCATCACTAGTGTGATATATAGTACCCAGCATAAATAGAGACAGACAAATTTGTCCTTGGAGCATCTGGTCTTAATATATAGCTGTTTTGCAGAAATATTTTCTTAGAAACAACTCATTTTCCTCAAACAATAAAAAATGAAACAGTTGACTCCTTAAATCAAAGCATGCATTTTGAATGATCTTGCAAAACAACAAAACTTTTCCCAGCATTTAAGCTTTGTGTGCTGCGAAGCTGTAATGACAAATGCCTCGTTGGAATAACTGCTGTTTAAACAGCGGTCATGCCCATTCAGTGCAGAAATAAAATGGGGTCTGTTGCTGGTTTCATAGACTTCAATGACTCCTACTATGAGTGTTCGGTTTGTGGCAGCCTGGTGCAGTCCTGCATGGACTAGGCTCTAAGGTGCATTTAGACAGCACATGGTGGGCTGGTTGTCAGGAAAAGTCTTTACAGTGAACATGAAGGAGCTTGATCTATTAAGACTGATGAGCTGCAATGCATGTTTTAAGTATTTCTAGGTCACATACTAAATGGACAAAGATTCTTCTGCTGCTTCCTTATAAATGTAATAGCTACTGGAGTAGTAGCTAGCTGTTGGATCTGTTCAGGACCAGCTGTATAAAAACTGCTGTTGTCATGTGAGCATGAATATGTTAGGAAGCTATTTCTCTCCATTCCAGCTGACTAAAGACTGTAAGCAACATTCAAAGGCCTGTGTACATGTGAGGAGCATGGTATAGCCAAGTGCTGAGACAACACTGTAATGGATTTACAGTGGGCTGGCAGTGCCCTACATCTTTTCATTTAAAAACTGATGCAGTCAGAAAACCTGCAAGTTGTTGTAGGTATATGGATGATGGTAAACTCTTTCCTAGCAAAGCAGACATTTAATTGGTAAAATCTAAGTTTTCTGTGA
>JAOXJM010000052.1:16866742-16892775 GCA_026413425.1 Tringa solitaria | reverse complement strand
AAAAAACCAACCCCAACCAACCCCAAAACAAAACCCACCTAAAACACTTAATGCTGAAAAGTCACTTAATCTGACTTGAAGGGTACCAGAATGGCTGAAGGGGATGTGTCGTGGGATGCATCAATGCAGTAGGGGATGGAAGAGAGGAAATGTGTAGTAGATTACCCTGTTTACTCTTCTCATGTACTGTTTGCTCTAACTGTGATCTCCTATGCAATTTTAACAGGAAACAACTTAAGATGCAACTGTATCAGCTACTTTATGTAAGAACAGTAGTGAATGTTCTCTTAAACACATATACTCAGTCTTTTGTACAATCAGTGCATTTCTTCAACAGGCAAAGTATATTTTATCAAATACTAAGTTTCTTTATCGCTGGGAGTGTACTAAGTTATTCTCTGTAATACTTTATTTTCAGCATTCAACACATTTGTTTTACACTTCATACATCAATGCTCCTTTATATAAAATTATGTAAATAAGTTAGGAACAGGCTTTATGCTATTGTCTCGCACCTGTCTTTCCAATCTTTTCATCCAGAAGTACTTTATTGAGATAAAAGAAAAACCTGCTCATCTTGAGCAATTATATCATTCTTGTATCTGTCAATAACAGCTCTCCCATGAGTCCCTCAAGTTGACTTATCTTCTCTGCTACTTTTACTCACAAAGTAATTTTCAGTGTTCTTTGGGAAGCAAGTCTGTCAGCTATTTTTGCTGCTAGGAAAAATTTGCTTTATTGATTGCCATCTCACTTTCTCCCCCTGCTCCTTTCTCCTGCTTTCTTACTTGTGCTTTCTCCCTCACTCTTTCGCTCTGCCTCCTTGAAGAAGAAAGGAACAAATGTAAAACCAAGTAGTGATTTGAGCTTTGCAGCAATATTGTAGAAATACTAAGTAACAGTGGGTCTTAAAACTAACTATTCCACTGCCTTCTCTTCTTTCATTATTGGTTGTTTATGGTATCACTGCTTTACTCACAAAGCACAAATTCTGAATCTTGAACACGCTGTTATGTAAAACATCCTTATGATCTCAGTTACAGATTGAAAGGCTAAATAACTTGCTCTGCTGTTCTCTATACTACAGCCATGGAAGTTATTCTATAGTATCTGGTGTGTGTGTGTATTTGTGCATTTTTCTAAAAATTAAATTGCACCTATCAGAAGATTGTGTGATTCCTTCATCCAAGGTCATATACTGAGTTAGTGTGGAAAAAAATATTGAGTCTACTTCAAAAAAGATTGTAGGATTGTAATATTGATTCTTATCAGAACCGCGATCAAGGTAGGAATCTCATGAGATCAAATTTTGTAGGGAAAGTTTAGATCCTCTTGCATTTGTAAGAGCAAAATCAAACCAAGCAATGGTCCACAATCAAACCAAGCAATGGTCTTGTCCACTCCCAATCTTATTTGAAACCTCCAAAGTGTTGAGGAGTTAAGAGCTATTATTAAAAAGCAATGAAAGCCATCAATTAGAGTTGTGTTTTCAGCACTTCAGAAAAACCTAATTAAAAGGCCAAAAATGTATGAGCCTAATTCTAGGTTTTTAATCTTGGAAGTATTGGCTTTGTTAGTACAAACAACTTGAATTGTTTGAACTGAGTTGTCAGACCCAGCATGAAAAATACAGGCTTCTAATGGAAGTTGCATTTGATTATACTGAGTTCTGTCTGTTCTTTTATTCTGTTCCAGAATAAATAACTAAAGATGAATATTACCCTGCATTTCCTCCTTAATCTGATGATTTCTGAGCTAGGCCTTACTTCTAAGCAGCCTTATAACTTCATAACGAGGTTTTATACTTCTCAGGAAAAATTTGAGTCCTGTTTTCCTCTCATGCTTGCACCACATGAGACAGGAATAGAAGGTGCAATCTACTTGGCTGCCACAGTGGTCTTCAGTCTTTTGACCCACCATCACTTTTAGCATAAACTTTTGTGTCTGGTGTGTTTAACTAGTTGCTGTGTGTGTACACTGATGTTTTTAAATTGAGTGATGGCTTCATTTTGGGCTGTTACAGATCCTCTATGTCCCCTTCCTTTTGCAGTTGCGGTAACATGTTCATTGTGTATTGTCCATGCTTCTGCTTTGAAGCCTCTTGAGATGCAGTTTAAATTGAAGACAATTTTCTTGTGGTTGTAGTGGTGCTTCTGATTCTGTAATAAATTATTTATCTCTTTTTTCCTTATTTAACTAGTCGTTATTTAGCTCACTGAAAGAGCTTAAGTTGCACTGGCCTATTTTTTATTGTTTTAATAACCTATGCCATAAACGTTTCCTCTTTGTTGTTGACACAGTTGCTTTATAGTATTACAGACATAATCACATCGTTCAGTGCAGCATGAAAGAGGAATTCTAACCTATGTGCAGTGCTGGCATTTCAAAAGTATATCAGACATGGGTCTATAGCATTTTAAGGCTGGCAGAGATGTCTTATAACACTCCAGCTGCTCTGGTTGCATCTCCAGGGAGAAATAATTTAAATAGGGTAATAGAAAAAGGTAGATTTTGCACTGAGGCTGCTTTAAAAATTGGAAGAAACTAAGTGTAAACCTCTTAGCATAACTCAGGAATTACTGCTGAACCAAATTCATGCTTGCATAATTCAGGGATAGGGAAAAGACAGTGGGGAAAACATTGTATCAATCAACCCTCTTCTAGATTTGCATGTCAGCCATCCACAGGCAGAAGAGCCCACCTGCATGTCTCAGATTCTATACCATATGATACACTGTGTTAAAGGGTTTTATTAATATTGTAAAGGTCGTAACTTCTAAATTGGGAAATTGAATTCAGGATGCTTGTATATGCACATGTATAGAATTTTAATCCATGTACGGTGCTGGCAGATTATGAAAGTAAGGCGTGTGCTAATCAAATACCAATTTTTCCATTGATTCACCACACCTCCAGGCTTCCGCTCTCAGTTCACGTGTCCAGAAACGTTTACCCTGGGTCCCCTCATTGCTGTTTGAACATCCTTTTGACCAGGCAGGTTCAGTCCTCCCTCACCACTGGCCAGGCACATTTCCTCTCCCATCCTGTCTCTTTGACACCAGGCTTGACTTCTAAATCTGTTTACCCCATTCTGATTCAGCTTCTGTCTCTTTTGAGTTTGACTCATACGATGTCTTCTTCTGTACTGCCCAGCAATAAGTAAAGAAGGCAATGCCATTGCAGATAAGGTAGTCGGCAAGTGTCTGAACAGTGTTAACCTAAAGTTGAACCCCCCGCAGATTGTTCACTATGGCTGATGAGGCTGAAGAATTCAAAAAGGGGCTGTGGGAGGGTTCAGCGTGCTCAACAAAACCAGAACCTTCAGAATTTAACTTTTGAAATTGAAGAGTGTGGGGGTTTTCTGTGGGTTTTTTTTGTGGTTTTGGTGTGGGTTTTTTTTTTTATTTTTTTCCCCAAAACATTATGCCTGAAACAAATATCTATAGCGGAAATTTTCCTTCTATATAGTTAGTGTTTCACAAAAATGCAGGTTACCTGAACCAGACTTTTCACGTGAGACGTTGCAGGTAATCTTGATGAGAAACACTATTGCAACTAACCATACTGCAGAACACTTAGGATTTCCATTATGCAGAAAATTCTGAGAATTTAGTTTTTGCATCCTATCAGGATGAAAAATAATAATCTGAAAAATTCTGTTCTTTCAGCCAATAAGCATCAAATGGCCACACTTCATTAAAATGTTCTGTCCAAACTTTTAGAATGTTGGTAAAAATCACTGTTTATCTTTTTGATAAAATGGTACTAGCATGTTCAAACAGGGAAAAATATTCTGGCTCTTTTGACTTGGATTTCAAGGAAGTTCACTTTTCTTTTGTTGGAGAAGCAGAGTCCTAGTCCAACTGTGGTTCTGCTGAAAAGCATAACAGTAAGAGAGAAATAACTTGCGGTTGGGTGGGAGAACTAAAAATAACCACAAACCAATCACAACAACAAAAACCCAAACCCAAACACCCCGCACCTCCCTGACAATGCAGGTGATGTGGCCACAGTTGGAAATACATATGGAAGCTCTGTTTGAGTGAGCTCTGTGAAGTTCTGCATTTGGTCCAGTAAGTGTTTTACCTTTTGCCTCATCACATGATGGGGGCTCTGTAATTCAAGGTAACCCCATCCTCCACAAAGGCAAATATGCTCACACTATAATATTTACTAATAAAAGCTCCACGGTACAGGAGTTCTTGCAACACTAGTCAAAATTATATATAGTGATTTTTCCAGAGACTCTTTTCCTTTGTCAAACAGTGCTATAAATACACATTTGTTAAAAGTATGTTATTTAATATTCTATTGCTAGGTGCTATATTTCTGCTCTAGGCATAAGTCTGTAGAGGTAAACGTCACCACTCCCAGAATCCATCCTTTTTGTAACGTTTTTAAGATTTCTTGAGGTTTGCAGTCTTTTATTTTGAAGTGTACCTTTTGTGAATATTTCTATTTAAGTTTGTGTTTGAAAATTAGTTATGAGTTTAATATTACTCTTTGTTGTGTTTATGAAGAAACATATATAAGAAAAGTATCAAAGAAAAAATGTCACTATGTCACTTCTGTTTGTTCAATCTATTTCTGCAGTAAGGACAAATAATGTTTCGTTCCTTGGTGGGGTATGTTTTTTTTCCTGTTATGTTTTTGAGAGAGAATGATTTTGATATTAGCTATGTGATGGTGTAAAGATCAAACATGTGCATTTTGGTAGTGTTTGAATAGGGGCAGGCAAACCATGAAACTTTGATTATCTGGCTGAGTTCTGCACGTGGCTTACTCCTGCTAACAGCTGACTAAGATTATTTAGTTACTTGATACAGCAGCTTGTGTGCATGACTGAGCTGGTGAGGCACAGAGACATCTCCACATCTCAAGTGCACGCTCTGCAGATTAAAATCACCTGAAGAAGGAGAGGTTTTTTAGAGGGGTCTTTCCTCCTGACTCTTGTGAGAGAAGATGTTTTCTTGTGTACTGTGGAATTTTCTTCAGAGGATGGGGAGTTCTCAGTGTAGACTAGTTGAAAAGTGCAGGGCCAATGATATACTAGATTTATTTGAGAAGACTGTGAGATCTACAGTGATTTAACATGTAAAGATAACCTTATGTGCACTATTGAGAAAGCTGTGAAGGAATCACTAAATCTGGCATAAATTCTATTTTTAACTTATAGTTGTTACCAGTGAATTCTGCTCTAGTTCTTTGTGAATCTTCTCTTTTTATGGAATGGTTAAAAAAAAATAAATTCCCAATACTGTTGTAACTTAAAATAGTAAACAACTGAGGATAAATGGAATCATAATGTAGTCCTGCAAAGTCAGATCATCAGGTCTCTTTTTTTCTTTTTAAGATTCATTCTCTTTGTCTGTCTTATGTCTGAGAGCAGGGTGAGTGGATGAAAATCAGTGGTAATAAAAATTAGTTCAATGCATCCTTACAGGAAAGTCAGTCTGACTGTCAGATTCTAGAGCCAGATGTAGTGTCAGACTCAAAGAATTAACTGTGCCTTTTATGCAGAATATGGCTGAAAACTTGCTGCTTTCAACTTTGAAACTGGAAGCATTACAGAGATGTGGGCAAAATGGAGGGAGTTAATAAAATTGATCTTAATCAGGTCATCTTATAAGTAGCTGCAGACTGAGAAGTGGCTTGTTCTCTAGTACGCACTGAGTAAAATGTGTGGGATATTTGCAGACGGTGGGCTTCTAGTTGTGAGCTCACTGACATGGAGAGGAAAATGGAGATACCTTACTCGAGTTGTTTGAAGCCCATTATATTCTGAATATAACACTTCCATGCAAAAAAAAATAATCTGACACATAAACGGAGACTTGTTTATATAATTGATGAGTGGGTAATACAGCTACTCTTGAAAATAGAAGTTGTATAATGACAAGGAAATGACCCTCCATCTAAAAAAAAAAAACCCAACCCAAAATACAACCAACTGAAAAAATGCCCCAACAGCGAGACCCATAGGAGTCACCTATGCACACAGTGAAGAGATAAGGCTGTGCTGCACCAGTGGCATCAGCATTGATGACATGCATGTGACATCTCAGAAAAATGCGTGTGATTCAAAGATGATGACGTTGGAGGATTTATCTCCCCTATCTTCAGACAGCTTATAGGAGGACATTGGAAAGAAATCTAATCTACCAGTCTTACTTTTTCATCAATAAAAAGAAGCAGCCAAATCCCAAGGCAGGTTAGTATCATCCTGCAGTGCTGGAGTTAATTGGAATGAATTGAAACTAGGATGAGTTTCTTTCCCTTTATTGACTATAAAAGAGTCTCAACAACTAGATTAGACTTAAATGGCTAATAATTAAGTATCTAAAGTTTAGTGAAAAAAATCTTTCTGCAGGACATAAGAAAATAGAAGCCATAAGGTAAAATATAAGAAACCAAACACAACACCCTCCATACTAAGGAAACTGGGATGTATATGAAAGACATCCATTTTCATGATTGGGCAGTGCTATATTAAATGCATTTAGAAGGAAAAAGATAAAAATAATTTTCTGTGTAATAAATATGGCACCAAATACTTATCTACCTGTGGCTTGGCAATAGGGTTTCTTTTCCTGCAGAAAAGGAACTTATACATATGGTATGTCTTTAGCATGATTACAAAACTGGAGATACCGTTGGGACAAATAAGCTAAATTATTGCATTAGAAAGGATGAACACTGGTGTGACCTGGCTGTGTGTAGACCCTTAAGGCCTTACAAAGACTCTGATGCCAGCTGCCTCAGATGAGATCACTTTCAAGCTCTTCACAGGAAGTGCATTCACTGTATAAAATGCTCCAGCCCTAGCACTGGCAGAGGGAATAAATGTAGAAGAGCAAGCAAGTTAGCACTCTGTGTGGAAGATTATGTTTCATGAAAATGTCCTTGGCATCAGCATCTGCCCAAGAAGTGTTCCAGAAAGCATATGTGCAAAAAATGAGGACTGGCAGCAGTTACACGCCTTGCTAATGACAATCAAATGCCAGTGGTACCACAAATCTAATTATTTGCAAGATGCAGGGAGAGTAAACCTTAAGGATTAAAAGCAATGAAGTACAAATACAGACTGGTTTTGATCAAATGAATTATTTTAGTAGCATCACAGAGGAAGAGAGGAGTTCTGATCCAAATAAAGTGAAAGTTATAAAGCTTTTAAAAACCGCTCATCAATAAATTATATTGGGTACAACGAACTCGTAGATACTAATATGGGTGCACAGGATAGCAATGTTGCAGTGCATGTAACCTGGGAGAGGAGAACTTTGAGTCCAGGAGGATTTTGGAAGGAGTGGGTAGCAAGAGACTAATGTGAACAAGGCTTTCCAAATAAGATAGGCATCACTATTCAAACTAAAACACTATGGTAAAAGCAGGGAAATAAAATGGCTGCTAGAACTTTGTAAGCAACAGCTGGAGTAATATTCATGCTATGGCCCTCTGGTGACATGGATTGAGAGCTAAAGCCAGTGCACCAAAATTATACTTAAATAGGAGTATAATTATTTGCCATATTTTCAGAAAGTCAGATATTTCATCATTACATAGATATAGCTGCACAACAACAGTTAAAATAGTTCACAGATCTGTGGAGAGTCTTTTTGACAAATCTCCAGTTTCTGCATTGCCAAGATTCAGTGGATGCTCTCACAGTTATAAAGGTACAGCTTGAAAGGGAAACGTGATCCCCTATGAGAAAATCCTGTAAAGAACTTATTTTCTTGCACAGTTTTGTTGAAAGATGAGCTATGAATGTGGAGGAAGGCTTGAAGAAATAATGTGTCTTATTTTCTGATGTTTGCTTGTGTTCGTAAAAACTCTAACAAAACCAGAAACAATAGTGATAATCACTGTATCTTTTAGAAAAAAATTATAGGATGTTATGTATAAAAATAATAGAATCTCTCTTCCTCTATCAGAAGACTGTGGAATAAAGAGTAAATAAGGAGATGGGTGTCGTGCCAGAAGGGAAGAGAACAGTAGCTCCAAAGAAAATGAAAATTTTGAAAGTTTTTTGAGGACTAGTTGGTAAGGCAGTGAAGACAGACCAGAGCTATTCTTTTGGCCCAGTATGAGCATACAAACAGAGCTGTGATCAGGGATGTGTGTATCCCTATAGAACATAAAAGCAGAGCACCAAGGTGACCTGTGCTGGGTGAAACCAATGGCGAAGCTGACAGCAGTGGGATAACATATAATGCATTAGTAAAATTATATTATTGCTTATCTGTACAGCTGTGAGAAACCATACTAATTCCAGTGGAAGTAGATTCTAATGGAAGTAGATTCAAAACCCGTGTGACAAGATCAGGAGATGGTTTAGGACTTCTGTGGAGGACTATTTTACTCAGTAATGTGGTGTACTTCTGACCAGTTAGGTAACGAGTAAGAAGCACTGGGAGGGAATTAAAAAAAGCAGTCTTTTAATCTCCCTATGCTGAGCTGAGCTGAGCCGCTGAAAGCAGGATAGCCTTTCTAAAGCCTTGTTAATAGAAAGCTTGTTTAGTTTACTATATCCTCTGAGAATCTCTAGTCCTGTGAGCAGATTGGTCCAAAGATTATGTCTTCAGATTGTCCAGCAGCTTTTTCCAATGTGTAACCCATGTTATGTGCACAATTAGCTAGCTGCATGAAGTTGGAAGTCTCTAATAGGTTTGTGAAGAAAGCACATAAAGAAGTGGAGGGCTCAGTGTCCAGGAAGGGAAGATGTACTGCACAGGAACAGGTTTCGTTGCAATACAAAGAAAGCAGTCTTCTGGCAAGCCAGATCTTTGCTTTTGTAAAGATATTTGAAAACAGAGAAAGACCAGTTTGAAAACCCTCATGATATAATGTTCCCTAAGAGGCATGCAAATTTCAGTGCAAAGAAATGCAGTGCAATTGAGGATAATGAATTATGGCAAATATCCTAGGAAAAAAAATTAAAAAAATTATTGAACAAGGGTAATAGCAGCTTTTTTACTGCTACGAGTGAATGAAATGTGAGGTATTTATCCTACTATTACAATTTAAAATTCTAAATAGGTAAACCAGAATATTTTGTTTAGGGACAGTGGCAGATTAAAATAACAGCACAGAAGATACAT
Source organism: Tringa solitaria (assembly GCA_026413425.1). NCBI lineage: Eukaryota > Metazoa > Chordata > Aves > Charadriiformes > Scolopacidae > Tringa > Tringa solitaria. The sequence goes on along the minus strand of JAOXJM010000052.1, from coordinate 16,883,674 downwards.
ATTAAAAGAGATCAAAAGAGATTGCCTTTTGATCAGCAGAGAAGCTTCTAAAATATAAAACAGAAATAGGAAAAACTAGCACTATGTTTCTAGTTGGGATAGTTCATCTCACTGCTCCTATCACCGTACTAGTCTGGAGTGCAATAACCAAACTCTTATTATCTGTCTTTGCACAAAAGGCTTTCCTGTGAGTCTGTGAAAGGTAGAGAAAGTTTGAGACACATGGGGTGGGTGGTGTGTGGTGGGAACAAGATAGATTTTTGTAAGTGTGACAAGTGACTTTTATGGTTTGGTTAGAAATATAGTTGGGCAAAGGTAGAAAAGATTAGTTTTTTTTAAAGATTATTTTTGCTGGAGTGAAGATTTGCAAAGCTATGGTATTCCAGATGAGAAGCTGCAATGACAATTTCTAAGCCTTTCTTCTGTTTTACTCCATTTTTAAAGGAATATGATGACTTAATTAATTAAAGGGCACTCACTTTCAGGCAAACAGAAAGATGTATGATTTTACAGCAGCTACTCAAGGCATGACAATCATTGCCTGAAGAAATCATGGAGCCTGTGATAAAGGAAGTGAAATCTGACACACTAACACAATTACAGCTGTAGGCTTCTGGGAGGGGTGAGGGAATACCCCTGCTTTTTTTTCTGTACAACCCACAAGATGTAATTGGAGGGTTTTATTTCTTCCATCTGCTGCTGGAACATCAGCATAATGGTAAATAATGGATGTGCCACAGTATGAGGAGATCTGTGCCCTTGTAATGCTGTCATTGCTGTGTTTGGATAAGGTATAAAATGCTTTAGTATTTTTTTTAATGGATTATTTTTGACGTGTTATTAGAGATGTTGCAGGTGTTAGTGAGGCATCAATTTGAGAGAGGTTAAGGTAGTCTCTTAAAGCTTGCCTACCTCATGTCTGACAGTTCATTATGTTTCCAGTGAAAGATTCTGGAAACAGATAATGAAAAATATTTTTGTTATAATTTGGAATCATTCCCTTCTATTTATTGGCGCAATACACTGTGCACATGTACCAATGCTGGCACTGACCCAAATACAGGCAATAATAGAGGTGGGGAAAAGTACAGTGCAGCATGAATGAGCATGAGGTTTTCTCATTCTCTGTGTTTCGTTACAGATGGAGAGGTCAGCTATTGGGGTTTCAGTCATGAGTTGCTCATAATACAAATGCCAGCCATACTGTGCATGAGCAAGTGTAGCTGTTCCATGAATGTGATTTCGTTAAGAAACACATTCATTGAGATTGCTGCTTTTCTTTTCCTTTCTCATCTCTGACAACTCCTGCACTCAACTCCTAATCCAGATCTGATTTCAAAACTGCCACTCAGATTTCACTCTAATGGCTTGTTTCCAAATACCTTCACATTTTAATTGACTTAGACCGAGATTTGTATTCAGAAGTCTAACTCTGTGCGAACTTATGCTCCAGTTTATTTCCTTTTTTTTTCACAGCTATTTTTCCCCACATAAAACTAACGTAGTCACTTAGCTTATAATTTTTTTTTTGTTAGAGGTATGTCCTGTTCTGATTCAGTGAACTTTAAAATTATTGTTTGGTTGTTGATGACAGCCTTGTTGGATGACAGTATTTGGATAGCTAAGCCCATTGATCTGTTTTACTCTCTTAAAAGAGCATAGGAAGGAATTTAGTCACTTGAAGGCACTTGACTAAATTCTTCTAAAAATTTGTTGCAAGTAGATGGGAGCTGTTTTCAGCACTGCAGTTAAGTCTCTCCAGCGTGTTTACATAGCTCTGCTGTCTGCTGTGGAAAGGAGGTAAAGCATGGTCCTTTCTTCTCTGGAAAGCTCCTTCCCTGGGGCTTCAGCTTTTAGGATTTATGTGAGCAGCCTTGCTTGCTTTGGTTTCTGGGAATGCCTATGACTAAGACCCGGCAGATATCACAATGACTTCTAAGCCTGTGAGAGGAGCATGGCTAGCCTGGCCCTTCCAGTCTTCTGCAGTGGTATGGCTAGCTAATTCAGTAACAACCAGACCACTCTATTGTAGAGGACAGAAGATCAAGCAAAGAACTGAAATCTTCTCTGGACTTGTGTTTCTTAAAGTGTAAAAGAGCTTTGAGCAGCAGCAGGTATGGCATGCCTCCTGCTTGCCATATGAGCTAAGGCAATGGACCAGGCTTGCTGTGTGTGAATTGTTAGAGTCCTGTAAGGTGTTTGGAAGTGAAAAGCTGAATACAATATAGGTTAGTTTGATTTGCCCTTATGAGGTGGTGTCAGTTATGTGTGGTCTAAGGACTGAATTTTTCATGTTGAAGTATAATAAGCTCTTGTCTAGAGCATCACCACTAAGACTCTGGAGGCAAGGCATTCCTTGGCATGTCAGTCAGTGGCTGAGGTCACGTAGTGCTCCAAGCTCCTGTCAAACAAAGGCATGAAATACTGCCACAGGCACCTGGGTTGGCAAGGCTTCTGGTACTCTGGTATGGACCACTGCATCTAGATTTCTGTCCTGCTAATCTATAATCCAAATTGGAGGTCACCTATTATTTATTAGGAGGATGATAACCTGCAATAGTATTTTGAATCAAAATCCACGATAGCACCTTAAAAAGACTCCATAGCAACAGCTCAACAAAAAACCACCAAACTGAAAACAAACTAAACCCCAGTCTCCCCCAAAAAACCTGTCAAAAGTGTGGAAACTGAAAACATATTAAAAAATATTGCTAAGCTTACTGGGTATCTTAGCAGTAGCAGTCATATTTTTGAGTACTTAAAGAATTGTATGTAACACTGCAGAATAGAAATGGCTCTCAGAAAACACAGAGCTTACAGTGCTGTACCAGGAAATGGGCTGCCTGAAAGGTTAAAGTCAAATCCTTCTAGAAAAAATTGAAAAAGAAATTGGGAAGAAAAAATGGTCAAATGTTTTGGTTTTGCCAAAATTGGAAATTGTTACTATCTTGCACTAGACATTATTTATATACTACGCTTGTCTTCACCTTGCTTACAATGGAATCTGGGACTAAGTATCAAATAGACTTAATTGTCAAAATTTATTAAAAACCCCAACCAAACAGCCCAGCATTAGTGAATCATAATCAGTTTAAAATCACATAATATAAATTTAAAAAATAAACTTATTTTCTGGTCTTTGGTACTAGAAACCTCCTCCAACCTCTGTAATTTAGCCCTTGGAGATAGACCGTTTTAGGCTGTAATTCCTGTGGCTTTCAAGGAAGAAGAGGACAGGAACACAGTGACAATAACATCTATTTAACCTACATATAAGGCTGTTGAGAATGTTTTTATAGAAAATAGATCTTGTCAGGCAAATCTAATTTTATCCTTGGATGAAGTTACAAGTTTGATAAAAATGGCCTGCATTTAATAAGCTTTGTTAAGACATTTGGAATGGCATTATGACAAAAAACTAGCTCTCTATAGTATCAATAAGGCATGCATTAAATTGATTAAGATTTGGCTGGTTGATAGACCTGAAATAATAATCGCCAGTGGAGAACTGCCATGAATTGGTGGACGTTTCAGTTTTAGTGGTGAAATTATTGAATTTTCTATTGACTCCTTTATGAAGTTACTGATGATAAAACATGTGGATGATGTAGACTAAATTATCATACGGACAGAACGGTCATGTAGACATACCTTGATTGCCTTGTAAGCTTGTCTCATTTAAATGTATTTTCTCTAATTGGATTCCTGAAAACAAATAAGCAAGGAGGGCCAAACTTCCCTGCAGTGCATGTGGGTTGTAGTGACTTTTCATAAGTTTTAAGGAAAGAGGTGCATGCAAACTGTGAGCGTAGAATAAAACTAGTGTGCCGATGCTTCTGTATTTAGGCACTGGTGAGACCAGTGCTGGAATACCATGCTCAGTCTGGTGGTCCATGTTTTAAAGTGGTTTTCAAAAAGTTGGGAAGGATGTAAGAAAGAATGAGCTCCACCCTCTTTTTTCACCCAAAATACTAAAAATAGAGGAAGAGGTAAAATAGTGACTTAATGAATTCTTTAAGTACCATTTCATGAAAAAATACAGGATACTGTAATGTTTATTTTTAAAAATAAATTAATGCAGGCAGTAAGCTAAGTATGTGCTAAAGGACACAAAACAAAGTTATCTTTTAGCCCACACAAGCTTCTGAAATCAATACACGTTGAAATTTAAGAGGCAGATGTCCAGGACTTCAGAATTGATAAAGTAAAAGGCCCTGTGTAGCTTAAAATTTAAGCTTTATGAATTTAATTAGTTAACACCTTAGAAGCCCTTTGACACTAGGAAAGTCATAAAGTGCTCACGCAAGTTACTTCTGGAGAAATATGTGCCTTAGTATCTGAGAAATACTTAATCTTTAAGTATTTTTTTTTCTTAATTTCTTATGTGCCTAGTTGTCCCTGGTTATGACTTGCTAAACCCTGTCTTTCCAGTTACTTAGCTCTGCTTCATTTACCTTGCTAACATTCTGTAGAAGCACATCTATGCTCCTCTTTGTTCTCTGTCACTGGAATAAGCATTTCATTATCTTTGTGTGTGAACCTGTAGTTCTTGAATGAGTTTTACAATACTCTATTGGCTTTGTACTCAATTATAATCGCTAGTTTCAGGTTTGTCAACAACAGACTGCAGAGGACACTTAACTCATTTAGCATCTTGAAAAATTGCTGTGTGCCAAGGTATTTAGATTTGAAGTAACTTTACTTTTTTTTTACACTTCTGTCTCCAACGTGTATGAATATAATTACAGTAACGGACTATTCCCTCTTATTCTGGAAAAATATCTTCAAATCACATTGAAGATCTCATGGAAATTGATACTACATCAAAGATTTGTCTGTCTCTGCAGAACTATTGTTAGTATGCTGTGGCAAAGCATTTGATACTGTGTAGGGAAAACACTATCCCAGCCAGGATATGATTAGTGATGGACAGATTTCAGAGGGTCAAATGTCTATTTTGGTACAGGTGTCACACACAATAAGCGTCCCAGGAAACAGATACCTTCAGTACTGTCACAGAAGCTGACTTAATCTGTGTTAACTAGACTCAATCTTCACAAACATCATGATGACAAATGTCTCTGCTTTTCCTGGAGAAGGGCTGCTTTTCCCTCCTTTCTGCCTGGCCAGTGGTACTACTTTCTCTGCTTCCCAAAGAGCCAGTACAAATTTGTGTGTGTGTGATCAGCTCTGGATATCTGGAGCTAGGAAATAGCAGCAAAGAACAAAATTGTGTTGGGGCAGGGTGTTCCTGGTGCCTTCGCCCCCGACAATTTCTCTCCCAGGGACAGATACTCATCTTCTGGGGAGTTAGTGAGGTGCAAGAGAGAGGTACTAGGTACAGTCTCCAGAAACCTGATTAGCTTCTTATCCAGAAGGCTTAATAGTGTGGCTGTAGCTGGTAGATAGTGTGTGCTGATTTGGGGCTATCAGTATCAGTGGAAGACTTAAATGAGGTTGCCTCTCCTTAGTTTCACTTCAGCAGCCCAAAGGAACCCCCTGAGGGGACAATTGCCTTTCATCCATTTGAATCATTGGCATTGTCATGATCCAGATGAAGGATTATGACACCTTTACTAAAAAATGGGGGATTTTTTTGCCTTTATAGCTAATAATTTTCTTCCAGAGCACTATTGGAGCAGCTCACTCTGCTATTTTTGCCATACACATCTCTAGGCTGCAGACAAGACCTCTCTGTCTGCCCCTTCCAATATTATGATTTTCTGTGTCTGAACATGGTAGTAGGTGTTATTCTGGATTCGGTCGCAGTAGTTCTTGACTATTGCACATCCAGAAAAGCTCTTTTTGATCAGAGTGAGGGGCTCAAACTACAATTGCTGTAAGATGCTAAATTAACATTTATAATAGAAATATCTTAGATTTCTCAGATGAAAAAGTTTCTGGGTTTAGATGCCTGACACTTCAATGAGAAATCGGAATTTTCCAAGGGCATTTTCATTCCGTTGAAAGCTGCTTTTTCTGTTGAAAACAGGTTTGAGGAAAAATATTTGACCAGCACAGTTAAGGGCCAACTATATATACAAATACAGCTTTGTCTGACTTAGGATAGTAGTTTGAGGAAAGAGGTTTATAAATATTTTGAGTTGAGGGATGGCTATGTAAGTCTGACCCCAGTACTAAGCAAAGTATTTGAACACCTTTTGAAGGAAAAGGGTAATCCAAGGACATGAAGTTACCTGGAAAATTAGATAAAACACAATGTGTTTTTAACAAAAGCTGATTTGTGTCAGACTAGAGCAGTATCTATCTTTGATAAGATAACTTATTTGTTAGACGAGGTTGAAGTAACATATCAAATATATATGTAGGCTAAGTAAAGCATATAAGGTACATTGCCTCATGGGAAAATATTATTCAATAGAGACAAAAAGGAATAGTATGAGTTAGAAGATAAATAAGAAATTAATTTCCTGTTTAGGTCATTTTACAAAGGCCTAACCCCTGTATGGGGTGTGCCTCAGGCCCTATTTTTAGGAAAAGTAGTGTTACGCATAAGTGAGGTTGATGTATGAAGTAGCATTCATAAACAGGTTCAAAACAAAACCAGGATGGTGTCACCAGTACTGAGGAGGATTAGATTACTTGAGCAAAGAAGTAATCTTGAGGACAGCAATAATAGAAAGGGAAGAAATTCAACAGTATAAAATACAGTCAAGCACATAGTTACTAATAAAACGAGAACACGCTGCAAAATATTCTTGTTGAATATGTTTTTCTCCTTAGCTGGCAACTCCTTATTTTTTTATAACAACTGATATCTCCTTTAGGCGAGGAGAGCCTCTTAGTACTTGCAGTGCAAAACCAGCATGGTTTTGAGGGACAGTGAACAGATGCAATTTGCTCAAGAATTGCTTAGTAAATTTCTTAGGCACAAGGAGACATGTTATACCTCAAGAACAGCTTTCTAGGATGTTTCTTGTAATTTATAGATTTGGTTATGTGAAGGTGCCACTTGAATAACTTGAACTTAGGTTTGTTTGCAACCTTGTGGATGTGTGTACAAATATACTCACAAATTTTCTTTTGATTGGGGGACATCAAGCATTACAGTGGAGAAATGGAATGAATTTGATCCATTAGGCTTGTGAGACATTTTTAAAAGCAAGACCATGTAAAAAGTGTGTTGGTTTGTTTAAAAGTATTTGATAAAAAAGTTTTCCTGTGTTTCAAGTTTGATTCTGGCCTAAACATTGGCCTTTTGTCTTATTTTATTCTGACAAATTTGCCAAATGTTTAATTACTAGCTGCTCTTTGCATACTTTTCAGTAAAAACTATACTCACGAGGTATAATCATACTTTACACTTCTGTAAGGCACCATATTTCAGTGCTTCACAAATATTACTTGAACTTTACAAAAATATACCATCTTCTGAGTTCAGTAGATGGGAATCCTAGCTCAGCCAGTGATTTGCCTTGTAAACGCATTTTTTTCAGGTTTTCACTCTGTAAAACAGGATTACTAATGTGATATTTGACCTTCTTGACAGGCATGTTGTAATCTGCTCTGTTTTTGAGAATTTATTAATGCAGCTCACTCTGGTTCTGATTTAAAGTATCTTTAAACAATTTTCAAAAAGAGTTGCTACTTGAAAAGCAGAGGCTTTTGTAACCGTAGTTCAAACTCTAGAAAAGTAGATGGATTTTCAAAAGAACATGACAGTTCTTACTGAATATAGTGGCCCGTTAACTATTTTTAATTCACACTGTGGTTGTCCAACAAATGAGGTAGTTTTTTTTAAGGGGCTACATTATAAAATCTTGGTATTAGTTATTTTTGAGACTAAAAGAGACTTGAACTGGTAGAAATGAAGATCAAAAGGAATTAAAATAGGGTGACTTTTTATTAAAAGCATAAGGTACTCTATCATTGGAGTGACTTAGTTCCAGTTCGAATGCCAAGTTTTTTGTATCGCCACCAGTTATGCTGATTTACAAAGTAGACAGAGGTAAAATAAGGCAGGTAGTGTAATATTTTAGCAGTCTTAATCTGACACAGCATTTGAAATGAAAATGTGGTTAGATGACAGATTCATATGCAGAGTATAATGATTTGTGTCTTTATCTGAGGTAATACCATCAACCTAAATACACTTGAAATTTACTCATCTCACTTTATTCAGCTCTTTAAATTCACTTTACTCATCTGACTTTTGCAATCATGGGTCTCAAATAGCTTAATCCTAAACCAATCTACTGAGAAGATGGTAAAAGGCACTTTCTTTTAAAACCTCTAAAAAAGTTATTGGCACAAGTAAGTACTATCTGATTAGGTCCTTTTCATGAAGTCAACTCTGACAGCAAATTAAGCTGCATGTCATGATAAGATTACATTGTCACTTTTAAAAGAAAATTCCCTCTCCTTTTGAGCTGTGTGGTCTTGTGTATTTGTTTGTGTAATGGTACAAAAGAAACGCAACAATACTAGAGGTTTGAAATTAGCAGTAATAGACACTTTACCTAAAGGGAAAGGATGGGGAAAAAAATCATATGGCAATTTGAACTCCAGTTTGTCATAATTATTTACTACAGCTTCCTTATTTTAAGAGCTCATCCCTCATGGCCATTGAGCCTGCTTGTTCTTAAATGATATGGATGGTACTTGGATACCTACACTATTATGTTTCATCCAGTGTTGGCAACAGGTTGTGTTGCCACAGAGGAATGGTATTTGGTACATAATCTGCCTTGGAATTAGGAAACAATCTCAGCCTTCAGTAAAAGCTAGACATATTTAGCTTTGAATCTTTTGGCCTTTTTCCAAATGTCTGTATTTTGTTTCCCAGTATTTATGTTCATTTGCTTACACAGTAGACAAAAAGAAGCATCTTTCAGGTGCCTTACAGCAATAAAAATAAGAGCAGCTAGCCAGAGGTCCAACACATAGCATTAAGGATACTCTAGAAGTCATCCTTCTGGACTGTCTTGCTGGTTTTGATTTTTTTTTTTTGCTCTCTTTTATAAGAATGGATCCACAGTATGTGGAGTTTAGTCTTTTTTTGCGGATTGTGGAAAAGATTCATTAATCTTAGTTAATGTGGGTTTATATATATATCACCTAGGTTTTATGAAGAAATTTACTCCCAAATGTCTGAATTTTCCTAATCTATACGCTTTGTAGGGTTGTGTACAAGATATTTTTTTGGACCTACCAGGAATTCTCTGAGACTTCTTAATTTTTGTTAATCTGTTTGTGGTTTCCTATGGAACAAAGTCTTGAGTTGCTGTAAAATACTTGATGTGATTCTTGATCCTCTGACTCCTGAATTAATTCATGCAAGTTTGTTTAGGTTAATGGTATTATTGCACATGAGTAGATACGGATCATTACACACAGCATATGAATCTATAATCTAATTTTATTTTCCTTTCAAGTACTGTCTCGGATTAAGACTGCCAAAGTGCTATACTGCCTGCCTTATTTTATATTGTCTACTTGCAAATACTCAAACAAAGATTTACCAGTTACCTGTTAAATTTTTTTATATATATTGCAAATGATTTCTCTTTTCCTACCAAGACAAAGATTAAAAAGGGAAAATTAGTCACTGATCGGCAACTGTAAATGACAAATTCTGCAAAAGCGTTTTTAAAAAGTACTTAAAATGAAAGGACTGACCCTTAAAATTCAATTCCTCCAGTTAAGTTACTATTTACAGTGATGCTGTCTAGCAGGAGGAGAAATTGATTTTCTAAAAATCTCTAGACTATGCCTAATAAACATAAATTGGTGGTTTTCACCATTTTTGCTAGTAAAGTAATAAAACAATACTGGAATGATACTAGAAACTATGGAAATAAACTGTTTTGTTAAACTATTGGAGGCAGAAATAAATAGTTGTGTTAAACTATTGGAGGCAGTTATTGGAGCAATATGACTCTGTGCTAATACTATGAGGCATGATGATATTTTGGAGTCCTGTGCTGAACAGTTTGGCGAACTCACATGATTTCCAAGATGACAGGTCTGCCATATTAAAAAGAAAACTCAGTCTGACTTCTGTATGGTTCACAAGGCAGTGAAGTGTATTGGAATGTGCATGACACAAAAAACTAAAAGGTCTACATTCTTCCTAGTCTCCTACTGACTTTATTTCTGATGTTTGACATGCCACTTAATTTTACCTATTTTTTTTGGTCTCTGGTATTAGTGGTAAAGACAGTCATCTCATCAAGCACTTTAAAATCTCTTGGTGAAAAATTTTTCAGATGTGTTTCATAGGTATCCTTTTTGAAATGCATTTGTTGATGAGTTCAAGGGCTGAACTGTGGAGAGGCATTGAGCCACTCTTGCTGCCAAACACACTTGTCCCAAGTCAGAGCTGACTATAGGAGGGTGGTGGTGGTGTACCCTAACAACAAATGGCTGTCCTTCACTGTCTTTGTGAGTATCAGTTACTATAAAAATAATGTGTTATACTGTCTCTCTGTATAATTGCCTCCTTTTTTTTTAATTTTATTTCTAGTTATTTCTCTCATAGTATCAAGGTGATCGTCACTTACAGTAAAGCACTTGACAATGTGAGAAAGGTGCCTGAGAAGCGCACATTTCCACTCCTGTCACTCTGGAACACTGAGGTTTTTCTCCTGTGAACCTTGTCAGGAGAACAAACTGAAAGGAGCCTGTGACATCTGAAGTGGAAGGAATATAAGACACAGAAAGGTTTAACAGCAGAGCACTCTTTTGGCCTCACAGTTTTGACAAAGAAACTCTTACAATATTATCTTGAGAGGCAAACAGAAGGCTGTTTTTTCTGAAAGAAAAGATGACAGCAGATTATCTTTTATGGCTGCAGTAACATTGTGTGAGTGGGTGAATCAGACTCCTGTGCTTGTTTAAGGATGAGACAGATCTTTGAACAGACCTAGCATCGTTTTGAGATGCTGTGTGTCAGGTAGTTTTATTTGCCTGTGTCTCAGTTCCATCACTGAGGAAACTGAGACAACTCATTCAATCTGTAGCCGTACTCTGCGGAGCTACATCAGCTTCGAGCCCTGTCCCTACCATCAATGATGTACAGAACCTCTTCAGGTTCCTTGAAGAACTGAGGCTGGCAGGTCCCAGCTCCCAGGCAGTATTTGTGTCCTTGCTGTATGAAGTCATTCTGTTTTACTCTATGTGGCATGGTCTTTACCTGCAGAGTTTTACTTTCAGTTAAGGTCTAGCAGTAGGTCCCTCTGTGTGTATGTGGGATAACATTATGGGATGGTCTAACAAAGGGCAGAAAATTGAAAAACACAATAGCTGTAATACTATTAGTTTGATTTTTTTCCTACTGGCAGTGTAGTGCTACCTAAAAGTACCACGCTCAGACTAGACAGCATGTTGTAATCTAAATAGTATGTGTTATAAAACACATCGTGATAAAATGAAACAGAATTTCAAGGAAATTAAATATTTACACAATGGTCAAAAATGAGCTCTATAGTACTCATTACAAGTGCTAGTAAGTTTTACTTCATGGTACTCCTGTGACAATAGGAAATTAACCAAATAATTTGAACTCATAAACATTTTCATCTTGAACATTTTTTTCAGTAACCAGGGATGATTTTTTGAGAAAAGATCTGTGATTCACTTTCCTCTCTTCTCCAGTTCTGGACCTGCCCTAATGATCTTTGTATGCCAAGATGATCTATTGTACATGTGCATTTGGGCTTACACCATAAAAATTAATGGGAGCTTGGAGGGGTTGGGAGATAGTAATAAGGGATGAGGAATAGCTTAATTGGATGAATTTTGCATTTGGGTGTCTGTCAAGCAAGCTTTATGGAGGGATTGGGGGAGGAGGTTCACCAGTTTTGTAGCCTTACGCTCCTGATGTTTGGAAGGAGAACTGGGAGGTGAGCGGAGACCTGCAAAGGGAAGGTAGATGGAAAAAGGTGCACTGATCACTGAAACATGAACAAAAGAGGTTTAAGGAAAAAGTGGCTTTTGTGGAAAAATATTAGTTTGTATCATAGAACACACTACATATGCAAAGGGCTGAATGACAATAGCAGAGATGTTTTCTAACTTTTGAAGGTGTAACACTGCAGCTGTAAAAGAAGAGCAAAGCATTTAGGTGTACTGCTGTTAGTAAGAGTGAGATCCTGTGAAGGGACTGCTGATTTATCCATGAGATTTCAGATTTGGTGATGATTACTCACGCTAAATCCCAGGGGTGTTCACATATGTAGCTTGTCTTCCTCCTTTTTTTTTTTTTTCTGTTCCTTTTGGACTCTTTCTCTTCTGTTTGCCCAGATTTTCTGATTGACATAATTGTCATGGATTTGCCCCAACCCATCACTCATCTCTCACTCAGGATGAAGTTGTTCTACCTCTGCTTGTCAGCACCCTTGCTCACATTATCTACCCATGAAACTTTCCAGAGAGCATATTCTTTAGTGTTGCCCCTCACACTTCCATTGAGTTTTCTTAGAAAAATACCCAAGACTATTTAAAGATCCTTAAAATAGGTTGTTAAAACTGTTATGTCAGACATCCACCCCCACCACACTCCAAAATTAAACCCTAGATGCCTAAATAAGATGCAATGACTGTTAATTATCAATGTTTCAATACCCCAATTTATCCTGCTGTCATATACTGTCTGATAATTTCCTTCTATATCTTTCTCTACCTGTATCTCCATATGGTATTATGTCTGGCAGGTTGTTGCCCTGTAGAGTGTAGGGGAGCTTTCTGTTTGGTTTCTGTGAAGTCTTGAGCACAATGGAGCCTCCAGGTGTTACTGAAGGTTCTGAGAACAAATAATATAGAAATCACAATAAAGATATAAACTCATGATTTTGTCTTTATATTATGCAGGAGTTTTCTATCACAATGTTTATATACACTTTTCTTTACACCCACCCTTATGTTTTAGGTATAAAATGAGATTTAAAATTAAAACAGTGCCCATTCATATGATTTTTACATTGTTCAGTTAAAGATCAAATTAAAACTAGAAAAAGTAAAAAAAAAATAAATCAAATCCTAAGAAATAATAAAGAAACAATATGTTTTTATTGCTTTTCATTTTGTTGTCTTTCAGTTTGCTCTTATTCATACCCTTTTACCCAATGCAGGAACGATTTCTTCAAAATGAGTTTCCCTTTGGCTTTTGGGCATTAATGCACTGATTTTCTTTCTACTACTGAATATTATCTGATCCTGAAACTGGCTACAATGAATTATAGAATGTCCTGTCAATCACAGCTGCTTATCTGAGTTTTATTGGGGCTGAAATTGAAAATTGCTTAATAGTCTGATGTTGGAGCTTAGGTATTTTCTCACAAAGTGCCAAATTGTGTTCTCTTCCTCCTTGCCCCTCTGCATTCATCGCAGCCATGACCAGATGCAGTTGTTATAATCTCATACAAAGTGTTGGGGAGAATTTCTGTGCACATTTCACCTTGTGAAATGTGAGGGATGCAATGGCAGGAAGGAAGTGTTAGCTGAGTTTAGGAACTAGCTGAGTTCATCAGCTATTCTTAACCACTGCAGCAACACTGTTGGTGCAGCAGCTGCTGAATGGTGAAGCTATTGCTGCCCTGTAATTCATGAAGGAGGATTCTGACCCAATGCACACAGCCTCTTTTCTTAGGATTTGCAGGATACTGCTTGATTCCCCTCTACCTGCCCAGCTCCCAGGAGATGTTAGAATAACAATGTTCAGGTATCTAGCCCCAATCTAACAATTGTTATTAATAATTCATAATTTTATTTGTTAGCAAGGGTTGTGTTTAGAAGGGCACTACAACTTTAAATCATGAGAAAAATTTAATGAAAACCATACTGGGAAAGAACAAAGAAAGCATAAAGGTTTTATAAAGTGATGGTAGGAAATTAATTTTAGAAAAGAAACTAAAACAAAACCTGATTGTGAAGTATGGAAAAAGATCTCAACAAACTAAACCCACCATTTTCCTTATAATCTATATGACAGAACTGAGTAAAGGTTTGTGCATAGTATAATATTGTCTAATTTCTGCTAAAGTATTTATCTGTCCTTCAAAAAACTCAGAAAACAAAGATAAAACATCATTTTCCCAAGTTGTTTCATGCACCTTCTGTTATATATTTGATATAAGTAGGTTGTGTCTTATACTTTGTGGAAAATTTGGTTTAAATTGATAGTGTAAGCCAGAGCATTCGTATGACTTCAAGCACAGCACAGTCTTGGTGTTTAGGAAGTCTCAGGGAGTTAGCAAAAAGGCAGGATTCAAAAAATTGTATCTAGGGGAAACAGTCTGCTTTGGAAGGACTTTCAGACTCCCTTCCCTGTTTGCATTTCCGAGTAAACAAAGCATCTTGGGAAAATAAGCAAACAACCTCTATGTGTTAATGAAAATGTGATAACACATTAGCACAGGTGAGTGCAGTACTTTCTCATGAGACTACAGGCTGGTGCTGGATGCACCAGAAAGGTGCCTGGCAAATAAAAGGTCTTGACAACTGTCTGTCTTAGTCCAAAGACAGAAGATGGTTATTGATAAAAACCTGTTTAATGGCCTCTGTGAAGGGAGAATACCTTAGTGTTACAGAGTTCACTCTATTCCATCCTCTGGAGCACTCATATTTGTGGTTTGGTTTTTTTTCTTTTTCAAGTAATTTTTAAAAAAATAGTGAACTCCTTCCTTATTTACAACCACCATGACCAAACATCACTTAGAGTCAGAAGCTTTGATAAATATTCTCAATCTGGGTAACTAAACTTCATTTATATGCTTAAAAGGTTAATGACATAGCTTTTCTAACAGGATGGGAAGATTGCAAAAATATTATTGAAAACACAGGAATACTCTCAGGTTTTGATTCTAAGGACTTAATCCATATAACTATTAATATGAAACAATCTGCAAAACAAGTGTAAGAAGTTCTCCAACTTGTTTCAGAAAGAAACTTTTGGAGTCCTGTTCACACTGGAGTGTTTGATGGAGACGTAGCATTCTGAGGAGTATTTGAATATACAGAATCCCCATTAGCCTACCTGTATGTACGCGCAGATGAATCTATTCGCATCAGGAGCCAGGGCAAACAGATGTTACCTTTGAGAAATTTATTTGTTCATAAAATGTATTTGTTCTATTTGTGTTATTAATATTGGAATCTCTTCAAAGAACTACTAGAATGCTCAGACTTTTTGCCGTTTTGCTACTTAATTTGTTAGCTTAGGGCATGTTGATATTTAGAGCTGTACCACTAAAACTTAAATAATGTATTTCAATCATAAGTTAGGTATGTTGAGTGTCTAGTGCACTAAAGGTGTCCACTCAAGGTTTTGCACCACTTTAAATAATTTTTAAAATACCACCATTGAACCAGCATGACTTTGAATAACAGTTGGGTGTAAGTTCTCCAACGTGTTTAACTGGGCAATCCTGAGAACAAGGGTAGATGTTTTTTTTTTTTTCCTTGTAAGTAACGCTAGCAGACCAGCAGTCACATAAAACAAGCTGCCAGCTGAAAATAGTTAGGAAGCTTATGCAACACAGTCCTCCAAAGATGGATTGCTTCCCTTTTCTCTTATCCTGTCTAGCCAGTGTGGCAGGGCTTTCTGTTCTGAAACAGGAATACCCTGTGCCACTGCCTGGACTGGAAACATCTCTTTTGAGAACAGAAAAGGAAGTAACACATTTTTGCAACAGCTGTAAAACAAGTCTTGTCACAGTTAGGTAACAATTTAAAAAATAATGTTAAGATTTACATGTAGTTATGGTATTGTTTTGTTTTAATAGGTCAAGAGATTCAGTTCTGTAGCCCTTGCTGAATTTTCTCACCAAACTCCCTGACACGACTCATTTGTGTAGGTGCCACACAGTGTGCACAGGAGTTGCAGAATTGCAGCAACTGAGGTCCTGTATAGTCCTTACCAAAACTGTTTCTGAAACTGATTCTTTGGGGTACTTGGGTGTTATAACACTTGCTGCTGCACCACCTAAATTTGGGATCCCAAAGTGCCTGCTGAAATTATGAGCTTTGGGCTCTATACAAGACTTTGTCATAATGAGACTTTAAAGTCTGTATGAATGAGAATCCACTGAAGCTGCAGAGGAATGAGATGCTGAAGGAGGTTGGAAAGTGTAAGTACCTTTTGCTGTTTAGCACTCTGCTCTGGCAGGCACTCCCATCAGTGAGCTTCTGTCTCTTAGGATCTTGAACTGGAATCTGGTATTAGACATCCTCCGTGAAAATAATGCCTCCTCCCCATAACTCCAGACACCTAATGGACTGCAGCACATTCAAAAGACTCGGTTCAGATTTACGCTGCCAGATCCAGAGCTGCAAGTTGAACCACAGCCAGGACTATGTGGCATTCTGTGGTGGATCTCTCAGTGTGTCCAATCTATTAGTATTTACCCGTTTGGACATGGCCTCAGTTTTCCTCACGAGGCACAGATGGGATTTAGAGTCCATACTTCTCTCTGCCTCATGGAGTACTTAATGACTTATACAAGATAAAGCAGGTGTAATGTGAGAAACTGAGAGAGATCTGCACCTGAGGGGATTTCCACAATTTTTTTAAAAATTGAGATTCAGTCTCTGCAAATGGGTGGCTCTCAGAGCCAGTGAGCTCTGCTGGGCTGGGGAAAAGCTGCACCCAATGGTCTTGTCGTCTTCTGAGCACACCTAAAGAATAGGAGCAGACTGGCAACGTAAGCCAGGGATGAGTTTTGCGACTTACACTCTAGGATGACAGCAGTAGTCACAGCTGGGTTGCACGCTTTGCCCACTGGTGGAAATAAAGACATCTGGGGCAGAAATTTAGTGTAGAAATAAATTTAGGCAGAAATAAAAGGTAGGTGCTTCTGGGAATAGTTCACAAATGACGAATATCATGCCTGCCATTTAGGTTGATAAGCATCAGCATATGTAAAAGCTTGGAAGCTTCTAACTCATGGATCCTTTTTTGGGGGATTATAGGAC
>JAOXJM010000052.1:16850280-16866642 GCA_026413425.1 Tringa solitaria | reverse complement strand
CATGGATCCTTTTTTGGGTGATTATAGGACTCTGATGTACTGCTTCTCACACCCTTGTACCTTTAGTTGAGTACATGGAAGACATGTCCTTGAATTCAATGGTTTTGTTCCTTTGAGTTTATCCTAAAAATTATGCTATAGCTCTAGGAAAATATATTTAAGCCCTAAATATATCAGGAGCATGATATATATTTTATTTTAGCTCAGCACTGCAACCATTTCAGAAAATTATTTACACAGAGAAACACAATAATAGAAGTAAATAATGCGATACATCTATGGAAATCAAGCCAGCATATATTAAAAACCAGCAAGTAATTTATACCTGTGGGTGACAGACCAAAGTGGGAATAGAAAAGTGAGAAATATTGTACTAAATCTAAAAATTATTGTTACAATTAGAAAGTCTGTTTAGGACATCTACCTGCAAAGTGGAAGAATATTTTATGAAATTTCATTTACACCAGTTAGCCAAGAAGACTACTGTGAAAAATGCCGGCTATTCTTTAACTTTGGATTGGTCCTCCTTGTTTCCAAATGCAGCACAGTCCAGTGCTGAGAGATGCACTGCTCTCTGCAGGCTTAGATGCTTATCCAGATTATTGTGTAGTCATGCTAAGGATTTCCTGTACTGAAAAAGCCAGATGTGTTGGGCATAGTTTTTCCTAATAAAGTGGGTCTTTTTCCAAAGTTATGACTGCTTTTATTTTAGTATCCAGATAGACACATCCTCTGTCTGTTTGAAGCTGAACACTGGGGGGGGAAAAAAAAAAAAAATGCTGGTGGAGTCAGTAAGAAAGGTGTTTATAGCAAACACAGAAAAGAAATGTAGCTGAATGAGTGTTTTGGAAAAAAGAAATATTAGCATCCCAACTAGATTTTACTCACATTAGGCAGTTTGGCTTCAGTTTTTGTGTAGTCATAATTTCACTTTAAAACATTAGGCAAAACAGTCATGCCTTATTTGATACCTCATTAAAGAGATGGAATGCCAATGAATGAAATAAAAAGTCAGTTGTATGTGTCCTCCCAAAATATTCTTTCTCTGCAAGTCTTCTTGGACCATTTCTTCATGAACTAAATGTTGCCTGCCTCCTCTGCTCAGGACCTTGCTCCCCAGTAGCCAGGGCTAAGGAAAGATAAGCGTCCTAAGTGGATAAACCACTGAGAAAAGCAGGAAAGGAGACAGCTGGTAGCGTGGGAGTCTTTCAGTGGAAACACACAGAGAAGGGGGGAGGACTATACAACCAGCTGATTTCCTTCCTTGGTTCCTTCTGTTAGACTTAAATTCACCTGATATTTCTTATTTCATTGCTGTAACACAATTCATGTGTATTGTCAGGTCAGCATTTTGTTCAGTCACAGATAAAACAAACATCATGTAATCTCAAGTGAACTCCTCCCCGCTACTCTCTTGCCTTTTTCATAGCTTCTGTTCCAGGTATTTTTCTCTTCCCCCATGACTCACTTTTTCATATACAGATAAAAACTCATCTCTTTTTTTCCCGATTCAGAATTGCATTCAAAATTTTTGCATTTAATGTACTACATTGTAACTCAGCATCAGTAACTCAGCAGCAGCTGTCTTACTGTTATTTCACTTTTCTTTGTATCTAAACCTGTAAATACTTTAAAAATAACTATAATGTTTGACCTCTGTGATTATTAAGCCTGAAATTTGATTTTCACACTTTTTTTCTATGCTTTTCTATGTCAACTAAACATTATGATCAAATTAGGTTTGTGGATTACATTGCAATTTCTTGTATAGTACTGAATACAAGTTGTTTTTGTAGATTAGTTATAATTTACTCTAGCTTTTAGAAAAGCAAGAACCGATGTCACTGCTTGATATCTGTCCAAAGAGCAGCAGGAAGCACTCAAGGTTCTGCTCTTGAATCTAAACATACTCTTTAATTGTGACCTGAAATATGTTCACTAATGTACTGCTCTGCTGAAAGCACACTCTCCATTGAGAAAAAAATTCCTTATTGTTGTTTGACAGTTACTACAGTATGAGTAAAGCTTGAAGATCTATTTTATTTTTCATTCTAGCTTGGATTTATTATCAGGCATTAGATTTATTATTAGGGACTGAATAATTTGTGCATTAGCCAGTATAAACTTTTTATCTAGTATTATGCATTTATCATGTAATTCAATGGTATTTGAGACACATTGTGTTTCTCTGATGAGGACATTTAAATACTTCTACTCCGTAGAGAGATTAAATTACTACAGTAGTTTATCTACATCTTCATAAAAAATTGAGTTTTCAAAATGGAAAATGATTGCTTGATACTTCATGTGGAACGATACTACTTATCCATCCTCTGTTCCAGAGTTCATGAGATGCATGTCTTTCACACATATCAAAGTAGCAGAAGCTCATTCCTTTGTATATGGGAGATATTACTGCATCTACAGACATGCCATCGTTGTATGGTGTAAGGACACAGTGTCCTTAAGAAACGTAAAAGAAAAATAAGCTTGTCTTTAAGAAAATCTTAAGCTGGTTGGTAAATGTTACTAGATCAACATTGCTGATGGCAGTTTATTTTAGACTGGTGGACAGTATTATCTGCTTCGCAGAAATATGACAAATAAAAGGGCAGATGAAGAAGACATCACTCACTCTGAGATTCTCACTGTGATCTTTGATGAAATTCAGAGCCCCACCAGATAAGAGATAAGAGTAGTAAATCTGACCTATGATAAAGCTACCTAAACGTCACACTTACCCTACTGGTAAACAGCTTTTTGAGACAAGATTCAAGAATAGCAAAATAGAACAATGTTCATAAAATGCAGATTAAAAGGACCAAAATATAGGGCTGTGCCACACTCCTTAGAATTTCTCTTAAGTCTAGGGATGCAAGTTAAGAACCAGGGCTTGGATCTATTCAGTTAATCTATGGAACCTGGCAGCTTGATATGTGAGATAAATGAGATTCTCAAAGAGCAGCATTCTGCATAAGCTTCAATGTGTTTAAAAAATTGTCACCTAGTAAAGACAAAACATAGTCAATATTTTTAGTCATCTTAGTAATGCAAGAAGGTGCATTTTAGTCCCATTTTTACCACCTGTGATATGTTAGAACAATTTCCCCCAAATTAGATTACTGGAAAGATAAATAATATCACCTGATAAGAGCTGAAGTGAAAGAAATGTGTGGCACCTTGCAAGTAACTGTATGTGCTCATCTGGGTTTTCCAAGAATAGCCAAGGTTGGCACTCCAGCTGCAGAAACCAGTGAATCATTCCCCTCAGAAAACATATACATCAGTTTTTCTTCCTTACAGGGAAACGAGGGTGAGAAGAAAAACATAATAATAATTCATGGAAATGAAAAAATTCTAATACAAATTTTCAAACAGTAAATAAAATGGTTAAGTCAATTGTGGAATATTTAGTTACTGTGAGGTGTTTCTTTGAATAATATTAAAATGTATTTTGTATTTGTGGTAGATAGGAAAATAAGAATATAGATCTTTTCATGCTGGCAAGTGTCTGCATTTTGGAAAGGACAGATGCTATTAAATTTCTTCCCAGTAGGAAGTCCTTTGAAACCATCAGGCTTCTGTATGTAAGTAGGTCAAGGAGGACCTCTTCCAAAATTTGTACTTTTTAGCCGTAAATGGGACACTATTCTTCATTTTCATGTCCAAAAGGCCATATTAAACCTGACCTCAAGCTTATGTACAGTTTTCCTTGACCTTTATTTAGAATCCCTTCTGCTAGAAAATTGCCTTTTGTTGTCACTTAAAATATATTTCACTGTCAATGTTAGTCAGTATTCAAAGAGAAGAGCTTTCAATCCAGTATAGAGATACAGCGGAATCCTGACTTCACCAATGTCAGTGGAAATGTTTCTATGTTTTCTGATGGCACTAAGATTTTTCTTCCACCTACTTTATTATATCAATTACTGTCATTAATTTTCCCCCTGTATTTTTTCCTATGGATTATAGAAAACATTCTTTTGACAGAGCAGCATATGTGTTTGTATATATAGAAATACTCGCTTCTGCCTTTATGGAATGATGGTTATATTTGCGTAACTGTGGCATTTTCATGTTTTCATCACTCTCATCTTTATGAAAGAAATAGTATTTTTTTTTTGCTTCTCTTCAGTTGCATAACATCTGCACAAAAGCAGAATCCTCAAACGTGTTTCTTGTTCTGTTATTTCTTCTGGATGTCAACCTACTTGTTTGTAGGCAAGGAGAGTGCCCCTCCCTGCAGACAGCATTCTGATAGCATAAAAAATACTCACTAGCCAGTTTTGTGGCTTGCTTCTCTCATAACACCAAATCTGATGAGAAAGTTTTGATAAAAGCTGGAACAGAAGCAAAATAGGGATCTATCTATTTTCTTTCTTTCTTTCTACTATTTTTAAACATTCTAGTTTTTCTCTCCAGGCTGACTACCACAACACATGCATTTTTTTCCATCTCATGGCAAGTACTGTTTTATCCACAACTTGTGAAAAGCAAAAAATCCTTACAAAAAGTGTGAATCATCTTTGACTGCAAAGTTACAGGTGCAATTTATTGTTACTGCATCTGTAGAAATGGACATCTGGGTCAACAATTGTTATCTGAACTACTGTGTATTGTAGTTTATTCAGCTGCAAAAAGGGAACAGTAATATTTCTATCATGTGTGATTTCGAAAGAATGAATATTGTAAGGTGCTTTGAGGTCTAGGCTGACAGACTGTACTGATATATGCATTACAGACCTTTGGTTTGAAAATTGGGCCAAAGCAAAGCCCAAAACTGCAAGTATTAAAATGGGTGCAAAAGCTCCCCTTGACTTCAGTGGTGCTGAAGTTCTATGAAGTTACATGGTGACATTGTTGTGAACCTGGGAACAGAACCTACAATCCTTTAACTTGCAAACCAATGTTATATGCTTAAATAGGTGGTGAAGTAGAATCTTTCTTAAGATTCTTCTTAAAACTTCAGGTGATTTCTAATTCAGCAGTTCTTTAATATTTTGCCTATTTTGTGAAATTTACCTCCTAAACTTCAAGGGAAGAAGAAAAAAAA
Organism: Tringa solitaria; assembly: GCA_026413425.1. Lineage (NCBI taxonomy): Eukaryota > Metazoa > Chordata > Aves > Charadriiformes > Scolopacidae > Tringa > Tringa solitaria. Next base: position 16,861,589 of record JAOXJM010000052.1, on the reverse strand, counting down.
AAGTTGTGCAATATCCTTGGTTTTTATGTCCAAGCAGTATTAACAAAATTAAGACATGTAGCAGCAGCATGAAAATAAACTTGCACACTGTTTTGACAAGTGCATCTCATGGAAGGATTGCTAATTGGTGAAAATGCCAATCATTACAGAAAGCAATTCATTCTCAGGAGTGGATGATATCTACTGATGCCACATGGCATAGAATCAATGGTGTGGGAACCAGTCATGACCAATATTTAAAGTATTTGGGAGAGATTTCAGTCTTAAAAATGGGTCTCCCACAGAAAGAATTGCATTTTTACCCTGTTGTAAGCACAGAAGAGTTGCTTCTAGAGGAACACTGAAGTAAAGAAAGGTTAGAAATTACTGAAGAAAAAAAAATATCTATGTATCTATATTTTTAATTTTGGTAATAAGGAAAAATAGTGCCACTCATCCACTCCATGCTCAGATAGTGGTGCTGGAGAACGAAGAGCAACAGTTATGGTGGGAGTGACCTGGTCTGAGCACTGTAATTGCTCAGTGGTTTCCTGGCAGCTGGTTAGGTGGGTTTTAGTGAAGCCCTGCATTGGGGAATGGGATGATGCTGCCTCTGGGGACTCATAGTCCTAGGGCATGGCTGCTGGCGTTTCACTGGCTGCATGTGCTGTGATAAGAGAAGTTGGAAAAGGGAGTGGGTGAGCCATACCTCTGTTCTGCTCCTTTCCTCCTTGATACTTCCCCAAATATTCCTCTGTGCCCTTAGCATTGAAAGATCCTACTATGCATCCTATAAAAATCATATAGTCTTTGCCCATTCTTGCCTTCCAAGTCTGGAGACATACCGTACCTCAATATGTGAAAAGCTGGTAGCTTTGTGAGCTGGGACATTGTTCTGTTTATTAAATGTCCAAGTTCCTTCTGATTTGTCACTTATCCTCTAGATTCACTCAGATATACATAGTACTACTGTCAGAGGTACAACTGCGGTTTTTGCAAGCTTCTCCTGCTACATGTTAGCTAGCTTGGGCTCTGGTGGCAAGACAACAGCAGGAGCAGCAAGCCTTAGCATGGGCCAATTGTTATGGAATTTACTCAGTTTCCAGCACAGGTGCTACACTGCTATAAGCAAACAGGCAATAGTTGTCATAGCCATTAGTCAGATTTGAACAGAACATGCTCTCATCTCTCAGGAATAAATATCAAGTTAAGTTTCATTAACAGGGCACAATCAAATATTTATGAAAATCAGAAAATAGGCTTCCATTCACACAAGATTATGAATTTGCTTCTCCAGTGACTGTTAGTCATAGCCTGTTGGTATTATAGCTTACAATTCCACAATCGGTGGCCGTGCTGGTGGTAGCCACTACGTAGCTTCACTTCTTCTAAGTGAAGAATGAGAAACCTCAAGAGACTTTCACTTGAATTGTGAAGAACAATGTATTTTAAAAGTCTCTAAACAAAATATAAGCTATTAAGTGTGTTGCTGCAATGAAGTGCTGATTTGCAAATGGAAGACAACTCAGTGTTTTTGTCAGGGGGGAAAATAAAGGCAAGGATTTCAGCTACTTTGGAGTTTCACAGATTACCAAAAGGCAATTTTGGTAATGGAGCAGTGGGTAGCACTTGCCCTTTTCTTTCTGTATCAAAACAACCACTGGAGAGAAAGGATTTTATTCTCTGCCATGGAGATTTCTCCAGGTACTGAAGAAAATACCACAGCAGGGTTTTCTGAATCACAAGTTTTCTGGCTTGCGATTTTCACGCTCCAGGTGGAGAGCTACGTTTAAACCTGTGATCCTATATTTCTCCCCTTACAGATCAGTTCAAAACACAGCAATTGGCCCTCGTGGGCAATAATAGAGATAATTACAGTGGTGGTAGACACTGTGTGTAATTACAGAAATCACCTTACCACAGTAAATGGAGAGGTTTTAAATATCTCAGTTTAGAGTTTTATTATATTGTATATGGCTTAACTAATATTCATGAAAAGAGTTGTGCTTGGTTTTTGCATGTATCTAATTCATGCCATTTAAGTTTTAAAATGCAGATTTTTACTATGTGAGTACATATGGTAAAATCTGCATGTAGCTCTTAAAACCAGTCATGAGGCATCTTTAAAGTCTGTTGAAAATGCCACGCTAACGGTTTAACTGAGAAAATGGAGGATTCCAATAAAAACAATGAGTCTATAGAAGTAATACCCATTGATTCATGGAGACTTTTTAATGTACAGATTGGAGGTCATCAAAATAGTTTCTTCTATGCAGGTGATATTCTTAAATAATGGTTGACCTGCAACAATTGAGATCCATCAAGAAAACACTGTAGGGGTCAAAAGGAAAGGATCTTATAGGTGGTGTGTTTTTTTTTTTTTTTTTTTTTTTTAACCAGACTACTAAGGAAGCATGACTTATGATGTTTATTAAAGTTTCAGCTCTTCAGGTTTTATTAGACTCCCTTCAGATTTTTCTGAGAAAAATTATTGCCTATAGTTGAAGAAGTCTTATGGAGGCTGAAAACATTAGATATGGTATCAAGTAGTTGTGTTGCAATCTCAGTCAGTTTTAGCAGCAATTTATTAATTAACCTATGGTCAGATATTCTAGGCCTAAAGGATTCTGAAAAGATGATGGATTTTACAAATATGCTCCTAGAGGATTAGTATTTATTGGAAGCCTGCTACAGAATATTAGACAAGTGCTTATAGATGATAGGATGGCAGCAAAAAACTATCTACTTGCAACAAAGCTCATGGTTTTTTTTTTTATTGTCTACAGATATAGGGGGATCTAAAAGGTCCTGTACGTTGTGCCTTGTTGACATTTCTGACCCTTAGTGTGTATCTTAATTTTTTCTTCTTGTCTTATCTCACCCTAGTAAAACCTCATTTAAATTTCCAAATTCCTTTACAGCTACTATGACTGACCAGTTTCACCATATGGAGAGCATGTAATCTCCCTGTTTACTACAGCTTCTCCCTGTTCTGTTGTGTGTGGCACAAGTATATCTTACCAAATAGTGAGATATATTCTGATTTTTTCATTTTCTATGCTGCTTCTTTTGATAGCGCCAATAAAGTTATCTCAGAGTGTCACAGGCATTAACTATAGTTTTTCTTTTGAAAAAAAAAAACCCTCAACAAACAACCCCAAACCAAAACAACCCACTCAACACCTAAAATAATAATAATAAAAATCGAATCTATCGAAAACAATGAGGAAAATAATAGTTCTAATATGGATACATCAGGGTCTATGGGAAATTTCAACTTGAGCTGAGCTACAGATTTAAGACCCTTTCAGAATCAGGTGGAGATGAAAGACAGAAAAAAATAGGAAAGCTAAACAATCACAACCAGTTACTGACATAAGTGGAGAAAGAACTGGAGAACTGAAGTGATGCAGTGCTTCACTGAGGATGAAAGAGCTTGAAAGGAAAACCTAAATACTAACTATTTAACAGTCACTAACTCAAAACCCCCGTGCAGAGCAACACTGAAGAATTTCAATGAAACTGTAGTTCTGGTAGTAACATATGGTGATAAGAGTTGAAAAATTAGTAGATCATCAGGGACGAAAGCAGATACATTTTCAAGGAAACATCTTGGAAAGAATTTGGCCACCCAGCAAAAATGCTAGTGCCATGATGAATGCATAAATATCACTAACCAGTCTCTTAGAACTGAAAGAAAGTTTGAACACTTTATGGTGTGTGTATTTTGGCTACGTAATCAAACTCATTAGATGATTAATCTTAAATCAATCAGTGTGAGGAAATCAGAATGCTAAAGAGAAATGTTAAATATATTCCTTAGCAGGAGATCAAACCAGTACCCTCAGCACCTGAGAGAAAATTGGGAGAGGTTAACTTCAATTCTGTAAATGCCAGCACAGGAAGGATAAAAAAGAAGAAATGATGGTTAATAATTTTTCAAAGCTTGATCCATCATTTAGTACTTTTATGCAGATCTACAAATCGTGGTCAGCTGTTTACTTCCAACTGACCAATGTCCTCTTCATTTAGAAATTGCAATAGAAAGGCTCTAGAATTAACCTCCTGCAGAAAGTTGCCTGTTCTCATTTCATGCAGCTATGTATCACCTTATCTTTGTATTGTTGCATTAGTTGGTCTTGGCTTGTAATTTGCAGGTTAAGTTTGAAGCCACAAGTGTCCTCAGCTTCCCAATTGCTGTAAATTAGCATGGTCTGGTATTTCAGAAATAGTCATATATTATTTTAAAATGCCATCATATCTGTGAATAGAGCAAATATAAATGAACAAATACTGCTTTAAAGGTAGGCTGCTTTTTTCCCCCAATATATCAGAAATAATTTGCCTTAGATTTTGTTGTGATATATTCTTTAATAATGTAGGAATCTTGAGGGAATGCTGAAGCTGAGTGAATATTTTACTCGTATTCTTGTTGATTACATGTGCGTTACACGCACACTGACAAAATGTCTCCTCAATATTTGCCTGATCCCTTTGCGTTACCTGCTCTCTATTCTGCTTGTCCTGTTAAATTATTATATTTAACCTATAAATATTAGGTTAAAAATTTCACATATCCTTATGAGAACATCTTACATCGTGTAGCTCTTTACTTGGTTACAGATCTCAAAGATGGTCCTTCCACAGTGAAAAGACACATTGTGCCCAAACTCTGCGTGACTCTGTAGGGAAGGACGGTAGTGTACACTGAGTGCCCTAGTGCTTTCAGATTCCTTGTGCCCGGCTTGGGTTTACTCTGGTCTTCACAGCAGACAGTTGAAAAGCATCTCAGTCTTCAGTAGGCATGGGCTGCAGACACCATTCTTGGTCATTTAAGCTTAGTTTCTATGATTTTTATTGTGTCCTGGGGCAAAAGGAATCAGTAGTTTTTTAGTACCTACATGTAAAGGAGAGTAGCAAGATCTTGCATTCTAGACAGCCCGGGTATCTGTCCCTTCACTTGCCAGCACACAGGGTACTGTAACCCTGCATATTGTTCCTGTAAGAGTGATTGGGAAATGCTGAAGTCTAGGCTGGACCAAACACCCTTCAAGACTGGCTGTTCTTGCCTGGTACCACCATTACATCAGCCTTCACAACCCAGTGAAACATCAGGAAAGAATCGATAGAGAGTATTCTGCCCTCAGTTACCGCAGTGCTAATGCAGAATAACCGACTCCATCTGTACTGGATTTAGCACTTGCAGCAAAAGCTAAGTTATTTGTCAAGAGTCATACCAATTCCATTCATTCCAAGGGGCTTATTTTGGATTTACTTTTACATTGGATTGTTTGTTGTTTTATTGATGCTAATACAAGGTGGCAGTGAATGTGTGTGCAATTTTTGCATGTAATTCATCTATATACTTTCCTGTATGCTGTTTTCACAACTATTTGTGTAACTGTAGTTTAAAACATAAAATAGGCAGCATAAACACTGAACAAAGAAAAAAGTCACCTCAATGCTCAGATAATACAACTTTTACAAATGTAATTAATACATAGTCTAAGAGGACTAGCTGAAATTCTGTGCAAAATCATTATACCCCCTGACCTTCCAAGCTCTCTGTCATTTACTGTGAAATCAGTTGCTCTCTCCTCTTTTGCTTCAATTTCCCTGAGATGTGTGCATTCTAGCAGCACACATCAAAACTGAAGGTATTAAGACATAGGGTTCAGAAACATAAGAATCCAATAATCTCCTGACTGTGCGTGATAGATCGTAGCTCTTTAGAATTAGTCTTGAGCATTATTTGATACTTACAGTTTTGCGCACAGTAGCTCTAAAAAATGTTCATTGCTGGGGAGCTTACACCCACCTCTGTAAGCAACTAGAATCAAAATTAATGATAATGAGAATTGTTCATACATCAGAAGGAGAAAAGAATGCATGAAGAGTCATTTTTCTCCTGAAGCAGCCTGTCTCCTTGCCTCTGTCAGTAGAAGGAATGCATACCTTAGGAAATCAGTCTTCTCTTGTTAATTCCAGCTGAAATGTCTCAAAAATGTTTCTTGCAAGTATTTTGACAGAAAGTACAGAGAAGGATAAGAGGCCTATTCCTCTGGTACTTCAGCTGGAACTAACACCGGAAGGCTTTTAAAGAAGAATATAGTGAGGCTCAACAGTCAAAATGGGAGCTTATGCATTAATATCCAAATTAAAGTAAAATTCTACATCTGAAAAGTTAGAAGCAAAACAAAATAGAAAGCGGGAAAACTTTGCTTAAAAACAAAAGCCTCCTAGTAGATTAAATATATTTAATAAATGGAAATAAGGACTTAGTCCTCCAGTGTCCAAAAGAAAAAGGACTTACAAAGGCTGGTGCTGACAGCATATAATCATGAGAGGAAGTCAGGAAAGGCCCCATGCACATCAAATGCAAAGCAAATAAGCATTTTAATTCAATCTGTCAAAATTAATTAGAAACAAGATTAAAAAACCCCTTCACAATCAGATGAAGCATTAGCTTGTTAATGTTAATTCCTGTTCTGTTATTGTTTGTGATAAACTGAGTCATAGCTATTTGCTTTGCAGTGGATGAACTGCTCTACAGAATCCGAATTTTCTTTTTATTTACCTCTGAAAGTCTGAGCAGAAAATATCTATCGGTAGTGACAAGCTCATAGTGTATCTCCCCAGCTGTGGGGAGAGAGGTTTTGGGGGCAAGGTCTGCTTGAGGCTTATGCTGCAGGAACTCCCCTTCCCACCCCAGGGAACTGCTCGCCTTTTGGGGAAAGGTATGTGAGTAGGTCCCAGATGTATCTTATGAGGAACTCCTGAGAAAGCATTTGTGATGTGTTTGCCCTGAGCTTCCAACCTGATCTGATCCATGGCTATTTGCTACAGCTTCCTAGTTGTATTTCATAGCATACCTACTCGGTCTTTTCCTGCCACATGCGCTCAGGAGATAGTGCCTCTGGCTTGGTGCTGCTCTCATGTGCAGTGCAGCTTTCACATTGCAATTACCTTCCATGTGGAGGCAAAACAAGCACATGCCTGCTTGCTAGTGAATATGTAGCCATTTTTGGTCATTGATTGGACCTGCCACTCTGTACATGAAATCACACCTCAAATTCCCTATACCTTGTGTCAGGTTTGATCTGACTGACTCAGTAGGGATATTACTGGAAAGCCCATTGTGTGATAAAGGGGTGCTGTGCACTCATGGAAGAATTGCCGTCTCTCTGGATTGAGTGTGGTAAGGTTTGGTCCAGGAGGTGTTTATTTTGATCAGACACATCTAATGCTAAAAAAAGACTGAAAATATATCATTATTGGAACAAGTAAAAAGCTTATTGTTCTGTGCTATAAAAAGGGTGGATACGTAGATAGAGGACTGAAAAAGCAGTCCAAGACATAGTGCTTATTTTGTAAGCATCCATGTATTTATGCTTAAAAAATAGGATCTAGCTCTTCTTATGTGCAAAAGTAAAAACACCACCATTCTTGTATCTGTAGTAACAGAGCCTAAAGCAAAACCATATAGAGATGTATTTATTACTATATAAGAAGTTAAAATAAAAATGTAATTTTCATCTATCCTTTATGGTCTTGGAAACAATGGTGAAGAGGCACAGTCCGATAAAATTAGCAGAGTTGGCATTTTACACTGTTAAGAATAAGGCACTAGTCACCTCCATTATTAGCCACAAATCTCCTTAGGTTCCTAATCACATCTCTGTGTATGCTGAGAAGCAACTTGGGTTGTGAAGAGAGCCATCAAAGAGGTAGTCACCTTAGTATCACTGTAACTTGGACAGGGCTGTGGAAATATTTCATTTCTGCCTTATTTCCTAGAGTGACATGATAAGTTAGGTGTTCTCATACCATCCCTAACTCATTGAGACTGCAATGAACTCAACCAAAAAATCTCAGCTGCCAGGTGAGTTGCTGGCCATTTTTTACATAATAGCCTAGGTGTTTAAGCACTGATCTGGGAAGTGAAAGATCAGGATTTTTGGTTCCTCTTAGCCCAAGAGGGTTTGAATCAACTGTTTCTATCTTCTAAAGTAATATCCTAGCAGGCAAGATAGAGACTGTCCTGTGCTGAGGTCATGCTTTCTCTTGTGAATCCTGCTACCGAGACTGCACCATTGTGTAAGTGAGAATGAAAGTGGGGGAAATGACAGTTGAAAATTATTATATTCAATATGGACTACATTTGTATGTAGTCCGTATTGTTATAAAATGTTTTAAAAAACATATACATTATTATGTATATTATTATATATATTGTAAAACACATAATTTTTTCATGTTATTTTTATTCTTTCCTTATATTTAAGATTTAAGGTATTATTGAATTGAATATCACAGATAATTAAACATAAAACTTGCATCTTTATATTACTTCTTTAAATTTGTGTAGCAGCTTGTGGAACAATCGGATCCAGAGTTGCCTTATCTGCATTTTCATGGATCATTAACGAATAGTATTTTCTGCATAGCAAAAAGCATAATTCTCTAGTTTAGCTAGAAGGACCGAGCCCTGAAGACCAATCACATTTTCATTCACTCCAGTTCCCGCTGATACTTGCCATGATACAAAGTATCAATAGCAGTTTAACTATGTCTTAGCAGACGGTATATATCAATTTTTTGCATCTGAGTTTTAATTAAATGTGAATGAACCTGATATGCAGTCATTTGTGTAGCAAGTGTAATCGTATTTTATGCATTTGAAACTTTTGGATGCCTGAAGTACATGAAAAGCACTTTATGGGTACTTGCATTATTGCATATTTCATTATAATGTAATATTAGATATTCTATTTATGCAGAATCCAAAAATAGTTTGTGCTGTGTAGCAATGCAAATTTCGGTGAATAATCCACAAAGAATTTCGAAGCCTTAACCATTTGTGACATGCACTCTTCTGTATCTTTAATGAGGACTCAACCTTTGAATAAATCGTACTGGGCTTTTTATGAGTAAAACCCATTTCTGTGCTTCCTCATTAAAGAATGGTCTATCACTTCTTATCTTAATCACATTGAAAATATTAGGGCTTATCATTACTGTTCAAAATTCCTCAAACTGGTTTTAGATTAGTCTGTCAACAGTTAAAGTGTAAATCAGGTTTCTGTACTCTAAGGCTGTGCTCCCTGCTTCCCACCTGATGGCTTGTCACTGGAGAATGAGAAAGCACACACAGCTTCATGACCAAGGCTACGCAGGATAATGCAATAGCTGAGGAAAAATCCACTTTCCACCTTCTTTCTTCTTAAAGAATCCAACTTAAATCAATGTAGAATGGGGGGAATTTTTTCCCCACTAGTTTAGGGAAAGAGTGGATGTGAATAGGGATGCTTTATTTTACCTGACGTAACTGAGATTCTTAGAACACCCAAGCTGAAGACATGTATAGTGAAAGGGGTGAAGGATGTATGCATTGATAGCTTCTCTTGCACTGGTGTACACTAAGACTAATGGGCTATGCTCAAGTTAATGATATTATAATGGTGTAACAATCGCAGTTCAAATCATCCCTGAGTTTAGACCACACGATCTTAGTGGTCAACCAAACACAAAACAGGGAAGGAATCTCTTCTTGAACTCCTTATAGACATTGCAAAGCTGGGACTTCTCTTTTTCTATTCTTTAAAATGAGCAGAAGTTTGGCTAATGATGAGAATATAATAAACGGCAATTTACTGTTTAAAATTTCAAGATTGTGGTCAATATCGATGGGTTATTTTAAGAAATTTCATATTTCAAAAAGTGTAGAGAAAGGCTTCATTTTTCAATTGGTTTTACCTAATTCTACATCCAAAATTAAATATTTAAAGTACCATAATGTGATAATCAGCACAAACAGCAAAACTCTCCAAGTCCATCAGCATCCTTTACAATAAATTGTAAATAAATATTTAACAGATTAAAATATTTTTTCATCGGGTATAATAGCAGAAGTTAAAAAAAAAAACTTGACCAAAATCATCAGATCAAAATACTTATTCTATTCCTTCATTTAATTAGGTACACATTTCCTAACCTTCCGTGACACTATTTCTTGCTTCTTGAAATAGCAGCTCCAGGACATAGAAGCCTCAAAATTTTGGTATTATTTTCATTGTCTGTTAGATAAACAATATACATTTTGTCAAAGTCACTATTTTACAATCTATCATTATTCCTCTCCCCTTGCACAACTATATGACCAATTGTGACCAAGCCAGAAAGGAAGCACCTGAAAATGTTCTGTGCTCCCACCTATGCTCACTTTCAGAAATGCCTCCTTTTTCTAGTAGTAAAAATAACAAAGTTCGTAAAATAATTGTGCTGTCCCTTTCTGTCAGACCAAACCCTCTAAGTCATAACATCTTCCTCTACCCTCTCTCACTAAGAATAAGAGAGAAACAGGTTTTATGGTTATGATACTGGTAGAAGAGGAGTAGAACTGCTGCCGTGATTGAAAATGCAGCTCATTTTCTTTATCTGTACATCAAACTGGACTAGGATAACTGAATCTACAGAAATCAAGAGGTTCTTGAGCTCTAGGTTGATATTTATGAGAAATAAAAGGCCATAGCCTTGATTTTCAGAAGTACTCTGCTGATTGTTTAGGCATGTAAATTAAGAGACTGTGTTCCTGTGGGCGCTATATTCTGACTTCTGTTTTACTTGAAGTTTGTAGTATAGTTCAAGATGAAAGGCAGACTTTGTCCTCCCCTGTTTGGGAGTTTTGCGTTCTCTACCAATAGTTAAAGCAAACTCATAAGATGTGATGATCTGCTGCAATACCCCGTGAAAACTTGCAGTCAGCCCTAAATCAGTATTTTCATTCTTCTGATTTATCCTCTCCACCTTCCCTTAGCACACCCTTGAGAAGAAGTGCTGAATTAAGAACTGGTACTAAGATTGGTCGATTCACAATGTATTTGAATGCGTGATGATGCATAAGTTCTAGTGAATCAGGCACCTATTTCAGTATCAGAAAATAGAAAATGGCTCTTGAGTTTCTCTGCTGCCAAGAATTGCAATATTTTGAATCACTGATTGCCAGTGTTCCTAAAATTAGAGGTAACCAATTTTTTTTTCTCACACATTTGCATGTTTGCCTCAGCCTTACTGGTGGTTCTGTGTTAGAGTGTGCTAAAGTAGTTTAAATCAAAACTATCACAGCCAACACAAACTAAGGATACCCACAGTACTTTTTCCAGAGCAACCACCTAAAATGGGAAGAATGCCAATATACGGGTTAAGCTTCCAAATAAGACCTGTATTAAGGGACTCATCCATACCCACTAAAGGCACTGGAACATGTCAGTAACTTTAAGGGTTTTGCATCTAAATATTAGCTTTCCATAAAAGAGTTCAACTTAAGAATA
>JAOXJM010000052.1:16808940-16850274 GCA_026413425.1 Tringa solitaria | reverse complement strand
AATGGAAAATCATTAACATGCCCTTTGGCGTTCCTGGCAATAACCTTAATCCTACTGAATTCCTTTAGTCTCACAGCTTTTGCAGAAATACCACTATAATTTAACATTAATAAAAGACCCTTACTAGGAAGTATTACCAATTTATTGCTTAGGTAATGTTATAATTAACAGTATCTTCCTGTGACAATTGCTGCTGGAAAAGAAGTGCCATTTATAGATGGTATTACATATGCAGCATGTTCTGCATGCAAGTCCAAGCATTCTGATATGTGCTAAGTGACTGGAAAGGCAACAGTGAAAGATATACATGCAGAAGAACATTTAAAAACACTTTAGATGTAATGCAAAGTAACTTTTTGCACATACAGGGCTGTAAATGAAATAATAAGAGACTTGAAGGAAGGTTTTAAGTTATGCTTGATTAAATCTGTGTTATAATCTGGTACTCTTATATCCTACTTAGGTCTCCTGGGTGCTGTTAAGTATTGTCAGCCAACAAACTATAATTTTATGCTTGAGTGGACTAATACAAGTCTAGGCTTTTGATTTGTACATTCAAACTACAGTATGCTGTAATAATAAAGTGAGAAGGAAAGGAAAAAATAAAGCAAAATTGTCACATGGAATAATAATTAATACTTATCAGTAAAATCAGATACTAAGATGTCTTGGGCTATAATTTGTTGAGGTCAATACTGTGAGGCCATTTACTTCACTAGGCTTTAGATCGACTCCTTCAAGTTCTGTATTTTGATTTGACAAGTACTGTAACACACAGCTATGCAGGCAGAAGTAAGCTGCAGAACTGGATGGTCTTTTTTTAAATGTACCAATTTTTCTAGTTGAGTCTTTTGTCCATGCTGGAACATCTGGCTCTTGGTCAATAACTATTAATATAGCACTTCTGTATAAAGTATGCCTATAAGAGGAATCCTCTGTACTTAGTTCTGTCTTGGTAGCATGTGTGTAGAATTTCTCTTCCGCTAACGTGTAAATCTTGACACTGTAGTTTTAACATGCTACAGCTGCATATGGTGCCTTCACACAGCTGAAAATAACATTAAGAGAAAAAGTGAAAACAGTTCTGTAAACTGGATTGCCTGACTCAGGCTTTGGTTGTATGAAGTGCTACATTCTCTTGACGGACTTGTGAGCATCCACTGGTCTGGTAAATAGCTTCAGAACTGGCCCTTGGTAAATCTGGGAGGAATGGCTTGGATATTCCAGCTCTTGGGTGTAGTGCAAAGGTTCCTCAGATCAGGGGGACTGGCCACTTGCCCACAGGTAGGGATGAAGCACGTGGTGGTGCTTTGCTGAGAAAAGGGTCCTCTTTAATGCCAGCCATTAAAATGTACAGATGGAAATTAGTCATACTCAGTCAAAATTTTTCAGGTTTGTTACCTCTGTGTCTAACGTGTTTTCTGAAATAAAAAAAGTCACTTTCAGGAGTGTTGTAGGCAGAAGCTTTACCTCTTTCCTGCCCCCTTCCCCTTTACTCTCCCTGCTCTGGCACATTAAGAGTCTCTGCTGAGAGCCCTGCAAAAGCCAGATTTCTTAGGGCTCCAGAGGCTCCAGTTCCACTTCTCAACCTTTCTTCAATTTTCTGACCAACTTGGTGGGCTGCCAGACTCCTATGCAGTTGATGAGAATCGGAAACATTTCAGAAATACTTAAAAACAAACAAACAAACAAAAACAAAAACAAAAAAAAAACCCAACAGTTTTTGCTATTAAAATGAGCTTTGGAGTTGTTTTGTACTAGAAAGATTAAAATGTTAAATTTCTTCTGCGAAAATCCTTATTTTCAAATTTTAGAACTCCTTGTGGGGTAAGTTCCTATGTATTGCAGATTTTAATGCATTTTAATATATTTTTACATAAAATAAAGTGACACAGTTGCATAAACTCCCATGCATTTTTATTGGGGCCACTGAGGTTTGTGCAACAATTTTTATATCCAGTTATGGTCCTTGTTATCAGAAATTGACAGAACTGTTTGAATAGCACAAGCAAAAGGTATACTATATCAAATGACGTAGGATGTTAAAGAGAGACGCTGGTGATTATACACCGAGTTGTCTAGAATAAGCTGTAGACCAGGTTCTGCCTGAGATACCATGCAAAACTCTTACAAAAATCAATGACCATTTGTCACAAACAGCAGAAAATAGAACCTGGCCCAGCATGACTCCGATAGATGACAACAAGGATTTGAGTACAGCTTACAAAATGGAGTGGGTTTTTTGACTTGAATGTGAATCTCTTTTCACATTAAAGCACTGCCCCTTTTCTCAGATTGCAATAATAATGACATGCTCTCCTTCTCCACTTGTCCCATGCCTGCACTGTTTAACCATTGTTTTGAACATTGATTTTTTTGAAATCCCACAGTTCTCCCAATATTCTTCTTTATTTCTTTCCTTAAAGGCATAGCACTACTATGAAGGCTTTAAAGAAATCAAGACATTTGATATAATGGTTTTGCTACCAGATAAGTAAAAGCCTTTGGCAAAATAAAAAAGTCCTCTTGCAGAATAACTTAGTTTTTGTATTATTTTATATGAGATAAAATTAAACTATGAAAAATAATCTGATCTCTCTATTGTCTTCCCTTGTCAGCTCCTCTTCTCCGTAACTATATTTTTTTACCTTTTTTTTCAGTTTTAAACATGTAAATAGACCTTTCTACAATGTATTGAATCTTAGTGTCAGGATGAGAAATCAAAATAGTAAAAATTTCAAACTTTATCTCCTTGTGTTTGTATTTTGTGGAACCAAAATTCCTGCAGCTCCCTTTTTCCTTCAGGATCATGGTGGGGAAAGGGTGGGTTCAAAGATTTATATTTTGCAATAAAAATAACAACAAACGAGCACAAATAATCATAGAATGGTTTAGGTACATATGTCTCTATGCAATGGAAGGGTAAAAAGAAGCATATGTCAAATACTGTAAAAGAACTAGCCATTTTTCATTTAAAACTTTGTATGTAATTTTGCATTCATACTTAGCATTCAAGTCCTATTTAGTAATGTTTTCTTATAAAAAAAAACTGGACGTGAAAGAGATGTTCAAAGAATTGATGTAAGATAAACTTTACAAATGAGAATGATTTTACTTGCATATTCAGCATAGAATGGTTTTAGAATCATTTATCTAGGTTTCTTTCTTTGAATGGAGGACAAACTGAGGTCACTTATTATCATTAGCCATGTTTATTTATTAGGTTAATTTGCAGAGTTTCAACAATCTTGTGTCCTTGGAAAGGGTCAGGAAACAGCAGCAAATCAGCTATACTGATAATCTGTGCTGTAAAAACAAGTTTTTCTAGATCACGTGCTTGAAAACGTGTAGTTGGAATGAGTTTTGAACCAGGTTCAAGCACTTGTTGCTAATGATAAAATACCTCCTGGGAACCCTGTCCTAAAGTTTGCAGTGCCTGAGAAAGCCTTCTGATACGGCCACCCACTCACTCTTGTGTCGTGTTCATGTTATGATACCCACTATAATCCATTTACTAGGATTTGTGCTTCCCCTCAGCTTTTACTATGATCTGCTTGTAACAGCTGCAACACTGATTTCTGTGCTCTATTGGCGCATGTATGCTACGAGGTCTATGCTTTCCTGCTGCCAATTCCATGTTACTGTTTCTGTGCGCTACCTGAATTTTCTTACATCAAGTTATCTGATGCTTCTTTGATTCATAATTAGACTGAAGAGATAAGATTTCCTTTCCTTTTTTTTTGAAAAATGTCTAGCAAAATGAGGTTCTGGTCCAAAACTAGGATACTGTGTGTTATTTTGCAGTTGTCACTGAAGTGATGAAGAATATAAAATCAGAATATTAGTAATTAAGAAACCTGTCATTCTCCAGCAGGTAGAAGAAAGTGGTGTGCACATTCGTGCTCACAGCCTCTTCTCTTTTCCTTCCAAAGATGTCTGTCTCTGATAAGAGAATGGCAAGTCATCCCATATGGAAAATTCAGCTGAAGACGACAAAATGCTGAATTTTTCTTTGATTGTCAGTTCACCCTGGAATGCACTTTTGCTTTTAGTAGCATTTCCATTTTCTCGCAGGCACAGAATAGTACTTATCTTACTTTATAGGCAGCCATTATGTCTGTTTTATCCATGTACAAAACATAGGAGAAATAAAATGATAGATGCCCTGATAAGTTAAGGAGGATAAACTCTTGAAGTCTACAAATAATGCAATTCCTTTTGGCTGATTGGTTTCAGGTAAGTGCAAAGTACAAAGACACCTTTTTTTTAAACTGAAAGGAATGCATTGGAATGATGGATAAGTGCAGCTCAAGTAGAAACACTTCTAGAAGTTGCTTTATGGAGATTTGGCTCACTCTGTCCCAGACTTCTGCTTCTATTCAGTGTAACTGAATGTTAGTGCCTCAGACTGAAAAGAAATCTGTAAAGAAGGAGAAAGCTCTCCTCCTCCTCCTCTATTTGTTGCAGTGTGCATGTGATCTGCTCAAAAAGTAAAGCTCTGTGCAAGTTAGATGGCTACGTTGCTATTTGCTATCTTGGAGCAATATCAGGGATACCCCTAGGCCTGTCATTGCACTAGGTACAATACCCTTACTGGCCAGCTAACAACAGTTACCATCAGAGACAGGCAGCATTAGTGCTCTGGTTGTTGTTTAGTCTTGGAGGATCACACACAATCTCATCTTCACCCCATTGTCAGAAAAAAAAAATAATTAGACTTGGCTGCAGGTGGACCCAAGGCCTGTGTCTTGCAATTTAACGCGTAAGTATTTAAAGAAACTTACCATGCACTTGAAGTCTTTGTCCCTCTTCCTTCCCTTCTTGCTTTCTTCTATTGTAGTCTTGCATACATTTTCCTGTTACGCAGTAACTACTTTTTTCTCAATGCAAGTGTGTATGATTAAAGTACGTATCCTGCAACATAACGTAGACTTCTCCTTATGAAGTCGGTGAGTATTTATGGATGGAAACGTCTTAGCGCATACATGATGCTCTCTTTTTTGCATCTTCAGTTATTTTTGCACTTTTGTGTTTTAGTGCAGAAATCCCAAATCCTTCCTTCTCCTCTCAGTATACAGCACGAGAAGCCAGGGAACAGTGTAGTCATCTTCCTGACTGATGCTAAAAACATCCAGTGAGAGCAAAAATGCCCCCACATGAGTAAGCGAGAATTACATGAACACACAAAGAAGCCTTAGTGGACAAAAAAGCTTTGTATAAGATCATGTTAAATGAGAAATGATTGCAGGAGTTTAGTCTAAAGTAGCTGCAAAAAGAGGTGAAAATATTTTGCAAGAAACTTTTATTATAGTAATTTTACCTTCCTTTTTAGCAGTAGATTGTAACTGGGAACACAGGCCCCTGTAGAGAAGGAATTCTGTCTCTAGTCAAGTACACAATGTCTTGGGACCAAGCAGGCAAAAGCCAGTGATGTTTGTTGTAGCAAACAAGTAAAGAGGTTTGTGACTGAGAAGAGTTAAAAGCAAATTGCTGCTAGCTGGGAGCAAAGTTACAATTTTGTTGTGGAATGGTCTGGAATGGGACGACTTTGCTCACCATTTTTTTGAGCTCTGCCCTTACATATACAGGTTGTTGCTGTTGCAGGATGACATTTCCACCTACTTACTCATTTGTTAGCTAAACTTGGCTACACCTGCCTTGAAAAAAACCACAAACAACAAAATAAAGCCATATATATAGTGCTGGATTATAGATCTTGGGTTTTTTTCCCCCTGATCATTCTTAAAATATCTTTTATTTATTCCCTCACTTTTCTACTAGCCTTAAGTCGGTTATTACAGCTTCAAGTGGTAATGCATTGTAGGATGTAAAACCAAAGAATTTAAAATAAATTCACTGGAATTTATCCACTTTCAGGTGCCAAGTATTTTATTTTGCATTTTCCTTGTTTAAACTACTGAGATAAAAATCCAAGGTGATACCTCTAAGTACTTAAATGATCTGTTCTTCATTTTTATTATTCTAATATTAATATTTTTTAGCCTAGATTTTAGAGAACTTTATGTTTTTCTTAGGTTCTGTGCCTGATTCAAAGATACTTGCTTAAAGAAAACAATTCTTATGGAACACAGCTGGCTCTGGATCAGGATCCTACTGTTTCTTTTGGAATAAAAATGAAATTTAACTCAAAACCGGAATTTATGGGAATTTTTTGGTGTAGTTCTACCCTAGCGTGGCATGTTGGTGTTGCCTTAGACCACTGAACTAATTGGAAATCATTCATAAGGACAGCAAGGAGCAACACAACTTTTTGATTTCCTCAGTGATATTCCCCCCCTCTTGCTTTTCCCTTGTGAAATAAATAGGCATAAGAGATGTTATTTCCAGAAGAGTGGGTAGATTTGTGTTAATGCCTAAGAGAAGATGTCAAACTATAGAAATGTCATAGTCTTGTATGCTTTCGAAGTATATAACCAGATAGATTTTTATTTGCTGTATTTTTCCTTCAAACACTTTATCATAATCCTCTATGCAATCTTGTTTTGGGCACAAATACGGTGCTACATGACAATTTCTTCTTCTAAATTTAGCAGCACAGCTCTGTAACATTAGGCAGGGAAAGGCAAAAGAAAGTTTGGGTGGATAATTTCTCTTTCCCTGAAAAGAATGTCTTTCAGAAATAATCATACCAAAGAAATGCTCAGAGCTGTGAGTCACAGCATTAGTGGGTTGAACCATTATTCTGTGCAGCTATATGGGCATATGTTTTCAGGATTAGTGAAATGTTAGAAGTATTATTTGTAATAAAAATATATTTTAGGATAATGGCAGGGCTCTAATCTCTGAAAATCTGAATTCTAAAGAAAGATTATGATGACTTGAAGAGAGTGACACTTATTAATAAATTTGTTCTTTTTAAGAATTTTTTTAAAAAATATTTTCTTGAAATCCAAAAGACATGGAAACCAGATTTTCTAGGATAAAGTATCAGACACCCATATTCCAGATCTCTAGAGATCTTGATAGACATAATCTCTGAGAAGTGGTGCTTCTGGTGCCTTCTGAAGGGCCTTCATTTTGCAGGTACTCTTGTTAAACTTTTTCATATTGATTTCTGTTTCCCTTCTGCCTCTGTCCCTCGTTTTTAGCCCTACCCTTGTTGTCTCTTTCATGTCTTTCTTTAACTCATGCCTATGTCCTATTCTTGCCCTCCATGTTTTCTTGCTTTTCCCTTTTTTTTTCTCCTTCAGAGTAATTTTTTTTTCCTGGTGTATCTGTTCCTCCTGACTTATAGTTTCCAAGATATACCACAACCACAGGCTATTCCTTCTGTAAAAGAAGTGGGACTGAGTGGTAAAGCCAGCTATGCTGGTGCTTAGCATTAACATTTAAACATATTTTCCCACTCTATACAGCATTCACCTACCATTTCTAAGTATTCTTGAAGAATTATCCTAGGGAAACCTTTTAAAGCTAAGTGGTTTTTGGCCCTTAAAACTGGTCCTTTAGATGAATCAGGGCAATACATTCATTTTTAACCAAAAAGATGTTTTTCCATCAAAAGTCTCTTTGAAGGATAACTTCACTTGAATTCTCTAAGGAGGCTGTATTCCCAAAGAGTTACATTTTATCAGCTGAAATATTTCATCCTTGTTTGCTGCAGCTGGTATCAGAGAATCATACATGTGGCCTGAACGTTAAGCAGGGTAATGAACCACTAGATTTACTATTGCTTAATGGAGACTACTGGTAGAGCTTTGCCTGTTTAGGTCCTGAGCCAGTATGCACAGAAATTAGCAGATGGGCTTCTCTTATATTCATTGTATATCTCTGTTAAAAGCTTAGAGCATGATTGTGCTTAGAGGCATTAGTGGCAGTGTTGGGTGTCAAAGACTGTGTGCTCTACCTTGGCTTTGGGAGCATGTAGATGTGGGAGAGCATTGTTGCCCCAGTAGGAATGTGAATAGAAGCACAAAGGCTCAGGAACCAGGGAATAGGAAGCATGAGCTCCAGGAAAGTCTTGGGAGCTACATTTTCATAATAGGTGCATCTTTGTTTGTAAGAGGTGTGAGTAAACCAGTGCTGTCTTATTTTCACTTTCTCTTGGGTAGCTACTGCTTTGTAAATACGTAGGCAGGCAGCAGCCATTGGGATGCTTCAATCTCCGATCTTCTGGTTTCCCAGACACATCTGATTAGTAATTGGATTAGTTTTTTCCTGGAATTTTAAAAGCGTAATTTATTTAAACCTACTGACAATGTATTACTGTAGGGCAGAGCTTCTTAATTTGTTCTTACTCCTCATAGCCTCAGCCAGGAATGTACTACAACTGCGTTGTCCTGCTTCTCTAGACCTTCTGTTTCTTTGGAATTTCAAAATTTCTTCCACTTACAAAAATGTAATTTATTTTAATGTATTTAGGTTTTGGTTTTAGAAGTATAATAATTTTTTGATTTGTAAATATTTTGAAGGTGACAGTTATAATGCAACCATCATCTGTGGGTTATAACAGAAAAGGATACTTGTGGTCAAAGCCATACCATATTCTGAACAGCCATGCACTCTCAGCTTTGGTTGTATTTTTATCCAGGTTAGCTGCACTCTGCAAAATAAACAAATAAATGAAGTGAAAAGCATTTGATAATATAAATAAATAATGAAGTTCCAATATTAAAAATACATGTCAAACCAAATTACGATTTAACTGCTTTTTTTTTTTTTAATTTAAAAAGCCTCTTTGCAGAAATGTCATCTCTGTGAATAAGCTCAGGAGCAAATTGGCTCATATAGCACATTTCTCATTGCTATATACTCATTGGAAGAGTGCAGCATTTACTTTTATTAATGATTCCAATTTTATTAAGCAGCTGAGAAGCACTATATTCTGAGATCAATAAAATGATATTTCGATTTAATTGCCACTGTGGGACTACTTCAGTTTACTCCTACAGGATCAGATGCTATTTGTGTATGGCTAACAAAATGTCATTCCCAAAGGGATCATGATATTCTAATAATTATGGCACTACTTTTCTTTTTGTGCTTCTTTTCGAGGGGAGAGGAACAGGCCATATTGGAGAAATAGGGTATTTATAAGCATCAACAAGACGCAAAACACTGCTTTCCATTTTGTAAGCTAACTATGGGGTGCACTGCACAGGTAGATGGACTGTCCTTTCACTCAGGGTCATAATTAAGAATAATAAAACAGACAATCTTCTGTACAAAGAATGTTAGTTTGGTTGTACTCTGGGCATCACATCAGTAGTGGTGGAAGAATTAGTGGCAGGATGGAATTAGGAGTGGGATTGCCAGTTCTCAAAGGATACTTCATTATTGTCTTGTTTCTGTTGTATTGCAGGTTAGATTATTTTAAATGGAAATGTTTTTCTTAGCAATTTTAAACTGATTTATCTAATAATTTTTATGTTTTAATCTATTAACACAGCAAAATTTTAACTACTTATGATACATTAACACTCATGTAATTGGCTGATTATAATAATGTCAACAGTCTGATCCTTGAAACTCTAGGGTCTAGGTCCAAGCCAACCTGTATATGGGAAAAAGTGCTGAAACATTTAAGAAGGAAGAGTGATGGTAGGTAAAGTCTATGATAGGTCAGTATTTGGGTGTGCTTTTTTAAGAGGGGAATAAACCAAATGGAAAACAAAAAGAAACGCTGAAAGGAGAGTGATGGACTAAGGTGGACAGGGATAGAGATGAGAAAGAGGACAGGCATGGAAATAGACATCATCATGAAGTGGACTGCAGAGAGCAGCCAACAAGAGCAATGCAGAGGAAAGAGTCTACACCGGAGTATAATTCTCCCAGAATTTGCTGGTCCTGACTTGGACCTGCTTTTATTTCTTGTATTAATTGCTGTTTTGCTCCACACCTGCTCCGCTGGGCTGAAACCTCTGGCTGGTTTGACCTCTGTGCGACAAGTGTTGCACCTTCTTACTCTTGTATGTAAAATCTGTGTTGTCTCGTCAGCTTTTGCATTAGTGGGAATCTGAGTAGTTCTCTGTAGTGCAGCTCCTCCAGAAGCACTGCAGGTATGGGGTGGTTGGAGATGTCAATGTGAATGCTTTTGGGCTATTGCAGGATCCTTGTGCCCTATGATCCTAAAACTTTTAACTCTCCCTACAGTTCAGAGAGGTAAAAGGATGGGAGACAATCCATCACCTCTCATGGACAACAAATTGCTCTCTGGGAAGGGAGAATGCCAATGTTTCTCATCCATTGGGATTACCATATGGAAATAGTTCTCATTAGTCACTTGCAATAAATTCACTAACTGGCTGGCAGATGAAAATAATGGAGAAAGGATAAATAATTTCCTTATTATACTAATAAAGATATAGGGGTGGTTAAGTAAACTGTGAACATTAGTTTGACAGAGATATTGGTAGGTGTTTTGCAGCCTATTTAGTTTGCTCCTGAAATCAATACTATATCTACAACATTTTTCCAAAATTCTTGTAGAAAATATATTCTTACACTGTCTTGATAAAGATTTAACATAGCAGAATTTCTGAGATACATAAACCATCTGAATAGAATATGCTATTGACTAACTTAGTTTATGGGAAATTAGTTAAAAAGCCCACTTCCAAGAAAGCTTTTGATTTTCTAATAGATCAACTTTGTAACTCTGTGTAGTACTTGTGTATCCTGCATTCTTCTTATCAGAGTTAGCTTGTGGTGTTTATACTCTAAATGTATGTGATATGCAGCAAACTGACTGCTTTTCTTTAATTTGTAATTTTCTATACAATAATATATACTATTATCTGTAGTATACATATTACGAAATTCAGTTCTTTCAGAACTGAGTTATGACAGTCCAACAATTAATAAAAGAATATAAATATGAGGCTATTATTTCTTCTGTTTATGCTTATGATAATGATTTGATGATAAACATATTTAAGTAAAGGCAAGGCAGAACCGATACAAAGAAACTGAACACGCTTTTGATGGCTGAGATCACAGAATGGTGAAGTCCAGATGGTAATTATACATTAAAAGACTCTACACCTTTGCTAGGGAAGGAGCCCTGGGTTCCCGGTCTTATAACTCAAACTGGAATTTGCTACTAGCCGGCTGCCAAAATTATTGGTTGAGCCACCCAGAATAGAACGATAAGCATAATCAGAAGTCCAGAAACAACTGTGTGTGCTGAATTCTTGGCTAAATAAATCCATTTCCTTTAGAAAAGAAAAAAATTAAGCTTATGGAAGGGGAAAGAAGGGAGATTAAGATGAAGAAGTAGGAAAGGAAAAGGGTTATGCAGCTATACAGCTGCTGTTGCCTCTGACATAGTACTTATGGAGGCATTTAAGACTTTTTCTTATGGCACTTGATATGTTATTTGTCCAGGTTCTTTGTGATGTTTAAGAATATGCACTGTACAGGATTCAAAACAAGCTATGAACTGGTTATAGCTATGAAAATTAGATAAGTATCATAGAGTTCAAACCACTGCATTTGATAATTCCCCGATTGTTGGTCCTGTCCTCCCCTCTCCCCCTTCTTTCCCCTGCCATGTTTTTTCAGGGGGAAGGAGGCAGAATTTTAGGTAGTTTGATGGCCTAAGTTGTGTGCCTTGCAAAGCTTCAAGATTCAGGTATGCTTAAGCTCTGACGGTGAATATATGGCCCTTAAAATTAAATTCTAAGGTGTAGCAGTATTGCCTGCATATCGGTACATCTATAGTTATTGCAAGCTTTAGTTCAAAGCATACTCTTTCAGTCTTGCATTCTGCCAAGTGCTGTGCCATTTTGCTAAGAATTCAAAACATAATCAATACCTGCTTGGACATTAACGAGTTGTTTTTTATCATGTATAAGGTTTGTTTGTGCCGGGCGCTTTGTCCCGTGTATGGCTATTTCTTTTCATTCCCTGTGAATCTGGAAAGGCCAACAACATCCCTTTAGACAGATGACACTTGTTAATATGGGATATATGCAAGAAAAACAACTTCTTTCACTGCGAAGACACACTAACATAGGGAGAAAATAAAAACTAGGTAAATCAAATAAAAACTTCGTATTTGAAATAAAGGGAAGAAAAAAAAACAACAAAGGGGAAGAAGTGGAATGAGAGAGAGATGAGATGAAAGAGAAAATTAGGAGAAATAACCTGACATAAATTGAATAACTGTGGTAGGTACTAAGTTAAAATAAAGAGGGCTACAGAGAATGCAGCAGAGGTCTGAATTAGTAAAAGACTGAGACATCAAATACAAAAAATCAGACAAATGAAAATAGAATACCACAGGGGGGAAAAAGAATAATGACTGCAGGAAAACTGTCTTCCAAGGTAAAATTTACTACTATAAGGAATGCTGACTTGGACATGATAGAGCATGAAAGGTGTTATATTTATTTACAACTTCTGTGTTATATTGCTGAGATTTTGTCAACATAGATAGGTGTTAATTCACAGGGCACAGTTGGGAACACTGGATGTGTTATTGTTATCCATAAATGTGATTATTTTCATTTTTAATAAAAGAAGAAGAAAATTAGATGCCTTGTGACTTCTAAAGAAATCAGGTTTTCACAAAACATGCATTCAGTCGATTTTATACTGCATTCAGCATTCTCTGATCTTTGATAATTCATGAGTGCTGTAAAGTAGAAAATTTCTGAAATTATATATCTTTAAAATCTGGTCAAGATTAGATTAAGTATCGGTGTCCTGGCCTCAGTCAGAATTTGGGCTGGACATTGCAGGAATTCCTACCAAGATGCTTAGGACAGCGATATTAGTGATTAATCCCCTCAGATTCAGAATAAATCGGTATCTTAGCATGGTGTAATAGAGTGTTATGCTAACCCTTTTAATAGTGACTGAGTTCTAAAACTAAGGATGTGGTCAGATATGAATAATATTATTTTTCCTTTTTTTAAAAAGAAACATTAGGACAGGCACCTGAATTCCATTCAGTTTCAATGAGATTTGAGACCCTAAATGACTTCAGATACATGTAGATGTTAAGAATACTCAGTAAGTAAGATACTTTAAAATTCTGTCTAATGAAATCTTTAATGTATTTTCAAGTTACTAGAGTGTCTTATTCATGTCTTGTCCCAACAGATTTTCTACACTTATATCACTGTTGGGTGATTGCAATTTAAGTTCCAGTTGTACAGTCTGAAAGACTGCATGGGAAGTTATTTCCTAGAGACAGGAACACAGTTATTATTGGACACTCTTTTGCTTTTTGATTTAGCAACTTGTCGACTGCAGGGTTGCTTCTCCCCAGTCCTACTGCTGCTCCCCTTCCCACGCTGAAGCACGTGTCACGTCTCTGTGTATTGACTCTATATAGATTTCTACTGTTGTTGGAGGCAGTGCTGCATTTGAAGCAATACCATACAGGTATGACAGGAAAGGGATGGTGATAGGTGAACAGCTGTAGCTTGTTAAATAGCCTCCTTTAAAGTTTTCAAATTCACAATGTACTTATGTTTCTTTGTGGAAAATAATTGAAAAATATTTTCGGAAACCTGACCTACTAGAATTGAACATTACACATTTTCCCTTTTTATTCCAAGGAATTAAACATTATTCTGAGATGTCTCATTTCATTAAATTCAGCATTTGGAAGGTGACAAGTATTTGGATTTATCAAGGCAATACTTCTGTTATTTTGTTTATTATATCTTTCAGGATATCCACATTTATTTATAATTTTCTTTCACACTCTATACCATTTTTAGTTACAAAATTTTATGAGTGCATGGACATTGAAAAATAGATATATCTCCTCTCTTTGTACCTTGTACAATAGATACTTTGCAGCTTCTTATTTTCAGCCTGCCTGCTCTAAACATTTTCAGCTATGACACAAACATGATCTGCCAACAACTGAACAGTTTTTAATTCAGCATGTATGTCTAAAATCTCAACATACCTGGCTTGCAGCTTCTGCTTTCAGATCTTCATCTGGATCTATGCCAACTCTGTTAAAAAAAAACCAACAAAGCAAACAAACAAAATCAGACATACAGTAAGGGTCTGATCTATATTAGAGAGCTTTGAGGGTAGAAATGTTTCTCTAGTGCCACTCATTTCTTACTATGTGAGAAATGCAGAGAAGAGCTGGAAAAAAATTAAGATCACTTTTTTTAATCAAGGAAATTCTTAATAAGTTTTTAGGAAACTTGAGATTCTTTTTAACTGCCATTTGGCTGATACTCAGAACTGAGGAGAAATGCAACTAAGAAATGAGTTGAATGACAGAGGCCTGTGCTGATGTTCACACCGAGAAAGGAAGGAGAACAGGGAGACATGATGAATAATGAACCTTCTTATCACTGGAATCGGAGGCTCACAGCCACAGAGTGACCAACAGCTTGCGAGGCACCCGAATGCCTCACAAGCTCCCACATAGTGCCAGGTCCACCAGGCTAATACAGAATTTACTGATGCAAATAAAACATGCTCTTTCACTAGGTTTTCATTTAAGGCCACTTTACTGTTTTTCTGATATTATTCCTTCTTCAGTATATTTTTTCTTTTGGTAAAAACACATCAAAATAAATTTTTAAATATTTAATATTAAAAATTGCATACCTCAACATTCTTTCCTGTAAATATTATGCACACAAACATATTCAGTCAGAGACAATGACAGGAGCTATATGCAAAGTAGATACTTTTTATATGTAAATACTGAATGGAAGAGAAAACGGATGTTTGTTTCTGTCATAGCTCTTGAGCTTCAACAAATCTGAGTCCTTCAGGCATAAATATTTCTATCTTTTTATTAAAAATAACGATCCTGGTGCTAACTCAACAAGGAGACAGAATGAATAGCTGTTTCTTTTCCTTTTTTTTTTTTTTCTTTTTTGACCCTGTTCTTTAAATTGCTAGAAACAGCTTCTGATGCACTAACCTATTCATGGTGGCAGTAACCTATTAATTAGTTTGGAGTAAAGCAAGTTAAGTATTTTCCATTTCATTAAAATGGGAACATTTACATAGGAAAAGAAAAGGAAACATTACATAGAGGTTTAACCATTTGTCTGACATTGGATTTGTTAGTGTCATGTACAGAACAGTGGTGTCTAGAGCCTTATCTTTGCTTGGCATGTAAAACTAAGCAGTGTGAGACAGCCCTGCGTTGCAGAGTGTATGGTGTAAGTACAGTGGGATCTGAACGCCGAACAACGGCACAAATGCAGGTGTGATGTTCCCAAACTCATAAACCAGGTCAGAACCGGAAAGAGAATCCCATTCTCCTAAATGCAATTACATGCCATGCGTATTACACTACACTTAGTTGCTAGATGTGTTCACCAACATCACTACTTGGTCAATACAGGAAACTACCAGCAGTACAATAGTTAAGGGACTGCACAATTCTAGAAATAAAACAATTCAAAGCATTTACGCATGATAGTTACAGCTGAAAGGCTACAGCACAAACTTCCCCACACTCTCTCCTCCTTAATGAGCTTGACTTGACCTCAAAGAACCAGTCTCCTGGGATAGAAGTAATTTAGCCTTCATGCAGCTCTGAACTTACTGGAGTTGAGAAACTGCCAGTTCTGACTGTGTGTGTTGGAGTTGTGATGCGTTTGTTAAAGAATGCGCGAAGACAACAGAAAACATTTCACTCAGGACTAAAAGGACTGTAACAGCAAATGTGAAAAAGGGGAGGCAATGGGGCCAATAGGAACTAGAGTTTCTGGTTTTAATATTTTTTCAGGAGCAGTGACATAACTACTAACCAATCACATTGACAACAGGAGGCCACAGGCACTGAAAAAAAATTGAATTTACAGAGTTCCACAGAATTTGTGGTATGCTTAAGTTTCTTTCCATGTATAATTTTTAACCCTTATACTTACAGAGGTAGCTAGCTGTTCTGCCTTGTTTATTCTCCACACATCAGATTATTATAATATGGCAAATATGAAGATATATGAAATCTTAACAGGAGTATTACATTTAAAGCCAGAAAAAGTCAGCAATTAATATCCAATGAAATCACACTTCTGTCTTAGTTTTTTCACATATGAGAAAGAAAAAAGGCTTTTATGCCACATGAATGCCATAGAGCTACAGCTGATGCTTTCCTTTGTTCTGGTCTCTACTTTCACTTAAGACACAGGGTCAGCTGCCATTACTGTTTTTCTCATGAAATAGTATCTCACTACTGAAAATTAGTGTGAATAGCACAATCTTACCTATTGATTTAAAGTCCCTCAGGAAAAGGACCAGATCACTCTTTGCATTCTATGGGAGAGTGTTTTAATACATTAAAATAGCAATGAATTTTTTGTAATATTTTGAACACTAGCTATTTTATTAAGTGTGCACTAAGCAGAGTCAATTCAGTCACTTCTCAAATTGAGGCTAATTATTTCATATCCAAACATGGGCTTGGGAGCCTAACATCAGGCACCTACCATTGAAAATCATGGTCTGCTATAATTAACTCTGATATACTTGACATGAAGTAGCATCCTATTTTTAAATTGCAAATGTTGAAAAAACAAAGCATAACAAATTATATGAGACAGTCAAGACGACTGAAATTAAGCACAGATATACACTTCAGGTTTACATCCCTGGCTTCCTCAAAAGACTTGCCAGATGCAATGCTATTGCCAATAGAATTCAAAGACCTAAAACTCATATAAACTGATATGAAGGCCTCTAAGAAATACTCTATTGTTAATATTTGTATAAAAATCTTTCCTCTTTTAATCTTCTCAGTTTTCCATTTCCGTGAGAAGATTTAATGGATGGTAAGAAAATACCTTCTCAGTATTTTTTCTTGCTCTCATCTTTGTCTCCTTTCTCCTGCTACCTTGTTTTACTTCTTGCAGCCTCCCCTTTCTGTCCTTCTGTCCCACTTTCCTGGTTGCTCTCTATTCTTTGTTTATTTCTTCTTGGCTCTTCTAAATATTGTATGCATGTATTTCTGCCTTTCTATTTTTGCAACTTTTTATTCTATACATTAAACATTTAGGATGACTTCTCTTGCATAAAAACAAATGCAATGACTATTTAATCAGATCTATATTGCAGTGGAGTTTTGTCTCTCTATGTATTTAGATAGGCTTCAGTAATGCCTTAGATTCAAATGCCCTAGATAGGAAAGAATTAAAAATCCTGAAGGTCCTTTGTGGTGTTCTTTTTTCTTTGGGTCTTTTTTTTTTTTTGGTGTGTGGTTTCTTTTGTTTTTAAACAATGGCTGGATCAAAACCTGGATTCGGAGCTTGTTCAAAGTTGATATATTTGAAATCTGGAAGCCAAGCTTGTTATTTCAGCCAGACTCTAGCAATTAGGTCCTAAGCATTGCTAGGAACTGCGCATTAGTCTGCAGAAGTACCCTTTACAGTTGATGGTATTTAAATCCCTGTGTGCTATCAAGTGCATCATTTTTTTTAGCAAGTCAGAATGCATTTGGTTATAAGAGGAGG
Organism: Tringa solitaria; assembly: GCA_026413425.1. Classification (NCBI taxonomy): domain Eukaryota; kingdom Metazoa; phylum Chordata; class Aves; order Charadriiformes; family Scolopacidae; genus Tringa; species Tringa solitaria. The sequence goes on along the minus strand of JAOXJM010000052.1, from coordinate 16,832,863 downwards.
AATTTGTCAGTGAATACAAAGCAGTCAATAACATCTTTTCTTATGTGGTTTGGAATGAAAATGGATGGAAAGATAAATCCCAAATTGTAAGGGAACCAGTAGTAAGAAATACAAAACCAATCCATAGGAATATCGAGTAGTAAATCACTATTCAGCCATTGCAAACTTTTAATTCCCTCACTTCAAGTCACCACAAAGTCAACACTGTAGGATAAAATATCTGCTTTCTACACTGAAGCCATAGAAAAATGTATAGACTCATGTCTTCATGAGGATGTAGGCAGGCAGAGCAGAACTTTTGGTGTCTAAACTTACAAGTGTGATTCTCAGCTCTCCCTCAATGTAGGTGCCAGGAAATCTGTGAATACAGATATTTCTCTGGAATCTGAATTCTAATTACTGAATTTCTATTTCTGGGCCTATATAGACTTTCTGTATTTGCAGAATGCAACCTGGTTCATACAAGTTGAATCTTGCTTGCAGTCCCACCTGGTGTGCACCTACCATATACTCAGATCTGCAACCCAGATGAAGCAGCCCAGACTGCTTTTATTTGAAAACATATCCTGACCATGTGTAGTTGATTCCATCCCCTTTATATTTAATGACTGATCAATTTGAGCATCCTACAAAGAACTGGAAAGCCTGTTTTTGGCAGTCACCTCAAACTGAGGTGATTCCACACCACATCTCTTGAAAGCGCTGTAAATACTGGCCTGAGAATGATATGGATGGTGTCACTACCCACTGTCCTGCTGGTGTTGTCCTGTTGTACCAAACATCTTTCAACTTCAAGCACCAATGAAGCCCCACGAAACAGTTGTTTACGTGTATATTACTTAATGCAGCTAAAGATTTAATGAACAAAACATCCGGCCTGGGCAGGTTTACAAGGGAAATGTCTCTTAATGTGGGTAACAATCTTCCCTGATCTAAGTGTTTGATGGTGAATGTGTACACGATGGAACATGATGCTACAGAGCTGTCAGATAGGAGTCAGAATTCACCATGTCTCCTCTACTTCCTTTTCTAGATCAGTGGGGAAACAAAGGCAATTCAAGAGTGAAAAGTCTGGCATCTCTTTCCCTTTCTGACCTCATAATATAAAATGGGGATAATACTTCCTCTGCCCCATTGCTCATCTGTGGTGTGTATTTAGCTTGTAAGTGCAATTCCTTCATTATGTTTGTACAATATCTATCTTAGCAGAGCTACGATTTTGTTTAGAGGCCTAGGAGCTGCTGTAAAATAATAATATTGGCTTCTTTGCTTGTCAAAGATTTTGCTGGAAGGACTCACCTTCTCAGTGCAATTGCCTTAGCCTTCCACTGGCTGTCTCATTTTAACTAAAACAGTCTTTAAGACTCAGCTGATATCTCAAGAACTGCACATACTGGAAGGGTTTTTTGAGTAAGTGATTTATAACCCAATTTTCAAAGACGGCCATTAAACAGCATTTGCAACAGGAGTCTTGAATATTTTTGCATGAATAAATCTGAAGCTTCTAGCTATCCATCATCAGCATATTGCATTTAGTGCGGAATTATTAACTGTAAAGACTAGAAACATGAGCAAAATCCAAAAAAGATTGTTTCACCATCTCTAATAAATCATTACAATTGAAATTAAAAAACCTTCAGGATAAATAATGATTGCTCAGGCCATTATTCTTGTCCATTTGGCAGTAAGTGTGATGTGTATTCCTAACAAACTGACACCTAAAATCTGCTTTTGGTTCTAGATTACTGTATTCTTGCTACATATTGCTATTGCCGTGGACTGATGCTGTCAAAAACATCTTTTTTATAGTACAGTATTTTGATTGACATAAACTCCATGGAGAGTTATGGCATGAGTATAGATCTTTGAAGTTCAGCTCTAGCCGATTTTGTTAATAAACAAAAACACTTCAAGCCAGGAATAATGACTTGTGTATCACAGCAGAAGGAACAAAACAGTTTAAATTCTTGCTGAGAAGGATTAAAATAAATTATCAGATAAACGATCCTTCCTAAATGGTTATGACAGCTGTTTGTCATGTGACAAGAGCTTTCTATCTTACATATACAACATACTGAAATATAATAAAGAATATGATTTTAAACCAGTAGAACTGTATGAGTAAGAGATAAATATTGTCATAGTTTGACTTTTGAACTTGTAATTTCATGAAACTGGTAAGATAATTTTTTGGGAAATACTATTGCAAAACATTAGACCTACGGTCAAGGTCTATGGAGCATTTTTTGTGGACATATGAAGAACTACTGTGTTGCAGAGTTGGCAATTAAGTCAAATTAATATGTTAACTGTATAAGTGCCATCAAATAAAGAAGGGCTACGATGCATTAAGATAATGTGTAAATGCAAACAGAAGATAAGGTTGAGGAAGGAACTGTAGTGCTCTGTAGGAGATCCACAAGTTATTGTCTCTAGATGTCATCTTAAGTATCTAAAAGTTTGTGAAATTGTGGGTAATGTCACTGCATCAAATTTTACCAATCACTTCCCTACAGCTGTGCAGCTGTGTGAAATAAAATGCTAAAATTTAAAAATAGATAATGGCTTACATTTACATTTACATCATACTCTTATGTGGATAGTAACTAGAATGATGAACTGGATCTTTAGCTTTCTCGTATCTGATTCTCTATTCTGTTAATCCTATTTTATCTTGATATCTGGAGGGAGAGGCTAGAATAGTTTTGTCGCTTTGAAGTAAGGTAGATCGGTGCGACAGAATGCAGTATCAGGTGTCTTACACTCCTGACAGCATGGCACTTCAGCTCAGGAGTTCTGCAAAGCAGTGATTTACAAGCCTATAATGCTTCTGGCACATACAGTAGCTTCTGAATGTCATTGTGCTCTGTGAGTATACCTGTGCTGAGGAATTGGGCCTCTTGCTTAATAAATATGAACCGAAGTCAACTACAATGAGCATCATCAAATTTCTGTGGAATTTTTAGAAATCCTCATTTGTAGCAGTATCAGTGTATGTGAATAGAATTGGACATAGAATAAAATAAGGGTGAAGCTTGGCATCAACCAAAAGAATGTGTTCTTCTGTGTGGCAACAGTATAAGAACTTGGACTTGTTTTCAGATTTAAGGAAATATCATTATGGTAGATTCTCAGTCTAGAATAAGATGTGTTTGTTATATTGTCGATTACATTATGACACACAGGCTTGTTACACCAAAGTTTATCAAATCTAGCTGGATGGGAAATGCAGATGGTGTGTTTGTGTCCACAGACACAGTAATTGCATGAATTATGTTGAATTCCATGTCAAACTGGAAAAACAGCAGCTCTTGACTCTGCCAAACCCACTCTGCACGCTTGCTTTGCTCTGATGGCACACTACCCCTCACTAACTAAGCAGATCTAACTCACAGCACATTGCTGCAAGTCAGTTCAGGACTTTTTCATATTCAGGCAGTGGGCTGAATGCAGTTCCCATTTCAAAGCTTGATTCTGAAAAATGTAGTGCAAGGCCATTCTACATTCACGTCTGTATATCTACATGTGCGCAGTCTTTAGGGATCCAAACTCACAATTGCTTCCTGCCTCTGATACTAACTGAATGCATGAGAAATTTGGTTTCTGTGCTTTCTCTAGAGTGGTTTTCTTGGATTCCACACAAGTTGCCCAATTAAATATCTTCAATGTGTGGCCCATAGACAGCTAGTGAGACCCAGGGCCCCTTGGCAGCAATGTTAGTCAGCCACTCAGGACATCAGCTGATCAGCACTATTTTGCTGCTTTTCTGTACTGATGTCTCTTCTATGAAACCCTCCCTCACTTTTTTTTTCCCCACTTCATTTTTGTTTCCCCCGCATTTTTGGTTTTTCTATTTATATGTGCTTATAGTCCTATGTTGTTCCTGTGCCTTTCATTGCACGTGATTCAGCTGTCACCTTCTACTTTGCTGTTTACAGCTCTACTTTGCTGAGAAGCAATTCACGTGCATGTTTTATTTTTCTACTCCTTCCTTAGGGGGAAGAAAAGCCTTTCATAAAATGGTATTTTTAGCAATCCAAATTCACATTAATAAACTTTCTGTCTTAAAGCATGTGTAAAACTCCATTACTCTTCCTTCTTTTTTTATATCCTTATCTGGAAAACATATATCTTGGATGTAATTGTTTTTCTAGGAACCTGGCAACGTTCAGATCAGTTTGGCAGAGCTTTTTTGTGTCCCCCATTCCTCAGTAAGGACTGCAGTGTACGCTGTGTGCTTGCGTGTCAGTCGTTCCCCTCCCCCATAAGAGCAGTTTTTCTCCATCCTTCCTTTTTCTAAAATGCCCCCCCGTGGTCTTTGTGCAGACTCGGAATTGCAGTGTGAGGGGAGTTTTCCACAAGGTGCCCAGCATGGGCCTAACTGCTCCCATTGCAGCCAATGTCACTGGTGTCACTGACTTTAAAAGGAGCAAAGCTGCACCAGCACTGAGTGTTTCCAAAGCGCCTTGCCTTAATATTTTTGCCATCTCTCAGCATTCTTCAGCTATACAGGAATGTGGTGGTCATTTTCATTTTCCATTTACCATAGTTCTGGCATCACTCATCTGACATACGTTTCATTAACAGATTGGCTGGTCATTGGCACTCGCTGGTATTGCTGTCATTTGCTGTTTTCTCAGTGAAAGAAATAGTTTCATGCAGTTTATATTTTATGTAAAAACTGAGATTTATAGAACAAGGTGAGCATTTTACTGCCTGCTTTTTGAGCATTCTATAAACTCCCTCTTATTCTGAAGAGCAAAGAGAAAATCCAGAACAGTGTCATAAGGCTACATGGCCGTAGTCAGTTAATAGTCACTTCTCAGTTACACTCTTTACTTATTGAATATGTATGTGATTGCTTGTAGGCAAATATAGATTTATGGGAAAAGGATGGGAAAGCTTGAAACGACTGTAATCCTCCTAATTTTTTATTTTTAATCTCAGCTACAGAAAAAACTCCTCTCTTTCTCTTAGGGGAGGGGAGGGAGGGGCCATCTGTCGTTCTGATCGGTCAATTCGGTCAAAACCACAACAAACCCCAAACCCTCAGCAAATCTAAAATTCAGAGTAACTCAATTGCTACCAGCAGCCTTCTAAAATGAAACACTCATGCTAACAGTAGAATCTTTAATATTAAAATGTTACAAAATTATTAAAAGTTGGTTTTTTTCTACATTGGAAAAGAATCTTTTCAAACTCAATTGAGATGCAAACATGTCTGGAGGAAAATGTGGTTACAGGGTCACATCAGTCAGGAATACTACACTGCGATTAGAGACACTGAAAGTTAATAACACGTGAAAAATAATGTAACTTGAATGATTTTCTAAAGCTGCAAGAGAAGTTTAGACATGAGGAATGTCTATGATAGTAGCTGGGATATACAGCACAATTATTAGTTTCTCAGTAAGACTACATTTTGCTATTTAGTTTTCACCTGAGTTTTATGTCTCAGATGAGAAGGATCATCAAGGGATCCTTGATATCATATTATAGCATTGGTGCAGCATTGACTTAGGATGAGACTTGGTACCTCTTTTGGTAGTAATGAGGTTATTTTTTTGAGTGCTAACCCAGAAAATCAGAAGAAAGTTGAGCTTTTGAAATATTGTTGGATCACAGCACAGAGTGGCAAGGCTGTCATGAAGTGACTGTGATGCCTCCCATCCACACTGTAACTATTTTGGAATGGTATGTTTTGTTTTCCCTTACTTTAAGCTGAATGATCTTGTGTTTTGAGTAGCATCTACTGGGACTGGTATCAGCCTACATGTCTTTAAGGACAAGTGATGGCAGGTGCTTTTTTGCTTTAACTTAATGTTGCAAAATGAAGAGGTATAGACCCACAAATGCATCATCCTTCCAATAAGAGGCAATACACAAAGCATAATACTGATCAGCCTCCACAGACTTTAAGAAATTCAGTATTATTACCATACCTTTTCCCATACTGTGAGGAAGGCTATAGATCAAATACTCTGTAGAGAATTCTGAAACTATATTAATAAAAAAAAAGCCCTGGAACATTATAAAAATGCATTTTCACTTAATGCAAAAAGACAGAAACACTACTACATTACAAAAAGTACCATTTTTGCACATAGCGAATGTCCTAATTGCTACTTTTATGAACTCTAAGGAGATGAATACAGCTTTCAAAAAAAAAAAAAAAAGAAAAAAGTCAGGAATTAGGCCATTTTGTTGGCATCTTACTTAGACTACTAATGAGCTTTGGCAGCCAGGAAAAATGAGAAGTGATTTTACAAAAGATCTGTACGAGGAAAAGAAAATGTGCTGAGATGTATTTTGACAATTTCCTACAGATGAGGCTAGTTAATTCTTGGCTTAGAAATAACACTTCCCTCCAGTGAATTATGTCAATGATTTTTAGAGCAGTAAAATGTTTGTTCTCTGAATCACTTTAGGTGTCTGTCCCTTTATTTTCCTTGAACATTAACAGCACAGCTTTGGAAAGTAGCCCAGGCCATTGTAGATGCATTATATTATTGCTAATGTGATTAACACAAAGTAAAACATTAAATGCTCCTGAGGCATTAGTCTAAATAATGAGATGACCAACTCTAAGTTCCCTGGGCTCACAGCATGTGGAAAAACATATCACACACTTCATCTTTTGCATCAACATTTGAAATTTATCACATAAAAGCTGGTCCTGGGAGAGGCTCTGTGTATAGCCATGGCAAGTGGGGAGTGATGCTGGTCAAGCTAAATGTATGCTACACACTGAGTATATGCCACTGGCTTTGCTGCTGAGAACTGGTGACAAGGTACCTTGCATTAAAGCTGTCACTGATATTTCCATTTAGGCTGCTCTTTTCACAAGCTGTGGAAATCAGCTGCATTGCTTAAGTTCATATTTAATTCATGATTTCAAATATGTTCACTTAAGTTCTGTCTGAAATGCTCAGAATGGCAGGAAATTATAGTAAGGATTTCTATGGATTGATTGAGCCAAAGCTGCATAAAACAGATATATGGTATATTGGAGAATATACCTTGAAAGATATGCTGTACAATTGTTTTATCAAAGGGTAAATCAACATGGAATTTTTGGATTTTAAAATGGTCTTAACCATGCAGCACAATGGCCTTTAGAGCTGATGTCGCTACATTCATACACAGATACACTGCAGTTGATAATCTGAGTAAGCACTGGAAGGATTTTTTTCATGTTTCCTCGTCTAGAAGTAAATATTGTAGGACAGAGAGTGCTCAGCTGTAATTTAGTCATACAAATATAGAAAGAACCTTGCTATGAAATTAAACAGTGCTTTAATTTTATCTTTATTTTAGTTATCAGTTTTCAGATCAGATGCATACTTATTAAATTTTTCCAGCTCTGGGCATTCACCTTCTTTTTACATTTGACATTACAAATCAAGCTTTATAAAGGAAGAACCTGGGGAAAAGTCTCGGATCAAGTAAAATTCTACGTACTACAATGGAAGAGTTTTGTCTAAATTTTCATTGCCTGATATGTGCAGTGTCAACCATTATTACCCTTTCAGTTTTAATGGAAGAGAAACATCTCTGCACATTCATGTTGAAATGCTCTTTAAAGCCACTTTAAATACAGCAGGATATACAGTAGTGTCATTTGTGAAGACAGTGTTCTAAAATACTACTAAATGGAAAATTTAGCTTTTCATTTCTTTTAGAACACTTTGCTTCTCAACAACAAAGTATAAAAAAATGGCTTGAGAAGTCAGCAATTTTATTTAATTTTGTTATTCTACCATTAAAAAAACCCAAACCTACAAAGATTACATACACTCCTGATATAGTAAATATCAATTACAACGTAATAGTATTTTGACAGAGAGTGGCTGTATGGGAGTGCTGAAAAAGTATGCTCCCCTTCATCATCATGAGTGTTTATCTCATTCCATGTTGTTTTTAATTCATGTTTTATTCCACTATAATCTTGATCTCATAATTGCATTTTAGTTTAGACAGTGTAGACTTCAGTTAATTTTAAATTTTCTTTTGCAATATAATCCTTCCTTCAGAAACTTGGCCACCTTTGCCAGTTTCAGGCAATGCATTTAGATCTCACATGGCTGTTTCAAATAATATTTAGGCTTTCATATAAAAACTTATTATCTCCAAAATAGATACTGCTCTGTAGTCACACTGTTTAAAGTGCTAGACAATGCAAACCCCATTATTGCTATAAATGTGCATGTGTGCATGCTCACGGACTGACTCTCTATTACAGGGCTTCCAGAAGGAAAAAATACTTTCCAGTGCAGCTGGTAAATTTGGACCAGATGCCTTCCATGATAGTATAAGTTCTGCGAGTCACACAGAGATCATCGAGCAGTGTATAGCTCTGATAGTATGTTATTCAGGTGGGGGGCTTTTGTGGATTTTTTTTTCCTTTTTGGTTTGCAGGTGTTTTACTTGTACAACGACAGCCACAAGGATAGATATTTTTACCTTAGTTGCTGTATTTATCCAGGACTATAGGAACTGTCCTTATTTCACAGTATGTAAAGTCCCTTTTCTAGGGTTCAGAAAGTACACTAGATACAAACGCTAAGCTTGTTTTTTCACTCTTGAATTTAGTAGTCTCACATTTTTAAATATGCATGACTTGGTAATAAGTTCATTCATCTGCAGAGAATAAGAGCTTCAGTGGAATGTAAATGATCCAGAAGCTCAGGTCTGGTGCCCTAACATAGGTGAAATTCAACTTATATACATACATTTGTATTATGTCATGTCGTATTCAGAAGAATTTAGGAAATATCAAACACTGATTTTACATTTGCAAATACTTATTCTGAGGACACTAAGGCTTCAAATGTCAAAAGCTGCTTTTTCCTCTTGGGTCAGCAGCTCAGCTGTGGCTACAAACCTCTTGATTCTTCTAATTCCATTCATCTCAAATCTAAAATTTCCTGTTTTTTTTTTTTTTTTTAATTCTTCTCTGATTTGCTGGGGGCTCTCTCCTAAAAATGTGCTGTTTTGAGATTTTTATGCTGCCTGTACCATTCCTTGTAAGCCTTTTATGAGCACCCAAGAGGAGGGTTGGTCACCCCCTTGTTGAATAGCATTTATTAACTGTGACACTGTAGTTAAGGTTGATAAAGCACTTTCATTTTAATTAATTAAAGCCTTTATCTTTTTATAAGAGCATTTGGAGACACTTTTCAAAGCTTCTAGGTTTTTTTCAATTATTTTTTTCTTCCCCTTATAACCATATACAGCTTCAGCATAAAGCCTGAAGCACCCGTCTGAAGTTGGCTGCCATTTAAAATGAGTGGAGTGGAAAAGGAGTGCTGGGAGGAGGAGATAGGGAGCGTGCTATAAAGATTCAGTTTTATTTCTGCTTGCGTTGCTTAGCAGTGTGTTGGGAGGTGTTTGCTGCATTATGGTTAAGAAAGGGACTCCGTTTCCACTGCAGTTTTGCCTTCTTGTAGAAATAAGAATAAACTATTGTACGTAGCAACTATGAGCCAACATCTGAATTCAGGCAGCGCCGACAATGAAAGCAGAAGCTTGTGTGAGACAATGAAGAGGCAAAGTGAGAAAGAAGAGTGAGAAATTGCCTCAATTGGGGATCCCCAAAGCATATTATACTTCTGCCTACAGGCCGAGAAAATAAATGAAATGTTATTATGACAACCTGCACCAGCCGAGGATCTGTCCCCATTGCCACTCGGCTTCCCTGGGGCTCTAAGTAATTCTTTGTGGCCAGTGACTTCAGGCACATGTAATAGTTCTGTTGGTGTATTCATAAATATGTGATACTTTGACATTGGCTCCAGGTTCCTGCCTTATCAAACAAAGCAAGAAGACTTAATAGCTGAAAGGCAAGTCTAATGCTTAAAATTCCACATGCCCTGCACCCTAATGAATCAGTAAATACTGCAAGAGAGTACTTCTTAAATCTAAAGCATTTGCCTTGTGTTTGAGGAATTGGGATCCACAGAGCGTATATATACAAGAGTTGAGATGTTAACCATGGAAGTGGTTTTAATTTTTAAAGCACCCTATAAAATACAACTTTGCAACTTTTCCTCTTGTTGAGAAAGAACACTTATTGACAAAATCATCAATAAATTAGGGTTTTTAAAAAGGATTTTGTGTAGTTTTTTGTTAGAAAGATTGCTGACAGTGTCTAGCTTGGTACAACTCACTGTGATAGAAAATACCCCAGGGACATTGCTATCTAAAAGACAAAACTGAGAAGGCAAGAGACACCATGAGACTCAGAAAAGATTAATTAATTTTACATTTTAAATGTATCACTGCCCCTTTTTGGGGCATGCATCTTCTTTCTCTTACGTAAGCGTAGTGCAAGTTGAGGTATATGTAATAAATTGGATTGAAAGCTGTGACATAATCTAAATTGGAGAATTTGTCACTTGTTTATAATTCAGATTTTCAATGTAAGTGATAGCAAAATGGCACTCAGCTGTTATGACTTGGATTTCAAAGTGATAGGGCAATATGAAGAAATGCTCTGACAGAGAATCCAATACAATGTTTCTTTTTCCAGTATTGTATTGAGTATAAATAAGAACGGATCTAGGCTGCAGGCTGTCTTTTGGAATTAAGTTGGCCAAATGGATGATTTTATTACTTATCTATATGAAACATTGCAATGGTATTTCTGAAGATGTGATAGAAAGAAATAATGCTACCTTTCTCATCAGTGAACTATGACATGGCAATTGAACCACATTTGGCAACTCCTTTTATGGGCTAATTTTATTAAGACAGTTTCTTAATAGTTTCAGAAACAGTGAAATGTAAAGCTACGCTCAAGCATCAGTTCAAAAGGAACTGAGGAGCCCAAGTTGTGCCCATTTAAAATGGGAGCAAGTCACACAAAGCCCGAGATCTTCAGATTAATAGGACAGTCAGAACGATGGGATACAGCATAGTCCCCCTGATTTCAGGAGGAAAAAATAAAGATCTTTGATCTTTTTTAAAAGCTTGATCTTGATTAAATTCAAATGTACGTATATGTAAGGGTCACTGGGTCAGAAAGCATGTGAGCATTCTGTAGACTACTGAATAGGGTACTGGATTCTGATTTTTACTACACAGAAAAGTACTGTATTTTACTTGATGACTCATTTTACATAAAAGAGAGACACTTACTCGGAGCTTTCCTAGTGAACACATTAACCATTAGTCTACAGAATAATTTTATCTGTTTTTTCTGTTTCAGTTAATTATAATTATTTTCTGCCTTCTCTGTTTTCCTCATCTTATGGATACTTCTGCAAACATGTGCAGAACTGGTGAGATTTGGGTTAGAATTCCTCTAGAAAGGTGGAAGAAATATGTGTGAATCAGACAAAGCAGAGGAAGCAAGCCATCAGGTCCATACCATTAGTTGATGGGGTGCAGCAGGGAGGAGGGAGAACTGAGCCTCTTCTCCTGCGTCTAAAATGAAAACAGAGGCTGCCGCAGCAAGAATCCCTTTGGGTGGAGATTAGAAAATGTCAAGGACTGATCAAGGCTCAGGAGATTCACACAGAATACCCGAAAGTACTCTGGGATCCCTGACCAGGCGTAACGCACATGGGTAAGGGAGTAGCAAAGGCGGCTGGGAATTTCAAGGTGACAGTGGATTGTGCCTTGTAAGATTAGTTCAACAAAGCAGGGGGGTTTAGGATTGTTGTTTTCGATATTTTACATAAACAATACTTTATACATAAACAACTGTTCTATTTACCTATTTACATAGAAAAACCTTGGATTTATAAAAAACAGAATTTTATGTACAATTTCAAGATTCCTTTATATATTATTTTTCATTACATAACAAAATGGTGTATTTCCTTTTGGAAGTAAAAAATGCAGAAACTGATGATATATTTTTAAGTGTATTGAAATCTGAGCTGAGATAAGAGGTACTTTTCTCATTAAAATCTCATAGATGTACTGACCAGCAAATCACTGTTGGGCTGTTGCTGCACTGATAATTCACTAGAAAAAGCCTGTATTACAGTATAATTCGGTGTTTGCTAAATGCCCATACTGCTATACAGACCCTAGGTTATTTAATATGTACTTTAATTAACCTTTCACATTCAGCTAATTCTGGAACAATTCGATAGGTTTGTTATCAAGGGTGCCACAGTTTTCCTCCCACTCTATATTTTAAAAAAGAACAGAAAGTTAAGAATTTCCAGAGGAATGCTTCATAAGAGCTTAAATTTTCAGGAGAGTTGAAGTCGTACAGTTCTCTTCTGTCACTAAGTTCCTCTGCAAACCCCAGTACACCAATGCATGCTTTGATTTGTTTAGATTTACAAGGAGATTTATATCACAGCTCATATACGTATAAGACCATTAAGGCCTAATTCTCTTCCCTGTTAGCATCATTTTTCTTGTTGAAAGGCAAAGATGTGTTTTGGGTTTTTTTCTACAGTTCATGTATAGTTTAAAAATGGAATTAAATGTTCTTGTGCTTGTGAAATACTTGATGGTAGAAAGGAAAACCACAGGAAAGCTTAAAAAAAACTACTCAGAAAGACCTAGAAATTTTGTTTTTTCCAGACTGGAATTGATGTTTTAAGTCAAAATGAATCGAAACATTAATTTAATATTTTCTTTCTGAAGACATTCCAATATTCTGTGTCAAGCAGAATGGGAGAAGAATGAACATATATCCTTTGGAAATTAAGCAAACTAACAAATGTGAAGAACATAGTAATTTCATACCCTTCTATTTTCTGGGCCAGCTGATAGTATTACACAGTTCTTAAAATGTGAAAGTTCAGTAAGCTTCCAGAGCAATTATTTTGCAAAAAGCAACAGTATGTGATCAATAATAGAGAAAGAGGTATCTCGATCAATACCTACAAAGCAGGGATAAAAGATTCATCTCAGTAAATGTGATTGTTATTTTTTCTAGAGCCAGGATTTTGTACCACATATTTATATCAAACTTTTAAAGGCTTGAATTACTTTTCTCTACCTTCCATTTATGCTCAAAACACAGTTTTGGCACATACTTGAAGTCAACTGGGTTTATGCTTGCACCAATTTAATTTTGGAGGACTAGTCAGATATAGGGGTCCAAATTAATTTGATGCATTTTGGTAGAAAGTACTAAATCATTAGTTTTGTCCTAAAGTCCCAGATAATTAATTAAGAAATTCCCTATCAGTATTTCCAGATAGGTTTTTTTGATTCCTTATTTGTAGTTTTAACAACTTCATCATGTTGACTGCTGCACAGCAGCTACCTTCTGTATGACAGGGAGATACATTTTAATGGAAGAAAAAAATGATTGCCTGAAATGGAAGAAAATTTTTTTGGATACTCAGATGCACCAAAGCAACAGTATTTTAAATGATAATAAAACAAATATTTTAATTGACACAATAGCTGCTGGAAGCTATAGATTTATTTACAATTTTCTGGAAATAGCTATAACATATTCTGGGGTTTTGGCATGTGGAAAATTCATCCTATCAGTTATTCCTAGTAAACTGAAAGGCATGAATCTTTCTTATTGCTGTGTAATTTTCTCTCTCTCCTGTACCAAATATTGTAGCAATAAAAGCGTACCTTTCATTTCTTCCTTCCTTTTCTGTTTTCAGTAGCCATGTAGAGCTAGAAATACAAGGTATGTGGGGTAGGTTTTAACTGTCTGCCATGTTAGGAGACTATTCCTAAAATCAGACCCCTCTGGCCAATAACGACCAACAGAGTTGACAGCAGGAGGCAGGTACATGTCATGCATAAGTCACAATTGCAATCCAGAATCTCCCATTCAGCAGCTTCCAAGGACTGCCTTTCACAGTCGGAGTCAGAAAGCGCAAGTCCTCTGTATTTTGGTCTTTTTACTTTGTTATCAAGGACTATTGCAGCACAAATGTTTATAAACCTTGTTTAGTATCATTCAGGTAAAATGCTATGGTGACTAACTCTGAGAGATCAAATGCATGCCTTATCTTAGCAGAAAAGTACCTTGCAAATAAATGATAGGCATTTCACCAGATCACTGCGATTCATTACCTGGACGATTTCTCATTTTCAGATAGAAATGAAAGGAAATTATCCAATTTCTTTTTTTATAATAACATCCAATACATTTAATGTCCAGTTTTCATACAGCTTCTTGATTTATAGCATTTCGTGCTACAGTTGTGCCCTAGCTGCTATTATAAAGCAGCTATTTTATTAACCCTTTCAGTGTGGGTGTGCCCCAAGAAGAGTTTTCTTTGCTCACAGATAATTTTATGTGTGATGCTGAACATCTCAGACTTTGAAGCAGATTGCATTTCCCCCATATGTTTTTGGCCAGGAACACCAAATAATTTCCTATTTCTTGTAGATACTACTACATGCTCTGGGTATACATACCTGCAAAGATCACCAGGCGAATAGAAAGTATCACATCTAGCAATATTTTTGAATAAAAAAATATCTAATAAACCAATGTTTTAGTGTATGCTACTACAGCAGATCAAAGGGAATTAAGTGAAAAAAAACAGAATCTGATCGTATGTTCTCTGTGAACCATGTCCCAAGTAATCAATAGATTACTGTGCAAATTACCCAAAAGCTTAATCACAATGACCTCTAATGTGCTTGACCAAACTTGAAATTGCTGATAGTTATTTGTAGTGGCTAAATGTCTTATGGCTGAAGCTAAAACTCTGCCTTTTCCTCTGTCTTCCTGGATCACTTGTAACCTATCTACTGAAGGACAGAGAGTGACTGACAGCCATGCAGTTTCCTACCCAAGTCAACCCTGAAATACTGTTTTTCTCTCATACCTGGAGCACTGCATGGAAGCAAGGATGGGGCTCATCAGCAAAGCTATATGTCTTGAAGATAACACTCCTTTGAGAATTGTGGGACAATGCCTTCTCTGAGTCATTGTTTCAGACTGTGAAATCCCACAAACTCTCCTTGTTAGTTTTATTTGAATAATTTTCAAGGTGTTCTTTGCAATTGTGAAGCTTATGTTTTAAAGAGGAATGCAGATTTTGTGACCTAAGAGTCTGCACATAAATCAGTAATATCCTAATGCTGAGGAGAGTGTAGGGAGTCAGCAACATGGTTTCTCATGTATATGCAATTAGTGTTAGTGCAGGAAAGTTCAAACTATCATCAGTGTAAAAGATGCCAGGCAAAATGCTGTCATTTAGATGTTCACAGGTGCAGATAGTTGGCCAACTAAGGACAGCAGTAATTTTAAAATAACTGCAGCATTAATGGTTAGACTTGTTACATTAAATTACAGGTGTTTCTGGATTTCAGAGGGTTTCTTTTAGGATTTAAAAGACTTTCCAGGCAATGACAGTGTGATCTCTGTTGAAGGTGTGTCTGGGTTAAAAGGAACTTGGTGAGCTGAAGTGGCTTGGCTGAAATTGTGCTCTCAACAGGAGTGTTTATTGCAGCATGATTTAAAATACTTACTGTACTCTGGGTAAAGGGGAATATGACCCTGGAAACAAAGAAAGAGCTTTGTTTATTGGAGCTATTTCTGTTACTGAGAGGGAATACCAGTTAGACTGATTATGAGTATTCTAAAACCAAAACAAAATAATAAACAGTACAAAGTACACAGAGATATAACAGTACATGAAAATGTACTGCCTTTAATTGAGCTGTTTGTCTCTATGTTGTGGTCACTCGCAAATTGCAGTTGAAGGTACTTAGGCTGACATTCTGTTTTCAATAGTAAATCACAGATCCTTCACCTTCACTAAATTGTTTTCCAGGACTCCAGAGGGAATATGGTTATTGAAAAGAAAATGTGCCAAGGCCAGGAGAAAACATTTAATTAAACCTCCTTTTCTAAACTGACCTTCCTTCCTCTTGACAAATGGTGAAAAGAAAATGTGTTCAAGGGAATACAAGCAAAACAATTAAGAAGGTTCATAATAATTTATAAGTATTGAATTACAAATCATCTGAAGATATGAATACATGCTCTTGGCTGTTGAATTCAGAGTATCTCAAGGACTAGCTGTGTTTCAGGAGGGATAATCCTTGTGCACCTATGTGAGGCTGAAAAAGGAAAACTAAGATGCATTTACTCAGAGTAAACTTTCCATGTAGTTTGGGAATAAACGAGGAGCAGTAGAGATCAAACTCCTATATGAATCTAGTTCATAACTAGACAGTAAGGAGATGTACTTCTTCTTATGCTCTTCTTTATGAGCAGAGCAGAATTCAGCAATGAAGTACAATATTCTGATGAGCCTCTTCCTAACCAGGCAACAGGATCATGCCTCCTTGCCTCAGCTGACTGCAGCCTCTTTGCCTGGATCAGTCCAGGACTTCATTCTTTCCAGTGCCATAGTAAGATTAGAGAAGGCATCGCACCACTTAGTGTTACTTGAAACTGTCTAAATCAAACTTTTGAAAGTGACTCAGGAGCTTCAGCTCCATTGGATTTCAATGTACCTGACTTTTCTAAGCCACTTTTGACTACAGGAATTCACAATAAAGTGTAGAACATGCGTTTAAGGCTTACTATTATTTGTTTTAAGGCTTGGGAATTTACAAGAAATAGTTACTTTATCCCTCTGAAAGTTTTAACACAGAAGAGCCTCAAGATTCTCACTATTGTATTTACAGTAAGAGATTGTGTCTCTGGAGCTTGATCTGTTGCCTGCTGGGAAACAATATAAAGGGCCCAGTACAGTTTGCTGGTAAAGCTCTGGGGCAGGAGCTTGTCAAGCATATGCAAATGCTTGTGGGTCAGCTGAAGGCAGAGACTTGTGTGACTTCTGCCTGAGTTTTTTGTGTTTGACCATCTTCTTAAAGCTCCAAATACCAGTGACCAGTGCTACCTATCCTTTACTCATGCAGCAGACTATTGCAGGTTGTGTCCATCCTTGGTATCTGAAAAGTTCCTCATTATCAGGGAAAGATACAGAACCCCAATGTGGATAGTGATGGAAGGTTAAGTTAAAGGTGAAAATAAGCAGTTTCTGGTAATGGCTTTATCACTCAGTTCAGTGTTGTGTAATACACAATTCTAGCCTTTTGTCCACAGCGCAGCAGATGCTGAAAATAGAGGCTGATATGAAAATCATGAGTTTTAACGTTGCTTATGTCTTATATAGATTGTTTTTAAGCCAGTTTGTTATTGTCCAAGGACTTCTGTTTGGCATACGTTGTGGGATTAAGCATGGGGTAACATAGGAGTGCAGTTATATCACCATCTCTCCCATAGATCCCATTCATACAGGTTTCTACAGATGTGGTCTTGAAGAAGATAATTTTCTATTATAACTGATTTGACAAAGGAAGTGAATGAAGATGGTACAGATGGTACAACCATACAATGGCAAATCAGAACTTAATTCTGGCAGAGGTCAGAAATAGGTAGATTTTTAATATGAAAGATTCATATGTCATTATAAAAAAAAAAGAAAGTACTAATTTTTCTATATAGCCAGAAAAATATAGTAATGTAGGCAGCCCCATCCACGTTGTCTAAACCAGCCTCTTCATCCTTTCATCTAAGATGCATCCTTTGTTCTTAGGCTGTGAAAAAGGAATGCTCCTGCTCAGCACTTCCTGTTCTGAAGCTCTGAGGCTCAGTCATATTTTTACCACCATTTCAGCCCTTGAGATTTCTTACCACAACTGTTGCCTTTCTAGATAAGGCAGAACTCTTTCCAAAGCCCACAATATTGTTTGTTTTTTTGTTTTTGCTTTTTCTTTTTTAATTTGAAGGGCCTCTTCTGGGAAGTTGAAAGTACAGCTTTGGTAGCTTAAAGTACAGACCAAATCTGATCAAAGCTTCCCACTTGGCAGTGACGAGTGCTACCACTGTGGCATTGTGAACCGTATTTCTGCAGCATCTCTTTGAACACAGGGAATACTACTATGGAGTCTGGGAATAATGAAATGAATATTTTTGTTACTGAAATAGTAGTGCTATAATACAGGCCAAGGTCATGTTGTTACTCCAGTTGCTCTATAATAGAGTTCTGTCTCTCAGCAGTCTATAAGCAGTTGATAAAGGGCTGGGATAAACACAGATTCTTAGTCTACCAACCAATTAGTTTTTTGTAAATAGCCACAGTTGCAGGCAGTCAAGCCATGGCATTTAGCCCTGCTGCCCACCTGCATTCCTAATGTGATATTCTGTAAACAAACACACTACCTTAGTCTTAGATCTTGGAGCAATGGATTAAAGTGTTGTAACTGAACTGAAGGAACCAAAATCTTGACTTCTTGAAAGAACAGATTATCCATGAAACATTTTCATTGTAAAGGGATATATTAGCATTCTCTGTGACATTGAATTCTGCCGGCTCATGACTTTTGGGTGCTGATGTCTGCTGAACACTTATTTCCTATTGTATTCAGTGCATTTGCAACATGGCAATAGGTGGGAGTTGAGGAGTTAGCAGTGTTTTGATCTCCAACTTTTACACCGTAACACTGAATAATGTTATAATTTTATGTTTCAGATGTGATACAGTCAGATAGTTGGCGTTATTTCAAAAGCATTAACAGCTAAGCCAGATTCTCAAAATGTTTTGGATACAGCCTTATAATGTGGGTTTTTTTTTCCTTTTTTGTTTAGAAAATAGTGCTGTAGCCATATCACAAGGAAACCCGCACAAAAGAATCTGGTCTGTTTATGTTTTATGGTGGAACTTCTAAAAGTGGGAGAACAAAAACTCTAAGTAAAACTTTAAAAAGTTTCTATAAAAAATTTACTTTGTCAAAATAGCAATATATTATGGGAGTTGGTAAGAAGTCCTCCAATTAGGTCTTTCTGCAACTTTTAATCTGAGTTCTTATATTCTGTCAGTGTTATTCAGTGCAGATTTACCACCAAAATAGATACAAGTAAACCCCTACAGGGAGTGTATATTTGGGTTGGTTGAATGATTCAGTTTATGAAAAATGAAGGACTCTTGATACAACCCTTTTGACTTTGGTGGCTTCATATCAGTGATAGACATTTATCTATGTGTAATCTATAAATGATTTTTTCCTTTCTTTCATGGCTGTAGATCTGGATGGGAGGTTACTACAGGCTTGATCCTCACAAGGATCTTGTTACATGCATTACATTTGTTTTTTCAGTTATATTTTTTTACACTTGATACATTTCTATGTTTTGTGTTCTCAGAGATCACTGACTATATTAAAGTATGATGTGTTTATGCCAGTGTAGTGGGAATGATTGACCAGACGCTGTTCACCGTCAGAGACCTTCTAGCTCCATTGATGCAAATAAAGTTTTGGAAGTGTATAACCCTGACAATTTTAGGTTTAGTTTTGCCTAGATGGGCAAAGAGAAATAGCTGGAGTCTGAACAGTGAAAAGAATAAGCAGAGCTCGGGGAAACCTCTGGAAATGAATCCAAAAGTTTGGGTCAATTACAAGTTAGGGAAGGCAATAGCCAAATATTAGAACAATAGTTTGTTTTGATTAATTCCATTTCCTGAGTTGGTGCTTTCTCATAGAAGAGTACAATGAGGAGATGTTCCTGCTGAGAACGTGAGTTTGGTCATCTCCAAAAAATGTGGTATGCCAGGCCTCTGGCGTGAGTATGTAGAGAAAGTTAGGAAGTTTGGAACTGAAGTTTTAGGTGAACTACCGATGTCATGTTTTCAAGGGCAGCCAGGCACGCAGACATAGCCAGCTTCTAAAATACATACCGAAGGCAATGGCCAGATAGGCACAGTTTCAAAAGTTACTGTTCAATGCTGTTTAGTATTTATTTAGAATATAGAATAAAAATCTCCTTATTCCCTGAAGAATTGTTGCAAAGAAATTCATAAAAAGTCTGGAAATCCCTAGACAAACATTTAGACAGGAGGTGATGATAAACAAACAGGACCTAATACCTAGCACAATGCCTTTATAGGACATGTTTTATTAACAGCTTTGTATTTTTGCTCTGTCTCTCAGGAGAATCCTTTATCCCCAAACCTCTCATTGCAGATTTACTGTAAAATGTAGCTCTCTATTTTTAATCAGCGTATGGGGAATGAAGGGAGAGCTATATCCAAAAGCATTAGCAGGTAATATTCAACATTCTCTGAAGGTGCATTTATTGAATACTTCAATTTGACTGTAAACTCATGCTTAAATGGCTATCTTTGTTTTGCTGTTGATGTATTGCGATATTATTCTCATACACTGATGCAGGTTTATTCATTGTCTGCCAAGAGCAGTATATTGTAGTCCTTTCACATGGGGAGTAAAGGCAATTTTTTCCTAGTTATAACTCTCAGATAAGCCAAAAGATAATGTATTATTTAAGAATGTGGTGCAACCAATTCTGCTCTCAGAATGACAACATATAATACTGTAACTGACTGAGCATAAGCCTCTGTGCTCAGAAATGTTATGTTACTGTGCCAGACAACTGCAAAAATTTAAACATTTAAATAAGACCAGATTTTCAGAAAGGGAACACTCAACACTTCCTGAAACTCAGAATTTAAGATATCTAAAAAAGGAGACAGCTAAAATAAGACATTTCTGAAAATGCTTGTCTTGTTGCTTTAGAACAAAGTTTGAAAATATTCAGACTTTGCCAAGAATATTAAGATTAACTTTGAAGGCTACCCAGTATGGGTAAATATACTAGTAAAATGATGAGAACGATTGGTATGGATTTCTTTTAAAACTGTATTTTTACATATAGAGTCATGTACACATAAATTCTGCCATTAGCAGTTGGATTTCCAAGGCTTTAAGAACCTTTATTAGATATAAGCTACGATTTAAGTGGGAACATATGTTTCAATATAATTTGTTTGTTAAATGTAGGGATGTAGAATTGTGAACGTTACTAAACTTGGGTGAACTCCTGGGATCCATTTAAGCTTCTTTTTTCAAAAGCTCTCAGCACAGCTGGCCTCTGCAACCTTGTGAGATAGTTGAGTGATATTGCTGCATTAAATGGGAGATAGAGCCTTTTCCAGTAGCACATGGTTAGTTTTGATAATATATTTTACTATATGTTTTGGCAACAATTTGCAAGTGTTGTATAAAACATATATATTCCTGGAATAAATAAGCTAGTTATCTCTAAAGACACATCTTCATCTTTTCCCTAAAAATAGAGTGGCAGATTACATTAAGTTGAATTTTAACTGGGAAAAAAAAAAAGAATAGCATATCTGAGGCTGTTGCTGTGAGGAGAGGTAGAAAATTGGAAATTCCAGTTATACGGAAACAAAGATTGATTTTTCAGAAGACTATTACTACTATTATTTTAAAAAAAGTCATTGTTTTAGTCCCTTATACTCCATTGATATATGAGGAGTATTGGTCACCATTATGAGAATTTCACAATGTAAATTACAGAGAGTGCAATAAATCATTGAGACATAGTATAATATATAGACAATAATACACAATAAGAAGGCTGTACAAATCTTGAATACTGTCCTTTACCTTGATTAACACTATGATACATTATGGTAGAGCAAATAGTAAATATATTATTTATTTGTAATTTATGTTATTTTTACACATCTTCAACTTAATGGATGATAGAGTTATTTATGTTTTAAAACCAAAATGTAAGTTGGTCTGTAGCATATAAAGTCAAGCACTTATCTCTAGGATAAGACTAACTTGATCAACCTTGAGGAGTTAAGAGTTGCATCTTCTGAATTACTAATAGGAACTGTAGCCTATTCCACATAGCTAGAGTGGGCACAAATTAAAATGTATGTGAATAAGATTCAGTTAATCCAAATAGTCTCAGAAATCACGTGTTCCTCTTTATTAACCTCTGAATGCCTCCTGTTCAATTAAATATATTACCTGCTAGATAATAAATTATGGTGAAATGGTTAATTGGCAAAAATAGCACACTCAGCTTTGAACTGTTTTTTGCTTGATCACTGTATTTTTGACTGTTCCTCTCTCCTGAGAAGGTTTAACTATACAGCAACTTGTAGGTTACATAAGGAAATCAAGTGTAGTCACTGTGACCTTAAATTCATATATTTTTCATTTCTTCTAAGTACTTAATTTTGATATTGTGAATAACTTTATTTCTAATTGTTTAGATTAACTGATCTAGTATGGTGCTTTGAACCTGAACAAAAGTGGTAAAGCTGGTTCCTTAAAGCACTGGGGAATCACACAGGTTTCAAACTGCCCTGGGATGCTGAAGTAAGTTCTTATCAATTGAACACTGAAAGGGTGGTGTGAGACCAATCTCCCTCTTCTGTACTTACAGACATAGTTGCAGCATTTCACGGGCTTCACCCCTTTATTCTGTAATTTATGATATACGAACCCATTCCAATGAGTCTCTTCACAGACAATCGTAGAATCTTTGTACTCATCTCACAGTTTCCCTCGTTGTTGTGAACTGAATCCTCCAAACCAGCATGAAAAATACAATCTCTTTATTTTAATTTTATATTAAAAAAACTGGGTATAGATGCAGCTTAGAATTGCCATTCAGGCACAGCTGTAAGCATATTGGGGGTATTACACAAAGCAAGGTGGTGTAATTTGGAGCAGCCCCATAACCCTCTCAGCAAACTTGTCTGCTGGAATCCATACAGGTATCAAGTTGCATGAATTACCACCACCTTTAAACACAATACCTTAGCAAAATTACTTAAAAATAAAATAACAAATGCTGGTAGCTAAGGTCAAAATTCCATATTGAGATGTAATAAGTTATAAAGACAGTTAAATCTATTTACTATATGTATTTAGTAGAAAGAGTAATCAGAGCCTTGACAAACATTTGTAATTAAAGATGTCTATTTAAGTTTTATCTCAGTTTGACCACATACTTGTAATTTATGAAGCTGTATGTTCTGATGTCAAGAAATTAAGTGGGAATTCTGACCCTGTAAGAAAATCTATAGCCCAATTACAAAAACAAATTATTTGATTGGTAAATCTGCCTGGCAGATCTGCTGGGATTGAGAGATGAGCATTTCAGTTGAATATAGTGTCTTTGGTAAAATCTATTGTACAGGTGGGTAAAGAAAGAAGGACATGCTTGCATTGAATGGTATAAATAGTTAATAGGAGACTCAGCCCCCCACTTGTGGTCTTGTAAGCCTTCCTGCCTCTGGGTAGTACTAAGTGGCAGAAGAAATGCCATTTTAATTGCTTGTATTAGTGAAAGCACTTGGCAATGTTTATTTAAAAATTACCTAAAGAGCTAGACCAGGACAGGCATCTACTGACCTAAATTCTTAGACTAAACACGTAACTACTGCCCACCTCCTTTTTCCCTTATTGTGTTCTCAAAATTATTCCTTAATCTCCTATTGTAATAATCCAAACTGATTTGGTCCACAAGATCTAATGAGAATATTCCTCTGCACCCACATTTCCATTGCCACATAGAGCAAATCTATTGCTGATTGACAGTGAAAATGTTGCAATTCTCAGAAAGGTGGCTGAGAGTGGCGGAGTACATTGAAACTGTAATGAACTTGATTGACATTACGGGACATAAGAAAGATGTCATGAAAAGAAATCAAACTGTTACAGAAACAGAAAGCCCCCACGCTGCATACAGATGCCTGCATTTTATGTTTATACAGTACACTTGTATGATAGTCTTTATTTTATCTACAAGCTTTTATCTGTGCTCTTTGTTAAAGCTCCAATTTAGTTATCTTCAGCTGGTATTTTATAGCAACACTCTGGCTTGTTAATTAGACATAATTTTGTAAATAATGAAAGCATATGCTATCTATAGAAGAAATGATAAGGAATTGTGAATTATAAGCCTGTCTTGATACTAAGGTTTTCTTTGGTGACCTTATGAATCGTGGTAGTCAGTTCTAAATGGATTTTGAAGTAACCAGAACTCAGCAACAGCATTACATGCTTATTGTTAAAAGAGAGGTTTCAAAAGCATGCTTAGCAGGACACTACATTTAAATTAGATACTCTTTATTCCTGTTTCCTATTTCTTTCTCTTTTCTCATTTAACCTC
>JAOXJM010000052.1:16736067-16794999 GCA_026413425.1 Tringa solitaria | reverse complement strand
CACTTAATTGACAAAGAAGTGACTGTTCAAAATATAAGACTCAATATACTCATTTCTTGTGTGTGTAAGACATGGAGAGGAGTAGAAACATTGGTGTGCACTTGTGATAGTATAGCCACAGTCAGTGCCTCATGAGAATTTATATGTTGCCTTCAATAGACTTTGGATCTAGCTGCAGAAAAATTAATTATTCTATCATTAGCCTTGCTAAGTTGCCTAGGAAAGGGCATTTCTCCAAGCTTTCTTTTTTTTTTTTTTTTTTTTTTTAAAAAAAAAAGGAAACTTTTTGGATCACTATCTCCCTTTCCTGCACTACAACTAACTTTTGCTATTATACATCAGGCATTAAGTTGTACCTAAAAATAACCCAAGAATGACACTTTAATGGAAGGTGCCAAAACAAAGAGGATGAGGCTGTTGCTTCTACAGCTTGTCATATAAGTTATTGTTTGGTTCACAAACTAGAAACAACCATTTTCAAAGTTCTATTTATCTTGAAATCCTGAACTGAGATGGTGCAGGCACAAAGGAGGAATCATCAGTTCTCTGTTGTATCAAGGTAATGTTCTCAGGGATTACTGCAGTTAAAGCTCTACATTTACTTTAGCAGAACTATATTATTCTGTGGGTATTAAGGAAGGATTCCACTCAGGCATAACAGATACTAGCTGGAAAATTGTTTGAAGGGATATAAAGAACATTTGACTGGTCGGCAGTTAATAGTGGTACTAGAATCACTGTGTTTAGGGATGAATTTGGAAATTTTTGGGAACATTGATGACTGTCGCATTCACTGATAAGAGGGATAATTATGGTAATGGAAAATGAAGAGGCTATGAATAGCCTATGCTGTCTATATTATTCTTATAAAGCTGAAATCCAAGAATAAACTATGTGTAGCAAAAAAAAAGAACTAAAAGCTGCAAAATAATGACAACATCAATAAAATGAAGCTGAAGTTTATAACCTATTCTGAACAACTTGAAAGATACTTTCTTGAAAAGCATCTTTCTGGGGCAGTAAATCACCAATCAGGTGGAAGCTGGGACACCATCCACTGACAGTTAAAAGCTATATTGAAGAGAGGTTACAAAAATAAGCAAAAGAAATAAATATTTTGTGGCTTTGCCAAAGCCAATTTCAGTTAACAAAGGAGAATTAGATGCTTTAAAACATGACTGTTCTCCTTCTAGTCAAAGAAAAATTGTAATGTTACCAGCATAATCTAGTTGCCTTTAAAATTGAAATGAACTAATGCATCTTTTGTGTTTCTACATTTATGTAATATTTAGACAAAATACTGCTGATTTTTCAAAACTAAAGCCAAAATCAATCTCATCTTCTTCTCTTCACCCCTCTCAAGTGTTTTTTTTCTGTTATTTGTCATCACAGTCCTAACCTCAAGCGATCAATTTCTAAGGCGAGACAAATGCAATTTATTCCATTTCAATTTGCTGAGAGGAAATATTCTCTAATATTAATTCTTGAAGTGAGTTCATAAAAACAATTTCCTTCCTTGCCAAATTTTGGGTATTGGAAAGGAATTCAGTTACTCTTTGACATACTAGGAACTCGTAACCAATATGAGGGCCTTTAAGGTACCAGGAAGAAAAAAAGAAAAAGGATTCTTATGATGTCTGTTGTGTCTTTCTTTATGCTTTCCTGCAAGAGTCAAGACTGCAAAAAACTATCTAATGCTCATGACTCCATTTCACTGAAAGTACATCACACTACAGGACACATACTTGCTCTCTTTGCACCTGTTCTATATATTGCAGCTTCCATCTACCCATATTGATGCTTCCCTTTAAGTCTGTAAAACTATTTCTGTCGAAAAATGCTGTAGAACTGTAAATCAGGATACGCTACTTTACCTTAATCTAGAAAACAGGAGCAGTATTTCTGTACGTTTTTCTGATGACATGCTGTTTTGTTTCTATTCAGTGCCTACTGTAATATAAAAGAGTGTTTACTAAATAACATCTCTACTTTCTGTGCCACAGCCATTTGTTCAGGATATTCCGTATATGTACTGTTTTGTTATGAGACTGTTTATAGAGGCTGGAAGACTTCTTTCTAACCTAGGGAGAGCACTCTCCCTCTACAAAGTACTCTTACTTAAACTGGTGTTGAATAGCCTGAGGTCCTGAAGCTCCATTCATTATTCTTCAAGACCTATAAATGATGAGGCAACTTTTAACTACATTACCTTGACAGACTATTATATGACAGACTATGTTATATTTATGTTCGGCAGTTACTACTTGCAACTGCTTTACAGATTCTAGTACCAGTTTCTGAAGCAGGATACTAGATTAGTAGGTCCACTGATCTGCTCTTATATGGCAAAGTTTAGGGCAGGAATGTGGGTAGTTTTTTTGTTTCATTTCTACAACCATCCTCAACAGATTCCCTGTCTTGTGATATATGCTGCTATTCAAGAATAAATGTTTCACTTGGACAAAAAGACCAAGAAATGTGAATAGCAACTTTTTGTGTGTTGCATTTTTTAAAGTATTGGAGTACACGACTTTTCATATCTAACAGTCCTCTACACTTAAGATATTATCTAGAGTGCATCCTGTATGGAGACGAGATAAATGAGGCATAAAATGTGAGGGGGATTTCCTTGACCATTAAGTGTGAAAGGTCCAGTTTCTTAAATACAGAAAATGCCAGACACTCACTGGTGATATATTTTCTGAAAACAGTACAAAGGATCATCTTGTGGATGAAGCACAGGAAGGTTGTTATCAAATACAAGTCAGCTTCAAAGTGGCTGCAACCTTAGTACTTCCACTCTAAGTAAATAATTGCCTGTTGTGAAGGGCTGTCTAACACCCAGCACTTCTATCTGTGAAATATATCAAAAAATTGCAGATGAAAGATAAATGAACCTAAATTTAATGAGAGGAAATTATCAGTGCTGTTTATACATGCATTTTCCATAGCACAAGAGTGCATATGTGGGCATATGTGTATGTCTGCATACACTAGTATGTGTGTACAATTCAGTGGAGATGAGTATGTAGTACTAAGCACAAACAAGGCACACATTAATAATATCAAAGCTACAAAAGCTACAGCGGTTGGATGCTGTTAGGGCGCAAAGGATGAATGGTGAAAACTTGCCCCCAAAGTAAGTGTACACAAACCCAAAGTGAGCCTGTGACTATTTGAATTTAAATGATAGTTTCATAATTAATCTCAGTGAGGCAGGTTTGCATCTGACTGTAATGTGAAACCAACAGAATAGAAGCTGTTCGAGAAAGTCATGTTTTACTGATGCCACAACTGATACCAGCCAAAGAGAAAAAAAAAAAAAGCACTGTAAACCAAGTAGAAATTAAAAATCCTAAACTAAGATACACCTTCAATTGTACTTAAATCTGAGAGCTCCTGACCCTCTTTATTTTGCATAAAATTATCTACAGTGAAAAGGTACAAGTAGTCATTCTTTAATGCTCCTTAAAAATTGCTCCTGATAAGAATCTATAGGAAAGCAAAAGGTGGGTGGAGTAGGGGAGTATCATCTGGCACATACAGAGAAATGGTTTTTCAAGGAAAGTATTAGTTAGTACATGGATGTGTACTTCTGAGGATGCTAAATGTCTGTTTGGAATTCTCAAAGATTCACAACTCTTCTCAAGTTCACTGGAGGCAAAAGGTGGTCACCAGCCCCCTAAATTGGTGTGACTGAAGGAGAATTAAAAGTCAAAAGCTTGAAATAGGTGCTCAAATTTGCATGCTATTTTCATTATTTTAAGTGAATGAAAGTAGGTAGGTACCAAAATGTGTGGAAAGACAGGGGACTTATTTGAATCCTAGTCATGATTTAGAAATTTAATCTGAAAATTTTGACAGAGCTTTTTAGCCCACAATTATTTCCGCAGACGGCACCATGAGAAAGAGATGAACTATACTCAGCTGTGTAGTATTTCTTGCACTGTGCTACCATTTTGTACAAATGTCTCTTTTGAAGGTAGAAAATCCATGTATTCATTCATCCATCCATCCAAAATCATGTAATGGAAACACAGCTGTGCAGTCACTAAAAAGATGAGATGCTGACGAGTGCTTTAGACTGTTACAGAGCCTTATTTACACATATTTATTTTCTTCTTGAATCCTATTGTGTGAGAATTTTAGTGTTAGCTACATATTTCTAAAAAGTTTTAACCAATGCTTTTGTGCAGTTTTTTAGTAGATAGTTTTGCAGATGATATCGCTAGAAAGAGAATTGTAAGGGATCAGCAGTCATGCAAGAATCACGATATAAAGGAGAGACATATAAAAGATATTTCAGATTGCAAGAATGGATTTTTGTCAATAGCAGTTTGGTAATGCCAGAAATCACACAACTGCTCAGATTCCTTAAGGCCTCCCACTGCCCCAAGATTCTCTGGGCAGGACAAAAGCATTGCCCTGAGCAGGGGAAGCAAAGGCCTCAAAACACCAGTGAAGCTGCCGGCTCCCAAACCACGCAGGCTCCTTCCCGTGAGGTCATTGCACATTCATCACAAAATATTTGGTGCTCTATAGATACCTCACTGTAACCTATCTAACCACCCAAGAAATAGCTGTCTTAATTTCTTTACCACACACAATGTCCCCACAGTAAGAGCAATTACAAATACATCGACACATACTCGTGCAAGTGGGAGGCAACACAGGGTTATAACAAAGGAACTCAGCATTAAAAACTATGTAAACCAATGAGCTTAATACTTTTACTGCATTCCAGTTTAGCAGTATAATGTACTGCAAATAGAAATACAAAGCAGAGGATGTTTTCTAGAGGTTCACTCCATAATTGGAGAACTTATTGATAGATCCTATACAAAAATCACCTAACACAATAATGTGAAGTGTCAGTGTTTCAGACAAAGTTAGAGAAAATTATTGCCATTGGGACATAACTGTATTTTAAGAAAGAATCTAAGTGTTTTTACTTATATTATCATTATATTTGTAACCTCTTTTCTTTATAGCATAAGCCAAATCTCATTAAAATCAAAGGGCTTTTGTTCATGACATAGAAGTCCATTAAAATAGTTCACCTGTATGAAAAATTAAAAAGACTTTAATGAAGTATCCTACCTTTATTTTTTATCTCTGGCACGAAATTCTCCAATGAGAGAGTTGTCACTGACTACATTTAAGGGAATGTTGTAATTGTCAACTTTTACAAAATGTGAAATTGAATAAGATACAATTTAAACTAAAGGTAACCATATATACTCTGTGATGTTAAACTGCACTCTGCTCTGCTTCAGCACCACGTGTTGGTGATGTGAGAATATGTTCATAGCCCAGGATTAGATCAATTTTGGTTTGCTTTTTCTCCCTATGCGTTCAGTGATGAGGAAGGTGGCAATAATTGGGAAAGGACAGCCTACATACTGAGAGGAAGTTCTCTTCACAAAACTAGCTGTGCACAAAACAGAGGTGGGGGACAAGGCTGGATCTCTGCATGGACCCAAACCTAAAAACCAAGGGTAAGCGGTAGCTACCCACAGTAGAGAGAAATGTTTCAGTGGTCACTCTACAAACCTCTTGTGAGAAGATCAAGAGAGACACAGTACAAAGTGTCCAAAGTAAAATGTTGTGATCTGCATAGTTATATACACCAGCTTTTTGGTTCTGCAGTATCTTACGTAGGTTTACATAGTCCCATAGAGTTCGACTCCACTGCACAGATGAAGTCATATGAGTCTCATTTGGGATTCAGGGCACCTTTCAAAGAAACCAGAGCATGTGTCTCAGTTTGGAATTCCATTACATATTTCTCCATATGCCAATGAGATTTTGGCCTATAGGTTTTAGTGCCAATTGGTATACGTTAGCTAACTACTGGCATCTGCTACTGTGCTGTAAAGAGTAAACTTTAACCTTAACAATCAAAGAACTTTATTAATATTTAAAGAAAATGTTTAATGTTTAAACAGATTGTAAAAACTTTAATGAAGCTATTTGGAAACTAGTTTGCATATGGCATTATGCTTCTTAGCCTACCAGCATTAAAAATGACATAATTTTTCAAGCAGATGAGCTTCTCTGTAGAAATACCGCTTTCACTACAGTTCTGAGTTTCTTCACGGTACAAATTACATTTGAGCATGTGTATTTTTCAGTTCCTGTGCTTAAGCCAAATGAATAAAAGTTGTTTTCCTTTGTTTTTCATAGAAAATCTCTTTTTCCTAGGTCCAAAATACTATTTTTATTCACAGGGGGGTGTCTGTGCAAGATACTAGAATATGGTATTCCTTACAAAATGCTGGTGACAAAGGGACACATGCTTGATGGGAACTAATGAGGCCAGAGTAAATCTGCACATTCTCAGTCAAAGAATCACTAAAGCAGGTATACAAAAACAGAGGAAAAATGGAGATTAAAGAATGAAGTATAGAACTGAATATTCTAATGAGATTTCCATATGTGGGCACCCAATATTTTCAGTATTATGGATAAGATAGCAGCTAATTTATGATATAAATCATAAATTATATGGCTAATTGCTGATATACCATAGTTATAAAGTCTGCTATTATCAGTTTATTTGTAGCAATGTTTCCTAGCTGTTTACCATCCATCATGTAGCTCATAGCTAAAAGAGAGGAAACAATTACAGCATTTCCACATAAATTTGAGGGGAGCTGCACGTACAGAGACTGCAGATTAACATTCTTTTAGCATGGTTAAGTAATCAGGAACATCAGTCAGATAATGAGGGATTTTGTTGAGAAATTCAGATTGAAAGACATGGTAGTATATTCCTTTCGCAAAATCAAGATTTTCTTGTGTTATTTTGATTCTTCTTGTTAAACCCATACAGTAAGCAGCTTTAGCTTTCTTTATAGCATTACACTATTCTACAGAGTTCCATAAGATCTTATGGTACATCTGGTCAAACAATGCATCTGGCACATTTCCAATCTTCAGCTTTTTCTGCTAAACACAGAAAATAGCTGTGTAGAGAACTGGAATTCATTGTACACTTCCTGTCAATTGCAATCTATTTTAAAGGTAATAATTATTATGAGCACTATGCCTGTGGTGCATATTCAATTAGAGATAAGAAGGCAATTTATAAACGAGGGCAGCCTGTTTGTAATGGGACTCAGTGGCTTTGTAGAGATGCATTGACTCAGCCAGCTATCATGGTCCCACTCAGGAGTACGGGGCTCAGCCAGCACGCCTGTGACACAACTGGAGCTCATTAGTGCCTCAGGAGGGAAAACTGGAAGTTATAAGGGAAAGCGCAGGACAAGAATGAGGGGTTGCTTTTCTTCAGGGTACTTAGGCTAGAGCTGTAATGACAGCTAATATCTAGAGACATGTGAGCTCTTGAACTTTTAGAAAGGTCTGAAACTATGACTTTTGCTATTTTCAATATAAGTTAGGTGTCCTAAAGTTGGCAGAAATTTCTACCTAGAATTTCAGGTATCTACTCTTAACAGACATATGCTAAATGCAGCATTAGCTGTTCTTTATCTTCTTGTTTTAATTCTGTGCTTACAACCTTTTTATGTCTCTATAATTTTCTTCTCTCAGAAAGAAAAAGAACAGGGACATTTCTACGTCCTCCTCAATTGTCTTAAACAGCTGCAAAATGAAGGCTTTGCTACAAGCCTTGTCTCAAAACAAATATAATCTGGGTAAAATATAAGAGAAGAAGAGCAAGTTTTTTCCCTACATAACTCATTTCCAGAATCTGTTCTTTAAGTAAAACTGGCTAAATCCAGGGCAAAATGATACTAATACCATTCCAATGCAAATAAATGTTCCCAAATGATATTTTAGTTTCTTATTCTTGTTATCAGAAGTAGCTGCTTCTTCAGACCTTTCTACTAACCATTTTAAGTTGGTTACCTGGGCTCTTCCCTGAGCAGCACTGCCTGAAGCCCCTGTCTACTGCTTTTGGGTCTGAACTTGCTGGGATTCAAGGAGGTTGGAAATTAGGGGAGGTTTGTTCAGCTGCAGAAAAGGAACCATGAGACAGGAGACAGTGTCCATCAGAGCTAACTTTTATGCTCAGTCTCTACTTAAATGGAAGAAAGTTCTTTATGCACACAACCTGTTTAATGCTAACTAGGAATTCAGACTTTATTGGATCCTTTAGGCAAGGACATCTTGCATACTTTTTGAAGAGTGTCAGACCTGAGTGCCATCTATTAGTTAAAAAGAATTTCCAGTTTACCCTCAGAGTACTAGCCGTCAAATATGTTCTTATATCAGACAGCCAATGGTGCTGTATACACCTCAGAAGGTAATGAAAACACCTTCTAGTATGAAATTTTCCTGCAGGCACTGTGATTGTGGTGTGCTGGAAGAACAGATTCCTCCTGCACAGCACACGTGCAAAGACTGATTAGAATCTGGTACTAGCGGTAATACTGTTTAAAAGGCAACTTTTTTTTCCTCTGTCTTTCTCTCTGTCAATCATTTATGTGGAAACACCTGATCTCTTGCAGTGCCTTAAAGGTCATTTTTCTTAAGTAGAGTTCCTTAACTAATCATAACAGCTGCCAATTAGGCTGCTTATTTCAAAAGGATGTGAATTATGTTTTGTGGTGGTTTCTGCTTTGATAATTATCAAGGATATTTTGCTGTAAGTAGGGTTTTCCTCAGTCTAGAAATACTCTTGAATTTTTTAAAAGTCAAGAGACTGAATTGTAAGAGCCATTATATCCTGACATTTGTGTGGCCTTTTCTTCCTAGAAGTGTAAACTAATTACTAAAACAATCCAATGTCTGATAATAGAAAATAGTAGGCATTAACTAGAGATAAATTACTATAGGCCATGTGCCTTAGAAGTAAGCGCAGCTTACTACTATGTTTGATCTCTTAAACACTCGTAGGAGCAGGACCAAAGCCACAGGGCACACACATGTCCTGTGTGACTGGGGGGGGTGCTTATGATAAGGACACTAAACCTGTTTCATTTTGTGCTGCTGCTCCCTATGATTTTAGAGGGCTGCTTCTCCCAAATACAGTGTAGTATCTGAAGCGGTGCCCCTCGCACACAGCAGATTGAGGCAGTTTTGGCAGTACTAGCACGCAGCCATCTCTAATCAGCTGCTCCCCTTCTCTCACAGAAAGATGAAAACAGTAGCTGCAGTTCCTGGCACGTGACTTTAACTAAACAAACTCAGGAGAAAACATTCTGCTACTGGAGCAGAATTTGCACTGCATTTTTTATTTTCTTACGAAAAGAGCTGATGGAAGAATGCTATAAGATAGTCATTGTATCACGCATCTAGAGAAAGGAGATCTTTTGTTTCAATTCTGGGTGCAGGTCTGCTTGTAACTTGTTTACAAGATATTTAGGTGAGCAGAAAAGCAGTAGAATGACTAGATCACAGTGACAGTGCTTCATTTGGATGTAGTGAGCCAAAACCCGACTTCAGCCACCTCTTTGTCTTTAATGCTCCTTTTACTAAACATTGGCTGATACTGTTCTGGAACCACGCCTTTGATTAATTGATTTATTTCTTTTTTCCCCACTTCCAGTAGATTTGGACATCTCCATTGCCATACTTTATTTTTTAAGTTATTATCTCCTGTCATGTTCCAATTTGCTTCAGAAGTGAGTCTATAATTTGGGATGGAACAGCATCAAGTCTAAAGTCTATACTGAGGCTATTTGATGACATATCAGAGTCAAAAGACTATAATGATTTGATTTACAATTTTTTAGGAATTAAAAAACCATATGTTTAATGACTTTTTTCAGCCTGTTTCAGTTAATGTGGTTAATTAGCATTAAATTAACATGCTTACACACACAGCCCTTTTATACCAAACTGTCTTCAGAATACAGCTCAATTTATAATCCAGCAATCAGCTGATTGATCCCTAGCCTGTTTCCTTGTTGGAAAACGTATAGCTATATCAGAAATGAACTAAGCAAGTTTTGAAAACTTAATGTATTTTCAATGGATTTCCAGCAGATATTAGCTGCTCCTCAGCAAAGGGATGAATTTTAACAGAGATAATGATGTCTGCTTTATAGTGTGGAGATTAAAATTTCAAGTAGTCGGTACTATGTCCATCATTGAGCAAGGCTCAAACACCAATCTGAACTTTCAGTCCTTCAGTGTAAGTTAATTAGCTCACGCAGTCCTAGTAAGACTACATGCTTTGGTAAAGTTACTCAGAAGTTATGCAGTGTTGAGTTCTCTTGTTTTACCTTTACGTTGTTCTCAAGCTTCTGTAAAACCCCAGAGGTGAAGGGCCGCTGAAATCTTAATGTGTCATCTTGTGCGTACTGCACGGCCAGTGCAGCTGAACAATCAGGCCAGAAGCTTTTGTCTATAAGGCGGGTGTTCCCTAAAGAGTTTGCTATCAGGATCACCAAAAAGTGTAACTGTTTAACTACTAATGTGGTTAGAGAGGCTATCACACCTCATTTGAGAAAGCAACCTTCATGAGGTTGTTAGACACAACTATTTCGGAGGTGACTACGTAAACAAGGGTTAGACTGG
The DNA here is from genome assembly GCA_026413425.1 of Tringa solitaria. NCBI lineage: Eukaryota > Metazoa > Chordata > Aves > Charadriiformes > Scolopacidae > Tringa > Tringa solitaria. Next base: position 16,784,511 of record JAOXJM010000052.1, on the reverse strand, counting down.
TGGAATGAATGGAGACAGACAGGGCAGTATATGATATATGTCCTTGATGGCTGGACATGCTTTCCTATGCCTTCTAGTAATTACTTGGCTCTACTTCCATAGGAGGTGTGTTTCAGAATTCTCTTTCCAGAATTAATAACTTGCTGGCACTGTATTTTGTCTGAAAGCAGAATTCTCCATACCCTTGCACACTTAACCAAAGAGAGGTATTGCCCTGTTCCCTGGGGTTTTTTTGGTGGGTTTTTTGTTGGTTTGGGTTTTTTTTTTGTTGGTTCTTTTGTATGTGGCTGGTCCCTGCAGTTAAAAGAACATAACCAGAAAATGATATGATGGATAACATTTATACCCATTAGAAGGTGAGAAGCTTCTCTTAATTCTCCACCACTAGGAAACTGTGCTGGTCTTAGCTTGGCATTTGAGTGAAACTGGTAGAGGACAGAGAGAAAAAAGTAGCGAGGAATGTCTTCTCTTCAGAAGTCCATGCATCCCTTTCTAGAGCTGACCTGTAGGGATTTAGAGTCTGCCCGCTTTCAACAAACCAGTAATTTCTATTTATCTAGCAACACCCTGCCCAGCCACTGACTTACTTGGAGCTGGGCAAATCAACTCAATGCATCCCAACCCAATTGTACCTCTGAAGAACCTAATGTAAAATCTGAACTATAGTGTCCCAAGTTTAAGAGTCAGCTGTTTGCCTGCAGCGCAACATGAGGTTATATTAGCAGCTGTAAATAATTCTAGAGAAAGCTGCACAGAATCAAATAGCTTTCGATCAGGTCCTAGCAGCTTCATCTTCTTCACAAAAGATATATTGGATAAATTAAACTTTAAATGTATGAAACTCAGGAGCACTCTGTTTGACCTAACCTTGTTGCCATGGATGGCAGTGTCAATTTTAATGGAAAAATCACTATGACCATAGTCAGGTCAATGATGATGACTTAAAAATAGTGCCATAAAACATCATTTATGTTAAAAACAAACAATAAAAACACACAGAGAGAATAGATATAAATACTTAGTGGGAATTGGGATAATTAGATTGAATGAAAACTCTAAATCTTTATTAGCTTACTTTTGACGATGTGAAAATAATCCATTGTTTCTGACAAGATTTGTGGTACTTTATATTTTCTGTAAGTTTCAGATGCTTGAAATCTAATATTTCTCTTTCATGGAATGTTAAACAGTGATTGACTGGATAATAAAGAATGCATGGGGACTAATAATTACATGGTGTCTTTCAACAGGCATTCTTAATAGAGGTTCTTAAATTCTCATTTAAGAACTGCAGATAAATTTTCATTTTATATCAATACCTGAAGAAAATGATACCAGTCTTTTCTTTATCCTTCTTTTTTTTTTTTTTTGCACAAATGATGAGGTATTATGAGAAATGCAGAACTTAGCGTCATGGCCAGAAAAACCACCTCTATCATTGTATGCTGAATTTTACCATCACGCTATGAAATTTTAACAGCCAGTAAAAAATGCAAAGCAGTAGAGAAAAAGCATTTGTTTAAAAACAGCCAACACAATTTCACAACCCGATTTCCAGTTTTAAATCTGATTTCCATGTTCTTTGTTAGCTTTAGCTTCAGCCTTAACTCACTGTTTTGTCAGTGTGTGTTACAGTTCACCAGTCCTTACTGAAAGATCTGTCATATTGTAACAAAAGAGAGAGACTGCTTTGGAATAATTCTATAAATGAACTGAAAAGCCCTTGATTTTGGCCAGTAATGAGTAATAAAAATTACTTAAATTGGGAACGAAACCGTCTGCCTGAACAACAATATTCATTTTAAATGCACTGATGTCATATATGATTAGGAAAATGCCAAGTGCGTGGCTTAGTAAATTTGCTTGAAGAGAATTCTTGGGAGGAGAGAAAGAAAGAGGCAGTGCAGGTTTTGCTGAAACAGCTACATATGAAAGGGTAATCTTTGGATTAGAAAATAAATTAGAAGCATTCAAAGGAATTTAACAACAATTTTTGAACCATATCGTAAGGGAGGCTGAGGATTAAGGACTTACTAGGGAAGAGAAGAACAGAATAGAAGGGGTGCATAAAACTCGTAGCTCTATAGAGAAACACATAATCCCTTTTCTGTGTGTTCAAGGGTAGATTCAGTTTATTTTCACTATTTTGTTTTGCACTGTTGAATGAGAGGGAATAAAAGAGTAAACATGAACAAAACCAGTATACATTGAAACTAAATGTTAGATAATTCTGTAATTGAAAAGGTTCATATGTAATTAAAAACATCATGGTCTTTATTTCTCTGTCTCTCTCTGATCCTATGCATCACCAAATCATGCAGATGGATCCCTGAAAAGCCCTGTATTCAAATTGTAACAGTTATATGCAATAGTAGTAATGGCACATGCAATTCAGTATTTCTGCAAAATAGAAACAATTCTATCGTAGATATAAATGTTATTCCCTTAAGATACAGTTAGCAGAAAAAGGTTTTCTTTTCTGCTGGAATACTTTTCAAAAGCATCAGCCTCTGCTGGTATGAAGAAACACAATTGAGAAGGCTTATCCTCTTCAATAGCTAACACTTTATTCTGGAAGTACTGACCAGAAACTTTTTTGTGATTTAAAATTGGGGAAAGCCTGACAGTTGAACTGACATTGTGGCCAGTATTTTTTCTATCAAAGAGTTTTTTATCAAACTGATAGAAAATTGGATTTTTGATTAAATTGAGATGTGCAAGAAGCGATGACATTTTCTACGTAAAATTTCCAATACTTAAAACAGAGGAAGTGCTGAAAAAGGTACCAGATTGCATCATGAAGATTATAGTCTTGGACCATATGTTTCCATTTTGTTCTAGGAGATAGATTTTCTGCAGCCTGGTTCTTGGGACACAGGAGTCAACATTAAAAGGGAGGAAAGCTGCATTTAAATGACTTCTCACAGGATCTAGCTAGTGGTGAGGTGGTCTAAAATTACTCCTTGTGCTGTGAAGTATTTTGAGCATTGTGATGCCATATATCTAGTACTGAGAATAGCCTCAGTTATTAAAAAACAATTACAATTGCACTAGTCACCTATTCAAACAAAAAACAGATGACCTCTTGTCTTTAAATGCTAAATAATGCAATGGAAAAAAAAATCACTCTTTCTAATTATGTCAGATTTTTTAATGAAGCAGAAACGAAATGATGTCGTTGCTCAAGTCTGTGGGCCAAACTGCAGTTTATACAGTTCCTTTGCAAAAGTCCACATGGATCCAGAGGTCCCTTCTAACCCCGTATCATTCTGTGATTCTGTGACCACTTCTCTCTTATTTACCAGAGCTTTTTGATTTCCTTAACTTTGTAGCATTTTTGTATGGAAGGTAGTGTAAACTTATGCCCTTACCCTTCCTGTCCTCAACCGACCTTTCAGCTTTCTTGGGAAGAAGGGATTCTTATTTTTTTTTTGCTTATCCAGGGAATTGTAACTGTTTTCTTGGCAAAATCTCTAGTCTTTTCTCTAACAAAAACATGACCTTTTTCCTTTGCATTAACAAAACCCCATCCAGCTATATTCCAGTATCTGCCTATTCCTTACACCTGTTGAAGACACAAAGTCAGTAATTTCCATGCCTACCTGTTTAGTTCTCATTTTGGAATCTGGTGACAGATTGTTGTAGGTATAATGGGCCTGTGTAACTCCACAGAAAAGGACTGCAACAATACCTGAAATTCAAAGAAAAATCAAAGTTAGGCACTTCTATTTTCTTACTTGGGGTTGTCAGAGCACTGCATAAAAAAGCTAATTAGACTGTTAATAGCATTTTGTAACAAAAAACTTTCAAGATATTTTTAATAAGAACATCTTTCAAATGAACTAGAATTTTTTTGCTTTGCTAAAAAACATGAAGGTCTTGAATCTTCTGCCTAGTCCATCATGCATTCATAGCATTTCTACTGTTGTGTATTTGGCCAAAAACTGTAGAAGATCTGTTTGAATTAATACAGGGTAATATCTGACCATAATCTGACTGACAGTTAGGCAAGGCTAACATAATTGTAATATGAAGGACTTAACGCTATTTGAAAATTTTGGCAGGGACTGAATAGGAAAGGGAAAAATAATTTCACTGCATTTAAATGGTTTGAGAGTGCTTAGTACTGAATGATTACAAGAGAGTAAAGTAATTTCTGTCTGTGCCTGGTTTTTAGCCATACTATAAGCCGTGTGTAACAATATGCAAGGTGGACAACACCACATTGCTTAAAAGTAATGTTCTGGCAGGTGCAGGCTGCAATGCCCAGAATGACTAGGTCAATGACTGTAGCCATGTGGCAGCAATTATACTTCCCAGCTTGTGGAAGGTCTTGAGGGCAGCAGGTTTGTCAGGTATAATAATAACTTGTATATTATAGTGATATTTCTTATTTTTGAATACTTCCTCCCTGGCTCTGGTGCTAACTCAGTAGCATCATTGAGTAACGTCACTGAAACGCAGTATTATAATTAAGGTAGCTTGTAAGATTGTAACTGTAATTTCCTGTCAGCTCTGGACACAGATAAGGCAGAAAGAACCCACATGGGGAGAAAATGGAAAAGCAAAAATAAGCATCCACCAGTAACCATATGTAAATGCCTATGGAGGAAGAAAGCTATGTGCTTTTCTTAACATCGGGGCACATCTACATAGATAATTATTTACGCAACAGCTCAGGGCTTGCTTGTGTCCATTCCAATCATCCCTGGAAAGCTCCACACTCATTTCCTGAAGCATGTGGAGCATGCGAGTTCTGCTCAGTTTCTAGTTGCCCACCACGTGAGCAACTGCTGGTTCTGCAGGAAGCCAGCCTGCAGCACCATCACTGTGCCTGTCATCTGGGGCCTCACAGACCGGCAGTTTTCCACCATCCACCCCCACAGTGCTTTGGTTCTTGTGCCTTTCAGCCCTTTTACCCCTGGCCTCCCATCTAAGAGCTACAGCATGCCCTAATTAGCATTTTAGTTCTGCTTCCTTGTGGGCTGCTCTGCAAATTGTTAGGTAATTTTTAGCTCTCAGGCTCCTGATGTACTGAAATAACACTGAGGAATCCAAGGAAACACACCGAGGCTACAGAGCAAGCAAAAAGATACCTATCCAGGTTTAGGCAATACCCATCCTTGCAATATGACTGTGCAGCAGCTTTCTAGGCATTTATTGGGTTAAACCAGCATAAACTGAAACATAGAAACCAATTGTACTGGAAGTAAAGAACATGAAGTAGATTTGTTAAAATAATCCCAGTCAGTGCCTTCAATCGTGGATGTGACCTTGGACAGGGCTTCCTCCAGCTTCTCCAGGATGGTGACTCTCCTGAATTTACAAAGGCCAGCAAGAAGAAGCTCAGTAAGGGGGCAGAATTTACTGTGCTGCAGGCTTTAGCATGGCAAACCCAACATAAAACAATCTGCTACTTCAAAAGGATTAACAGAAGCAGGCCAGGCTTCATACAGCCCCAGGAAAAAATGGATGGTAAAGTACTGAACAAGCGTCAGCGGAAAGTGCTGGTGCCTTGATAGGTTCTTTAATAGGCTTATCCAAAACTCTAAATGTTAGAATTGTAGCAGCATGAAGGCCCTGAAGGTGAGTGAAATATCCTCCTCCCCTAAAGCACAGTATAGATAAGGAAAAATAGCAAAGTAAAAATGTAGACAATGCTGAAACTATTTCATTTGGGAGAGTGCGTGTGTGGGAACAGCACATTGCCACATACCAGTACCACCTCTTTCTCAGGTTTCTGACTCTCTTTGGATTGCTAACCATGAAAATATTGTCCAACAAAATCCAACTCTCTTTACTTGCAAGCCTCTCATTTCTGGGAAGGACTAAGGCCCAGCATTAATATGCCTTTGATGGAAGAAAAAGGTATGGAGTAAAAAATTCTGAGATGGATTTGGCACAAGGGATGACTTGGCACAAGGCTATCAGAAACAAAATGAGAAACCAAATCTTTTTTTTTCCCATAAACCACTGTGGACATTTTCTTTGCTTCTGGGTTCTCTTTATATTGTAAATTTACCTGTGCTACTTCTACAGAACACAGTCTCTGCAGCCAAGATAAATTCCACTGAGCTTTAACTGCTGTGTCTTTGGTTTTTAATATTTATTTTCTTATGTCTGTTTTGATATTTATTTTTTTCTAACTACACTAAGACTTTTCTTTGGAGTAAATAATGTGGGGAGTAGTGAGATTGTCACTGCCTAAATATGTTCGTGGAAGTTCATGGTTTTGTGAGGTCTAATTGTTCTCTTAAATGTATCTAAGTCTTTTTTCTCAGTAAATGTACTTGATTGTGTAGAGCTGATTGGGGGAATTTAAAAATTCTCAGGGCATTAATAATACGCAACGGGATGCTCAAACAGTGAAATTTCAGTTAAAAAAATATAACCACTCAGTAATGTTGCTAAGTATCACTGGCTCCAGGCTCAGTAACAGAAATGGAGATATGAGGTCCTGATTCACTTTCTTCTACATGAATCATCATCGTGCCAAGTCTTGCATTTTTAAAATTGACTATTAAATTCAACTACGATTATAAAATGTTTTTTGACTGCTAAGAAAGGGTTGATTACGGGTAGTGACAGAACTAAGAGTGACACGAGGAATAAAATGGCCTAAATCGGATTTTTACAATAGGAATAAATGATCTGAACCACACAATTATGCAAGTGTAGAAACAAGATACCCTGTTTCCAGGGAAGACCGGGGGAATGCAGTGGAATATTTCAATTGCTACAATTGAAGGCTTAATACGTACCAGCCATGCCTCTTGCAATGAATGCTTCATTAAGAGGCTTGGAGAAAATTGTTTGTAATGCATTTCCATAAAAATGATTACTTAAGAGTAATGACCAATTACATGTTAATGCAACTACAAAGGAAAGAGAAGTACCTAAAGAAGCAAACACAGGACTTTTAGTTAGAAGGAAAAAGCAATCTGGATTTCTTTGTAAGACTATTAAAGCTGGATTTTGGAGTTAGCTGGGTGCCAAGATACAGTACGAACTGTGCATGGCACATAAATTAGGTTGTCAAATTTTTGCAGGCTTTCTTTCACAGAGAAACAGATAAGACCACATATGATAATACTGGAATTGTAAACAGAAAGTATTTATGAGATACAGGAAGGGAGGGAGATGGTCCTTTTACCAGCCCTTAGTACTCAGCACTTTAATTTCAGGGTGTTGGAGACTCAGGTCACTTTTTCAGTGCTGTTACATTGTTTCGTTTTTAAGTGGCAGATTTAGCAATTACTGAGATACTACAACTGCTGAACAAAATGCTCACCTAAAGTAAGTAGGGAATGTTTTGAGTTGAAATGGGTGATCAGTTGTTAAGTGCAATAAAGCTGCTTGTGTCTATAAATAAAGTTACTGAAATTTTTCACTTAATATAGAAAATGAGAAACCCCACAGTAAAATGCTGTCTCCAGTGAAGTTTCAGCTGCAGCTCAACCTCTTTGAAGAGGTTTTTTTAGAAATAAAAGCTTACTGTTTTATTTGATGTTTTTGCTCCTTGTATAACAGAGAAATAGTGACAGCGTATCAGCTACTTGTATAGCTAGAGAACTTATTCTTACATTAATTTTGCTGAATACTCGTAGTTGCAATTGTTTCTAGGACAAAAGCTGGCAATATCAAGAGATAATATAGGACAAAGGAGTAACATAGCTTTAAAAGTATTTTGCTGATGGTGTGAACATTAACATGATGGTGTGAATATTAATTTATAAGTGTTAATCAAAAATAATTCCTACATTGTCACTGAAAACAAAATATATTTTTTTTTATTATTTCAAAAGTGGCAAAAGGCAGTGTACCCTTGCTTTTCAGTATCTGGTGCTACGAGAACTGGGAAAAAGTCTGTGTTTTGTCAGAGAAGGGCAGCATGTGCAGTGTGCTTTTAAGGAAAACCTGGAAGTGCCTGGCCACAATTTTAACTTCAGAATTATCTCATCTGAGACAATAAAGCTGACATTGTGTCTCCAGCTGTCAGGCCTTTTAGTGGAAAAAAAAAAAAAGGAACAATGGAATAGATAAAATGCATAACTTGATTTGAAAAGATCTGTAGGTAAATTGACCATCCAACTTTGAAGCATTCCAGAGTTTCAGGGATGAACTAAGGATGCACTATGTACTGCAAATCCCACAGTACAACAGGCAACAGGAACTAGTCTTTCATCAAAGGCAGTGAAATGTGGGGAAAAGAGGACAATGAGGACTGGGTATAGAGAAATTACTTAAATCAGATAACATTTATTTGGAGTCATATTTATCTCCAAAGCACCTACTGGAGCACATCCCAGTGCAGACTGAATGTGAGAGTGGCAGGAAATGAGGCGCTGTCTTTTGCATCAAATTGTTGCATTAATAAGGCTATAAAACCAGTAGTGACAATATCCCTATTCAGTCTGTTTTCACTGAGGGTGTGAAGTGTGACTAATCATTTTTTTGATACTGAAGCAAAGATTCAAGGCTTCTTTCACCAGACCTGCACCAATACAGAACCAAAGCTGGTGCTTTGTTCATGAAGCTTTCATCTCTGAAGTTGTCTGAGATTGATTTTACGTTGAAGTGACAGAAAGCAACAAAAGACACAGCTGAGGGAATTTTTTAGGCCCTCATCTGAGGAATGCTCATTGGTATTGCACCTGGCTGCTTCAAGGGAGACCTGAGCTTCAGTGTGGCACTTCTGTAACCCTAAATGATTTGCTATGTTCCATTTAGATTGGAACTCCTACGCTGAGACACACCATGTTTTATTCTAGACACGCTAAGAGTGCTTATCCTGTCTGTCCAGAACCTATTCACTAGCAATAAGACTCCAAATCCTCACTTTATGCAACTGATCATTGATCTCAGCCTAATTCTGTGCTAGAATATGTACTTTTCTCAAAAAACAAACACCTTTCTCTTCTTCCCTTACTGTCTTACCTACAACAGGTCCAAAGGTAGCCAGACCCAGGCCCTGACTCAATTGTGTGTACAGCCTGGTCAAGTGATGCTGTTGAAAGGGATAACTGAAACTGCCCAGAGTATAGGATCTAGTTTATATGTCAGCAAAGTATGTCTAGAGCTTCCTTTAAAGTATAGCATCCACCAGGCATTCCCTATTTTAGAATACACATAGATCATCCAGAGCCATCTCTGAAGTCCTACAGGCAAGTAATGGGTTAGTAATTTGTGGCAAACTTGACCAGTTGTCATCTGTCTCTGCACAGCAGTGAAAATGACATCATCTTATCTATGAAGAGCCTGCTTTCCTAATTAGACTCAAATTTCCTGCTTTCCTCCTAGGAGTGGCAGAACTACATCTTAAGAGAGTTAAGGTCTGTGTCCTTTTGACCTAGAAGCAGCACTAAAGGAAGTTGAAGTCGGTGACAAAGGTAGCACAGAACTGCCCTCAGTGAGAGACCAGATCTTTGCACTTGTCCTGGGTGCATCACTCATAATAAGCTGCTTATTTATTTTTGGAGGAAAAGCTTTCTCACTAGGTGTGCTCTCCTATGAGCCCCTGAATAAGCAGGCAGGTGTCAGAGACATCACAAAATGTTCAGACAAGAATTATTGAGGATGAGGAAGCAGCAGTAATTTATTATCACAAGCTATTTCCTTTATCAGAAAGCAATCATTTTGGGTTGGGCTTTGAAAAACAGTAAAGGAACAAAGATGATCCTCTCCAACATTTTCTCCTTAAAGATCTATTGTCTTCCTTAGCTTCATAGCACAAGTCTTTGGCATGTAAAATGAGAGGTGGTTGGCTGTAATTTTGCTGCTTTTACACTGATAAATTCTATATGACTTTGAAGTGTTCAGTAATTGAATACATAAATGCAAATAAATTCACATACATATATTTGAGTGCATTTTTGCAGGTATATTAATCTCTTTGTATTTGAATATCTACTTAGTTCAAACATCTGTAGATAGAAAGGGTCTAACTGAGGTGAACATTAAATGCTCATGTACATCATGGAATCTTTCACAGACTAATAACTGAGTGATCAGTTAAAGATTAGCAAATTTTCTTAATTATAAAGCAAAAGAACAAGCAATTAATAAACACAAGATGCACTATCCTCATTTATTTTGACAACTATTTAATTTAAATTATTTATGATGTTTTTCATAGCCTACTAGTAAATATTCTGTAATGAAGTTTAAAAATGAAAGCAACTATATTAACACTGACCTTCCTATAGTACTCTATTATTACAACTTTGCTCAGCAGTCAGGAATGATATACTTCAGGGCAAATAAAAAGTGCACAAATTAGATTTTACTTTATAAGAATCAATTTATCATGCATATGTCACAGCTTGATGATAGAGCTGTAAGATTAATAACCATAACATTAATTTATAATTTACAGTTATCAGTATAACAATAATTGTGTAGTCATCCCAGTTTTATTTTGATTTGCTGGTTTGATCATATCCATTTTTCAACCAGGGTCAGGTCCATATCTTGTGTTACATATCATGGGATATCTTGAGGTAGAGGGATACAGTATTTTATAACGTGTTTACCTGTACTATTCTCCATTCTCATTATATTTAAAAAATCTGCAAGCTAAAAAGTAAGCTCTACTACCTACTATACCTACACAAAAACCAGTATAGCCTGTTATTTATAAATTATGATATACTTCAATATTAGACATCAAAAGGCTCATAGTGATTGAAGAACTAGTGTGGAAAGCATTATAAGGATAAAATTATTTTGCAATTACATTACTTAATAGCTACAGGGAAATACTGATGTCTAGTCCTTTGAAGTTCATTTAGAAGGAATGAACAGAGGAAACACAATATCCAAGGAAAATGAAGAGGAATATCGGCATAAATGTGCAGTGGATCAAGTTAATTTTTGAAGCAAGCTTACTGAAGTCAGAGACTTCAAACCAGTTCATTGAAGGGAGTGGTCCAGCAGAGCCATTGCATGGTTATGATACTCTCTTAATTCTAATGATTGCTTTTGAGGACAGACACACTTGTCTGATAAACCAGATGGTTTATGCATTAAGTACGACTAAGGGCGAAGCAAGTAAGCTGGAAATGACTTGAAACGATGGCATATGAATTAAGAGCTGAGTGTGTTCTGAAGTATGACTGGCTTTCCCTCAGGCTTCCTGCACCTTCTGCAACAGGTGAGGCAGGCATCACATAACCATGTGGGTGACTGCACACAATAACTGCATTTTACATAGATTTCTTTAGCATGGGTATAAGAAATCACAGCCACCTCTGAAATCTATACCTCTAAGAACCTCAGTCAGATGAAAATTTCTTAACCAATACAGTAATTTTTCTGCTGAACAGGAAGTTTAAAATCTTATTGTGAAAGAAGGGGAGTTGGAGCTATTTCAGATGAGATTGAGAGAAGATGAAAGCAGTATCAAAACTGGTTAAACCAAACATCTAAAAATATCCACTCTAAAGTGTAAGGTTAGCACAGTACTAATAAAGTCAATGCATTTACAAAAGACACCTTTGAACTTCTGAAGCTACAAGAAAGGCTCCATGAATTTTTTCCACTTTTCTGACTAAAGTCCGTCAGAGAAACTAAATGACATCCAATTTTATCCGTGTCATGGAATACATCCTTTTGTTCAGTTCATGTGCTCCTCTTTTTATTCATTGGCCTGAAGATTTTGGCAGTGAACAGGATGCAAATTTGTATGTTTAGTAAGGCAAAGACGCCAGAAGATGCATATGTTAATACCCATTCAGAAATAGTTTTATTGTGCGGCTAATATAAAAAAGTAACGTGCTGGTTCCACAGAAGTCAGTAGAAATATAACTGTTGACTTCAAAAAGCTTTGAACAATTTGACAAACAAACTAGCATGGGCTGCATTAACACTCCATTTAGTAATTTTCTTCCCCTGACTATCCCTTATGTTAATTAGAGCTCTAGATTTCAGAGTTGACAGCATCAAGAACATCAAAATGATTGAGCACTTACAAACTGTACAATAGGTTGTGGTTGCGGTTGGGATAAATGATATCCATTTCCAATTTTTGCCTAAACTCCTGTGAGCTCTATGTTGTAAAAAGCAGTCCCTGAGTACGTACTTGACTCATTGCACAATTTCTTTCTTGGTATTAACAAAAAACCAATCAGATATCATATCTTTCTACCCATCACTGTGGCATGACTGTACTTTTCCTGTTGCAAAAGGTGTTCATGGAGGTGCACTGGACAAGATTTTTATTTTTTATTTTTTAAAATCCAGAGATGGTTGCAACTCACTGGCAATGTTGGGAACAACTCTTTCCTCTGTGTAGTCATTGATAGTGGGGAAAAAGGAGGGACCAGGAAGCGCAGTGCATGCAGAGGAGCACACTGACAATCATATGGCACTTCCTCATTTGCTTCCTCATACTTACCATCAGCTTTGGTCCTACAGCTGGGCAGAAAACAGCAGATCAATAGTGGGACTAATAGTAATAGATGGTACAATAGATGTAATAGATGGGACAATGTAGACAAGGTAGGGAAGAAAGACTGAGGACTTTCACCTGATCTAGTCTGTCTGGAAGAACTAGTCACTCTACAGGTTTGTTCTTAAAGATGAAACCATCTCCAATATAGCAAATGGCTTTCAGAAGCTTTAAACATGCTGTCATGCCCAAAATGAACGTGCATTTCCCATACTCAAGGCATATTATAAAACTGCTTTTATTCAATAAAATGCAACACTTACCTGTAAGACCAGCAGCTTCTGCTGATAAGAAGGCGCTCCAGGATAGGAGGAAAAACAGACCTGTCTCCAACATAGGGAACTCACACAGCTTTGTAAATTTTGTCAAGTGCTAAAAGATTACTAAGGAAAAGTAAAAACCCAACTGTTTTGTAAGCTAAAATTGCCCCCAGCCCAATAAAGGATGAAAGCAAGCAAGCTCCCTCACCACACTCATCTCTACAAGTTGAATCCAGGAAACACTGCCCAGCTTCTAAACTATTTTAAACAAAGAGGATAATCCAGCACAGGCTTTAAACAGGTGAATGCTACAAGTTGGCCATTTCAAGTACTTTTACGGTTTTTGAACTAATGCCTAATTGATTTCATTTGATACTCTTTTTGAGGAAAAGGGAAAAGAAAGCCATTTTTTCCAGTTTTGTAAACAAACTGACATTTGTTTATATTTGCATGAATGCAAGAAAGATGAAAATTTCTGCCCTTTCTACAACAGTATTTTATATGAAGAACTGTAAAACACAAGAAAAAATGTAGGACAACAGATACGCCTTTTATTTCTAGTTTAGGTAATCTGACTGACTTGGTTTGCAGTCTCCTGTTTGCCTTGTATTTTTGTACAATCGCTGATAGTCTGTAGTTATAAATTAATGTTTTGACCTCAAAATACTTCAAAACACTTTTCTAAAAACATAATTATTTCCAAATAGTAAAGACCAGAGTCTTGTCCATTAAAAAGAAATTTGCATATTGAGTTCTTTGTGGACTCTGACAAGTGAAATTTCCTGTCAGTTTATGATTTGACTGTTTGTTTATAAAGTCTTGAATTAACAGTGAAAAGGTTCAGGCTTAAACTAAAGATGATCAGTCTCAGATATCACACATTTTTTCCAACGTATATAGATTTTCTCTCTGAAAACAAACCATAAAGGATATTAAAGCTGTAACAACAGCATAAGAGGATCCCATGGCAAATGATCCAGCAAAGATCCCTAGGAAATTTCCCACTGACTGGAAGAAAGCAGCAGCATCAAACGCATTAGGATTCTCCTTAGGACTATAAATTGATATGGAGCTGAAAAGAAAACAAAGGGATGGGGGAGAGAAAAAGAAATAACAAATTCAATCACATTGTTATGATATTGGAATCAGTAATTGAAAATGGACATTTTCAGAGACTCAAAATGCAAAACAGTGCTTCTCTGGGCTGATAGCAGATGGGAGAGCAAAGCAGATGGAGACTTGGGGGGAGGGGAACCCGGTTTATTTTCAAGGTATCACACTGGAAATCAATAGTCTGCTGCCAGTCAGTAAACATTTTTATACTAGAAGTGCCATAAAGAATATTGTTTCCAGGCCAACTAAACATTAAAAGGTGGTAGGTGTATAAGAAAACTGCAGGAAAGATAGATAACTTTGAATTATTTATTGGCCATATGTCTTCAGAGCAGTTATATATTCACAAATATTCTTGATAAAAAGTGGAGCTTTACGGCTGAGGCTCAAATGGGTGACACAAATCACAGCAGGTACCAAACCTGCAGCAGCAGTCTTGTCATAAACCACCTACTAGTTTCCTTCTTGGTGTAACCCTTCATAAATAGAGCTGAAAGCACATCAGGAGCTCAACCATAGGAAACCTTGTGGGCAGAATGAATGTTGTCCTACAGAAAGAAACTTCTGCAGTTGTCAAAGGTCATCTCCTATATCCCACCCCTGAGTACAGCCATCAAGAGTGTTTTTGAGTGGGAAATGATGGTGCCAAAGGGAAGATTGTGCACTAAAGAATTTTTGAGAGTTTCAGGGTTGTTACTTGCCACTAGTCAGTTACTGCCCAGAACACTAGTAACGCCAAGGGTGTATGCCTTTTTCCTTGTTGAAACGTTAAATTTAACAGATACAAAATAGCCCTAAGCCTCCCAAACGCTAATTAAGCAACATTTTAGATCTCTGTGGTTCTGTTGCTTTCAGTACTGTAGGTCTTTTATGTTCATTTTCAAAGAAAACGTTCTGAGCTTGGCATTGGATTCCAGAAAGCAGCTTGCATTGCTGGAAAATGATTGGTACTTTAAGCATTAAAAATTTAGAATTTTTAAAATATTTTGAATATTTTAAGGTCTTGCATATTAAGAACATGATCCAGGCAGTCTGATGTCTTCCATCTGGAGATGAGGCTTAGAGATGAAGCTCTGCATGGAGGATTTTCTAAACAGTTGCATTCATTTAGGAATCTCCAAATAACATGAAGACATGTGGAAACAGCTCTCATGCTTTCAGTCTGGAAAAAAGGCATAAGGATTCTAAAGACATATGGTGGAGCACCGCTAAATGCAAGCGGTGAATATTTATCAACTACAACAGAATTCACTAAGCACCAAAATCTGATATCTCCAGTTATGCTAATTAGCAGCACCACAAAACTAGTGAGATGATTTTAGCGGAAAGTGCTATTAATATAAGTACACAAAATATTGTTCCCAGAGGAAATGCTAATCAACAACCTGTTGCTTTCTAAATTTTCAGTCCTCTTTCAACTGTGACTCTCTTAGACCAGAGGTCAGTTATAATTCTTTGCTTCTTTTGCCTTCAGATGATTCTTGAAATGTTTGTCATCTCTAGCCTACTTGAAGTTTATTGTTTTAGATCCTGTAAGAAATAATGAACTATATTACACCATAGATACATTCTCTAAACTGATGGAATAGCTCCATCAAAGGAAATCCTATCAGCTGTGACACTGTACATTTATAGTCTAATTTACTAGGTGTATTTTGTATACTTACGGAGGGCTTCAGTTAGTTATTAAAGTTGAAACTATTTGGTAGTGTAACCAGAACTGTTAGATATAAAACTTTTAGGCATGTCTTGAAAGCAAAGCAGCCACTTGGTTCTCTGATACTTGCCCCAATTAAGAACTGCAGGTGCTGTTCTGTGTTGCTTAGTGAACTATGAATCAGGAATGTGCCACTAGTACTGCCACAAGCATTGAGCGGTGCTGCCTACACCCTAAAATCAAGAAAAATTATTCTAGTATGTTGATGGCCTCTGCTCGTGGAAGGGTAACAAAAGGTAAAACAAAAAACTTGATATGGAATGAAAGTTTAGTAGTCAAATGTAAGGTCTAGCCATTAGGTGAATTTTTAAGTATGTTAACCTTAAGGAAAGAAAAGTTGACTTTGTTAGGGTTCATTTTGCCCTCCAATTTACCAACTGCTATCAGGTATAGAGAAAACTAGAAGAAAGGATCCTATTCTTAATGTGGTTATTTCAGGAACAAATACGGAGTGAATCATTCTCACTGGGAAATTTTTCTACTCAATATGCCCCTGAACCCCATGTTTTTTTAAAAGCAGCATAACACAACATATGCTCATTATGCTAACCATGGTTTCTGGTGTAAATCTTTCCAGAACTCAGGTTTCCCTGCAGCTCATAGTATTTAGTTCCAATTTTCATTTTGCATTATTCTTTACTAGAGCTATTACTTCTTTTTCTGAATAGGTTTCTTCTTTAACACTAATTTTAACCCTTTCAAGCATCTAAAATACATACTAATTTACCTGATAATTTTTCAATATAAATGGTATTTCAACAGAATAGAATTTTATTCTATTTATTCCAGTACTTCCAGCCAAGCCAATTATTTGACCTGAAACCAAAATTGCAAAGTTTAACACTGGAGAGAACCACAGTTAAACTTAGGGTGCCTCTGCTGATCTTCCTTTTCCTCAGAGAGTAATTCAAAAAAGATGCTGTTATGATTTGCCGTTTCTGGTATCTGTTCTTTGTGCCTGATACAAAATGTGTTGATACTAAATTTGAAACTGTGTTTAGTTTCTGATTGTTGAACTAGTATAAGAAAAAAGTAAAGGGTTTATTTCTGTAAATTTGTATCAGAGGTGTATTAAGGAAGTTCTGAAAATAAATGCTGTAGAAAACAGTTTTCAGAGATTGACAGGGGCATGGAGAATAAGTCTTATGAGGAGAGGCTGAGGGAGCTGGGTTGTTCTGCCTAGAGAACAGGAGGCTGAGGGGAGACCTTATCGCTCTCTACAACTACCTGAAAGGAGGTTGCAGCGAGGTGGGGATCAGTCTCTTCTCCCATGTCACAGGCGATAGGACAAGAGGAAATAGCCTCAAGTTGCATCAGAGGAGGTTCAGATTAGATATTAGGAAAAAATTTTACACTGAAAGGGTTATCAAGCATTGGAACAGGCTGCCCAGGGAAGTGGTTGAGGCACCATCCCTGGAGGTATTTAAAAGATGGGTTGACACAGAGCTTAGTGACGTGGTTTAGTGATGGTTTTTTATCAGAGTTAGATTAATGGTTGGACTAGATGATCTTAAAGGTCCCCTCCAACCTAGACAGTTCTATGATAAATGAACAGAACTGATGACAAAGGTATGCTTTATCTACCACCCAAAATCAGATGGAGTGAGGGACAGGAATGAAAGATTTTTATTAAGTCCTCACTGAATGTTTGATATCTTTTGTATGTTTTTTTATTGTATTTTTACAAAGTTTGTATTTGTATCTTACAAATACCTGCCCTAGTCCCTACTACCTATCTATATGTAAGTTTCATAATCTCTGCCTCTCCTTCAGGTTGGAGTAAAGAATAATAATTAGCTTCTTTACTGGTTCTTATAAGGAGTAAGCTAGCACTTTCTGTATCAGGAAACTATTAAGCAGATCACTTTTCCTATCCAGTTTTTCTGTGCTTCCTTGTCCAAATAACAAAGGACAGGGTCAAGTGCTTTCACAGCTTCCAAAAATGAAATACAGGCAATATACATTTATACAAGAAATTGCAAGTTAGGATGGTAGCTTTTGCTTGAAACAGAAAGAAGGATTAATGGTTTGTGCCAGTTGCACCATACTGACTATTCCTCTTGTTCCCTCCCCTCATCTGTTAAGATCATTTTAGGATGAGTTTCAGCATGATGAAGAATGTTTCTTTCTATGGATTTATATGGGGATATAATACTAAAGGTCTCCATGGCAAGCAGAAGTGTTATTGCGATAGAAAGAGTACAGTCACATTTCCAGTTACATCTTAGTTGATTACTTTTTACATCTTCAGTTATTCTCAAGGAAAATCTCATTTATCCACAAGATCCTTCTCTTCCTGTAAATTTTCCCAGCCTGTGAATGTAGCACAATGTATTTTCCTTTTAGGACTAGAGCAAAGATTTTTCAATAAGTCATGGAAGTTTTTTGAGTAAAAATCTCTAGGTGAGGTTAAATCTTGTATCTTGCCTTTTGTTCCAGTCAAGGCCTGACGTGCCTAGGGCTAGTGTGGTAGCATCGAATACAGAGATGTTAATCAGTTGTAAGTAGCAGAACAGCACAAAGATCCTTGGGTTTGATATAAGTCAAAGTGATGCAACGTGTATCAGATGAATTTTAGAAAAAGGCAATATGCTGAAGAAAATAGACCCACGCATCAGAAGGAAAATGTGTGCAAATGGAATAAAACTTCTAATTGTATGATGTGGAATCCATGACTAGAAATAACCAGTAAACAAACTGGTTTATTTCTTTCTTCTTCCTTCCTCTATATTTGACCAATATGAAAACAAACAGCTTGTTATCTTTGGAGAGGAAGATTTCTTTCTACGTCCTAAGCCAAAGGGCTTCCTCTTGCCCAGTGGCCTCCTTCATATTTGCCACACTGTCATGTGCCATGTAATAGTGAGCAGAATAGAATCAGGAACAACCTAAAAGAAAATAATAATTGTACCTGAAATACAGGAAGGTCAGATATTCCTTAAAATACTTTCATTGAATGAAGTGGGGTCTCCCTCAGGTGATAAATAATTATAGAACTACATGTTGATTTAATCAGCTGCTAATTAAGAAAAATAAAACAGGCCAGGAAAAAATATTCTAGAGTTCAAGGTTGTTTTTAAGAAGGAAAGAAGGTGTTTTTTCCCTGACCTATACAGAAAAAGGTAGGTCACTATCCTGTGTTAGAAAACTTGGAACTTTCAGAGAAGTGGATGATTGAACTGAACAATTTCTGTTCCCACACAACTTTTTAACTATATCGATTTCCTAAAAGTGTTGGAAGAAAGTCAAAAAGAGGGAACTGTAATTTTCACACAATGTAAGTGTTTGAACTAGAAGCTAGATGTGAAAGTGCATGCAGAACACCAGACACCTACAGCTTCTCTTAGCAAGTTTTACATTGGTAAACCATTGCAGGCTTCCTCATAAAACAGCTCCTCACACAGTAATAGTAAGTAGATGAACTATAAAAATGAAAACAAATGTGTAAGATTGGGGTGTGATTATACTAAGCCAACAAAAACACATAGGAAGTAGAGAAGTTTTGTGGAGAATTAAGGGAGAGCAAAGAAGAGACACACCAGTGCAGGAAGGCTTTAGGACTAGCAAAAGCAGCCGATTGTAGCAATAGCTTGAGGCAAATATATGGAGACCCTCTAGATGAAAATTTCCAACAACAAACAAGCTTACTGTATTTTTCAGACATGTTTAAAACAGCGATCAGTAGGCAACACAAATGCACAGAAGGTACATTAAAAGAACATAGATGAGTCTTCTGTACATCCTTCTGTATAAAGAAATCTGTCTACTTGGAATTTATTCCTGACAATATTTGCAAATGTTTAGAGAATTAAAGCTCCGGAAACAAGGATTTCACAGAAATACATATATTAAGCTTTCTATGTATATGTGTATAAGAACTGAAAAAAAAAAAAAAAGAAAAAGGTAGCAGTCTCTGAGTTACTGCTCAAGTGGATGGCATTTGAACCTTAATTTTTCTGGATATCCAAACCTTTGTTCTCCTTGGCAATGCATCACATCATGGGTTTTTTTCCACTCACAATTTGGTTTCAGCACACTGCTGGTAGGGCTACTGGTTTTAACTCTAGAAATCAGGTCTGGCAGTTATTTTAGAAGCTATCTTCTAGCTGGGATTACACTCTGTTCCTTTTTCTGTTATGGCATATTTGCCTCCTCTGTTTCTGCCCTGACTTTTGTTCCTTTCTAGATTTGTCCAGACTTTATGAACTGCTACAAGACATTTTATTTTGATTACTTTAAACCAAACTAACACTTACTGCTGTCGTACATAAGGCTTTTACTGTTTATGAAAACCTTTCTCAAAATGGATTTGTTATCAGTTCCAAAGTGGCTAGCTAATGGCAGATGTCAAAGCACTAACAATGCTGGAAAAGTAAAGCTGTCATAGACTTTATGGAAAATATAAATTTTCCCATTTATGAGCAAAAGCAACATCTGCATGAAAATAAAAAAGGAATTCAGGCTCTCTGCTAGGTTCTCACTTAAAATAAAATAGCATGGGCTAGTTCTACTGTCTCAGGCTCCTTTTTAGGTGACACAAAGCATCCTCAGATCTGATGTAACTGGATAAGCTAAGTCCTTCAGTGGTATTGCAAAGCAGCTGCAGAATTTGAGTGACTCTGTCCCTTAACTTGGGCAGTCAGAAATTACCTTAGCTCATCAGGAGTAATTTTTTGTAGCTAATGCTAAATATTTCCTATGCTGGTAACTACTTCAGTTGTCTTCTGTGTTCAGGCCTGAGCTGACACATGACAGCAGCTTGCAGTAAAGCCAGAGAAAATAATGAGTAGTTTGTGTTGTTCCAGGCAGACTTTCCCTAATGCAGATCTTAGTTCTCATCTACCCTTAAAACATCAGGGATGGCAGAATATCTGTCATTCTCCTTCCTTCTCCTCTGCCTCCCTAGACATTACCCTTAGGAAGCTTGCTCTGCCTCCAAGGGGAGGCTTGGAAACCATCTCTATCACAGTGATCCCATTCTTGCCCTGAAAATTCCGCCACCTTTGCCTTAAAAGGACCTGATATCTCACCCACCTCCACAGGGTTGAACCCAATATCCTGGTGCCCAGGGAAAGCCTCTGCAAGCCCCTCCTGACAGAGAGCATCCTCTCCCTCTCATCCTGATCAGAACTTGGTCACTACAGACCTGGAGTTGCTACAGACACATAGAAAGGAGATGTGAGATGACAGTTTTGACAATAAGTAATGATGTAATGGGCCTGCAGGCTGAAAAAAGTTCAAGTCTAAAGTCATATCTGATCTGGTGTGGATCTTCTCTACCCCTTTGCGTCTGAGGAATGGTATGCGCTGTCCTAACATATCCATACAAATATCTTAACTTTTTATTACCTTGTTCTAGGCAAATACTATCCTATTTTTATCTTTGACAGAAAGAAATCTGGATGAACAGCAACCTGGACTTAAAAGTCTTTGCAAAAGAAAATCAAGGCTTTAATAGTAAAATACATTAGCATTTATCTGAGGCTTGGTGTAGAATGTTTCATTCTCAAATGACTGCTATTGCTTCTAAATGTCTAATTTTCATAAATCTATTTGAAAATATCACAGTCATTTTCCAGTGACAACTCTTTTCCAAAAAGCCTGTCCCATATCTTTGAGAGGAATGAAGCACATCAGCAGAAAACAGATGGCTGATAGTGGGTCGTCTGTGACAGCGTGTGCTGCATTCTGTGGTATGCTATTACCAGTATCTGACTGTCCTTATGAGCTGATCATATCAAAAGGCAAGTAATTTTCAGATTTCTGTGCCTGCAACTCTGATCCTTTCTCATTTGGGTATCAGAACTGTAATCCAATTCAGTGTTAATTTCCATTCTTTACAAATGTTGTGTAAAGAGAAATGGCCTGTGTACCTACAGCAGCTTGGTCTGTTCTCCCAGTTAGGGAGGTCTTTGTGGCTTCACCAACTGCAAAGATGCATATACTGCAGAGAAAGTAGAAACAAAGAATCCATCACCATGGAACATACATATAAAAGTAAATTATTTTTGTATTAATATGAAGAGCTGGATTTCTCCTCTGCCTTGCATCTCTCTGCAATCAGTTTTGCCTGTGCAAAACAGAACTTATAAATTAGAACAATACTGTAAAATATATGCAGTTTTTCTGCATGGAAAGCATGACTGTAAAAGTTACAAAACAGTGGTGTATCAAACCACCAACTCTCTGAGTTAACAAAAAACAATGAATGAGGAAAAAAATTCTCCAATCAGTATCTGGAGGAAAAAATAAATAAAATCCTATATGTTATTTGAACCAAATCTGCTACATCATGTTAATTATACAACCCAGGCAGAGCATATCCAGTGAATAATAGTACCTCATACTTTGTGAAGGCATCTTTAGGCATCAAAGAAGTGCAATAGTACCCAGGATACATGTCAGCTAAACTGTTTCCTGAACACAAAGAAAATGGTAAAAACCAAAAAGAGAACCTAAAATTTAAATTTCTATATTGTGCCCTTAAGGGAACTAGATGTGCTGTATGTGTTAACACTATTACTAACATTTGTCTATGGGCCTGAACTAGCTTTTTGCCTCCCTACTCCTGATACCCAAGTTAAGAGAGTCTACTCCTACTTCTTACTTCTAGAACCAACCATCTGAACTGAAATGATGTTATGATTTGTATTTCTCTAATAATAGTGTGCAGCACTTACTTTCTTCATATATGGCTAGGTCCTTATCTCCTGTCAGCCTTACATTATTCTGCTTCATTATATCATTCTTCACCTTTGTATTATCCTTCAATTTCTTGTCTGTGAGCCACTAGCCTCCAGAGTTACTCAGAGCAGAGTTGATAAATATTTATCACAAAACATTTGTACAACCTTCCATTTATGTGACAGTTCTTATCATTAGTCCAGGGTGATGAGCCCCTGAAATAAAGATTTTCAGTGAAAATGATATATCTCTTTTGAAAGACAAAAAATGTGTAATTGCAAGTGTTCTATGAGCATAGGGAAGAGAGTTTAATGTACTCATGGAGGTGTAATTCCATCCACAGTTCAGGTTTATTTGAACAAAAGTGGCAAAATGTGATACTATGGGACTTAATTTACTCTACACAAACAGACTGGAAAGAATAAAACACCATAGCACACTGCTGGCTGATGTGTCCATAGGAGGTAAGAAAGGTGATTATTGGAAGGATGGGCGGTCTTAATTAAACCTCCCTTTTGTACCAAAGTTGTTGGGATAACTCCAGGATGAGTCCAATGACCCTCATCTTTTACAGTGACTGCATTCTTGCAAATAAATGTGATATTTATCTATGTCAATTGAATTCTACCTCCCCATTGACAAAACTATGTAGGCTGATGGCTGCCTGCACTGAGCGATACCCGTTAGAACGCTGCAGCAGATTACCACTAAATGACTGTGCTTTACTGCCATTCTGCTTGAGCGCTCTAGATGAGAAACTGCCTCAAACTACCATTACAATGATGAGTATCTGAAATAACTCCGATGATTCAAAACAGTTGTTCCAGATTTACACTGATATCACAAAAAAAAAGTAGAATATGACCCAAACACTTTAAGGAACATTTCAAGGAGCTTGGTTAGCCATGAAAAATCCCTTGCCCTTATGGGTAACTAGTAGAGATAATGCGGAAACAGTTTGTACTGAACCTTTACTGAATTGTAATTTTCTTAGGATCATACAGCCCATGATTTTGCTCAGGAGAATCTTAAGACTGAAATAACAGAAAGTGATGTATATTTTATGCCAGACAGTAGGCATCCTTCATTTAGGATTTCACTCATCATTGTAACGTTGTAGCAGAACTCACTATACCTGTCTGCAGTGTGAAATACTGAGGAATGAATAGCAGACTTCCAGTTGTAATAGCTAGTCCTCATCCTTCACAAATGCATAGTCTACTCACATCACCCCTCCTTGGGGTTTAAATCAACTTCTCCCTGAGAATGAAGCAGTTCTAAAGACGGTTAAACAGTACTAAAGTACACCATAATCTTCTCTGAAATCTCCTTGAATGAATCTCAACGAAGGGGTGGGGGGGCAATACCAGATTCCTTAGCTGATCAATGAAAGAACGTGTACAGCAGGTTCTTATTTAACAAAAAGCTTTGCTTATGAAGATCCCCGGACTGATGTGTTCAAGGGTGGTGTGTCCAATTTCTGTTCATAGAGAGCATTGCACATTCACAGGAGGCCAGTCTGTAGACAGCTCAATACACCCAGAGACGGCATGAGGAAGCTCTAAGTGCCTGGTCCTACTCATCTCAAGGCAAACAAACAGCCTGTTTTTTCACCGCTTCTCTCTTCTTTGTTGGTGAAACAGGAAAGAATCCCATTCTTACCACTGGTCCATGTCACTCCCTGTTTTAAGTGTAATAGAGGATGTAAAGGTTACCTGTACCTGAAGGATAGAATTGGGAGCATGCTACTGGTGATATGTTACAAAGAACTCAAAGCACTAAGTGAGGGAGCTGGAGAAACTGAAAGGAAACTATATCTTTGTGATTCTACCAGATCTCAGTCTCTTAAAAATATAATATATGAATCACAAGCTTTTGTAAATTTTTCTTAGGCACAACAGTAGTTTTGTTTTTTTCTTCTGTTTTTCCTCTGTGTTACTTCCCTGAACTACACTGTCCGTGACACAAAGGTGATATAATGAAGCTGGACTAAATGATAATTTCTGTTCAGAACAAACCTGGGGTTTAGTAAGTAATCAAGGAAGTATGGGTACTCTTTGCTAAGAGATCTGTCAGCTACTGTTTGTGTTTAAAATATTGTATCCCAGACAGAGCTGCTAGAGGATGCATATATTGGCTGGAGCAGATGGATATTCTATTGCCAATACTGAAGTGCTGTGCTGTGCCAAACTTCTGGTCTATCAACAGCCTCAGGCTTTTTCACTTCCAGAATGTTTTCTGTAAGAAATTAAGAAAGGAGCCCTCAGTCTCCCTTCACACAACTTCAGCATCTTTAGGAACTTGTGAACAAAGCAGTACACTGAGGGGCCTCATGCTGAATGCACCTGATGAAGATAAACTACACTAAATCATATAAAAATTACTGAAAGGAGTCTGAAAGTCCATCTAGGGTTTTTTCTACTTCGGTGTTCTCCCTCACCCCTGTCCAGGACTCTCTAATGTGTAATAAATAGGAAGAAATGTAATCCTTAGTATGTGTCCACAACATGGTACGTGGTCCCAGTACAGTCTGTGCTTGCAAAATATATTTCATCGCAGTCAGAAGGGGTTTTAATAGGAAAATAGTTCATGTACATTTTCAACATCTGGAGAACAGTTTGTCAATCCTCTACCCAGATTCTTGTGGAGATTTAAATAAATAAATAAATAAATAATGCTGTGAGAAATATTGGAAACAGATGCAAACAAAATGGGCTACGTGATTCCTAATGTACCTGGACCATACACTGGATGACCCTACCTCAGTCCTGATTTGGAACAACCTGATCTTGAGGTCGATGCAAGACTTGCCTCTTTAGCCACATTTTAATCGGGAAAATAGTATGCTATTATCTCAGGTAACATAGTGTGTTGCAAGTCATATGAAGCAAAATCTTAAGGGAAGGATAGTACATTTTTTAGTGTTGCAAATCGCCTGTGAATTTTTCCTTTGCGTTAGACATTAGCACTTTTAAGGGATGGGTCACATCTTTTTTTCCGCTAGTGAAGACACGCCCAATGTATTCAGTTTGCTGTCTCTGTGCTTCAGTTGAGAACACAGCTAGTAAGGGAATGAGATTTTCAAATCTTGGTGCCCCTAGCATTTTTTTTTCATGTTCCCACCAAACAGATGATAATTTTTGCCTCTTGCTAATCTGGATGAGCCGGTAATCTAAAGAAGGAAAACTTTTTAATCTCCTGAGTTGTTCAATCCCACCTACATTTCATTATTGAAAATATTTTCTATATTTTTCTTTTAAAAAATGGAAAGGCTAGGGAAAAATGACTCTGGCATTGTCTGAATGAAATACTATCCTGATAACAGAGCTTCTCTCGCAAATATTAGTTCCACTTCTATTGCTTTATAATAAATGGTTGCAGCTGTTGCCATGGCGATTTTCATTTTTAAAAATGTATCCAAGTGAAGACAAGAAATGCAGCTGTTATCATGAGAAAGTCTAAAATAAAACCAGATGTGAATTGTATCCTCTAGTGTTGGCAGTAATAATGTCAGAAACAAAAGATGTTACATGTTTTGTCTTCTTGATATACTGGAGCTGAGGATGGGGATTTAGGGATATTCTGAATTGTAGGTCTCTGTTCCTGATCCAAATATAACAAATGAACAGAATGAAATTCCACCTTAGGGAAAGGCACTTCACTTGCTAGAAAATCTGGTCAGCCCTGCATAGACAATGGCAGTAATATTCCTGTAGGAGCAAGGTAGCCCCGAAGCTCTCATTTATTCTGATAATATGCTAACATCTTGTTTTTTACAGCTTATAAAAAGAAAAATCCAAGCCATAGTAGAAATTTTAAAATTGCAGTCTTACCTATTGCCTGTTGCCTTATTACTCTGTAGCCTGAACGCTCTTTAAAATCACTGCTATATCTTTAATTTTAGACAAAGAACATTAAAACAAAATGACCGGGCAGTGCTCTACAAAGAAGGTGTAACACAAGTCCCAACACATGTAAATAGTCATCTGCTAGAAAATTGCACTGTAGTTGGGAAGGTATAGTCTAACTAAGTCACTTCAGAGAAAAAACTAAAGGGAGATTTCTGAGAAGATGATAAAGGAACAGCTCTGGACTTATTTCAAAGTGAAAAAAAAAAAGTTTGGAGCTATATCTCTAGCAAATGCTGACTGAAGAGCAGTTGCCCAAAGCATGAACAAGAGAGGTGTTTAGAAATGGACTGTGTAGTCTGACAGAGTTTGGGACTTGGGCAGGATGGCAGATGGGTTGAAAGGTGGCTTTGCATCTGTCTTGTACCTTTTCTCCTTGCCTAGCAGCTGCAAAAGACTACTTTGGCTGAAGCCACTCTGAACTGTAGCTGGCCATCCACAGCCTCAATGGTTCATTTCAGCAGCTTGGGACGGCTAAGAACAACAGAGATGTAGCTGCTGAACCTTATGGAAATTGTTTTGCTCAAGCGTTAAGTCAGTGTGATTATGACACCTCCAAATACCCTTTACTCTGGAAGATTACTCAACTTCGCTTATGGTAAAATAAAACAAAGAGGATTCATCAGTTAAGCAGTGAAGTTGATGTGGATACAATTTCGGTCCCAAACTCCAAGGCAATCACAATGATAAAAATTCTTTTTAACCTTAAAGATTATAGAAAGAAAAGAACTACAACACACATCTTACCTCAAAATCTTGGTACAGTCTTTATTTCCCTATCCCTGCTACAGGAGTTTCAAACGAGAAGCCAACTTTAAGCAATGCTACATAAACACAAGCCACTCTCGAAGAACAATCTAAAAGCTAAGTGGAATCTTGAAAATAATCTAAATAATAAAATCCTAAAAAAACCCCAGTTTCCTAAATATACTTCAAATCATTTAATCAAAGAAACCTTATACCAAATATATTGGATGGTAGTTCTTGCTTTGATAAAAATGCCTTATTCAAAAGTATATATGCTAGGGTTTTTGGACATATAACTGGCAGCTGGTTATGGGCTATTGCTCAATGGTAAGAGTTAAGTAAGATCTCCCTTTGTTTAAAATTCGGGTGTCTGCTGTTACCTGTGGCCTAGATCCAAGGCACTGTGGAAAATTTCACAGAAATGATAGGCAGCCAAACAGGCATTTTTTCTTTCTGGATTTGTGAAGACTCCATTGATTTATGGATAAACATTTAGTATAACGCACTAATTTCCACCACTTAGTTTTAAAATAGATACTTTCCCCAGACAGGTAATTCCATGAGGCTTAAACACAGCTATTAATAAAATGAAAATAATTCTGCCTAGCTTCATTACCCTCATAATTACTAGAATGAAGGAGTCTTGCCTCACAAACCTTGCATTCACCTCACACTAACAATATACAACGCAAACACTCTCCTACCTATGGGCTAAGTCCTGCTAACTCTAGAAATAGAATGTAAAACTGTGAACATCCTAAAATGATGGTTTAGAAATACCTTTAACATTATTCTGTAGGAATAAAAATATTGTAATAAAGAAGATGCACACTGTTAAATGGTCTAGGAGGTTGAAATATTTTCTTCAGGAATACTTTCATCTAGCTTTCTCAGTGAGTCTGAGGCAGAGCACAGCAGCCTGCCAGGCACTCTATTGTTCTCATTTCTCTCACTATTGTTTCTGGTTGTGCTTGCTACAGATCAGTGGAACAATATAGAAAGGAAAAACTGTTTGATTTCTTTTAAGTGAGTATAAATATGCAATGAATGGGGATACAAAATGAAAATGTTGTATGTTTAAAACTGATTTCACTTTTGCGAGACTTTGCAATGGAGAAATTACTAAGGGAAAATTGCAAATATCAGTTTATTCAATGTATTGTTGGGAGGCTATTTTGTTCAAAGTTTTCATCATATTTAAACCTTCCTTTTCAAAATCCAAATTCTAATGTCACTAGGTCTCCCCCGAAGTGTACAGAAATATCATTAGGAATCCAAGTAACATACACATATGCATATTAGCAATTAGTTAGGGAACATCAAAGTACCAAACACATTAAGAGGAAACTGGTAACAAGACTAGATTTTTTTATTTTGATACAATGGTCTTTACAGCAAATGTTCATAAGTCCCATTTCCCTAATCTCAGTAGAAATGAGCAAGCTTTGTCACACTGTCCTCTCTCAGGGCCACTCACACAACTGCTGCCCTGAGTGTTCCCCGTCTTTCAGTCTAGCTTATACCTCCAGCATGTCAGGCAGTGCCCTCAGTGTATTTCAGTGTTGTTTTTTCATGGTTTGTGACTGCCAAAATGACATCATTTAGACTATATTTCCATGTTGCCTTTGCACATTTTGTGAAGACTTTCTTTTTTTTTTTTAAATTTAGCCATTTTGCAGAATCAGTATAGAAAAAATATATCTGTGCTTATCTTGGATAGAAACCTTACAACCACATAATTATGATGCTTTCTCACTGTACCGCTTTGAAATTCAGACATGTCACTTCTAAGGGGAAGAAAGAGGAACTTGGCCACCTGTTACTCATACATCTTTCACCCTTGTAAAAATGGGCCAAAATCATGCAATTTTTTAAGGTTTCTGAAATGTTTAGTTGACAAATCTCAGTGGAGATATGATAAACTTCATCAACTAAAAATCTTCTAAGATCTCATTTGTATTAGGTATGCGCCATCTAAAATTGAAATATCATTTTTTTCCTGGAAATGTTGCTCCCCAAACTCCGCCATCTACTGTTTCACCAGCCTTCAGAACTGACCATCACCGTCCCTCTCTCTCATCTTCATTATCTCATCTGTTTGTCACAACATAATAAGGAGGATAACAGAGGTTTTTGTATCAGAAATAAGGACAGGGTATCTCTTGGCTTTAGGGAATGAAGGAGATCATGTTGAGTTTACAGTCCTAGCATGTCTTTAGAAATAATTCATTTCCATCTCAGATGGGAGACAAAAGGACTGGTGACTGCAGCAGAAATGGTGGAGTAGATCATGCAATTCAGGGGAATGTGCAGAGTGAGATAGAGATGGTGACCCTTGTCTATTGAAAAATAAAGGAGAGAGAAGGAATAAGATTGAGATCAAAACAAAACCAGGTGGAAACAGAGAGTGGAGCTCTATAACTATTGGAATAAATTCTAAGAATAGAAATTTGCTGAGTCTAACCATTTAAGTAGCTATGAAATGCAGTAGCTGGTGGTAAACAGTTTCTCCTCTTGCTGTGCCTGGCACTCAAAGGCGGCAGCTGCATGCTACTGCTATCAATTATTCTCTTTGCTCAAGTGACAAAAGTATATTCTGAAAACATTAAAGTTTT
The DNA here is from genome assembly GCA_026413425.1 of Tringa solitaria. Taxonomy (NCBI): domain Eukaryota; kingdom Metazoa; phylum Chordata; class Aves; order Charadriiformes; family Scolopacidae; genus Tringa; species Tringa solitaria. The sequence continues at coordinate 16,755,019 of JAOXJM010000052.1, read as the reverse complement.
TAATCCAAAAGGGAAAACATGCACACTGAAATAATGTCTTGGGTATGGAGAGAGGGAGATTTTTGCGTATGAAAATATAAATCTAAAAATTATATTTGATTAAAATGTTTACAGAAGGTGCATCTCAACTCCTCTCCTATAAGGCATGAAAATATACTTGGGGCATTATAAAACTTTTGAGTACTTCATAACCTTTGCATTATTTTGATGTGCATTCTGGATGATTCCCCATGCACACATAAGTATAAATGTACACATGTGCACATGCAAAAAATTTTATGTAGAGATTTTGGTTCACTCTAAGTAGCTGAAGGATTTGAATCTTAAAAGATCAAGGCTTACAGTGGGAACCAGTTTACTTGATGTTGCTGTTAGTAAAAAAAAAACAACAAAGCAAGGATCACTAGAAACTTCAGTCTTTCCTAGTGCTCCTGAGTAGCCACTGGAAATATACAGTCCATTCTCCCACAGTGTGGATGCGTTCTTCTTTCATGTAATCACAACCTGATCTCTGAAGAATAAAAGAATTTTGATGGGAATTTATCCTGTTGTAATACAATCTCCCTCTTGAGATAGCTGTGCTTTTCAATACTGTATTTCTGGGAAGGGTTTGAACAGTGAATAGGTATTTGTGGGTACTCAGTAAATGAAATGGCAAGCTCTTCCTCACCTTTCTGATTCATACTTCTTTTCTGTGTTCCCTGCCAAGAAGACTTGAAAAATATGGTGATCTACTGCAAGTACCAGACAGACACTTACATACATAGTATCTCATCCAGAGAGGATGAAATGAGCTTTCTTTTGGAACACTTCAAGGGAAATACTATCAATAGGTTCATTTTAAACTAAAAGGGAGTTGTCTCTATAAGTAGAATTAGACTCTGTATGTAATTATCTTGCTCTCAGAAAATCTCATCTTATTCACTAGAGAAAGGTTATTTGGATAAGAAAAAACATCTGGAAGAGCTCAAAAAACAAGCTGACTTGTACCAGGGTGTACTTCAGTTCTGAAGAGTTCCCAGTAGAAATCTTTGAAATGAAGAAGCTTTGATGCCAATTCGGTCATTTGTACGGAAAATGTAGCTAAATAATTGCCTCTTAGATGTGATTTGCAAGCACTGCAAGCAGCGTTCTTAATTCTGAGCTTGCATTTCATATTTTTAAATGTTATCAGTTTGTTTGTGTATAAGTGGACAGAAATACCTGCAGCTAGTCTGATTTGATCGGATATGACAAGTACAGACATTCCCAGCTGATTTGAGCTAAGCTACATTTTCATGCATCCCTTAGGGCAATCTCCATAAAAGTACTCACTGAAATCTATTCTAGCTTAGCAGACTGCAACTGAAGGCTGCCTATTCAAATAAATTGCATAAAGAAAACAGAGCCAATTAGATAACTTATAGCTAGAAAGACCTTTAGCATGTATTAACTAGAAGCTAAGTAGAATATTAATGTGGAGCTGATATTGGATAAAGGGAGATGAAATATTAAAAAGTGGAAAAAACAGTGATGAGGATTACCTCCTTGAAGACATTCTATTCCAAGTCTCCATTTTCAATCTGAAATTCCAGCTATTATGTGCATTACAGAAATTCCGTAGCATTTTTCCCCTGATTCAAGCATAACACTGGTCTGTACAGTAAAGTTCATGAAGTAAAAAGAAAGGAAGTTCTATTAAGTAAGGACACCATCATTTTATGTGGGATTTCCTCTGTTCTAGGAAAGAAGCTCTTTTAAAGTTCCTGCTAATAGCAAGTTCAGTTAGTTCCCAGTGCTCACATCTCCTGTTCCAGATGGTCAGTGACGTGAAACTCTAATTATCATCAACAAAATAAGCTGGGACTAAATCCTCCCTCAAAGGTAAAAAGAGCAGATGGACAACCGTAATTTCATTATTATAGAAAGAATAGATGGAAAGGATTTCTCATCCACCTTTTAAAATCACTCACTAACTTGTTGCACAATTAATTATTTCCTTTATTAATTTGTAAGATACTTTGACTGGTTGAATGGCTGCTTTGTGCATAAGCCTTTCTAGCAATATGGGGTACAGTAGCCAAATTCATCTTGTCTAAGGGGAACCAGTAAGTGAAATGTTTGGGCTGCGCTTCCATCCAGCATTTTGTTTTCTGTCAGGTTTTCATGTAATTCTAGTTTATTCCCCTCCACAGTGTCACAGCCATCCCTCCTCAGGAATTGTCATGGGAATAAAATCACAAATAGTATTTATCTGGAATGAGGTAATGGATGACTCCAGAAATGCACTTAAGTCATTTTTCCAGAACTGTAGCTCACAGGCATTGAAATCCCTAAATTTTTGTCAAGGATTCAAGGTTGTGCAAGTCAGTATCATGTAGCAACTCTTCCTGTGCCTGTTGTGGTCCAATGCTGGTCTCACTTTGATCTGTGAGTTCTAGGTCAGGTTTTGCAAAGGCAACAAACCATCTATGCCTGCCGCTGCTCAAGCTAGAAGCCTCAATTAGAAGCCTCAGTTCCTCCAGTTCTGCCAAATTAATTTATGTAAAGACAGCTACAAAGAAAGGGTCTGGGCACAACTCAGCTGTGTTTCTGGCAGAATCTTATTCCTTTTCTGAATTCAGATTCATTACCTGATTGTAGTGTGCAACTCATTAGAACTGACTGTCCTAATTTCTATACTTTTAACTGTTTCTTCACATTCAGGAACACATTCTTCTGTACTACTTAAGAATTTCAAACACAGAGATTCCTAAAAAACCAACATAAAACTGCAACATTACACCAGAGAAAAATAATCAGGTTTTTGTCTGCATTGCTATGAGTAAACATTTTCTTTCCTCTAAAGAGTCCTAGCTACAGGTCTAGGTATCACTGTCATGATCTATATTTACACGGTATGCCATATCTTGGTTTCTCACTCTGTCTTGTCTTTTCTCACTCTTGCTTCTTTTTTCTAGCCATGCCTTCACAATCTCCTTTTGTTGCTTTCAGCAGTTCAATTTCTTACTTTCTCTTACATGCCCCTTTCACCATCTCTTCCCACCTTTAGAAATCTATATGCTACCTATTTTCTTTAAGCAGGAAAATGTTGCACATTTTAATCCCTTTTGCCTTTTTGTCATCTGTCTGACGGCACAGGTGCCTGCATTTCCCTCTTTTCTCCCTTGGCTGGAAGCATGTCTCTGTGCATACTTTCTACAATAGTTGGCAAGGAATGAGGCTTATGCACTTTTGAAAAAGAACATTTTTATGTGTAGGTACACTACAGCTATTAATTGTGTGTGCATAAGGGCCCACTTGTGAATAGAAGGGGTTTTTTTACACTATTACTTACATACTGATATGCTTAGGCTGTGTGAATAACATCTGGTCTGCACTGAGAAACATGTTGGAAATAAATAGAACTTAAATGAGTTTCTTTTTCACTCCAGTGGCTGAAATAGTATAGTCGAGGACACTAAGAAATTGCATAAATACATGGTTAAAAAAATGCCTAAAAATACAAGGGCAATAAAGAAACAAACTTTTATTTTTCGTATGTGATGACTCAATACTGAAGAAATCATATATTTTGCTATTTGCTAATAAATCTCTGCAGGAGGTATGGGATGCGAGCTGACAGACTTTGTTATGTTCCTAGACTGAATGTACTCCCAGGTACCTACAGATGAGGAGGAAACTGAAACAAAGTGTTGGCTGATAGAAAAGTCTTTGTTTCTTAATTGTCTGCATGATACAAAAGATTTTGAGATAGTACATGTGGAAGACCGCAATACCACTTTTAAAGGACAGTTTCTGACTACAAATGCAGTTTAAGGAAAAAATATGATAAGAGAATATTTAGCTGTCTTTCCTGGCAAAAGTTGTTATTCAATGGGTCCAGGGATCAAAGTGTAGCAAAATCTATATAGAATAATGTTCCAAAAATGGAAAGGCAAAAGATCCAAATTAGAGACAGTCCATGACAAAAGAAGAAAGCTTAAAGTAATTGTAAAGGGACCCTCACATCAACTGAGATATGCATCAAGGAGACACCCATCATAGCTTTCAAAGCCAATATGATTTCCGCAAATCCCAGTTCCCAACTTCATTATTCAGCAGCATAGTTACAATATCTTTTCATGTCCTTCACGAAACTGCTGATTTTAATATATAATAAACAAGGAATTGCAATTAGAAACTGTGAAAATAGGAAAGTAACACTTGCAGATAACAGATAGTTACCTCACCAGGCCAATGACCAAGTGAAATATAAACTGAATATATGTATCTATATTTGGTGTTTGTCAAATATCTGTTTCTTTGGTTGCTGATTACATTTTACTCCTGCGTAAACCACCTTCAAGTTCAATGACATAATAACAGAATTAAAACCCCAGAATTAATACAAAGACAGGTAAACAAATAACTAAAAGCAAAAAGGTTTAAAGGTTCTTATTAATTTTCTGTTTGAAATCCATTAGATCAAAAAGTTTCTTGTATTTTGAAGAGATCTGAACTAAAATTAGTATTATCATGAGCGTATCTATCAGTAAGAATCACCAGTGTGGCAGAAGGAATTCTCTTGACTTCCTAAGGCAATTATAGGGATCGCTGTCTGAGAAATGTCAACCTTAGAGGGTGCTCAGCATAAAATGAGCTGAATCCTGAGTTATTTCCCCTGGAAATGGGTAGTGTATTTCAATAAACTTGTCTTGGTTACCTTTGCTGTGTTACTTTAGAAAGCCCCACACAAGCTTCTAGGAGAACTTCTGCCAAGAAAGAATGGTTTGAACATGATATTAACTTGTATAAGTTACTACAAGACTAGAATGAAATTATTTTTTGAGCAGAGAATATCTGCTATGACAAAGATATGCTATGACATGTGTTGGTTCATGTCCATCCTGGAAATACTTAAGAGGAGCCAGGATTTCCTCACTGGGCATAGTAAAACTGACCATCACCTTTCGCCCTTTGCCCTGCCTCTTTTCCCCTCAATACTCTGCCCTGGCATCACAAACACACTGACTAATTGGAGTTCCTCCTTTATACTTTATCCTACCGTAGCAGATAAACCCTCTTCAAGCACAAGAAGGAAGGACAAAAGCAAGATGAAATGGGCAGTCTCCAAACTGTTTCTCATAAATTTCAAGCATTTTAAACTATTAAAAAGGGGTCTGGATTTTATGGGCAGTTAATTTATCAAGCACAGATATGGTGTCACATGCTGTCTCTAGATGATGAAAAATTATATTTCAGGAACTTTGGAAAATGTAATTTCTTCATCATGGTAAACTGCTTGGTAAATCGTTGAACCAATCCATATAAGCTTACTGTATAGAAGGGGGCTGCAGTACTGTCTATCAACACAGATTTTGAGGGGACAAAAAAAAAAGGCAGGGGGGAGGAAAGTTAACTATTTATTCCAGTCCAAGTTACCTAGCGAATCTGAAATCATGACACAATACTGCATCTGTGAGCATCAGTGGTTAAACCTCTAGTTGTTCTAAGAATTTAGCCTTTCGGTGTTGGTTCTAGACTTTTGCAAAGGGAGCCTTACGGCCTGACTTTATCAAAATCTGGGCCTTCCATTGCCCAATTTTTGCTAATAGGCATGACGGAACTTTGTGGAATCTATATAACCAATAGATACCTTACAAAAGAAGCAGTATATCCTTTTCAAAACAATCCAGTACTTTTTGTTTACGTTCCTCTTCACCTTCTTCTGAACCTCCAAGGTTACCATCTCTTCCTTTACATACCATTTAAGGTACTTAAAAATGGCAATCCAAATTTCACAAGAAAACTATCCTTGCAGTTTTACTCTCGTCTGCCCAGAAATATCTATACTTCTAAGCCTTCTAGGGTAATTAGCATTTTGACATAGGAGGTCTTGATTTTATATGTCAGCTACTTTCTGTGTTCTCTGGCTTCACTGCCGTGTGATCCTCAACCATGCTTTTCATCTCCAGGATTTTCACTTCATTCATATATCAAACTGTTCTTGATTGCATATAACAGAGCTAGTAAATCCATTCCTTGCCACGTGTCACTATGTCACATGTCCTGTGTCCTGTGGCTCCCACTCACTCATTTTGATCACTTACAAAAGACACTGCCATACGTCCCTGCTGCCCATGTGACTTCCACATTGTCACCTCTCCTGGGAAGGGGATGCAACTCATCAGGTCCAGTGAGCAGTGGTACAGAGCCAGAAGAGAAATGAAGTCATGTCTTTCGCATAATGATGATACAAACACTTCTGACATTGACTACAATGCAAACATCTCTCGTGTAATGTTCTCTTAGATAATTTGTTACCAGGGAACACGTATCAGTATTCATCACTGCTTTCCACATCCTGCACTCACTGAGCACTCAGCATGAGAAAGATTAAATAGCTCTGCTAAATAAACTGTCTCAATGTTAATGACTTGTTCAGCTACTTTTCAGTCACATCTCGAGCTATTCAGTGCTTTTTATACAACTTCTTCCACACTTCATCAAATTTCACTGCAAACGTGTAAAAACTATGCCAAGTCCAAACCTACAGCATGTGCACTCAAAATATAGCTAGATGTTTTCTTCAAAAAGTGATATATAGTATGAAGACAGAAAAGTGAAAACGGAATGAAAGTGAAATAAGAAGTTAGTACTCATGACTTGCTCAAAAATATCCATAAGTTATTAATTTTCAGCCAGATTCTACCGTCTTCATCACACACAACTCCAACTGAAATTACTGGGACGTTTCTCAGTTTTGATCTTTAGAATGTGGTCCACTGCTAATAAGTGCCAAGGTGCACAGAAAGCTCACTGTAGTAGTCTGTAAAGTTCTATCTAGAAACATAAGCAATGATAAACATTCCTTCGTCTGAAATCTCGAACTGAGATACATCACCTTGAATGTCATGTCCTATAGCATGAATGCCTATGCATATCTGAAGCTGAACAAACTGCTGCTTTATGATGTTCAGGGAATGAAATGGCAGAAAGTTAAATTTATAGCTAAGAGAACAGCTTTATGTGTGCTGGAACATTTGTAAGCTAAATTTTGTTGTTATTTTTGCAAAAAGCTGGGGAAGTTGAAAACTCGGGAGTTAGAGGATACAAACAGGGGTACAAAAGGTATCATCTGGAATCCTTTGTGAAAATACTCAGTACATCATAGACCAACTTTCAGGAAAGTAAATGAAGTCATTCTATGTGGTATCTATTATGATACAGCGATTCAAGAAACACAATCTTAAATTATATTCTTTCATTCTGGAAGCTACAGAGTAAACTCTGGTAAACTTTCTTGGTGATGAAACACAGTGGATGCAAAGAAGGGAGAATGGTTTCTTTCTTAAAAATTGTAACAAAAATATGATTGGAAAGATCTTTTCATAAAAGGTTGTCTAAAATTAAATTCCAAATAGTGAAACAGTCTCTAATCATAAAGATTATAAGCGTATTTAAACACACTCAGAAGCAGCTCAAATTTCTTCTTTTTCCTATATATGTTTTGCTTGTTTCAATGTTAGTATATATGAAACACTTCTACAGATAAAGCTAATGCTATGAATAGACACAGAAAGTGGACATGGGTCAATTTCCTGGAAAACAAGCACATAGGCAATATTCATGGCATAATTAGTCATAAAAGTTTTCCTGGGTAAAAGCTGACATGTTTAGTCATCTAGTAAGTAGTGTTTTGTACAGCTCTATCATTATTTTTCCTAAATATCTCGAATCTTTGATATAAAACAGGCTAAAAATTTACTAATTTTGAATATTTAGATCCTCATTTTCTTCCAAAACGTTTATTTTATGTGAAAATTCTCACAGACCTTTTATTAAAAGGAGGATTTTGCCCTAATAATGAAAATTTGTAAGCAACTCTGGAAGTTACTTATGTAGGAGAAAATCCTTGTTACATCTACAGTTCCCTTGCTCATAGTGGTCTTTGTATGAGCTCTCCTGGATGCGCAACAGCTTGTCAGCCTTTTTGCAGCCACTGCTGTCAGTTTGATTCACAGTGATCCCTCCTGCATGGATTATCTTAAAATAGCAGTATAAATGACATTTTGCAATTATCACAAACAGCCAGGTGTTTGGCGTGGCAAGATGGCCTATAGGAGAGTTGCTAATTTGGCCTGGAGAACTTGTGTGCTTGATCAATATTTTCAGAAGGCAATTGGCCACAGTTTCTGTAGGTACTGTTGCAGCAACACAAAGCTAATGCGACTAATTAAATCCATATGAAAAATGTAGGGGTCCTAAATGGTAAACAGCACAGGGAAAATAGAGGTTGGAGGGAGAAGCTGAAGGAAAAAAGAGAGATTGATAAAAAGCCCTGTTGGCAGACAGCCATACTACCTTCACCTTGCCAAACTTCCACACCTAGCCATAAGGGACTTCCCTCTTTTCTCTGCCTCCCTTTCCTGCAGTGAGTTACTCCTGCAGATGTTAACTTGGTTATTCTGTTAGTTGATGAATGCACTGTGTATTCTCTTATTCTATTTTCTGTTTACCAATACATACTGTACAAAATGAATTATTGCTTTTCCAGATTTGTAAACATTATTTTCACACCTTTTTAAATAGTCCTCTGTTACTGTAATTATGAACATGTTGTGTTTGCACCATCCCGAAAAGTGGTATGTGTTACAGAGAAAAAACCCTTGCTGTTCTTTTGTAGTGACAGAAAAATCATATTCTTCATTTAAACTCATTTTAGTTTAGTGGGGTGTTAATGCACTGAAGCTGACATTATTAACAGTACAGCTTTACTTAAAAGGCTATAGGAAAGAAGATTATATTGGGTTGCAGAAACATTGTATTTGTGCAGAAGCTGGTTATTTAAGACAGAAATTAATTAAATGTGAAACTGAGGATGCCATATATTCTCCACTGTCTCTACAAACGACTATAATCAGTCACACAATAAACAGAAAATATACTAGTTTTCTAGTGACAAGTAAGAGTTGTAATCTCCTGTGTGCAGCAAAGAAAACATGAGAAAGAAATAGCCAGAATTTACATCAGGCATTCTTCCTGTAGATTTCTGCATCCACGCACAGGCTGAAGGTCATAATGTAGACTTGAATACTGGTAAGAGTAAAGGTTAGAAACTCATGAATCGTGCACTACCTGATAGTACTTGTTTTCTAGATTTGCTTTGCAGTTGAGCTGGACTTTTGAAGAGATTCATGTGCTTTGACATCACAGCAACTGAAAACTACAGACATTTAAATGTTCGGGATCTCCCTGAGTTGCTTGTAGCCTAACTGTTCCACAGGCTATAGGAACCTTGCACTGACAGATGAGTCAAACTGAGCTATAAATGCCTAGACCTTTATTAAACAAAACCAAGTGAGAGAGAAAAAAATCTCAGACTTTTTCCCACCTGCATGCTTCTTTCCAATTTTAATGGCTGCTTACATGCTTTTTTATCTGTTCTCTCTACTGAGGTTTCTATTCTTTGCTTAGTTTTCCCTTTGCATATTTTATTTTCTGATATGCTTTCCTAAGTGACACATTCCAACCACAGTCACTGAATGTGACGGTTGTACTGTATCTAATCATCTAATCATGAAATGCTGTGCTCAGACACTTGACAGCGTTTGAAAATATTACTCCTGCTCTAAAAGTAATGTGAGGAGTTTAGTGTAGGTGAATTTAACTAGGCTGATAATTGGAGAATGAGAAATTAATTAGGAATACTATTTTTTTGTGTTGTGAAGCAATTTTGCTTAGGTTTTTTTTTTTTTTTTGCAATTCAACTATTATAAGTTTTTCCATGGGGTTTCAGAAAAAATACAAAGGTAACTTTTTAATGACTGTAAACTCTGTAAAAGTCTGTTTTTCTGAAGGATAGGACAGATCCTCATTCAAGGAACTGTATTTTAAGGAGAAAGGTGTCACTGAATTGGGGCTTACTGTGCAGCATTTTCCAAGAATCACAGAAAACTGAATTTGATTTTGCAGAGTTCTGTTACTTTTAAGATTATCTGAGAGGATTATTTGTATTTCTAGCAAAGCTCCAGGAAACATATAATACATGTAGAGTGGAGTTAACTTGAGAACCCGTTAATCATGTACTTAGCATCTGCGTTTTTAGGACAGCACATACTTGTGTGATTTTGGCCCATCATTTCTGATCTGTTTGAGGATTCCTGAGAATAAAAAGGCTATATATAAATTTAAGATAATATTATCAGCCGAAGCGCTGTCAGATTCAATAGGCAGAATTAGATAAACTGAGCTACTGTGTACCACTTTGTGGTCTTAATCTTGAAAAATAATAGATTGCAAAAAATAGAACCTATCTCCTATTTTAGAGTTGTCCTATGTCCTAGGTGCTCATTCAGCATTACTTTTTCTAAGATATCTTGTTTAGATGAGAAAATAAATCATATTAAATTAAATTTACACATTTTACAGAATGTACTGCTTTCTAGGTTGAAGAAAATGAATGAAAATTGCATTCTGGATACACAGTTACCATTAACAATATTGGACTTCTGGTCTTTAACAAACCAAGAGCAACTTCAGAACTACAGCTCTGTAATGAAATCTTCAAATTTTGTTATATCTATACTTGTACAAGCTATATCTGTGAGAATTGTATCATCAATTACAGCTTGTAATTATCTTACCAATTAAAGAATAGAGGTGGGTGTACTTACTATGTCAGCACGATAGCCACAGCATCATTTAGGACACTCTCTCCAAACAGGAGTGTGTACAAATCTGTATCCACATGCAGCTCATGGAAAATAGCAAGGACTGTCACTATACGGAGAAAAAGCCAAGTGAGGTTGTTATTTTCATATTTCTCTGGCAGTTCAAGAAATAAAGCAACGTTAGAATGTGAGTTTTGAGAAGTCCAGTCTTATTTGTTACCTAAGTGGATATAATAAATTAAAAGGGATCAACTGAAGTATATAAGAACCTTAAATCCAGCGAGTCTATGAGTTTTGCTGTTTCAGCTGAGTTAGAAACTTTCCCTGTCACACAGAAAACCATGCATAAATGAAAATGCCACAACATATTTTACTGTGCATAAAGGACTGTGATCTTGTGACCAAGGAGAAATAAGGATGCTGAAAAGACAGGTTTTACCATGGACTTTGTGTGTGATGAGAGTAGCATTGTACCTATTTTAAGAGGAATGTAATAACACTTTTTCTATCTGTTATGCATGTTCATTGAGGAATACATATAATAACCTTATACCCTGGCCCACCAGGAGCGTAACCACTTTCGCCTCAAGTGTAGCATATCTGAAGTCGTGAAGCCCTCTCATCCAGAGCTAGTTCTCTGATACTTGTAAGCCATTTTAAGGTTCCTTCAGCATATCATTGATTTAAGTCACTCCCTTCTCCCTGAGTTATGTGCTGTATTTGCTCTTTACCTTATCAATGCAATAGAAAAAAAATAGTGTGTTGAATTTAAACTGAAGTTGGGCAAATCATTTAGACACACATCTTCAAGGGCATTTAGATGCTTGTCTCATATTCAGGTAATTAAGTCCTATAGATATTAAAGGATGCCTAAATCGTTTTATGCCTCAGTTTCCTTACCTGTGAACAGTGTATCACAATCCTTCCCGAGATCAACCTAGCACTGCATAATCTCTAGATGAAGAAGGCTGCTTACGCTCTGTGTTGATATTATTATTCTCTCTCTTTGCATAGACGAAGCAGACCTTTCTCTTTTCAAACAGAATTCAACGTAAAGGGCTCCAATTATTTGTATGGTTAAAAATTACACAGTAACTCACTGCTTCACTGGTGCTCATTCTAGTTCATAATTGTGCAATTGACTTAATCCTTATAGCTCAGGAATCCCAAAGATTAGGAATGCCTCTGGGATACTACGTTAACATCTGACATTTCAGAAATGAAACTTATATACTTTTACATTGAGATGACTGCTGATAATTCACACAAAAATATGAACAGGTGATTATTCTTTGTCTTAATAACATTTCTTGGAACTTTAAAATCATTACTGATAAGATTTTCCAAATGGCACTCTGTGTAATCTAAAAATGGGTTTATAAACCCAAAATAGATTCTCAGTTCTCCTGTGAGATTTTATGTCAGTGATCTTCTATTGGTGTGTTATCTTTGAAGAATTTTTGAAGCGTTATTCTACAGAAGACAATTTTGGAGATGTGTGTAGCTGAACACTTGCTGATATAGCTATATTTAAATCAGCTAGTTGTATTTAACCATCCTGGTAACCTCACCTACTCTCAGTGCAGCTATAATTTAAACTAGGAAAAGAGTTCTTTCCCCAGAACAGCTGAAAGGTGTAGGAAGAAGTTTTATTGGCAGAAGATATTTTCTTGGTTCACCAATATCTATATTCAGATTTTTGTTGATTAGTAATGCTGCCTTAATGTGCTAAATGTGGACCCAATTTAGTCTCCCATTCTTTGATGTCATTGGCATAAAAACAGACTTGTTTTCTAAAACTATTTCCATTTCCAGCTTTTGCTTATTAGCTAACTAGTTTGGACTCACATTAATAGTCCCTGTGATAATGACAGAAGGAAAAGAAAATAGTAATCGAAGTCCAATGTACTGTTGGTATGCACATGTAGCAAGCCAGACCAATAATATAGATGCCTACACATTCGTCTCCTTCCTCTTGCTTCCTAAGAAACAGCTTTCTCTTCTTGCTTTCTCTCCCAACTCTACCCCAAAAATCTGACTTAAAATCTTTTCAAATGAAAGCAAAGTAATATAGCAACCAACATAGTAATGCATTAATTGCTTCTTCTGGGAGGGACTCTGCAGTTCACTCAGTTCTCAGAAAGTATCTTCCATTTCACATGTTTCTTCCATTCCCAGTGGAGGTTATTGGATCTTCTTTGCAGCCTTGCTTGTCCCTGATTAAAGAATTCTGGTCTCTGCTCTGTCCCTATGTTTGCCTGGCCAAGACACATGCCACTGCTGGCAGATACCTGATCTGTTTTTAAAGAACTGAAGTGATGCTGGTTCCACACTCCCAAATGAGACTAATCTGCTCTTCAGAATTCATACAATTTATAAATGCAGTTATTCCTGAATGTCAAACCTAAATCTTCCCTCCTGCTCTTTGAGTCGGTAATTTCCATTTCTAGTCTAATGAGACGTGAGTGATTTGTCACGTTTATCCCCTTTTTGTTTCCAGCAATACTTTGCCTATTCAAAGACTCATTTCAGACATCTCCTCCCCAAACTGATTCACTTCTTTCAATCTCCTCCTCTTAGTAATGTTTTCTGGCCCTCTAACCACTTCTAATCAGCTCATATCTTTCTTGAAATACAGTGCCCAAAATCTGATCCAAGTACCGTAGTTGACACTTGCTTTCAAGAAACACAGTGAAGATGCTGTAGATCATGTTAATAAATCCTGCTTTCTTTTTTTTTGCTATGTTTTGGTACTGATGACTCATTTTCAGGTTGTAAACTTGAAATCATTTTCAGAAGTGAATGCTCATTTCTTATTTTCTATTTATGAAGTTGATGATTTCTATGTATAGCATTTATCCTTCTTGATTTTAAATCATTGCAAGAATTGCATTGAGTTCTAATCCTTCAAAGTGTTTACAATCTCTCTCATCAGAGTAGTATATATTAAAAAGCATCTTCTATTGTATCAGCCAGCTCATTAATGAAAATATTATCTGCATAAGAACAGAGAACTGCATAATCTTTAGTACATCCATCCCATTTAAGAGTTCAGTAAAACATTTTCCCCTCGTTTTGCCAACCACTGTCTAGTCATTTCCTCAAGATCACATGTGCCTTCATTAACAATGAGAATCCATGGTTATAGTTCAGAATGGGCATATTAAAAGGGATGCGATACTCTGCTACTGAAAAAATTTAATTTAACTTATTCACTGGATAGAATAATACTCTATGAATAGTCGTCACTGTTCAAAGTAGTCACATCATGTTTTGTCTGATGGATGACTTTAAAACCCCAGTGAATTAATTTAAAAATTCAGTACTTGCTATCATATACTGCAATAACATATCTTATTTGTGAGAACCTTCATATCTAAGTAAAGATCATAGATACTGCACTGCAGTGAGTATGCCCTCTCTGACTTTCTGAAGGCACTTCTGAGGAACAGTAAGTAGGGCTTGTTTTCTGTGTGGTAACTACTCAAAGACTTGTATAATTCATTAGATACAATATGTAGTATAAAACTTAAAGTATCTCTTATCTCTTTATCTCTTATTTCAATTTAAGCATATGAGGACAGAGATAGACATAGATAAAGAACTAGATGGCTAGAAGGACAGGTAATTCGGGGACAGCAAGCAAACATCTTTCATGGCAGTAGAAAACTGATACAAATAAAAGTAACATGTATCAGAGCTCCTGACTCAGAAAGGGTTGTGAATGTCATTGAAAAATTCAGTGATGGCAAGCATGAAATAGTGAAGCAGCTAAGATTTTCACAGTACTTCTGCCAACAGAAATCCGATTCACTTCCTTGACTCCAAGGACTGAGGTAACATATGTTAGATGCTAAGCCTAGCGTGGTTTTGGTTGTACCCAAGACAGAACAAGGATCTGTGGAGCTGAGTTGTAAAAGATCTCTTTGGACGTATGTAGAAACAATTTGGCCTGTTATTAATTCCTGTAAAAAGTGTGTGTAACTGAAATATCAGCAAACTACAACAATTCCTAAGCTAACTATATCTCGTACTTCTTTGCTGTTATGCTCGAAAAGAATAAGGAAACTCAGAAAATAAATGAGACCAGTATGTAAAGTACTGGTAGTATTGTAGCTCAACCTTCTGAGTAGAACTATTAATAACTTTCACAGCTCATGGGCCTAAATTCTTTTAAGAAGGCAGTATCAAATAGGAAGAAAGTAAGATGAGAGAAATCTCACTTAAATTTCCTATCCATTTTCCTCTAAAAATAACAGTTCCAATTTTAATTATAGTCTCCTTTCCCTACTAATCAGTCACGCCACTCACAGATTAGTTCAGTGGTGAATAAGAAGAAAGCATAAAAATATTTTAATTAAAAACACTTTTCTAAACAGTCTTATATAACCAGTGTATAAAATGTATTATCTTGCTGTGTTTATAAATTATGCTTCTTAATGACAAATCCTTTGATTTTATGAGAAATAGAAACTTCTCTTTCTGATAAATATCCAATTTTATCAATAACAACAGCAGTGCAACTCGCATCTTCACTTCAGCTGTAACCATAGTAACTTCAAATAGAGAAAAGCCTTGCGATTATCAATATGACCAAAGGTAAGCGAGTTCATATAACTCAGAAATAGCTATGCTTCAGCAAAACTTGTGAGGTTAAATCTGTTTTCTGTGCTTGAAATGTCAGAAGTTTTAAAAAAAGGGAGTGCTAAAGATACATGAAATGCCTTTGGATTGGAAGGTCATTGTACAGAATGTGTTAATAAGAACAGCTAAGACAAAATGCCAAAGTTGTACTTTCCACTTTTTTTTTTGGTGACTAAGGCAGAGGTCAAATCTTTTCATTCATGTGCCGGTTTTATTCTGTCATTCACCTTATTCCATTACAACTACTGGTACCCTTGAAGCGGCCTGTTTCTGGGGCTTATTGCTCTGTCTGCCTTTCAGCCAGAGAGGACAGCTGTTGTCAGAATATCCTTATCCATGCTCACACATGAGGCAGTTTCATTTTGCTGGTCTCTGGTGCTCAGGGATGGAGAGCTGGGGGCTCCGCTCTCCACACCAGCACTTTTTTCAATCTCTTTGCTGCTCTTGATGAGTGACGTGTGTACCAGAACACAGGGAGGAACTGTTCCATCCCCTTTGAAGGGATCACACCAAAAAACTTCCAGAGTCAGGTTATATTAGAAATCAAAACACAGTACAAACACAAGGCAAACACTTTCAACAGCAAAACAGTGAAACCGGTGCTGTTTTACGCAGATGAAATAATAAGAAGAGATGATTTCCCCAATTACATGATAAATGATACCTATTGATCAGAATAAAAAAAAAAAATACTGGTCTGATATTTTAAATCAAAGGCTAGTGAAGGGAGAATATGAGAATTTTAAAATTCTCTTCCTTAGAAATTAAACCTCTGACCTGAAGTCTTGAAATGAGAAACCTTTTCTGCTGAAAATGATCAATTCTTGGAAGGAGATATTTCATGTAAAATGAAAGTAACCTTGCTTTGTCCCTAAATTTTCTACCTTTTCTTTCTAGAAATGTGAGAGTTTTTTGAGGCATCCTGAAGTATCACAGATGTTTAGCGATCACAGTCTATAAAGCAAAACACAGTCCCAAGTATATCTAGTCATAAATTCATTTCTTAATCTTAGTTCAAGTGCTGGTTTTCTATAGAAGGGAATGCCTAGCATATAAGAGCAATTCTTCTGAACTAATTTTATGCAAAAATCTCTGTATTAAAATCTTCAAATACCCTTCTAAACTAAAACCTACAGAGTGCTATGACGTTTCGTTCTTTCTAACGATATTAGCAACTTTTAGCTGGCGTGCATTTGTCTACTGCGCTTGCAGTAAAATTCTTCATTTAACATGTAAACATCTACCAGTCACCTTCACTATTACAAATAAGGAACTCAATCAGAACAACTTCTGTCAAGTCAACAGATCAGGTTTTAACATCTTTTGAGACTTAATTGCTTTCCACAACCGAGGGAAATCAAATCTCTTTTTGAAGTGATGTTATAATCCTACACAGTGAAGAATTAAATGAAAAATCAGGTAGCAAATCTGACAGGAATTTATTATTTTATCCTAGGACAGCAATTTATTATTCTATCCTGCTTCTATAACACTAACAACATTTTACCAGAGATTTCTTTCTTTCTTTTTTTTTTTTTTTTAAATAAAGAGTCAGATTTTTCGTAACTATCAGGGACTGCAGTCAAGGAAACCTAATAAGCAAAACACAACAAGGAGGAGAGGCAGAACATACGTCAGTCAAATGCCTTTCCCTGATCAGCACAGGTAGGCAGGGCTACCCTTCTCCTCTGAGGACAGCAGACTGATGACAAACTGATGAAAGGTATTATATGTACTTATTTGTTTGATTGTTTATTTTTCCTTAGGAAGTAAAAAACCCTTTACCAGTGCCAGAAGACATATGCGTTATTACAACTTCGTAAGTCCTAGGAGTCCACAGAGTACTTAATCCTGTCAAGTACCACAAATGTTCACTAGACTGGAACTTGAGAGCCAAACTTAATGCCTTCTTCAAGGAGAAGCCAGGCATTAGTCTTCAAGCAACCCAGTAGCTTTGGAAGTTCCTAGCAGAAAGAATTCTTGACCCCAGTGATCCACCAATGGGGAAAAAAGTGGTTTCAGAAGTCTTGAATACTGGGCTACATTCTCACTAACAATATATTGCACCATCATGTTAGTTTAAAGTCTTTGACACATATTTGCAGCAGCTCTAAATGGGCCTTTAGGTAAAAATGATTGAGGTCCATTAAAAAACAGCCAAGAGAATGGAGGTGAATCAATTCAGACTGATAATACTGAGCCTGAATCTTGAAACAGTCTGAATGGTCTTAATCAAACTCTCTATCAACAAAAGAAACAGATTTAAAAGGAAAGCAAACTCTCATACCTTTGGTTAGTAGATGACTTAAAAGCAAATTTTTGTATCTATGGTTACTAGATAGAATAAAAATGAATAAAGTAACATTAATTTTTAATTTGCATTATATTATATTACACCGCAGTTCTTTACAAATTTAATATCAGATTTAAATCACAGAGCCTAAATACTACAAAGAAAAATTAGCTGATACATTATTTTTGATTAATAAATTACTGATAAAGTCTTTGCTGCTAAAAGAAATTAAAAAAAATATCTAAGCAACATCACTCTCCCTCCCTTTGTAAATACATTCTGGGAAGACAGCTGACATTGTTATCTCCCTGACTGTTAACATTAATAAAGCTAATGAAAAAATAAGCCAATGACAGCAAATACCAGACGTGGGTGAAAAAGCACTACATAAGGGAATTGGTCTTGGAGAAATCAGACATTGTAGATGATCAATCCAATGGAGCGGTAATTAACCATATAAGAAAGTTTGGGGATTCGGAAAAAAAAACCAGAAAACATAATTCTTTGTTAAGACTTTTTTTTTTTTATAACATATATTCTACCTAGTACTGGCGATCAAAGTACTTTATATATATATATATATATATATATATATAAAATCTGCATTTGCAAACAGTCCAGGGAAATGTGCAGGTTGTACACAATTCATTTGCCTTGCATTCCTTCTGATTTCTATTATTCTATATGTTCTTTCTCTCTGCCACCTGTAGGTGGCCACCATAAGCTACACTTATCAAATAACTCATTAGCTGGGTTTTCAATACTGTCATATCCAGATAATTAGCAATTTATTTAAATAACCAATTTCTGTGGAAATAATTGCCACGGAATGCCCTGAACCTACTTTTTATAAACTATAATAAAAGTGTTAAGATAATCCCTGACATTTGCAAATGCCATTAGTTCACCTTTCCTTTTGATAGTGCTATGGCATTATGTTTAAACAATTACCCGATAACGTGGCAGTTTAATGAAACAGTGTAGCAGGCACATCCTTCAAAATGGCCAGAGAATCCATTTATATGCAGAAGAAAACCCAATGAATAGACATGTTTAGAGAGAAAGACTATCCACAGCCGTTATGAGGTCCCCAAATGGGACACAGAATAGTCAGTGCACTAAAAGGAAGTGCCCAAACAGCAAGTTCAAGGCGCACCTCGCCACACCTGTAATGGTGCACAGCCCAACACTCCTCACTCAGCTCAGAATCCAGAGAAGTCTCTTTTCACTGCTCTCTATCTCACAGCCTGGTCAGTCCTTCAGTACATTACTACTCACACATTAATAGCAATTTGCCAAAACCATTATAATAACGTTCTATTTACTCAGGTACTGGCTATTTAAAACCAAAAATTTCAATTATTCACTTACCAGATGGAGC
>JAOXJM010000052.1:16702560-16722884 GCA_026413425.1 Tringa solitaria | reverse complement strand
TGAGAGAGCTGGGACTCTTTAGCCTGGAGAAGGGAAGGCTGAGGGGAGACCTTATGAATGCTTATAAGTATCTAAAGGGTGGGTCCTGTCTAGGGAAAGTCTTCAAACTTTGTGGACTTGAATGATTAAAAGGAAAAAAAGTCTGATTCAGCAGAAATTCAGAAGAAAAGTATTTTGAGTTAAGTGATAACCAATAATATTTTGAACTCCCTCTCCAAGTACAGAAACATTGCTAAATACTAACCTGCTATCGATCTTTGTGGAAGACAGAGTCATGCTTCTGGTTATTATTCACTCTGAATTAATTAACAAATAATTCAGCTATTCTCTAAATTTCAGAATTAAAAACCCCCAAAGATTTTGAAACAGTAATATTTTTGCCCCACATTTAAAAATACAGTGTAAATATGAAATTTTACATATAAAATATGAAAATATTTTCATTTAGTATTTCCCATCAAAATACATGAAAATCATGACCTTACGTTTGCAAGAACCTGTTGTAGTAGGTTTTCACAGGAACACCTGATTTTCCCATTAAATGAGCTTGTATTACCATTAAAAGATAATTAGTATCAGTTTGTGATTTCAGAATAATGTAAATTAGATTAAAGAATAACCTGCTGTAAAATAGGGCATGAAATGAACTACAGAGAAACTTGTTTGAAATCATTTTAGCATTTTTATTGGATTAGCTCAGTCAAATAGTGATACAAGTGCTCAAGAACAAAGAAAAGAGGAATTCATACTCACACCGTAAATGGAGATTGTCAGGTAGCCCAGATGGATATTTATAGTGCAGTTTTGAAATGTAAAATGTATTTTCTGATTAAATAGTTGAATGTTTTTAGGACAGACAGGGACCTTGCTAAAGTTTGAGAGCTGTCGGATATCTACCTGGGCTTGGTTCAGTCTCCCATAGAAATAAGGGTCACTTAAGGATATCAACCCTGAGTTTCACATTTCTAGTTTAGAGTGTGGTTACCTCTTGGGACATTGTTCAGTCTTGTGCCAGATTTTATTCCTTAGTAGCTGAAATCCAAAATTTAGATCTCTGAAAGTCTCAGAATCCCTGTGTGTAGACAGGAAAAGAAACCCATCTAACCTTTAACAGACTTTTTAACTTTGGTTTTGTCTTTCAAACAGCATCCTTGCTACAGCAAGCAAGGATGGAGGAGAATGACAAGATTTCTTGTATCCAGACTAGACGCTATTTCTAGGAATATGAGTATTAATGTGCAATGACATTCATTGGTCAAGTGAAAAATGCAATTTTTTGTTTTCTTGGGAAAAAATAAGTAATTAACTGAATGACAAGCTGAATGACTGAATACAGAGAGGTCTAATGTGACACAAATATAGTGTGATAGACTTTCAGAAACAGGAACCTTCTAGGACAGTAAATAACTTCTCAGGGTGAAAGTATTTGCCCTGGTATGATTCAGAATGAGTCAGCAGGACATGAGCTTCAAAACACTGTTACTTAACTCATGGCAAACAGGTGAACGACAATGCAAATGAAAATCTAATGTCCACTCTATCAAGAATATAGTAGATATTCGGAGTGAATACTGTTTTTTGTCAGAGCTGGACCATACCAGAGTGATCTATAAATTTCTGCCTCACAGGCCTTAACCCTGTAAAAAACCCAATGTAGAATTTTTTGTTTCTTCTTTTAACGGAGTTCATACTGCATGAACCCCAAACCTCACAGCAGTGCATTCTGTGGCTCTATCCTATACCCATGCTATATCTATACTCTATATTCTGTACCCAGCACAGGTCCTGTTTAAGCTTAGGAATTGCCAGGAAATTTGGTTAGTTATTGCTAGTAGAAGGCATTAGGTGGAAGTTATTGCTTATTCTTTCTGGTTTGTAGGATATAAACCTATAGGATCCTGTAGGATATATGATTGAACCTCTAGCATAAATCTACAGAAGTGGCAAGATCTACTTCACTCCCTCTCCAGTTTTTCATTTCCTTTCCCCTGCAGGCAGAACAACCTTCTGAAAAACTGTATTTTATTTTACTAGCACTAGGATCTGATTAAGAAGACTTACACAGGCACAAGTCTGATGCATAAAAGAGAGTTTTACCACAGCATTTCTGAACAGGTTGTGGAAATAACATCTTTAGGACAGGTTGACTCGATGTATCTCATGGAGGGCACTTTTCTGAAGTCCAAGGCTTGCACATGCCTAGTCACAGGACACGCTATTCCCGTCACAGGGTCTTCATAATGGTTGTGTCTCTTGTTTAACAAATAAAATTTCCTATTCTACAGGATGAGGTTTGACAATCTTTAAAATTTAAAGCTAGTACTGTAGCTTTTAGTTGAAATGATTAAGTGGAAAATTGCCTTAAATGTTTCCTGGGTGAGGCAAATGAATGATAATTAAATTGATTAAATGGAAATGCAGTTGTGAGCTGTTGGCTGCTTTCACATGGAAAATTTACTTCATAAATACATGAAGAATAAATGTTTTTGATGAGAAAAGATTGAGATATTTGTATAAAAGATTTTGACTTTGGAACAGCTCTAACATAGTAAGTTTGGGTTATGGAAGATATAATTCTTAAATGTGTATGCAAAAACATCGAACCAGGGGACAAGTAACTTGCCTAACTCATGAATTACATGTCAAATTAAATACAAATGTGAATAAGGTAAGGATATGGGATTTGGCTGGCTGAAAATAACACTAAAAAACTGCTGTGTCTCCTTTTCTTCACCTGCTCGGATTAAATATCGCTCCTAGGCACTGATTCCTGCCAATAGGGTGTAAATGCAGAGTAAATGCAGAGTAACAATGTCCCTGACATTGCCCTGAATATGTTTTGTATATTTTATTGATCTTTGAGTATTTAAAGAGCTTGGAGAAAGAGTCGTCTTTTCTAGGCATGAACAATTCTGTCAGATGAATGATATAAACATTTGCCTATCAGTAAACTAAATCCAAGTGATACAATGCTTGATAAAGACACACCATTTACTAACATAAATTAACTGATAATAAAAAGGAGGAAAGCAAACTCGACTTCCCCTGTAAGAAGAAGCTGATTTTTTCATTGCAAATTGCACTTTTTGGTGGCTTTTTTATTTTTTCACAAATTCCATGACAACTGGTTGAACAACATTTTCCCTTTATGTGGTATATTAGGGCTCCTTCATCTGAAGGGCTACCAAGGAGTGAGGAGAGCTGGAACGTAAGAGTAATAAATGATCTGTCCTCACCTCTCACATGTCCATTGCTCACATGAGCAGTGTGAGAGTGTGCTAGTTCTCTGTTGTTCCAGCCACCTCCTTTTCCTATAGGGATCTTTAACCTGGTCAGGTTACAACATTTCTGTGCCAGGTGATAGAAGCAAAGAGGCTGTATCAGACCTGAGAACTGTGCACAAAGTTTTAACTGACCTGAAATTTCCAGGTTTGTGAAGGCAGAACACTACTGATCAGTAGAAAAGCAGGTGCAACTTACTCGGATTCAGGGTGAATTTATGTGTCCCATTGTGCAGTTATGTTTGCATGAGAATGTAGCAGTCACTCAATAGTGGATAAAGCATGTAGAACAGGGAACGAGAAATACAGCCTACAATCAAAACTGCAGGGGAAGTCTGGGTGAGAAAAATGCAATGCAATTATTATTGCTAAAGCTAGTAAGGACACTGGGGCAAATATCACTATTCCTGCAAAAGTGTGCAATGGGATCTTTATACATGCATTATTCAGAATTTTACAGTTCTAGAAGCGCAGGTACCCTTGTATGTTATGCTGGGCAATATTCTGTTAGATGTGAAAGGAGTATTTACTGAACCACTGACACTGCTATATTATGTTTCATACACAACAGCATTGGCTTCAAAAATTGTCACCACAGCCCTCTACTGATGTGGGCCAGGACATGGGTGGAGTTAAGTGGCTATGTAGTAATGCACTGCAATCAGACATAGATTTGACAAGAGGCTGGAAAAATATTTTTCCAGCAATAGGACTGATTAGACATTCACAGCTAGAGCTGAGGCACTGTAGAAATGCAAATAGATTTGTTCTCTATAATGGCAGCAATTACTGCTTTGCTTCATCCTATAGCTGGATCAAAGCAGAGAGAAAAGGACTGACATTTCTGCACACTAGAATTGCTCCTTCATTATTTCCATGCTCCCAGGTTTTTATATATACGAGACAACGTACCCAAGAATGCACTGCAGAGTAGCTTTTTAGGGATGGAATAATGAGCTATATGGTCTAATAGCTCTTTTCTTCCTCTAATTTATGTGCCTCCATGTTCTACTCCTTTGTTCCATCACTTCAAAGATCAGAGAAAGATTATATTCCTAAATGAGCAAGACTGAAGAACGTTCCCTTCCTGGGAGGACACTGATAGAAGTTATCTGACATTAGATCACTGAGCATTGCCTATTATGAACTATGGTAACTTTTCATTTTGATATTAGACAGCAGCTGTAGCCAAATTTGTTTAACACACAAACAATCTATTTAGACCTTACTATAAGCTATAAATTGCAGAAATATTTATTTTTCTTTTTTTTTTACTCTAATCTCATATGAACAATCAATTACTCAAAATGCTTGCCAGTAGCAGTTTGTACCATAAGTTGAACCACAGTTCATGAGATACTGCTTGTATCACATTAGAGAATTCTTTCTCAAATCAGGCCAGGACTCCATAGATGGGAAAAATTTTTGAGACTACTTACAAAAGTAAAAAGTGCTTCAGAAATAAGTAAACATTAGTTGTCTTAGACTGCCTGTTGGTACAGCTCCAAGTAATTAAGTTAGTAAGTATTTCTGGAATTTCTTGACAAAACTTTAAAAATTGGCCTGAAGAGCTCTACTTCCTTCAGTTTGGAGTCCTTGCTATGTTAACTTATACATCATACTTTTTATATTACATTTTAGTTTTTTATACGCATACACGCACCCAGCCTTCTTTTTTCAGAGCGGTTTCTCCTGTACAATAATAACTGGTCTATCTTTTGGAGCGTTACAAGGATTAGAGACCTTACAGATTTACTCATACTTATCAAACAATTTCTGAAGTGAACAGACATCTGGGCTGTACAAGGAAATAACAGTGTTTTTTTCTAGTAACTGAACATACCGTAAAAAGCAAACAGAATATGAAAGACAAGACAGAAGAGCACAGCAGAGCTGTCTGCAGTTAAGCAATAGCATAGCAACAAGAGATCAGGGAATAAATCTTGATCCCACATGATAGATGAGGAAGCCTCAAGACTGGAAATGGATGTTAAATACCGGTTCAGCCCCCCGGAGCCCGGGCTGCAGGGGGGGCGGTCACCAGCGTCCACCAGCATCCCCAGACCGTTTGTGAACTGCGCTTTGCCACCCTCTGCTGTCCAAACCCTACCCAAGCAGCAGTCAGTCATTTTACTGAGTTAAAACCTTTTTTTTTTTGAAGCAAATTGTGTTTTCTGCGGTACATAACTAAAAAAGTAGGTACGATTATCTTCCAGAAGCCTTTTACTTCAAAAAATGTTACACGAGCTGGGTTGTGGGGTGTTCCCGGGTCCCAGCACAAACCCAGAAAGGGAGCTCCAAGTACAAATTTGGTACATTTTGTTTGCCACATCTTTCTCAAATACTTCAGCTGACTGCAGTTGGGATGTGACACAGCGTCAAAAGGACAGGCAGGATTCTGCACAAATCTTCCGGCACCGAAGCCAGTCTATCGCTACCATGCAGCATATGACTTTCACCTGGCTTCAGGAGTCCCCTAGGATCCATTGTTTCCAGTTTTCCTGCTCTGTTGCAGCTTGAGCCTGAAGAATACATGAGCTTTGTTTGTCCTAGAAAGACCTGTACCTGCTTTTGTGGATTGAAAATATTTTCAATCTCAAATTAATTTTAGTGAGCATTAGAACTTTTAAAGGATAAAAAACAGATCCAGGAGCTCCATTTAATTCAGTGAAGCTTAACTGTTTGGTGGCATAGAAAAGCAGAGCTGTCTGCAACACCTTTCCAGGAGAAAAAGCACAGATGAAAGGAGGAATCACAGCACCAAGGATTTTACATTTCCATTGCACTTTGATGTTCAGCTCTCACTCCCCTCCCTACCCGAAGCAAGCGAACACCATGGTGTGTGACTACATGCTTCTAAGTGGTTGAATCTGCCTCCAGGCACTCTCCTCCTAGTCTTCCTTGCTACATTTGAAAAGATCATCTGCCTCCCCAGCATCTGTTCATGAGTGATGACGATCAATGCTAAAGGAAGAGAAAGGGCATCCCAGAGGCAATTTTATCAACTGGAAATCATACAGGAGGCTTTCAAAATGAGATAGCAAGAGGAAATTAAGGATAGGTTAGACTATAATGATCAAGCAGATCAAAGTAGTGAGAGAAAGAGGGGAAAGTAAGTCACACATATTTTTAGAGGCAGAAAGCCCCGCAGAAAAGGAAGTATGAAGGCACAAATATCTCAGCACAGCATCTTGGTGCTGCACTGTACATATTTCCTTGAAATAGGGTCTTATATAGTATCACTAGGGAAGAAGTCCAGCAGGGATACTGTCTGAATAACACTGCAGTGTTTCCATCTGCATTATGGTAAAAAAACACCAAAAAATAATTAATATGTTCTCAAACAAAATTCTTATTAAATGACATAGTTTGTATTCTTTGGATTGTTCAGCTTTTAGTCTGCAGTTGGATCATCTTTTTCAGTTTTTCTCCATAATGAGGCATTTAAAATAATTGAATATGAGGTTTTTGAACATCAAGAATATCTTCTTGTGGCACACCTCTGAAACGTGTTGCCTGGCTTCAGCCATCTGTCCTGGCTGTCACCAAAGGTTTTTGTCCTTGTAACACAATGGCCTTAGTTGTTGTCGAGAAGAGATATGTAGGCAGAGTTTGAATAATTAATTCTTTCAAAGCAGAAGCCACCCAGAGGCCAGTACCTAATGAACAGAGGAAGAACACAGAGGAGAAAGAGTCTATGGCTACAGTTGCCTTGTTTACAGCCCACAGCAAGCTAACCTCATGGTGTGGCATTTTCTTCTCCTCAGCCCCTTCCTGAG
Source organism: Tringa solitaria (assembly GCA_026413425.1). Lineage (NCBI taxonomy): Eukaryota > Metazoa > Chordata > Aves > Charadriiformes > Scolopacidae > Tringa > Tringa solitaria. The sequence continues at coordinate 16,715,824 of JAOXJM010000052.1, read as the reverse complement.
GCTCTTTAATCAGGGGGAATATCATCTGAGAAACTTTGTGGAACTGTTTGTCCTTCATAAACCATTTGTGGGCAGTTATTGGGAAACTGATACCAGTGTGCTCTATTGATGTGGAAGTAGCCTGCCTGGATCCTTCACAGCTTTCCCAAGTCAACCTAAGGACAGAACAGTCTGGTTTAAAGAAGCTATGAGAAAAATTGGAATTTTTCCTTGCATTACATTGAACATTTTTACCTTTAAAACCCAACAGCTGTTTGTCTCTACCCTGCACTGAAAGCCTACAAATTGACAATTCAGCCAGAGAATGAGGGTGAATACTCTGAAGGAATGAAGTCTGACTAGATTATGAACCTTGAGCGACCCTTTCTGTCTGTCTATTAGGATGTATTTTCCCCTGGCCAGACCCTAACAAGTATGAACATGTATTTAAGCCCTATAGATTTTACTAACAGGCACCTGTTCTCAGGGCAAACACTGAAGTCAAAGATACCTTTCTCTCACAACGAGCTTTGATCACCAGTTGATACTCTCCTTGCTATTCTAATATTACTCGTTACTTTTTTTCTTTTCCTACTCAATCGCTCCACCAGTAAGGAAAAAGCCTTGTTACCTTCTTATCTCCCAGACATAGTTAAGAGATAATAATTCTCTTTTACTGTATACCGCACATATGCTTTCAGCCAGGCTCTTGTGTGAGGAACACATGAGGAAGTGCTTGTGGACACTTGTGGCAGACCTATTCCTATATTTCTTGTATTAGTGGAGTACGTGAACAAGACCACCTACTACCTGTCTGATAACAACTGATATTGCCTTTTTTTACTGTAAGGCTGGTGACACACTGGCCCAGGTTGCCCAGAGGAGCTGTGGATGCCCCATCCCTGGAAGTGTTCAAGACCAGGTTGGATGAGGCTTTGAGCAACCTGGTCTAGGGGGAGGTGTCCCTGCCCATGGCTGGGGGGTTGGAACTAGGTAATCTTTAAGGTCCCTTCCAACCCAAACCATTCTATGATTCTGTGATCTGCTCCACTGAATAGACAGTTTCGTGAGGAAAGGGAGAAGTTATGTATCTTGGCTCACTGGGAAAGTATGACAAAATTTATGTGCTTACAATTATCATTAGATCTTAATTTTTGGCAGGTTTAACTACTATCTTCTCTTCCCATTTATTTTTAAGTGAGTTGTGTGTTTGTGAATGTGCCAGTTTGATAGCCCCAAAGACAGAGAGCATCTGTTTGCCTATAAAGGAAATATATTTACAACATTCACTTCCACAAACTGCTCCCAGAAGAGCGCTTCAGTCACACACTTGAGGGGCTAACAAGAGGATCAGTAATATAAAACCCCCGTCATCTTGCCAAGATTACTAATGAGGCTGCAATTTGCCAGTGAGAGGTTGCAACTGTAATGGGTTTTTGCAGTCTATTCCTTTTACTAGAAGGGCATTGCAACAACTAGTTCAGGCTTCTGAGTCACTTTCAATCCTGCAAGTGTTCCCATAACTCATGTAATTTTGTTGGACGTCCTTAGATCATTGTGTCATGATTCCCGTAACTAAGTCTCCATACTCCGAAAACTAAGTGAAAACATTTGAAAATCAGACTGATTATTAACATTCTGGCGTTTGAGCATACTGGACAACAATTTTAGCTAAAAGACTCCCTCGTATCCATGTCTAGTTTTCTAATAATAGTTCATCAGAATGTTTCATTTCCTGCATTATTCAGAATCCTTGGGTAGATCAGTGCTTGAAGAGCGACTTGTAAAGGATGATGCTTGTTTGGTAATTTGTAGTGTACCCTTACAACCAGCGCTCAAAGCTGGAGAAAAGAGAAGTGCGTGTCCTGGCTCCAGCAGAGGTTGGAAGCTATTCCCATTGCACAGTAAAGAAGAGTGCCGGCACTGGCTCTTCCTCGTTTGGAATTGGGAGTGTCGCCTCTCTCCAGTTATCGACTCCGGACGCCCCCAAACTAGGCCCACCATGAGGACAGGTGCCCCCAACGCTAACCTGAAGAAGAGCTCTAAATAGAAACCAAGTCTTTGGAAAAAAAAGTTTTGTTAGAGATAAAATGAAATGCTTATTTCCGCCCTTAATATTTTTCTTTAATAACCTAAAAGCTAACACAAAACCCGCTTTTGGCTCAGCTCGGCATTTCTCCTCTCCTCTTTCCCCGCCCAGCCGCGTACGTGAGCTCACAGGGAGTGCCGAGGGAACCCAGGCTCCGCAGCTGAGCTAAACCTCGCTCTCCCCGCTGACGGCCCGGGCGGGACGCCGCGCAGGACTGCCGCCCGGGCCCGTACCGGCTTTCTGAGTCACCGCCGCCCCCACGGACACGACGAACGGCGCCGGGGAAGGGAGGGAGGAGCGGAGCGAAGCGGCTCCGCCCGGGCGGGCGCTGGCTGCCGGCGGGGCGCGGGCGGAGCGCGGGCGCCACCTGCCGGCCGTGACGGGCGCTGCCGCCGGCGGGGCCGGTGCGGGGGGGGAAGCGCCCCCCGGGACGGGGCGAGCAGGGGTTCCCCGAGCAGCCGGCCCATCCACGAGTGTGCGCTATTTTCATTCTTTCTCACTGCAGTACTGGGTCCTGCCTGTCCTTACGCACTTCTCTTTGCTGCTTCTCTCATTCCCCGTCCGTATTTTGGGAGTAAAGATGCGGGTTTTTTCCTCCCTTCTGGCGCGTGTGGAAAGAAATGCTGGTGGGTCTGTATTTTTAACAGAGAAAAGAGCTTACAAACAGTCCAACCGCACGTGCTGCATGTTAAACATATGACAAAGTTCAGCAGCAAAATGGGACCATTCAGGGTCTTAGTAAAAGCGTGAGGCTCTTGCACTGAATGTCTGACTCAGGATCAAAGACAAATGTTCCTTTTGGCCACAGCAGAGGGCTGTTTTGGGAAGATGCCAGAAAGGGACTGTGATTTGGACAGGAAACCAGACCCTGAGTAACCCAGCTACGTCTGTAAGCGCTCTGGCTCTGGCAGCGCTTTGATGCTGGCTTCACCGAGGCCGTTCTCTCTTCCATGGTATGTGAATTTTTGAGTCACCTGAATGGTGATGGCAAAAAAGTGCTTTTCAGATACTTGCAGTTGTACAGGAAGGGGTGTACCACAGCCCAGTGATTCGAGCAGGGCATGGGGCTGTGGGGCTCTCTCCCAGCTCTGTCACCGACACTATGTGAACAGTCCCCTCCTTTAACCTGTCAGCATGTGTGTTTTTCCACATCTAAAGTGAAAGCAATATTCTGCTTCCTAGAAATCAAGCCGAGCTTAAAAGGTATTTTAATATCTTTGAATGAGACGGCCTATGTAGTAGAGAGGTTAGAGATGTAATAATCCTATGCTATAGCACAAATTACAGATTTCTGTATGGGCCAGATAAGACAGCATTAATAGGAATATTGCTGAAAGCTGGTTAAATCAAATTACTCACCATGGAAAACCCACTCTCCTGCTGGGCTCAAAAAGTAACGAACGTTGCTTTGAAATCCAGCTGGCACTTGGTTACTAATGCTGTTCGTCAGAGATGGATACTGAGATGCATTCAAAACTTGACCAGACAAGGCTCAGAGTAGCCTGCCCTAACTTTTGAAGTTAGTCTTGTTTCCATCAGGGGATTGGACCTGAGGTCAATTCTATCCTAAATTTTGCAATGACTATGACAAAAGAGTGATGAATAGCAATCTCACTCAGAATGTTGCTTGAAGGGAGAGAAACTTAAATCAGCTGTATCCATATCCCAATGAGCAATGGAGGGCAACTGCTTAAAACAGATGACAGGATTTGCAAGAAGACTGAACATCATGTATGTTCCTCTGCTTTCCTAATCTCATTTTATGATTCTCCTGTTCCATAGAGATTGCATCAACACACACTGTTTCCCCTCCCAAAATCAAATAGCACCTAATGTTTCCATGCGTACTCTCACTTGGATCAAATCAAATAGGCAAACAGAACTCTGAAAAGAATCCCTATTCCTCAGCAAAATGAGTCTTTCCTTATTTTCACCACTGAGTGGATTGTAAGGATGGCTGAAAAGAGGATGAACAATTAAAAACATTATTTTGTTTTGGTTTTCAGTCTGAGTAATAGCAATGCTCTCACACAACCTAGGCAGGCTACAAAAAGGTGCAGTATCTAGGTCAGTCACTGTGTCTATATATGACCTTATATTCTTGTTGCAGAGTTTCACTATTAGTCATTGCTTTTTTTACAGCTCAAGTATTTCTTACCAGTGACATCATCCTGCTCAAAATTTGCAGTATGCACATAAACACCACATAACAGATAAAAGCACCCATGCTTCCAATAAGGGAGAGGTCAAAAAGGAGTGGAGACTGAGGTGTTTTAACATTTTGATTTTCTTTGCTGCTAAGCTTCAGAGGAAGGGAGGTTAGCTGGGGAGAGGTGGTGGCGCAAAGAGCAAGCAAGTGCCAAATCAGCACATTACAGAAATGAAAGTGATTTTTCCTTTTTAGGGTATAGAGCTGGGTATGAGCAGAAGCTAATTAGCATTTTAAAGGGCCATCTTCATGCATAAAGTCCTTGCTGCAGCAAAACGTGAAATAATCCTAGTCATTTTTCTTCAGTAAGACTTTTTATTACAGACTCCATATTTCAAAAAAGGTGAGGAGAAAGAAAAACTGCCCGGGAAGTTAATTGTTGGGTATGGGATGATGGGGACTAAGATAATTGAATCAAAAGAAAAAGTGGGAGAAACGTTGAATGTACAAAACAGCTGAAAGGAATGGACTGGGGGTAGAATATGTTCTGCTGTAACGTGTGTTATTATGCATCACAGAATTGCAGACTATGGTTGGAGGGGACCACAGGACACCTCTAGTCTAAATTCCTGCTCAAAGCAGGGTCAGCTAGGAGATCAGACAAGAGTGCTCAGGTCTTTAGCCACTTAGGTCTTGAAAACCTCCAGGGATGGAGATTGCTGGACTGTCCTCATGGTGAACAAGTTTTTGCTTCTATCAAGTCAAACCTTTTTAAAATTACAATTTATATCTGTCCATTTGTCTGCCCACCACGCGCTGCTGTGAAGAGCAAGGCCTTCTCTTCTTGATAACTCCCCTCAAAGCCTCTCTTATCTAGGCTAAACAAGCTCAGTTTCTTCAGCTTCCTGTTATAGGGCAAATGTCCCAGGCCTTGGCCATCTTGGTGGCCATCCACTGGACCTGCTGCAGTTTATCTACATAGGCAAAGGTATGGAATATGGAATCAAATGTAATGGAGTTTCTTCTCAGACAGAAAGTATTAAAAGGAGAGCTAAGACTAAGGAAACATGTTAGATGGCTTATTGTCATCTTAATACTCAGAAACTTAGACGAGTCTCCTGGTATTCCAGGATGTTTGTCTTTGCAGTCCCACACCTTTAGTGTTCCCTATAATACAATTATTTAAATATCCTTAGTATGCTGAGGGGTTCTTCTGGAAGATGCAAATAATTACACCCTGCTGTTCACCACATCTGTTTATGAGAAGAAAAACTGTGTTTTCTGCATGATCAACTCTGCTGCAGTAAACAATGTCAGATGTTTATTGCGAAATAGCTACAAATTCTGACTGAGCTTGCAGCAACACACATACTTGAATGCATCACAATACTCTTGGAAGAACTTTCAGCTCTGTGTGTGTGTTCGTGGTCTGGGAAACACTTTTATATTAATGACTTGATTTAACACAGCTTCTTATCCATAGGCTGAGAATTCATGCAAATTAGAGGCCTTTTTTTACTACTTTATATCTTAGAACTGTTAGGACCCTCTGAGAGTTATGTCTATGAGAAAGCCCTTTCCTTTTTTTTACTCCCTTTGCAAAATTCCTACACCCAGATATGATAGTGTATGTATATTTTCAAGCTTCTTTAAACTCCTACTTTACTACCCATTTTGGATTCACAAAACATCTTTAAGCAAAAGTGCTAAGCAGGAACTATCCCTCGCAACTGCACCTGTGAGTTGCACTTTGCAACTACACAGACTGCAACAGAATTATTTTGATTTGGACTGACCAAAGAATCAAAGCTACTGCATGGGGGCACCGAGGGGCACATTAAGAACTAAACATGCCAGTGCTTTTCCTGCTGAGGCTTGGTATTAGGTTGCCTTCTTTGGAGAACTCTGGAGAGACTTAACTTGATTTTTCAGCTAAGCCATGTTGAGTTTTCTCAAGTGAATGCAAAAATGGTGCAATACTGCCTCATGACTGAAAGAAAATGCCTGAATTCACTCCAAGATGGGATATGAAAAGAGCCAAAAACCACAAAAAGGGTACCACCATCAGTACTATACTCTTACAAGTTATACTATGTTCAAATGAATGTCTGCTTATTCCTGCCCATAGGGAGGTTAAGCATTTGCTATTTACATGTGGTGTGTGGAGAGGAGATGGACCTGCTTTTTTTGTATCATTTGGTGGGAGAAGATTTTTATTAGAAAAAAATTTATTCCAAATTAATACAAAAATTATCGTCTGGGAGGCAAGAGCTGAGGTGGTATAGCAGCAGATAATCCTTGTAAAGATATTTGCTTAGTTTATGGAGAGCTCTGTAACAGAGATATTTTTTTCTGTTACCCTTAACCTGGCCCCATTTTATACTTGCAGACACAGTTTCCAAAATCCAGAAGAATCCCATAGCACTGTACAGTAGACTCAAGCCAAATAACATTTGGTTTTGCTCTGCTGAGGCACATAGCTACAAGCATTTAGTTTCCAAGTTGTAAAGTCTATCCAGAGCCCTCAGATAAGAAAGAACAGTCAGATTATAAACTCAATACTGTTTCACATCAGCAGACCCTATCTGTATATTCCATTGAGCTTCAGTGAGAAAGTAATGTAGAAGATACCTATAACCTAACTAAACACACATCTAGCATTTGCCTAACTACCACAATATCTATGAAAATGAAAAAAAAAAATTAAAAAGAAATCCCCAGAGTTATGCAGTGCTCAGTAAACAAAACTCTTGCATGTTGAACCTCTGAGGCGTGCACTGCCAAACACTTAGAGATGGAACCTGTGTCTGCTGCAAATATGTCAATATATCAGTAAATCAATAGTCCTCTCTCATGTTACAATAGGGCCACAGCTAACTACTTGTTGAGAAGAAGGTTGTACAATAAGCTAACTTTTCAGGAGAAAATTAATTAACTACACACACACATAAAAAGTCACGCCTTTCTTTTTTTTTTAGTTTTGAAAGGGTTTTTTTTGTTTTTTGTACTAAAAAGGACTAATTGTAAATAGTGTGCTCAAATGGTATGATAGTGGAAGAAATTTGTCTCCTAATCTGTAGAAGTATGATTGGAGAGGTATACTGATGAGGGAATTAAATCTTTACTGCATATTTAAGTCAGGATACATGTAAACTGTGTCTAGAGAAGTTGAACATTTCTTGCTACTGCTGCTTTTTAGCAACACTGCTGTTAATTCAGCCAATCCCTTCCTCCTTTAGCAGGCACAAAGGCTGTTAAAAGCATGCAGTTAAGAGTGAAGAAAAAATATTTTCACATGATGATGGAATCTTGATACCACAGTCATTTGAATGGAAAATGTCTAATTTCATAGAAAGGTTATGATGGAAAACCCAATCACATGACTTTTTTTCCTCAAAAATATCTGGAGTGGTTGATATTTCTTGATATTTCTTTCCTTCTCTCTTACAAATTTATATTTATGTATGTTTATGCCTGTATATAAACAAAAAATTGTTCCTGTTTACAAACAAAACCATTTAAGATTCAGGTTTTGGAAGAAAGAATTTAGAAAATTATTATATTATCCGCTTTTAGTGATCATATGCAACAAGCATTTGAATATTCATTTGTAGAATGGTGAGGAATGGCAAGGGAGACAATTCTTGACTGCAGGTGAGAAACAAGTATGATGTTACTTGTAGTATGATGACTTATTCCTGACACTTTAATTTAAATGTTAGAAGATAATTCTTTGTCCAAGCTGTTAGTTGCTACCATTAAACACACATGCACAAAATAAATATTTTGATTCTCTGTGGGTTTTTTGTTTTGGTTTGGTTTGGTTTTTTTTAAAGTAGAAGTTCACTTTTAGGCACTGATTACCATGAAAGAATCTGATAGACTTATTCTAAAGCATCCATGTGCTCACAGACTTGTCCTGGAATTAATCAGGCCAAAATAACCAACTTTGGTTCTAGGTGGAATATGGAGAACTCCTACCTCTCCATCCAGAGAAGGCTATGCAAACTGAGCAGCTAATATAAACACCTACATCTTTCCCCTTAAAACAGTGATGATCTCGGAATGACTCTTCCTAACACCAGTATTAACAGCTGTATGTATTTCATAACTTCACTATCTTGAAACTACAATTACTCTATTTTCTGAGCCAAACACTATTTTTTATCTCAGCTTTTTTCAAGCAAAGTTCTCAAAAAGTTTCTCAAAGCTTTTTTCACTGCAGCCACAAAACTTCACCTAGGTTGTCTGCAAATACATTTGCTATTTGAGTTGCACGCTCAGAGAGCTTTAAATTCCAGAAAAATCAGGCCTTGCCAAACATATTAGGCAGGCTGGAAAAATATGAGTAAGTGACTGTGAACATGCTGCATTCTGAATATCTCAAACGTGGTTTTAGCATTGCAATTCGAGGTAAGCCAAGTGAAAATGAATCAAAAATCATATAAAGTCAGTGGTCTTGAGCACAGGCATCTTGGCCCTGGCTGGCACTGAGAACGCTGATCTAAGAAGTCAAGATGATTTCAAGAGGGGAAAAAATGCAAATCTTTCCACTTCCACTACCATTCCGTACCTCATATATTGCTCTGATAGGTTGTTACCATAGTGTCAAGATTTTTCTAAACACTTGAGCGCTCTTTTATCAAAACTGATAATAGGGCCCTTCCCCCTGCTTTTTCATAAAAGGTAAAAAACCAAAAAAGCCAGTGCGGGCGGATGTTCACTTAATTTTTCAGCAGCCCAGTTTTCATGGGCTCACTGAGCAGTGTCAGCTCAGTGCTGCTCTTCAACTTACAGTCATCAATACACAGCTAATATCCATATACATATTGCAAAAATGGAATAACCACATGCATCAATAGGAGCATGTTTGGCTACATAGTTATGTGCAGAAAACCCCTGGAGTCTGGAGGATATAAAGTTTAGCAAGAGCCAGAAGTGAACTTCCTAATTGCAGCTGTGAAGGTGAACTGCAAACCAGGTTGTGTTCATGGAAGTGTAGTGAGCAAGTTAAGAAAAGTTATTAGTCTCTTCTTGGCACTTGTGAAGTGACATCTGGAATAATGTGTCTGGTTTTGGACCCCCAGTACAAAAATGACTGATAGGAAACCATCCACCTACTAGGATAGTTAGGGGGCTGTTAGGCATGATGTATGAGAAGAGACAAAGGATTGAGTTATTTTTTAAAAGCAGTTTATCTTTCTCTTGTAACAGCTAACAGCTGTCGTCAACTAAAAGGTGGTTACAGAGAAGGTGAAGCCACCTTCTGAGGGATGCATAGTGAAATGATGGGAGGCAATGGTTACGAGGTTACAAAGAAACAGAAATTCCAATTGGATATACAGAATAACAATCTTTGTAGTGAGAGTGGTTAAGACTGGAACAGGTTTCCCAGGCAGCCAGTTGAATTCACAGTCTTGGAGGTATTCAAAACTGAGTTGGACAAGGCCCTGAGGAACTGGATTTAAATTTGAAGCCAGTCATGCATTTATTAGGAGGTTGGACTGCAGACATCCAGACATTGCTTCCAACCTAAATTATTCTCTAATTCTATGAAATTCAAGTAGTCTGCTATAGCAAGAGACTGCGTACCCTCTATCGGAGAAGGCCTCAGAGAGACTTAACTTGTATGCTTTTTCTTAGGAGCAAAGAGGTGTCTCACTGATCATCCCACACTATTCTTCAAGAGACAGGAGAGAAAATCTTTTCTTATTGGCAGAGAAAAGATCTGTTGAGAGACTGGATCTTATATGAACCTATATCATGCAGACCCAGAGTCAGCAGATTCTGCTCACCATGAAGGGGACAACTTCAGCAATTCTGCAAAGTTGATATGCCTCGGAGAGGGGTGATCTCTCCTTTCCCTCATGGAGTCTCTCTGGATGGATCCTTGCTAGTCAGACTTGGTGCAAAGGGCATAATTTGGCCTAGATGCAAAAGCCTGGGAATCAGTATAACTTGCATGTGTGTTAAGTGGCTGAGGACAGTATTACAGCTAACATGGGCAGGCATTCCTTAGAGTAGGATTTGGTTGAAAGCAATTATGTTTCAGCACTTTCTTCACTTAAAACAAGCAATCCCTCTTACCCCTCTTTCCCCTGTCCTCAGTGGGAATATCTGATTTTAGCCTTTTCACTCAAATTTCACACAGTTGCTCTTTTTGATGCCAGAAGACGGTCTTTCACACAAAAGCAAAGATTTACAAAGAGGAGACAGACACCATTGTATCAGTGTGTTGCACGGAAACTTTCTAGCACTCAAAGAGTTTGCACAATGCAAATGATGTTCCTGTTTTTTATTAATGATATTTCCCAGCTGTTTCTGATTTACAAAGAAAGGTCTGGTCTTTGTTACAGGCTGTACCCTGTCACTACAGCAAGCCCCACAGGGGAAGTTCACAATGGGGTGCTTTGTAATTTTCTCAGGCAGGAAGAGCACAGTCCCAATGAGAGGCTGCAGATATACATAGGCTACGGAATCTGAGCCTATGTATATTGATGTACTGCACATATATATATGTTGTGCATATATAATAGGAAGTAAGCATGTGTTTAATTATACCTATGCACAAAATATTTGTCTACAGCAATGCAATCTAGAAATACCTTAGGGTTTTGTCCTTTCTTTTGTAAGAACAACTATAGCCATTCATCCCTTCTCTCTTAGGATATGTTTTTCTTTTAGGGCTTATTTTTAGTTCCCTTCAGTAAAGTTTTTTTATCATCTTTCTTCATGCACTCATTATCTCTTTCTTATCCTGATGTGTACATTATTAACAATACTCCACATTCACATAAAGCCTATTCTGAATATATTACTGCCTTATCTGCAATGATTTCAGTGGGGTTGGGGGTTTGTATGGAACACAGTACAAGGCCCAGTGCTGCTCAGTGCTCACTCCTCCACCTTAGAGTTTCCTTTAGATCTTTATCCCTGACTATAGCCCTGAACTTTGAATTGCTAGTAGGAATTGTTCCTAGTAGGAACTTTTTGTAGTAGATTCTATCTGCATTTATTCTAGTTTAGATAAATTAACACAGATACAGAAATGACAATATTTGGAATTTAGGCTAAACTCAATATATCATGTTTCTTTTAACAAGCTTATCAAAGCTGCTTTGGCATTTTCCGTTTACAAAGGGCAATGACACATGTCAGACCTCATAAACCAAATGCATGTTTAAGAGCATCACTGGGCTGGACAGCCCTAACGCTCTTCTGCAGTCTCACAGAGCTATTAGCAATTGGATTACAGGAGAGAAATGTTCAACGGCTAAGAGAAGGAAGCACAGTAAGAGTCCTAATAAGATCTAGAACCACTGTTACCTCAGTAATGTGATAGCATCCAGCTCAAACTGTTACTGGGATATAGATTTTTTACTGAATTTATAATTGCAACCTTAGGGATGCTATTGGATATATAAATGGGTATGAAAAGAAGCAGCTCTAAAAGCTAGGGTCACACAGAGGTGTATGTTACAGCAAATAAAGATGGGAGAAAAACGTGAGTGGTGTAGCTGTCCAGCTGTGATCTTCATGGATCTGTGAGCAAACACTCATGCCCACGTGACAATGCTGTGATACTGATGTTTCACGTGGATAAGTAATTCTGGAGCTCTGCCAGAAGCTGTAGAGCCGCACAAAGAAATGAATAGAGTGGTTTAAGTGTAGGGACATCAAGCAGACAGACAGGGAACTGTTCTGATTATATAATTATGTCATCTTTGGAATCCTCTCTATTCTGTGTCTAAACCACCATACCTGTTCCCATTAGAAAAGAAGGATCCTTAAGACCCAGAGCTCTCTGCCTCACATCCTTCTCCAGAAGAGAACAAGCAATAGGAAAGGTGAGGGGACGAGGTGCCATTTCTCAAGGAAAGCAAAATTTCAGAAAAAAAAAGCAGGAGTAAGCTTTTCCTTTCCAGTAAGTGAGACACATGTTGCACTGTCTTCTGGAGTTACAGATTTGTGTCTGAAATCAAAAGAATACTTTCTTCTTACCCCATAGATCTTCAGCAGTTTTTCTCACACGAAGGGGAAACAGCCGCAGACAGAGCTTACATTCCATTGCATTTCAGCACAGAAAGTGATCGTAATTTGAATGTTGCTTTTCATTGTGGAGTCTAAAATTTCCTGACATTTGAAGTGACCATAGCTTGCTGAACACTTAATGGCCACAGTGCCTCAGGTGCATTATGCTTCCTAAGCTACTTGATCATTAGTAATGTAGGATGTCAAGATAGATATGATGACATACCCATAAAAGAACAGTTTTAAAATCATTGAACTCTGAATTATAGGTCAGTCACGTGTTTTACTGTTATCAAAATTACATTAAAGGAGAATGTTCCATCTTGTAATAATGCCAGCAAGGAGCTTATACCTTGATGCAGCACATACATCTTTACTTAAAGGTCCATTGTAACAAAAGGGAAAGACAGAAATAAAAAGATTAATTGCTTCCATAATTTGGAATTCTGTTCATAGGTACAGAATTTTGACCAGTTTTAAATTCAGGCACCCTCACAAAACCTGAAATGTTTCCATAAATCTTTCCATATCATGGAGAGATTTAAATGGTACATTTCATAGTTCCATGCTCTAGGACCTCAAGTAAATCCTGCAAGATGCAGTGTGCTTCCTAGTCTAAAACCTGAACACCAGAAAGTTCTGTGGCTTTTTGACTCTGCATAATCCCAACAAGATCAAGGCCCCTCAGCAAGACTGACTTATATGCAGCCCTGCTCCATTACTTCCACAGGCAAGAACAGTGCATTGCTTTTCTCAGTCAGGCTCTGTGCAGGCACAGATACCCATTCAATTCAGAATCCAACTCTTGTCATTTGTTTTCACCTGTATCAGGAATTTTCCCAAAATGTGAGAACATGAAGTGTCTGTGTGGTACTCTTAAATATTGTGAAACATATGCACTTTTAAGATCCAAAAGGATTTTTAAATGGTTTGTTTAATTCTCACTGAGCTAACCAAACAGACATAGAATCATAGAATCATAGAATGGTTAGAGTTGGAAGGGACCTTAAAGATCA
>JAOXJM010000052.1:16685600-16702460 GCA_026413425.1 Tringa solitaria | reverse complement strand
ACTCTATCCCACTGTCCATGTCACCGACAAAGATGTTAAATAGTATTGGTCCCAGACAAACAAAAGTTTCACATCATGCCAGCCTGGGAATATATAATACATTTCTGACTAGCAAATCTTCTTTTTAATTAGGCACATTTTGAAACAAAATTAAAAGCTTTACACTAAGGAGGTATAGAAATAAACCAGGATTTTTTGCCCCTCTGCTTTTTTCCCTTCCTCTTTTTATGCAGAGGTCACTTAGTCATATCTGGGCTAAATTTACACATAGCTCCAGACTGAGGCTTTTTGCATAATCTTCAACTAAAAAGTTTCATTTAGCCTTTGAAATTACTCCAGTTATTTTACATATATGCCAGTAGGTATATGTTCCTCCACTTTCGAGCTTTAAAGTCCTTCCTTTTCTGTTAAGAGATCTGCTCTCCTCCAGGAGGAATTCTGGTTAGAAGCATGGAATTTCAATCGAGAGAATAGTTCTGTATCTCAGGATAGATGGTTAAAGCTACAGGGTAGTAGAAAGCAGTTTGTGCTTACATCAGTCACAGACCAGAAATTAAGGACACAATTTCTAAAATGTCATAGACAGTTCTTACTATCCAAGAGTTTTGTCTTTTCCATCTCAGTATTCCCTGATAAGTAATTACTTTATCTGTTACACAAATTGTATCATGCAATTCTTTTTACAGTTTAGTTTTTAATTGAAACAAAATTACCAAGCACTAGTAATGACTTCAGCAATTACAGCAGAAAGCATTGACTTACCCTATGACTATGCAGGAGATGGCAGTTCCCAAAAAGGCGTAGGTTAAAATTGATCCTAAGTTACGAAAAAAGTGTCTCTGGGGAGGGAAATTTGAAAAAAAGTCCTTTGTAATACAGTCAATAAAATAACATTTAGACCAAGTTGAAACACTGCATCTAGAAGTGCCATTTGTTACAACCCATATTTCAAATATAAGACCACACAATACATCGGTTATTTTGGAAAAGACAGTTAAAGATGGAATGCCATTGAAATTCCATCTTTTATGTATCCAGCCAGATGCTTCAGGATCATAACAGAAAGTATCTGATGCTAACAGTCCCATAACCCCATCCCTTGAACGAAGTCTTGATCGTGCAGTATATGAAACACAGGCTGCTTGTCTACATGCAGCGTCACCAGATTCAAAGTGGTCTTTTCTGAAAACAGGAATGCCCAAGTGTTATAAACCCCACAGTCAAATCTTTGCACGGACGCAGAAAGGGAGCAGAATGAGGTCCGTGCATCTCTCATTTGATTCCATTCCTGTCAAGTTCTTCCCATGCAATATAATTGCTAACTGTTTTCTCTCTCACTGGCCTGTTCGATCTACAAAGTAGGAACCACATTCAGTCGCTTCTGTAATATAAGAGACACATACCTTCTTTAAACTATATCCAGCATGAAATATAATTGGTGGCAACAAAATATTGAAGAAGATAGAAGGATCGAATGTCATCTGCCAAAAAAGGGCAAAAGAGAGGGTAAGGACAAATAAAGTAGCATTTAATTTGATAGAATGGGTTTTAATAGTAACGTCTTATCAGGATTAATCTCAGGATCAGCTTCAGTGCCTGCAGGCCAGAATATTATTCTGAGTTGCTTTTTTACAAGTCTTAATGCATAGTTCCGTGCTGCTTATATACGTAGAATACTACTTGAAAAGCATTCCTTTAAGAAGGAAGTCGGTCATGCACTATTTTACAGGCAACACATGCAAGCGGTGTTACCTGTGATAGTAAATATCTGCACTACCAGCCATCCAACTTGACAGTCCCATGGCCTAATTCCTGGTTCACACATGGAATCCCTGTTCAGTTTCAGGAAAAACACATCATTGGCGTTCTGCCTCAGTTCCTAATGTACAGAGTAGTGATAAAAGAAAGAGCCTACACTATTGAAAGCGCGGTAATGTTTCCTTTGAAGCGTATCTATTTAGGCACAGACAGAGCCTGCTAAAGTTGCTTAATGAACTACTGGCTGTCAGCTAATGTGTACTTGAATTACTGCACATGAAAACTGTGTGCACTTTGACCATCTTCATTACTTCATTTGAGTTAACCTAAAAGTGATGAAAAATAAATGTTACCTCCCATTTTTAGCAGGCAAGGAACATTTATGTGGCTAGGCAATGTCGCTCAGATATGACATAACTCATTAAACTATAGTTGTATCATTAGTTCTGCTAACCTGCCAAAACAGGTTTCTATTGTCCTAAAGTTTCTCAATAAATCTCCAGACTGCTTCTCTACCATCATTTCCACTGTAACACATCTCATAAAATATAATAGATCCTATCCAGTCAATCCATTTTGGCCTGACTGCAACAAAACAAGCTCTAGACTCCACACAGTAAATAGGTATTTCTACTTTGTAACGAAATGTAACTGTAGCAAAGCAAAAAGGACTGTCTATGTAGGCATGAAATTCACAAATGGCATAAAGCCTTTTCTTCCAGACTTCAGTTTGAGGGTTTTGTGATGGCCTTAATTATTAGCAGCTCAACTAATTTACCAGTACCATCCTCAGTTCCTTGCTGTTTTTTCTATTTCTATATGTGCTGACATTGTAAATCATATTGTCATGGCAATGAAACTGTAATTTGCTTCTGGTGACAGGTAGCTCTGTGTTACTGAAGATGCAACATATCACTGTGCTATGAAATCTGAGAGGCACTAGCACTGTCTGTTGCCTACATACCTTGCACCTGCTATATAGGCAAAGGGGTTGCCTTATATCCTCACTAAGCTAAGGACTAGTCAGCCATTCTCCAAAGACTAAATAGATTGTCTGCAAAGACATAACTGAAGTGCTATTTGCTTTCAGAACTGAAGGTATGCTACTGGACTACTCTCTTTGTGGTTCCTGGCTGGCACAGCAGTGGACACCATTTCATTCTCTGTTGTGTAGTTTGTTACACTAAAATGCCTGTGTAATGTCAGTCCTATTCATATGAAACATTCATTTTTGTTTCTACAACAGCCAGAAAGAGTTTACAAAATACTCATTAAAATCTTTAAAGTAATGCTAGGATGAGGATGATGTTAGGTAAGGCAAAAAGTTCTTGTTCCAGCTGTTGTCAGTACTCTGTTCATATTTGCACAGAGACCAATGACAGTGTTCAGTGACTGCACTTCATGACAAGTAGCTTTCAATAAAACAGGATCCTGTTTGAAACCACAGTGTTGTTTAAGAAAAAAATATTTTAATAAGCCTGTGTAGTTTACTGTTCTGTCAGCAGGTTATAGTATACCAATACTTTTAAAACAACAGGGTGCAATTAACGCAATGGCTTGCAGCTCCTTTTTTCAGATAAACTAATATTTTAGTGATACTTAATGATTTTAGTGATATTTAGGCTACAGTATTCTAGAGGAATTCTTTAGCTTCAAAAGAGTAAAACCTGCCTACAAAATCACTTCCGTCTTCTTACTAAGAGACAGCTTGATTTCATAAACAGGAAGTAAAAGCTCAGCCTTTTTTTTCCATTCTGCTTACTTTGAGTTACAAAGTTGAAAAAATCTAGTTGGCAAACAATGTGTCAGCAACTTTAGCTATGCCAGTAGCTTCATTGAAAGAAAGATAGAAAAAGGATTTTCTTCACTTATGAACTAACAGTCTGAAATGTTAATTTTGGAATTAATTCAGCAAATATGATAAAATAGTTTTCTCATAGGCATCATAAATCTTGACTGCATGTTTTATTATTCAAAACCATGTTTTAAAGGATACATGTTTGTAAGTCATGTCGATTCTTTTAAGTCGATTCTTTCTGATAAACGGACTTACTAAACTCTTGTACTGAGGTCAAAAGGGAATTACAAAAAACAGAGCATGGTGTGATCATATTTCATGTTTTTTATGTTAGTGTTTTTGCCAGTCAGAAAGCCTGCCAGGCATTGTTATTGTCTCCTAAATACTACTGAATTCCTCCCTCTTTCTTTCTTTTTTTTTTTTTTCTTTTTAAGAGGGCATTTGCCAGATAATTTTAAAGTGAAAATCCAGGCAGGCCGAGGCTTTTCCAATACTATGGAGAAACCCACAATTCACAGTTGAGACTTTAAAGGATCTTCCAACAAAGTGAGACTGGAAAGAAGATTGAGCAATCTCCTGTATGGGCAATAATAGAAACTTCTGTGTAAGTTAGTGCTGCTCCTTTCTCCTAGCACAATTCAGCTTCAGCACACCAGGTTTGATGAAGATGTTCAAATATAATGGATTAGAACACATGCCTGGGAAACTAAACACACACCTTGACTAAGACAAACCTTTTGCAACCAACTAGCCAGAAAAAGGATGAAGATTCAGCAAAATCTGACTAGTCTGTCTGCCACAGTATTTTCCTGTCTCCACCCACCACAGCTCTAATAGTCCTTGACAGTCTAGCTCTTTCTGAGACTGGCAAGAGTCCGGCAGTAGTTACAGGCAGGCACAGAATGGTGCTGCATCAGCAAGGAATTTGAGTAGATGGTCAATTCCTAATTCTGCTGAGTTCTGCAGTGTACATTCTAAGCATAACTTAAAAGTTTTTATAATGATAACCACTATAATACACAGGAATATGTATTACTGTGCTAGATAAACAATAATGTTTGGACAAAGGCAAAATAATATATGGCAATATTGTAAAAAAAATAAAAAAAGCTTGTAAGGGCCTAAAAGCTTCATGTGAATATGTGATGTCTTTGAGCATGAAATCCGGGTTTTAAAATGTCCCTCTGCACTCATGGGTTCTTTAAATTGCTGTCATTATTTAAGAAAGTGAACAGTACAGGAAATAAATATCCCAAAGGATAGGGGGGGAGAAGGAAGAATATACTAACAAAGTAAAATATTTTGATTGTTATATACTGGAAAACAGAAGAGACTGTAAAAGACTGTAAACTTCCTCCCATGCTTCCTTTTTTTGCATCCAGCCTGAATTGCCACAATGCTGTCTCCCCAAGCTTGGGGATACCCCGTGAAATCCAGGCTGAAGACCACTGCAGTAGTGAACAAATGTATGAGAACATTGTAACGCATTATAGCGTTATAAAAAAATCCACCTATCTATGGAAGTTTACATATTTACAAGTTTATATTTTGGAGTACATTTAGAGCCTATATACAGGAGGTAAAGCTCACTTGCATTATGCTGCCAGAGCTAGTCATTTTAAGACAGGGTGCAAATAAAGATAGCAGTGGGGTTTATAAAGTTTTGGTGGCAAGGTAACAGCTTCACCTGCAAGTGAACACAGGATCTGCGGGAGGTAAGACTGCCATCTAAAAGAGTTCAGGCAAGTATTCTGCAAGGATACAGCTATACAGTATACTAAATGATGGTTGGGTTTGTACCATACCTTATTTCCATTCCCATTCTTCTTCCTCATGTACCCATCTAACTCTAAATTCAGAATAGCCTCTCTGTGTCACAAATTAGCTTGAAACCTGTTTTCCTCTCTCTAGGGTTTAAATAAAAGAAATAGCTTACATAGTTTAGAACAAAAATAAGATAGGTTTTACCTTTTGAAGCATTGCATTGCCCTGGTGACCATTGACATTGTGGTGGCTGATCTCTCTTTTGTATTGGTATTCATAGACTTGATTAGTTATATTAATAAGTAGAGTGGATGGCCCAGATTTCAGCTTTTCACATTCATAAACAGTTCCACTTTCAACATCTGATGCTTTTGTTGCGTATCGTATAATTAATCCCATCACAAGGCCTGGAGAGTAAAAACAAAAACATCAGGTACCTGTAAGTATCTGATGATATACAATTACTGATTTGGAGAAAAATGAACTCTGTTAAAGCTAGGACACCACTTTCTCAGGAATTCCACATTCACAGAGGTACACTTCACTCAACACTTCATGGATGACCACTAAGTATTTTTCCAAAATGATAATTTTTTATTAGAAAACAGATGTTGGTTTGACATATACTTAGTTGTACTCCCATTTTTGTGATCCAGTTGCTGGAATCATTCTGATATAGTTATTAATTGAGTTGCTCAACCACAGAATTTTCAATAGATATGTAGAGAAGATGCTGGCATAATTTATGTGCTGTACTGAGCATACAAAAATCAGCGGCACTTTTGGTGATTTTATACACTTCATTCATGGGGGCAAAACTCTGACACAGCATCCTTAGGCACATTCTGCTTTCTGCAGAAGAGTATTTTTGAGACTGGATAAACATGGGAAAATAAAAGCAGGAAGGAAATGAAGATTAAGACTGGGATTAATTGATTTGATTAGCTACAATTGAGGACTCTTATCTAAACAGACATTTTGGCTCCCTTTATGGTTAACAGAGAGGAAAATGTATTTCTGCAATTGTGCTCTGGAAGGTACATTTCTTTTTGTTGGCTCTAGTGGCAGCTTGCATATTTACTTCAGGAGAAGTGACTAATATTTAGCTAGATAACATTACTGATATTATTTTCACCCTTAGAGACTAGGATTTGGTGTCAAATTTAATTTCCATGCTTTTTTTATGTCTGTGCTTTAAGTCCCATATGTATGATGAACAGCTTTACAGTTATTGATTATGAACATGTTCATAAAATGATAAGAATTCTCAGATTAAATATTGATGGAAGACATCTAAACATCTAGAAAACATCTAGATAAATACACTTACTAATGAAAGATAAGAAAGAAATTAAATTACAGGAAATAGCTGATAAGCATCTGAAAAATACGATGTTTAAGTTTTATCCAGTAATCTGATGCCACAGTGATGTGTTCATAAATGCCTAGAGAGATAAATAAAATGGGTTTGTTATTGACACATTTTCCAGTGAGAGAGAGTCTCTGAACTGCAGATTTCTAGCACACATAAAAGGCAAGCTTGTAGTTTCCCAGACTGATGCTACTACAGTGTAACAGCTGCGTTGCTTGTTTAGTATATGCATATGCATTTATGCTTGGTTTGTATCTATTGTTTAGTATGGCTGGTTTCCTGAAATGGCAGAGGATTTAGATAAGCAGTAGAAAACTGCAAGGCCACTTTCTGAAGTTGTACAGCATTTGTACAATAGATCGGATAATAAATCTAGCTGTAGTAAAAGACAGAATTCCTCAAAATTTTATGGGAAAGCACATATGGGAAAAGGGAAGCAAGCATTGCGCCTGCTACTGTGAACTATAACTTCTACAGTGGTCAGCCCCAGATGCCCAGAATCATGAGTCGGAACCCAGGAAACCATTAATTAGTTAGAACAGCCAGGGTTTTAATCTTATTTTTATTAGATTTCCTCTAGAAGAACCACATATTTCATTTTCAAATTAAAGTTCAAATACATGAAAAATTCAACTTCATTTGATGCTTGGAAAAGAATTTATGTTTTCTTCTCACTCTCTGGAATGGAAAACTTTTACTTTTTCCCTTAGCATGTTTGTTCCTATCACTCAGTGTTTTAAACTACAGCCTCTGTTGCACTTCTGTTATCAGGTATTACATAGACTTAATCAGCTCAGGTAACAAAAATATTTTGCAGACCACCAGTGCCTGCGCAAGGACACTGGCAGAAAAGGACTACTCAAGA
This sequence comes from Tringa solitaria, assembly GCA_026413425.1. Lineage (NCBI taxonomy): Eukaryota > Metazoa > Chordata > Aves > Charadriiformes > Scolopacidae > Tringa > Tringa solitaria. The sequence continues at coordinate 16,694,903 of JAOXJM010000052.1, read as the reverse complement.
ATAGGAATATTTGGCAACGTAGTTCACTAGAATCAGTATCAGGTCACAAGATGGAATGGGTTTTGAATAGTCAGGAGAAAGAAGTGTTTGGTTAGGCCAATGTGTTGTTACAACCTGTTCACCCATACCATTGTCTCCTCTTTCATTTCCCTTTTCTTTCCTTCTTCATTCTGTCTGCTTACCAAATTTCCCTGCATGTCCCTCATCATATTTCCCACACATCATTCTTCTGTGCTTGCCCAACTTCTTGTCTTGCTGCATTTCCTGGTCTCTAACATTTACCTGTTTGTTTACAGCATCTGTCATATTAACCTGTCTTTTTCTGGATATTTACCTAGACCTTCACACTGTGTCTTCCAAAATTATGTAGGACAGTAATCTTTTTTCCTACTAGCTTTGCTTCTGTTATACCAGCAAGAATGAGCATCATGCTTATTGGTACAAGTCTTCTTGCTGCATGCAGAAGACAGGACTTTTAGGAAATGGCACTATTTTTAACTGAGACCTCAAAAGTCATGAACAAAGAGCTAAAAACATGACAGTGATTTTAAAATTAAGAGTTTAAATCCTATTATTCAGAAATCTGATTTACTTTTTAACCTTTGAAGTTTAACTGTTTATGCGGCTTGTAGACATAATAACTTTCAGAATGACAACATGGAACTGCTGAAGGGAGATCAGTGGAGCACAGCTCTCATTGCCTTTATCATCTCTGTTATCTCTGTTGTACAGCCAGGTGGACTACTGTGTCCCACAACATTTTGAGATTCCTAGATGTGTGTTGTATTGGTTAATATAGAATATACTTTGAAATAGATTCTGTTTGATAGTTTTAAAAGTGAAAATGAGTGTTCTCAATTATAATAATGCAATTGCATTGAATTGTTCAAGGGCAAATTATTTCAACCTGTAGTATCAAGTTTAAACTAGGAGTAGGTGACTGTTCTTATTCTGTATTCTGAGAAGATATGTTATCTTCAGTGGTAGTCTCAAACTGTGTCTGTAGGAATTTTCTGAAATGGAAAGAAATGCAAATATTGTAGATCCTAGTCCTGAAAGACAGCTTTTGAGCATAAATAAATTAATTTGCAGAAACGGAATATTTTTAAAATATGATCACAGTAGCTGTAGAGAAATAAAGATCCTGACTGAGCTTTACAACTGGAATTCAAGTTTGCATTTTGGGTTTTCTTTTACTAGCTTTAGATCTTATCCTCTGATGGAGTCCAGATCTGCGTAACCTACAGAGCCACACAAATAATGAAATGATAATGAAAGAACAAGGAAATTGTGAGAGTATTCAGCAGAATACACATCTTGGAGAAATTACATTAGAGAAGATTCTAACAGTCAATATTCCGAGGGCATCAATAGTGTTTTGAGGTCTATAATGTACTAAATTTGAAAAAAACCATAGACAGGATCCATAATGATGGCTTGATTTTGAATATTCTCAAATGCTTTCTGGAAGGTTCAAACAATGAAAATTGCTATCACTACACTATATTGCAAGAGTCAATATAAGTGATGGGATTGTATTTTTCCTTCAGTAATAATAAATGTGCCAAAGATCCTATATAAAACCCCCAGTGAATTAAAAATCTGGTAAGAGTGTATTTAATATTTTAGTAGGTGTATCATTTATGGAGCACTCTTTCTGCTTTAAGTCATTATATAACATTTCTTTCCTGATAGAATTCAGGAGCCAGATTATATTCTAATAGAAATAATTAATTTTTAAGTAGGTGTATAATGTACTCTTTTTTCTACTACTCCCCCTTCCAAACTGAAATAATGCTTTTGTCTTGTATCTTCTGAAGCATTCTTTACAGTTCATTTAAAGAAAAAAAAATAATGGGGAAATATCATTTGGATGTATCTGTTATGAAAAAAGTAATATTTTCTGATTTCCTTGCAATCAGTGTTTTGTGGCAGAATAACATGAAAATTTTCTCACAAAATTCTATGGACTTTGGTGTGTAAAAGCATACCTTCTGTACCAATAATTTTGACTGCATAGTGGCATGCACAGAAAGCCTGGCTTTACCACCTAAGTTTAGGAACTCAGCAGTTAAAACTCCCTGAAGATGAGTCAGGAATGATGCTGCAGCCATTACCTGACATCACAAGTAGGTATTATACTACAGTACCAGTTAGCAGGAATAAAAAAGTTGCAAATAGTATTACATCGCTTGAGGATGTAGGTAATTGTACATGCAAACTTTTATGCAAGGCTAAACTTGAGTGTACTAGCACAGAGTACCTATCTTGTATTCTAGGAGTCCAAATCCAATTATAAATATTTCATCTCAACTTCCCTATATTTCAGACATTTTTCTTCAAAACTAGTACCAATGCTTCTTTTAATTCATGTTTTAAAGCACATGTATTTAAATGCAAGATTGAAACATAAAAGGGTATAACTAAAGGTACAGATTTCCTTAAAAAAAGTCTCGGTTGTTCTTTGAAGTAAGATCTTGCAGCAAAATCTTTAAGTAGAACTCTTGTCATGTTTCCACTGAAGGCAATGCAGATTTTCCAACTTATTCAGTGGAAGCAGGATAAAATCCTTCATCATAGATGAGAGCATTGGAAGGGATTTCTTGAGTCACTCATGCCAAACTCCTAAGTCCTGAACAGAACTGTTCTTTCCCCAGGATTTTATCTAGTCAGCTGTTAAATGCCTTCCTTAATAAAGACACCCAAGGATGCAGTGTTAGCCATTACTTGAATTTTCCAAATATTTTAGAATTTCTTCCAAATTTCTTTGTTTGCCTCAAGAATGCTATTCCTCTCTTCCATCTACCCACTACAACATCAGTTTCTGCCTTGTTCATTATTTTCCATGCATTCCTCTGAATCCTGACAATCTCTCCTCATTATGAATGTTGTAGTCAGGAAGACAAGGAATTGCTCTTCATTATTTCTTTGAGGGCTAGAGATTCCTTTTCCTGGGATTTGTTACATCCATTGCTGCCTTGAGAATTAGGAACACACAATCAGAAGAAAACTACAATTATTCCACACAAGAAGCAAAATGAATTTAGGAGGTGTAAGAATGATAGCCTAATCATTAGAGAGCTCCACCAAAGCTGAATAAAGAACTCTGGTATTTGCCTCACTTCCAAACATGCTGCATGGGATCCCCAGAAGAGGCTGAGGAAGGGCTACTGCATGTCAGCTTTCCCACTGCACACCTGCCAAGAGCTGAATGGCAAGAGGAAATGAAAATAAAAAAAGAGTGGTAGACCTCCAGTCCTACCCCTCTACCCCTCCAAACTTCAGGAAGCATCTCTAACCACTGCAACACAAAGCCATTTCTTGTGAGTGCTACAATGACTGTGTTCTGTCATTCATCCTTTTGATGTTTTCCTTCCAATCTGACCAACTAGTCCCACAGAGCACAACTTTGAAGGCAGGTACATCTTCAGACAGCCTCCCCTCCACCCCCAGGGGCATCACATGTTCCCTAGGGGTGACACCTATTCAAGCTGAGAGCAATTTCAACCAAAGTTGCTAATTAACCTAGCAGACAAAAAGCACAGAGTGTATTGATGAGTTGTGGGGGGAGTTCTGTTTTGTCTGTTAGGGTTTTTTGGTTAAATTCTGGCTGCTCAACTAGAGGAGTGCTTTAGGCTCTCAATAAGAGGTAACTAGTAGCATCTTTATGTAGTCCTCATACCTAAATTATGGGGAGGATGAGAAATTTGGACACTTATGCTCGGTTTTTCATTGTGCTAGCTCTGGGCTGTTCCCCCACTAATGTGGAGGGCTGTGACTTATGTATTATATAGGAAATTTGGCACCTAACATTTTACAGCTGAGGTATTTAAACAGATCAGGCTCTGTAGGTACTTAACTCTTTTTTAGTCTAATATTTAGAGGTTGTCTTCTGGGGTCTGGTTGTAAGAGAAAGGCCACCTACTCTGATCTGAGAGAAGCAGCATTCAGTTTTTGTTACTGCTTGTGTAGACCATCCACCACAATAATTTTGTATAATAATATATATAAAGGATGCTCTTCCCTTTTTTGGTGGCACAAAGGTACTCTTTCATGCTTACCTACCTCCTTGAGATACAGAACTCAGGAAGTAAGTTGAGTTTACTATTTGGGGTCTGTTTGTCAAACAAAGCTACAACATGCAGAGAAATCTGTTCTCTGGGATACTGGAAAACAAAGAAATGAATAAACAGGTAAGTCTATATTCTTCACTGTCTGAGTGATTTTTCAGTTTGGTGTCAAAGCCAACAAAACATTTTGAGTGTTTAAATGCTTTCAAGCTAAATGCCTTGAAATGCGTATATGTACATGTAATTTTTTTGTGCAGTAATGCTGAATTCCTGTTAAGTTGATTCTGGGTTATGCTAAATGCTTTGGGTTTTTCCTTGCAATTGCAGAAAAATTTTTAATTTAAGTATAGCTATATTTAGTGTTGAATTATTGCTTTGCTAAAAGAAGTTAACGTATCTCAGTTTTTAAAGTTTCTAAATGGACAGTTTTCCAGTATGGGCTTTTCTTTAGCTTAACTATTAAGTCTAAAACTGGATTTTTCTACAAAGCTTATGCAAAAAAAAAACCCCAAACCCAACCCTTTTATTCATTCTTTACTTTAAATAGAACTTTCTATCAGGCTGTTCCTAGAGTTCAATTTGTGGCTGTTCAGTACTTTGCAGTAACTGCAGAACTTCTTCCTGTTTTTGTATTTCAGTGTTGGTTTTTTTGTCCCTTGTCTTCCTCATATTTCACTTTCTCCTTCGTTTCTAGTGCTATACCCCTAATGGCACACTGTCTTGATAGGGGACACAGACCCATCTATCATACTGTGGGACGCAGTTGGTAAATAAGTGGCCATATTTTTCTACCACTTGAAGCAAAATTATTGGTTGCTTGTGCTGCTATTCATGTATCTAACAAATAGCTCAATGGGCTGGAGTAAAGCAAACTGTAGGGCAGAGACTTTTGGCTTGCACTAAAAGGTGTAAACCAGAATTGGTCTGATAGAGAAGGCAAAAAATAATTATGGGCAGGATTCAGCTCACTGTCAGTGCTTGGTGCCATGAAGATTTTTTCCTGAAGGTGCTGCCTGTTGATCTTTTGTAACATCTGAAATCCCACTTTCTTCTAATTATTGCTATTTCACAGTGCTGAAGATGCCTAAATCCATATCCAAAATGTCTAAGGTTAAAAAAAGGATATCATCAGCTTTCTGGATCCTATGAATAAGCTTTTTCTGTTTGAAGGTTGCCATAAATAATGCAAGACTAAATAGATAGTTTATTTACAATCATGAGGCATGCTTCCTTTGTTCATGAATGTTTTAATAATTCAAAAGCTCTGTCCTGATGGAGCACTAATCTCTTAACTGATCAAAAGAATATAATGAGCTGGTTATCCTCATGATGTGCAGATTATGTTCTGGGCAGGCAGAAGAACAGAACCAAAAGATAGATAAAACTAATTAGATACTGATTTTATTTGTGTAATGTTGCATTCTCCCGTACTTCATTTCTATTTTGATAGGCTTTTGTCTAATTCTTCAACTGTTGTGAACTGCACATTGGAAACAGCACAATAGTTTAAAGGAAGCTACTATAGAAGAGTCACCCACATAATGAGAAAAAATGTCATATTTTATAAGTTGATCATAATATATTGCATGGTGTTTCATGAGGTTTTTTTTTGAGAGATGTTGATAGAAATGCAACAAGCAAATGCATTCTTAGTGATGCTATGAAGCTCGTACCCTGTAATACTGTTAAACAACAATCTAGTTGATATCTGACAACGAAAACCATTGAATTTAAGTATTCTGTGATGGGTATTTCAGTTTCAACTGATTTAGCTGAAGTGTCTTTACTATGTGCAAGAGACTTCAAGATCAGAAAAAGGGCATATTATCAAATAAATACTTTATCACAGATTTAAAATAAATGCAAGGCAGATGAGAATTAAGAGATCCCAAGACTTCCCCGCCCAGGTGTTAGGGGCCCAGTGACTGGCTTAAGCCAAGAGTTTCTTCTTTACTTGCTTTCCTTCCAAGTATTAAGTCACTTGTGAAGATAGTGAGATGAAATAGCCTGTGTTCTTGAAATGTCATACAGTTAATTTATCTAATGAAATAGTTTGAAAGGGATACAAGGACGACTGTGATCTTCAGCTGCAGTCTTCCTGTGGAACTGAGATAATCTTGAAATGCAGTAAATGAAGCTTCTATCTCAAACTGTAAGGGTCAGTTGCCTGTTCTGTTGCAGGCCTGCAGCTCAACCTCCTTGGAGTATTTTTCACGTGATGTGCCATGATAAACAAATACTCAAGAATATGCAATCTTAGCAAAACCGGTTTGGGGTATTATACTGCTAGAATGTGTGATGTGCATAGAGTATGTTTGAGTCAAAACAGCCTGACGTTTAGGTATGTAATGACTGAGCTGTTGAGAAAGAGAATGACAAGAGAAATCATTGTACATGTAAGTGTATACCATTAAACTAGTGGGTACTTCTTATCAGTGGACAACGCAGAAAGCTATACATGAAAGTGACACGCAATATTGTGAAACTTAATAAAAGAAGATTAGAACTAGACAGGCAAACTGAAATTGCAGTACAATGACAGCATTCAGAGAAAACTTGAGAGGCTTTTTTCATAGTCTGTTTTTCAAAGTCACAGAGAAAAAGCAAAATAAAAATCTCAAGATCATTTAAACTAAAATTAGATAACATGGCTGGATTCACAAGGCTCCACAGTCTAACACCCTTGAATGTTATACAAAACAAGCATGGAAAATAAGCAAATTAAATCTCTTTCACTGTGGGCATTTCTTTCTTTTGAAAACAGTAAACTCCCGAAGTGTCATGCAGCGTCTGTCTGCCCAGAGAGGAACCTAACGTGCACATTGTGAGGATAATCAGCTCATGATAGTCGTTCCCTTAACAAGTCAGCCTCTGGCTACTTCATGAGATGCTGTTACATTATTATTTTACTGTACAGTTATGGAGCAGATGACACTTCGTTCAGCACATTTTCTGAGCTTTGTCAGCACTTGAGATCAAGTGCCTAATCATAAATATGCAACTAGACCCATGCTAAGCTGGCACTTGAATTTATACTCACCATAAAGCATAGCTCCTCCAGTTTCATGCAGAAAGCGGAATCGATGGTTTTTAAACAACCAAATTGTTAATATTGTAAGAATGAGTAGAAAGTTAAAGACTAGCAACTCCACAGCTCCCTCATGATAAAACTGATCTTCATCTTTCACTGATACATATTTCTTCAACTTCTCCATTTCATCCCCTTTATGGAAAATATGTGCAAAATAAAACTAAAAGAAAAAACCAAAGCCACAGGAAGGGAAGTGTTATCACCTCTGGTACAAAAACGTCCAGATACTACAGAAATTCAGAGCAAGCACATCTGTTTCATTTGCAGCCTCAGGGTAAAGTGCCCCAGCTCAGAATTCAGCTGGGTTCTAGTTACAGCTTCCTGCTTCTCTCTTAAAGCTGCCCTGTCTCATTTTTAATGTTACAGTTGCATCGCTGCACTGCGCTTGCTCCAGATGCACAAATCGCCTCCAGGGCTCAGGCTCTCTCAATTTCTAACATTTTGTCGTAAAACTTAGTCTGTGTTCATAATATCTGTCCCTGTAGTTTGCAGCGTAATCTGAATCCTAAAAAAATCATATTTTGTCGTGATAATTTAAGATGGAAAAAATGATGTTAAAAGACTGGTATAGCGACCTTCACTACGTTAAGCTAACAATATTTCCTCTTTCCCACTTTTAAATGTGATGTAAAATAAAGCTGGCACTTTACTATGGTGCAAAGACAGAAGAAGAAAACAAAGCAATCAATAAGGATTTCAAGATTTAGGCCTTGAACTTGTATTGATCCTGCAGAAACAGTGAAAGATCTCTGTAAAAGCAAGGGTCCGATTACCTAGAAATAAAAGCACTTTTAAAACCCTATCAAACTGAAAAAAATGCAGTGGACTTTACTTTCCATCATTTCTGCTGTTTGCATGCTTTTATTTACATTACTCAGTTAAGCCCGTAAAATGGTAGAAATTGTCTTACAGCTAAACTTATGGGATCTTTCATGTCCAAGCCCAAGGGCACGATATATGGAATTCACCAGTATGATACATGTAAACTCATCTTTATCAGAAAAAAACCCAACTCTGATTCTGCTTCTCATTAAAATAAGGCCAATCTTCTCACATTTTTTTTTTGTCACAATCTCATAAAACTAATTTCTGAAAAACATTTTGGGCCAAACTGTAAAGAATCCGTTCCAAGTCGGGTATTTTTCAAAGGTGAATAAAATAGAAATAAATAGATTACTCTCAATAATTCCAGGGCTGTAGCTAATAAATAGTATGAGTGTTCCGAAGGAGGTGCTGTTGATTCAATCTACACTGTTTTAAAATAATTTTTGCTTGGCAATTGTGTCCTCGTGTTAACTAATTTCATCATATTTTTCAGGTTTTAATTTTTTTTCACTTTGTATGGAAAGCAGTTTCCTTCTGGTTGTTTTTTTTTAATTAATCCCTGATTGTCTCTTTCTTTTTGTAATTTTACCTGATAATTTGCAAATTTAGACAGGATTATTTAAGTCAAAACTCTACTTCTGAGCTGATTATCAATGGAGTCTCTGTGAGATGAAAGTTGGCAAAAACCAGCTGATACTTCCCAAGTTAATGAACCATACAACTCAATTTCAAATAAGGATAAAACTTTGATGTTAACCTGTACTTGTTGAGAATTATTTACTACTGTATTTTGAATGACAAAATACTGTATAAAGGAATTAGGTGTAGCAATTTCATCACACAACTGCTGCAACTCTTATTTGAAAATGTTAGTCACATAGCTAAGGCTTATAACTTTTATAAAGGAGAAAAATAAAAATGGAGACTTGATTTGGATATCATATTCACAGCTTAGAAACAATGTTTTGAGACTGATCATCCATCTCCAATGTGGCAGTATCAAAAGCAAAACAAAAATAATTTCACAATAATCACAGTCAGTATCTATCACAATGTAAAAGAAAGATTTACTTACTATGAAAACCAGAGTTCTTTGCTACCTTTGTGAAACAGGTACTTGGCAAGCACTTACGATAAAACTAATGGAAAAGGAGCACAAAACAGTGAAAGGAGGTAATTTTAAACCAAGAATCTCAGTGATTAGACTATTCACCACAGATTTGGAAAAACAGGTTCAATTCCCTTTTCTATTTGAATTTACACAAACCCATATTTCTCACCAGACAATAAGGAGTTCCTCAGTCTTACTGCCAGAGC
>JAOXJM010000052.1:16657545-16683106 GCA_026413425.1 Tringa solitaria | reverse complement strand
GGGGTTGGAACTCAATGATCTTTAAGGTCCCTTCCAACTCTAACCATTCTGTGATGCTGTGCCATTCTAAAAAATGAATGCAGGTTTGCATCAGTCGACATCTTTTCCACATACTGAGTTAATCTTGCATTTTTGGGGAAGGAGATAATATAGACTCATAAATGAACTTATTGCCACTACTAGCATTCATGAATCTACTAAAGAATCAGGCCACGTTGAAGCAGTATAAGATTATCCACAGGTAGATCTTGGAATAAATTCTCATGCAGTGCTAGTGAGTAGAAAGCTGATGTTGCAGACTTTTGTAGTGACTGAGTAGTAGACTGAAACATCCAAGTATTCATCAGGTGATCTGTGCTAAGGGCCTGGGCTCAAAGAGAACACTTTATTTTTATTGTTTTTTAAATACAGAGAAAAATCTCACTGTGTATATACCTGAAAAACGTCACGTGTCTCTCAACATGGTGGTTTTCTATTTGACAACACGTTTGCCAAAGTGACCATTTTCTTTCTTTCTAATTTAATGTCATAATTCATTCCCTATGAAGTAGTGCTACAAAAATAGAGGTAGCATGGGGTTTTTTCCTACAAAACACAGGATACTTGGTTTTAGTTAACTGCTGCAATCTACCTACATCTGTAGAATACCTTTGACTTAGCTTGATTCCTTACAGAGAGTACACTGCTGTCTAATTGTAGGATTAGGAATAGCAACATTTGCCTCATTCACAAGGCTTTTCAAGTATTCATTACTACTTGTAAATGGTGTGAGATCACTGAGTGAAAAGTGCTATCTGAATAAAAGGTAATCTTATTAACAGCTGTTGACATTCATTTAGTTACTTTAAATTTCCTTTGCAAATAGGAACTGGTGCCTATTTCATATTCCTTCTGTATCAGATAAGGCATTTGAAAAATATCCTAATGGCTGAGGACATAGAGAAGCAAAATTCCCGTATCTGAGTTTTAACTTACTCCTATATTCTGAGTGGGTGAGATGTTCAGCTGCAGCAATCCACGTAACAGTTCACTACTATATTATTGCTATACGCTATCTGAAATATCAAAAAAATGAAGCTATGATGATTAAGGCAAGCTAACTATCTGATGCAACATGTTTGTAAGTGGTTATTTTATACATACATTACTGGAAGAAATATACTTTAAGCAGATACCTCTTGAGCTGAATTAAATCAAATCACCTCTCTAGTGTTTCTTCAGGAATGTTTTGCTAAGTAAAGTCCTAGAAAAAGGGACAACTCTAGGTAGATGGGAAAGATGGGAAGCAGCTCTACTAAAAAAAAAAAAAAGAGTTTTCTGTGAAAAATACACCTTAACAGCATGTGAAGATCTCATTTGGGAAAATGTTGGCAATATGACCAGACAATCTGTTTGATTCTTTCTGTCCTCAGGCCTTTCTGCGTTCTTATATTATAACCACATTTTCAGTGATTATATATTACCCAGCCCCCTCATCAATTTCCAAATCTAACTGGAGTAACCTCTCTCCAAGTTTTGGTTGGTTTGCAGGTCAGATAGAACAAAGTTTTGCAGCAGCTGCATCATAACTGCAATATTGTTAACAGATGATAAATCAAGAAGGAAAGGATCTGGATGAAATAAAGTTGCATTTTGGTTTTCAGAACCGGCTACTAGGTGAATGAAGAAAGTTTTCACAGGGAAGATATTTCAAATATTACTTCAGAGACCAAGAATAACTTAAAGGCCAAAATAAGTGAAGTTTCTGTTGGAAGGTCAAGTAATTCTTTTAATACTGTGCTCTTACTACAAAGAATATTTGCTTCATCTCCCTTAGCATGTAATTTTTACAAACCAAAAGGTAGTTTCCTTATTTTCTGTGTTCACCTTATGAAGTCTACTTTATGAATTTCACAGAACAATAATCCTTTCTTGCCTTAGTTCGGCAGATGTAGAAGTCTGCTCTTAGAGGAACTATCAAGATTGAATAGAAAGCAAGAGTAGTCTTGTAAATGAGTAGAGGGATTCTCATCTTGGAAAACAGAAAGTCAGAAAGGAGCACAATTTAAAAATTGTAATTAATGATAATAATCATAGTGGGAATTCCAAGCAAAGACACAATGCTTTAGTAACACTGGCAGTTATGCAAGCATAGGAAAAGTACAGCCAAAAGTAAAAATAAACATTGAAAACAAGTGCATCTATATATGTAAATAATAAACCAAGCAAAACCAACTCTGAAACTGAGAAATCAGCCACGTTGCCAGTGCACAGATAAGAAATGCTCCGTCACAGTTTGCTTGCCTAAAATCCCCAGACAGACTGGAACAGGATTAGTGGGATCACAACTGGTTATCCTTCTCTAATCCATTCCAGCCAGGAAGATCTGCCTTGCTAGCTCCTGTTCTGATATACAACTGCCTGTGAAATACTGTGAGCTAAGGCCACTAAGCCCTTGGTGGTGGGGTGTCAGTTTATAACTGCCAGGCCTCAACGCATTTTGAAATCCGTTCTTCTGCTCAGGAGAGCCTTCCTATGAAATCGGTTTATTTGCTGGTTGCTATTGATCCTGTCTTCTCTCTTTTTTTTTTTTTTTTTTTTTCCCTGAGGTCAGACTCTGGTTTTACTATTGCTTATTTGGTATTGCTGGTATTCTATCTACATGGCTCACAAAGTCTCTAGTGACAGAAATAACAGTCCAGATAATCCATATATCTATTATATTACAGTTATTACTCTTAGCCAAAAAATAGCTCTAAAAATAATTTCTGCTTAAGGGAATACACCTTTCTATCTGGAAAGCAAAGTCTATTTTTTAAAAAACTCAAAATACAATAATAATTATAAGTATACATTGAATTGAGTGGAACTGGAATTTTAATCTCCCAAGAGAGTTATGATATTTCTGCTCATATGTCACTATCTCCAGGCATTGTATCAACACAGAAAAATCTTTTCTCCCTTTTGAGCACCAATGAATTGAATGCACCTTGTGATGCTCAACTTACTGTAATCACCATGCAGGAACCAACATTTACAGACCAATTTTACTTAAGTGATAGCTGAAATGCTCATGTGCATTTTTTCTCTCTGAGAAGACAGAAATGCCAGGACTCCCAAAGAAATTAAAGCCCTGAAAGACAAAACTGTTTGCTTATATGAGTTATCAAAGTGCAGTTGATCTGATCTGTTTTGTGCAGTTTTAGCCAACAGATACAGAACTAAGATGAATTCTTATGAAATTCTGAGAAACTGGTATTACCTATTTATACAATTTAAGTGAATCCACATTGTTAAATGTCAGGATCACGAAGGAGATATTTCCAAGTTTACTTCTGTGGGTTTAATTTTCAGCTTGAACTGCTGCCCTGTGGTATTTATTTATTTTCATATTTTAATAAACTGAAGAACAGTCTGGATAGCAAGATTTAACTTAAAGATGCCAATTGAAAAGATAATTTTTAAATTATAGTTTCCTGTTGGAAGACTACTCTGAGGAGGTAAAAAGGGGAGATGGATTAACTGTGAAATGTAATGTTCATCCACTGAAATCTCAGCACACATAATGGTTGATTTGCTGCTTAGTCCATTTTTGGAAGGACTGTAGCACACCGACTCATGTTCAACTTGTGGAACCATGAACTTGTGCATATTCACTGGTTTAAGTTTAGTTTCTTATCCAGCGGGTAATGCATTGGTCCCACAGACTCTGCTGCAGGCTGGCAGGTGTGAAGCCAAACCTTGCCAGTAAAAACTGAGGCAAAAAAGCAATTGAAAACCTTTGTCTTTTCCATGTCCCTTGTCACTAGTTTCTCTGCCCCACTGAGCCACGGGTCTGTATTTTCAATAGACACTTTTGCTGCCAATAGAATTATAGAAGCCCTTTTCCTTACATCCCTAGCAAGTTTCAACTCCAAATGCTTAAGCAGTTGTATGCACAGGCAATGTCTCTGTATTCCTCCTGTGTTGCCAGTTCCTGCTTCCACCTTCTCTGTGCTTCCTTTTCCCATTTGAACTCAGCCAGGTGTTCCTTCTTCATCCACACTGCTTGCTTGACTTTCTGCATGTTGGGGTGTTCTTGTGCTTTGAGGATGCTATCTTTGAAGATCAATCAGCTCTCCTGGGCTCCTGACATTAACAATACCCTGCCGTCTCATATGAACAGTGATATCACATCACTGTTCTATTGTGTTGGGTGTACAGCAACTACAGACTGTCACACAGCAGCAAACAACCTGACTGCAGCTGACATTTAAATCTTAAAAAAAACCCACAACAAACAAACAAATACTTCCTGACAAAGTATATTGCTACAGTGTTTTTTCTCAGGTAGGTTGTTCAAATATATGTCACTTGCTAACTTCTGATATACAAATTACATTGCATCGTACTGTGTACTACTAAGGAAAGTGGGAAAAATACATGATTTAACTGCCTGTTGCATGACAAAGACTGTTCTTTCTCATAAATTGAATCTGAAAGTATATTCCACTAGAGGGCTCTCTTTACACATAAAATGAATATCTGACTTTCTATCAATTCTTCAGGTTAAAGACAGGGGTTTTGGTTCATATAAAAAATGTATTGTAGTGCACCGGTATATTGGATAAGACCCCTGTTTGGAATATATAGTTAGTTCTGTGACTTCATTTTCAGAGGAGGCATGCTGGTCCAAATGAATTATTTTTAGACTGTAAACATGAATATTTTGGATAACTCCAAATTAAACATCTCGCCCAAATTCACACCTCCCTGAGGTCAGTAGGAATCAGACTAAGCCAAAATTTTTATTTTATAGGTTCTTCCAATATCATTAAAGTATTTTTGGCAGGGATTTATGTTCACATAGGATGGCCTTTCTTACGTGAAGATAATGTGTGAATAATCCTACTGGTGAGCCTAAAAACTTATTTTACTAAAATAGACCTATGATGAGCAATACTGTTTTCATCTCTACCAGTATCCAAACAGCAGCTGTTCCTTTTTTCACTTGAACGCTGTTTAAAAGCTTGTAAATAAGAAATATTAAAAAGTTAAACATTGTTTCTACACAATTACACTGTGCTACCAGTAGAAGCATCTCAAGAACACAAGTTGCATTCTTCCATATTGAAGAGAAATAGGGCTAAATTCCTAAAGAAATGTATCAACAAGAATTGCAGGCAGGTGCCTTTGAAAAATCACAGTGGACTTAAACTCCGGTTAAGCAGGTTTAGCCCTGCTTCTCTCCAGTAGTAACAAGCCTTTCTTTATGAGAATTATGACCAAAACATAACTAATTTAGATCTGGGAATATCTGTCTGGGGGGTTGTATTGCTTCCCTTAGCCAACGGAAAACCTGAACCACTCCCTCTCATCCCCAGTCTAGCCCTTGGCCTGTGCTCTCTCTTCCTTTGTCATTGTCTGTGTAGGTTCTGGACAATCATTTCTCTTCGCTCCAAGCCGTGTTTTACCCTTATGTTGCTTTTGGTTCCAACCTTCTTAGTCACAGACCTCTTTTCTTCCAACTGACAGCTTTCAAATATTTTTCTCTTGTTCTCTGGAAACTCTAGTTGCTATAGAGACACCTGATGATTACAGAGACACTGACTACCTTTGTTAGAACCTCAGTTGCTATAGTGATGACTGTTGGCTATGGGTTCAATGAAATCTGCTACATGGTACATGCCCTTTTCCACAGCAACGCAGCTTGTAAAAGCTTCTTTTAATTGTTATGCTCAGTAATGAGACTGTGAGCCAAAATCTGTTCTAATTGAAGTCAGTGGGAGTTCTGCCATTAACTTCAGTGAGACCATAGTTTGGTCCTGAACTCCCATGTGCATAAATAACAAAAGGAATCTACTTTCAGCACAGGATATGGTTTCATTCAGTTTGTAACATCTGAACCTAGGAACAAAACTTGGATGCCTCTGACTATTTTACTAAAGACTAATTTAAATTATAATCTCTTTTGGAATATTACAGAAATATTACAGAAATATCTTTACTAAAAATATCATGGTCCTTGGTGAGGGGGTGTTTTCTTTTAAACAGAAGAACTGTAAAACAAAAACGTCATCTTTACAATACTTAGATAATTTGTTTTTCTTCAAGGAGAAATGTTTCCCTATTGTTGCTTTGTGGAAACAGTGACGAGAGTAAACATCTTCAGGGAAATATCTTCACATTGCAGAAGGGATATCCCTACTGAAAAGGTAGATACAATGCTGTTCTTCCAAAGGCCATTATTTCTTGGCAGCCTCAGTGAATTTTTTTGACATTATGGGAATGACCTCTAAAGAATGTCTTAAAGCCAACTTTGCCTTGGAGCTATTTCTGTTCTATTTAAGGTCTCCTGGAGATAGTTTTAAAACTGTGGGAATCCAATTCAAGTTCAAGTTGAGACTGGAAAGCAGTATATTCGATGTGTCCTTCCACTCATGTTTGTTTTGTTAGGTTATACCCAAATTATCATATATTATGTCTGTTGTAGTCACTTGCTCCTTCTTCTGGCAGCCTTTTTAGGAGCTCAGTAATGAGCTCCTGTCTGTCCACTGTTTTTGTGAAGCTATGTGGAAATCTGCTGTGAGTTTGTGTCAGCAGAATGGAAGTCCTTTCCCTTGATCCCCTTGATAAGGTCGAAGTTACTGGTAAGATTATGAAGTGTCTAATATTCAGCATGCTCAGAATAAAAACTTCAATGGCTGCTGCAAAATTAAAAAAACACCCTGAAGTCCTCTTACAGACTTCCATCATGCATGTTTTGCATGAAATTTTCTCATTTTAAGCAGTCAGAAATAGATGAAAGAAAATAATGAAACTACCTGAAAGGGCTACCATTGGTCCCTTTCTAAAGAATTAGGCCAAATGATGACAGTGGAGTTTTTCATTTGCTTAGGGAAAGTACAGAATGGAGAAACATTGCCATTGCAACAGAAAAACGGAAGTAATTAGTAAATTGCACCTTGTATCAGCACATATTTTGTAGAGATTTCTACCAGAATCACTCCCCAGGTACTATGAGACACATGTAGAACACTAGAATTCTGTATGTACTCCCATGTTTTTGGTGTGCTTACTGCTCTGTAGCATTTTTTTGGGCCCAGACCAAGACTCTGAAAGAATTCAGGCTCAGTTCTCTTTCCTTTCGCTTCATATAAATTCCTCAAAATCTGGCATTTCTTCTTGCTGCAGCAGTCATTTCTGTTTCTCTTTCTTCTGCTCTCCAAAGATAAGCTGTGGAAGACTCCCAGAATAAATCATAAAAAAAATAAAAATCCTTTCTTATGAATTCTGCTCTCCTCTGGTGATCAGTCTCATCTGATGATCACAATTCCTTTTAGGCATTTCGTTGTTTTGACACTAGCCTGTTAGGCAAACTGGTTCTTCTTGCTATTTAGGCATGCTAGATTTTCTGTCAATAGAGGCTCATGAATTGAAAACAACTGTCTATTGTGAATCCTGTGCAATTATCTTCTGGAATTTCTGATTGATATAGCATCATAAAATCAGAATGAAACAATAATTCAGGTTTGAAGGGACTTTGGGGAGTCCTCTGATCCAAAAATCTGAGCCAGCTTCGATCAGGCTCCAAACTGCTCAATGCCTTGCTGTTTTCTTTACCGGGTCTTTAACTTGCAGGTAGAGAAGAGAGAAAGGAGACAAGTACTGCATTCAAAATAAGTTAGCAGTTTGAGGAAGTTAGATACACAAAAAACATTTATAAAGTAGAGGAGAAATTCAAAAGTTATACATGAATCACATTGTATTCAAAGCACCATATAGTGACTCCTGCATTTTCATTCCTCTGTCAGTCAGGTCACGGAATAACAGTACAAGTCTTGTTTTTGTCGCTGAAGTTTCACTTTCTTAGGCACTGCATGAACATTTTCCACCAATCTGTTATGGGAGACACAAGAAACTGAAATACTGAAAATTCTTGGGAACTTCTAATTTTGGTGATATTTTTCCTGACTCTGTTTTGCAGGAAAAATGTTTATGAATTATGTACTGACAAATCTGCTCTATTTCCAAGGCATGTGAGTTATTTTGTCCTGTCTTCTAACATGCATGCACAATATATTTTTGGATTATTCACATGCTCTGCTTGGATGCCTAGAGCATTCTTGTATGATTAATGGAGAAACCATATTCTGGTATTTGAAAGAGATTATTAAGAATACTTGATCTGAAATAAACAACAAACAAACTTAAAGCTGTGTCTGCTGCTACTGAAGGGAGAAGAGATACTAATTCCCTGCTTGAGGATGTTCTTTTCATCCATGCCCCATATGAAAATTTACAGCAGTTCCGTGGAACTGGTAGGGAGTGGAGCTACAGGGGCTCACCGTCCTAGTGAACTAAAGGCTTGGAACAAAGCCAGGTTTGTGTGTCTTCAAATCACACATGTTCTTCTGGTGAGTGCTCCTTAAGTGCTTAACTGATTAACCAGTGTGCATCCAGGACACTGAGACTTCCATCAGTGTTCCTGTCTCTCACAGCTTAGGTGCTTCTTTGGAAAAACAAAGAGTATCTTCTCAACATCCTTCAGAATAAAAGCAAATAATTTCAGGAGAAATCTATTTCTATCTATTGCAGATAGAAAGTGGTAGAAAGTTATTCAAGATGAGCCTGCACTTGTGGTATTGCTGTTTTGTTCTCAGACTTGCAGTTAACAGTGTTCTTTATCCACCTTGTTGTCCCCTCTTTTGCCAGTCATCTTCCATCTCCACTGGATGCAGGCCAGGAGAAACAGTCGTTCTTTATAAGGCAACTTCAGCAAAAAGAAAGGAAAACGATGTTGAACTTAGATTTACTTATTGTTGTTGCTTGACTTTTCTCCTCTGGAGCACAGCTTGCGTTCTCCCATGAAGAATGTTCTCTCCACCATGTCTGACGGTCTAAATCTGGCAACACTCTACCTGCTGAGAACAGCCCTCCAGGTATACAAAAGCAAGCAAGATTGGTCCTCACCTACCAGATGTAAGATTCTCTAAAATGAGAAGAGCCATGAACAAGGCATTACTAGATCAATGTCTCACAGCAGTCCTTTTTTGGTTTGTTTTAGTATGATCAAACCCCAGAATTTCTATGCATCTACGTATCTGCCACTCCAAAGTGGAGTAAATTGAACTGGTCTTGGAAAAGAGGAAAAGTTGCAGCTTCCTGATGAGCTGGATTTTACTGGATTTTGAGACAAAACAGTCATAAAGATTCAGCACTCCTCTTGTTATTGCTTCCATCTTTATCCCATCTCTTAAATGTATAGAGAAATAGCCTATGAATGTAGTTCTTCATATATTCCATAATATTCCACATGGAAAAAACCAGGGCCTTTTGGTGGTGTTAAATGGGATATATTGCATCCTGAAATATGTTTGTCAGGTTGAGTTAACAGGCAGGCTTAAAGGTTTTCTTTGTGGCTCCGGAAGACTCTGCCAGCAGAGCACAAACTATTTTGAGTATTTGTTAAGTCCAGTTTTGAATGTGGCCTTTTGTTGGAAGACACTTTATGGGTGAGCAAAAAGTCAGTTATTGGCTCTGAAAGAAAGTAATTTCTTGGGTTACATTTGCATCTTGCATACTAATTAATTTTTAGTGGTTTTAAAAAGTAAAACTGAAAATACAGTTATCTAGCTTCATGAGTTGTTCCTTTATCTAGGAATTATGCATTTCAAAAATAACATTAAATATTTGGGATGTGGATATTGTAATGTTTTATAATGATACATATTTTTCATGTCCTAAGATGGTAGAAGAAAAGAGAGAGCATGTTAGTATTCTGATAATACAATGGGTCACATTTTCCCAAGGAAAATTCACATTTCAAAGTCTCCTCCTAAATCTCCCATAGAAATCAGTTCCATGGAATTTAATAATTCACATCTCGGGTAGAATTCTTTAGAAAAAAAAAAGGTCAGTAAAAATGTTTTAATATATTATTTAAAGTTATTGACTAATATGTCATTCATCATATCCCCAAAATGGAATATTGTACACTGAGAAATACCCTTTAGTGCACTGCTTTTTTTTAATAAAAAAGTGGGTCACATAGTTTTCATGTGATATTTCAAAAGATTTATGGCATCTTAAAAGGTATGGTAAGAGCACATCTTAAACTGAATTGCAGTCATAGTAGGCGAATATAGGAATATTTGCATACCAAATGGGAATTAGCAAATTTCTTGTCCTTCCTTAACATGTTTAGAATTTCTATTAAAACAATGATTTTGTGGAGAAAAATAGTATGATTTTTGATCTTGAAAGAACACTGTTGAGACAAATGTTCTCAAATTTATCACTCATTTGACATGAATGGGGAGGGACTCTACAACTAGCTAGCCAGATAAACAATATATTTTAAACAGAACTTTTGCTCTGGAATCAAATCTAAGGTAGGGTGATTAGTCATCTGCTCAGCCATAAATTACTGTTATTCTGCTTCAGCTTGGCTTTTTCTCTCTGTGCAATCTAAATCCAATGCAGACATTTGTTTTGCAGTTCATAAAGGTGATATTGCCATAAAACCAAGCAATTCAATACTTGTTACTTGTGTTCTGCTATTCTACCTGGACTCCCTATAAAAATGAATCCCATTTCAGATTTTTACATATGAATATAGACACTTTAGGCCTCTTTTTCTGAAAACACTAGCTAAAATGATTAAATAGAGTATATATTTTTTCCTAAGGAAGCACTGAAATTACTTTAAATTGTCCAAACATCTTCATGTAAGTGAGATAACATTTTCAAAAGTACTGTAAATAGTGGATTTTTGTTTCCAGCATTCATATTTGTAGGCAAAAATTACAAGCCATACCATTATTTGAGCTTCTGTTGCAAAACAAATAGAAGTCAATACAGTACTATTTAATGGGGGGAAAGAGATTTATTTCTTAAATAGTACTAGAAAATGTTGTTATTTGTAAATAGGATGTGCAATTGAAGAAAAGCTGCCAATAGCTATACAGCAGGTGCATCTTTTCTTTCAACTCTGCCCTCCATCTCAATCCCATTTGCGGAAAACAAATGTTTTTGTTCCCTGTGTACTAAAATTTAGAGTGGAAATCATGGGCCTCCAATTTTAAGTTAATTCCACAGTGCACAGAAGTTTCCATGGAAGAATGCTATTTCTAAAATTGCAGAATCACAGAAAGCTGGATCTTGCCAGTTATGCAGCCTAAACAGTGAAGTATTACAGTGGCATACCCAAAAATATCCATTCAGATATGGTATTTGTCACTTCCACAAAACTATGACATATGTTTGGAATCTTCTAGGAAATTAGAAAATCCCAGGCTACAATCAATGCTTTGGGTGATGTTTTCATTTGTCATGTAAATCTGCAGTAACAACTGTCTTTGCTTCAGTTTAAGACAGAGTAGGTAAATCAAAAACACATGAAATAGCTGTGTCTAATTTTTCAGAAGTGTTTTATAATCCTACAGTTGAACTGTAGGAGTACAAAATTATGGTTGTTAAATGCAAGTGTACACAATATTTTTGTGTAGCCCTACAGTGTGAAATGTATATTGACTCCACTGAACAATATTGTACCATAAATAGGTTGAAGGAGAGTCTTGTGTTAACCTGAACACTGAATAGTGTACTGAGGAAGATAAAATTAATACCATTTAGTGCCATTTGTACATAAGTGGAAAAAAATATGATAGAATCTTTGTGTTAGGAGGAATTTTTCAGAACTGCACACCTGGCTATTCAGCATATCTGAATACACGGTGCTCTTACTGTAAAATCTGCAGTCTTTTTTTCCTTTTTTCCCTGTCTGGGAAACAAGATTTTCATCAGTAATGGCAGTATCTAGCCAGACCTTTAAAAAACATTGAAAGAAAAAAACCTGTCACAGAGAGTTGGTTTACTGTCCTGTTCCTGCTGGAGACCTAAGGTTGAATTCTGAGTTGGGTCACAAATGAAAGAGTAATTTTATGCCAGTCACCATCTGTGCAGCATCACAACATCACCACACACTCTAGCATCATTCAGAATGGTATGAAATCAAAGTTGCAAAGACACGCAACCTTGCCTCTGTAGTGAGATGTACTGATAGTGCTGCTTGGGAACGCTTAAGCAGCACTACTGCATGATGGTTCATTCTGTTACTGCTTCACTTATTAAAAGCAGATTCTCATCTGTCTTGCATCTGAGGAAATGAGATCACAATTTGGCCCCATAGCAGTGAAATAATTCATTTGCTTCCTAATGTGTTACTCCATTAAGCACCAATATTCCAACCAGTCGCAGTTATAATTCCCGAGTTCTTGTTTTAATCCTGCTACACTTTCAAATATACTTCTAATGTTGCAGGATTTTTCTGCATGGAAATATAATTACATCTTTAAGTTGAAACCATGAAACATTGCATCTGGCAAAAGTGATTTTGATACCTACAGATAGATTGCATTAAGCTAACTTTGCTACTGAAAACTGACAGGGCTTACAATTATGCCTTCACTAGATCTGCAAAAGCAGAGCAGGGAAGCAGCATTTGTAAGACTGCTTTGTGCCAGATGGCACACCATGTCAGAAAAATCTATTTGAGCCCTTGTGTTCTTGCATTATAACCAGCAGATTGTCAGCTGGAGTAAAGTACAGAAAGTATGTAATTTAACTGACCTTGTCTCTGTAGGAATTGATTCAGAATCAGAGGATGAAACTATTGATGTTTTGACTTGGGAAGGCCATTTCCTTTTTTCTTCTCTCATACAAGATGTATCAGTGATTGATAAGGACTGCTGCAAACCTTGCTCTGAAATGTGAACAATTTGTGAACTTGAAAGATATGCCTTTTTAATAAAATAGCACTCTGTAATACTGCTTCTCAATCCCATGACTTCAGATATCTAGACGTAAGTTTATTTGGATTGCAAATTACAAAATAAAATGGGCTCTTCTTATTTTCATGGTTACATGCTACAAATCATGTATTTTCAGACTGTGATCCTGAAGTCAAGCTTCAGACACGTAATCAGACTGGTCTTTAATTGATCTGCAAACTTCCCTGGATAAACCACTTCAGTCTGAAGCCCCAAAGCATGTTGTCCCCTAAGACAGTGTGGCCAGTAAGCACCAACCTTGAGGTTCTTTCAATAACTCAGTTAATTTTAAAACATCAGTGCACTCACGGGCAACTAAAAACCCTCATGGCTGGGTAGGTAGGGGAGGGAAAAAAAGCAGCTCGCTCTCTCCCCACCAGCACAGCTTGCTTGGGTGCACGCTCTTTATTGCTTTATCTCGTAACGGAGAAAGATGCTCAGACTGTCTGTTATTATCATGGCTGCACTCTGGCAGAGTTCTGAGAGAGCCCTGTCTTGGATTCAGCAAAAGTTTGTTAAACCCAAGGTATTTCAAATGGAATATATCAGAATCAATGAACCAATGCTTTCTAACTATATAACCAGCAACATATAATTGTCTTTTATGGAACCCTATTAAAAAAAAAAAGTGAGGTCATCTGTCAAACGAGTAACTGACGTTTGTTCAAATGAAAATGAAATAAATAGTGCTACCTTAATTGTATCCCCTCACTTCTTCCAATGCTTTACTTTTTAAAAAGTCAGGCAGACTGTTGCTTTCTAGGAAATATAGGACACTTTTTTTTTCTTAATCTCACTTATTTCTGAGTAGAATAACACTGCAAACATTTTTAAGTTGTCTTTGAGCCTGGAAAATGTTCGATGCTAATGCAACTTATGAAATCAAACTGGAGGTGTAGCTGTCTCCTGAACAGATGGCAGGTAAATAGAAAAAATTCAGCTTTAAACTTACATCTTTCTGAGACCTTTCCAATACAAACAAAAAGTATTTATTAGGATACTCAGAAACTTCAAAATATATGTTACTGGTAATGCTTTGTTGTCCAAATGTTTCACCTTGTCAAGTAATTTTCCTTTCATTTTTGTTTTAGTAAGCAGTTAAAAAATAAGTAAGTAACAGCTTTTTAAAATACATTTGTTTGTTTTAAGTTTCTAGACCTTTTTGCTGTTAATGAAAGTCTAATCATGCAGTGAATTAATGAGTAGAAAAAAAAGTCAACCAACCTTCACCTCTGCACACTGTTATCCTGCAGACAAAGCCAGACTGAAGGATATTAATTACAACTAGCTTTGGGCTAAGTTTATACTTTCTAGATGTAATACTTAAACTGTAGTAAGTAAAAGAATTTAATGGGAGTTCTGAACATGGTGCACTTGCATGCCAAACCTTTATTTGAACACAGGTGATCACATTTTGTTCACTGTCACAGCACTGAGGTGTTTAATAGATATGATGCCAAAATTCTGTGTACTGTTTTGCTTTCTTTTACTCTTGTATATTTTATGGTCCCAAATTCATATTTTAAAAGACATTATTTTTTTGTCCCTAGTCCTTTAGTTCACATTTACTATAAGTGAATTAAAATGAAACCAGTTTTTCTTTTTCATTCTGTCTGTGGCTGTATTTTTATCTTTAGATCTGTGTTGCAATAGTGAATCTAAGCTTACTCATTTCTCTTGTTCTTCCCACTATGATAGATCTACAATTTGATTCAAATGCCAATTCCTCCACTTTTAGAATACTGTTTCTGTTTCTGTAAGAGTACATCTTTACACTCCTGCTCATTTTGAGTATTCTACTGTATCCATGTTATGCAAGAATAAACTATGCCCATGTAGCACTTTTGAGGTCCATTTAAAAAATATTTCTACTTATAGAAACTGAGCAAAACTTAGTATTGCTTCTGTAGACAACTGCATGTCGAAAGTTGTAAATGCACTGTAGGCCACCATAACAGCACTTGCAGAAGGAAAAGATTATTTCAAATAGCACTGAGTTTCAAGCTTGGCTAAAATCTTGCATTGGGATTCTACGCATCCTTTCAAGATGTTAATCTCCCAGTTTTTTCCTGACCATTCCAGCTTTAACAATGGTTGTGGCTTTGCTCCCCCTTTTTTTTTTTAAAGATACAAAGCCAGTAACTTCCCCCTTTTTGGTATCTTTGCCTGTTAACTTTCTGAAAGTTTGAGTCACGACTCACCACGATATTCGTTATTCTACTCATCTTTATTATGAGGTCTGTAAACATGTAGGCCTTGTTATAGTGTTCATCTGCAAAGGAGGGTAAGCACTATGTTTTTCCATATGTGAAACTGTTGGCTGAAGCAAAAGCTAACCACAACCGCATTTTAAGTTATGCTGACTAGACAGTAATTTGTTATATTAATTTCTCAACAAAGCTTCAGTAGAATTGCTAATCAGGTGACAGTACACATCAAATCCATTTTTCTACTTTGCAGTATGTCTAATATTGTGATATTAAAAAAACGGGTTGCATTTTCATGAGCTTGATAGTTTCACAGACCAGAAAGGATTATTAAATCATCCAGTCTGGTGTTTTACATATTGCAAACAATTAAATTTCAGTCAGTTACTCCTTTATGAAGCTAAATCTACTGCTTAATCAACCAACAGTTTATTCTGTGATTCTGAGTTGGAAAAAATCACAGAATCACAGATTAATTTAGGTTCCAAAGGATGTCTGAAGGTAATTAGGTTCATTTCCCTAATGAAAGTATGTGCAGCTTGGGGTGCCTCCAGCTAATTTCACAGGGCCTCAGTCCTGCCCTTCTAGGCTTGTTAACAATTTGTTATTAGACCTTGGTATGGTGGTGGAATGGTTCTGTGGTACTTCACAGGTAAACAGTAACAAACTATGCCTTCCTGCTCAGAGCTGACATCAGCTCTAAAAGAACAGTCTTTGGCTACAGTTAGTAGGTGCTGACTGTGACACAGAGTATTCTGCCTCGCAGCAAGATTTTCTTCCAAACTTGTAAAAGAGCAATGTTGAAATAGAATTCTGTTTCCAAGACAATTTGGTTGTTTTATTGAATTTTTAGGAATCCTCAGTGGTTTCTTGACTAAGAACTAAAAAAAAAAGAAAAAACTGCCAGCATAAGCCAATGTAAGATTGTTCTAGGGAATTACTTCCTTGCTGGGGATAAGGAAGAAGTTTGTATTCTGTTAGACAAATAGTTTAGGAAATTTGTTCCTAGGCTAAACTAATCACTGGGCAACCTGGAACTTTTTATAGCTCCTATATAATCATAGTGCTGATTCTGGACTAAATAACATTTTTAACAGTTATGAAAAAAATTTACATTCATTACAAAATTCTTTTTTGAATTGTATGTTTTGGGGAAGAGGTAGGCTAAATTCTTATGTGGTCAGATCTTTCTTTGAAAGCATGGCCCTTACAAGTTTTGTAAAAATCCCTATCTCCTGATGTGGTTTGTTATTCTCCAGGTTCTGTTTCTCTGAGTGTTCTCTTTCATATAAGAAAAATCAAATTAGTTTGGTTTTAGCCTCTGTTGTAAGATGTAAAAATCTCATTTCACTTTCTGGGGAATTTTTCTATTCCATAAAATTCCAAGCTTTATATAACAGTGTTAAAGCAGAGGAAAATCTCAACTCTCTTTAGTAGTCCTGTTCTCATTGAGTCAGTGAGCCTTCCACACCTTTAAAAAACCCTCTACTGTTTGTTGCTTTAACATAAGCTTCCTTTGTGCTCTCACTTATCAGATATAATATTATTTAAAATGAGTGGTTCACTTATCATTTACGCTTGAACCTGTAAGGAATTCATGGTGGTGCATCTGGAACACTGTGGTAGTTCTGACAACAATTGAGACATCTGTGACTTTAGTTCTGACCTAAGTGGGAGAAAACAAGGTGGGAAGAGTCCCCACAGGAAAAAAGTATTCCTAGTTATGGAGGGGCGGTGGATCACAGTAACACTTTCAGTGTTTAGTCCTTTACTTAGAAAGCGTAATCTTGACTGCAGCATTTGTCTAATTAGAAGCCAATTTCAGATCTTCACTTCCTTAGCAAAAATTCTTGAAATGGTGGAGTCCCTTGATTATAGTTATTTACAATAGAGTTTGTAGTGTATTACAGAAGCTCTACTTAAAGACATAATTATATTGGCAGTCCTATTAAAACCATTTGAAGACAAAAAGGTAAGTGGTACCTTAAGTTGTTCAATACTTGCTATTTTTATTATTTTGATAAACTTCTTGAGATTTAAGAGATTCCTTTAGGTTTAATCTTCATTGAGGAAATGAAGAAAAACCCCCAAAACTGCTGGGCCAACTCCCCAGACTTTTCAATTCGGCAGGCTCCAAAGTAAGAAGGTCTTTGGGTTGCTGTGGCTGTATTCACAAAGGGCACCACTACAGGCAGTGCTGCATACTACGTTTCAGCTCTTGACCCTCAAAGTGGAATCCAAAATCCTTTGTTAGGGCCTATACAATGCAAAGACAGCATGACAAGCAAGTAGCTTTCGCTAATAGATCCAAAAAGTCTGGCAGATGTGTCCTTCATCCTATTGAATTAAGCCATTCAGGTGACACTGGCAACAGACTGCTTATTGTTATTTTCAATTCTGAAGGGACTAAAGCTTGTAAGAGATGCTCAGTCCTTCTGAACACAGCAAAACTTCAAGCACATAAGTATTTTTGCCAACAAAATGTGTCTCCATGGTTAGATGGCATTGGAACTTTTCAAGATTTTGAAATGCTAAGGCTTGAACTTATCTACCAATTCTTGCATGTCTTCTACCTTTGCTACATCTAACCTTAATTTTCAAACATATTTATTGCCATATAGTATGTTCTGGTTTTATTCTTTGTATTTTTCTGTCCTTATTAAATCTTAATTCCAATTATCATAGTTTAGAATTTAGTTTTATATTTCCTGTTATGACCATTCTCATTAGCTGTCATAAATGGCTCTAGCACATAGTTATTGTATGACAGTAAAATTTACTTAATTTCTCTTTTCCTTTTGAATAGTTATTTCTTCATCTTCTGGATTGTTTGACAAGTATAGCATACTCAAAATACTTAGTTTCTTCCAAGATTTCTGTAATGTGTTTATCTGGCAAGATTCTGCTAGTGGAGAGGGCTGCAAGGGTGGTATGAACACACTTTAAGCTATATTCATAAAGGAATAAAAAAAACCCCTCAACTATTAAAAAAGTAGTGTCCTTGGTAGCAGCAATTTCTAAGTCAAGTTCTACATCTCATTACTGTGGTACTCTCAGAGTCAACAACTGTTTCTTTGTTTCTTCCAGTATGACTTAATACAAAATCACCAAGCTCATTAAAATTATGTTCCCTACTCTTGATAGTTAGCAAAATGCAGTTAAGAGAACTTCTATATCCTTTAGAAGCTTTGTCCCAGTGGCAGGAAACTTTCAATTAGATTTTAAAAAATATGTCAATAAATGGACGTGAAAGCAAGTGTTTAAGCCCTTCAGCTTACACTGAAGATCAAACGTTTAAAAATGCAATATTTTATAAACAGAATAATAAGGGACCTACTGTCAAACAGTTGATCTGCCAACAACTTTCAAATATTTGCATTTGTTTCATGTCTGAAAAACAAATATAGTAATATTAAATACCTTACTATTGTTTTATATTTTGAATGGCAATGCTCTTTACGGGGTATGGACATTTAAGGACAAG
The DNA here is from genome assembly GCA_026413425.1 of Tringa solitaria. Classification (NCBI taxonomy): domain Eukaryota; kingdom Metazoa; phylum Chordata; class Aves; order Charadriiformes; family Scolopacidae; genus Tringa; species Tringa solitaria. The sequence continues at coordinate 16,664,624 of JAOXJM010000052.1, read as the reverse complement.
CCTACTGGGCCAAACCAAATATCCATGGAGACCAATATCCTGTCGTTAACTTTATCCATGAAGTGGATGCCTAGGAAGAAGTAGGAATTTTGTCTAATACTTTTGTAGACCTTTTGCACCTGAGCAATCCTTTTCAGCTCAGGGACTTCCAAAGTCAGATACAGATTCTGTGTAGTTGGTTAGCCTCAGTGGTGCTTCTCTTTTGTGAAGCTGCCCAGTCTTCCTTAGAACCAATATAAACTCTGAGTGTCCGCAGTGACCTTCGGCAAGGAGTTCCACAGCTCTGTTACCCATTGCAGTACTCATTTTATTGCTCTGAAACAGGATCCTACCAGCTTAGTTTGTGGCTTTTTTATTTGGTTCTTGCAGTAGACATACCTAGCCTTTCCATTACACTTACCATCTTGTACTTTTATCATATCCCTCCATAATACCTTTTTTCTCAAACTGAAAACAGTTCAAGTTTACTTAATCGCTCATATAAGGAAGCTATATTTCTGATCATTCCTCAGCTTTTCTCTGAACCTTTTCCAGTCCTAGTTTACATGTTTTGATATGGCAGATAGAAGGACCAGCATGGTGAACCATAACACAAGAATTTATTTTGACCCCTTTCTATGCCAAGTAATATTCTACTTCTGTAAGCAATGCTAGACACTTCAATCTGACTTGTAATCTTTCTGTGTTATGTTTTCCCCATCCTTAGAGCAGGGATAACATAAAATACTTCTCTCATGAGACCATTAAGAAGATTAATGGAATTATGTTACTGACATAAAGAACATACTTCATACTTCCTCTGCCTGCTGGACCAAGAGACACACTGTTTAGCAAGTATCTAAATGGCATAGCAGAATGGCATAGCTTAGATCTAAAGACATCTCTGAAAATGTAAAATAGAGTACAGTGTAGAACCAGAGGACAACTGACTGGATTTTAGTTCTTAGAGTATGAGACATTAAAAAAATAAAAGTAAAAATAGGCCTGCTGAAACAGAAGCCCTAATTATATGTTCCTCCTGGAAAGGTTGGCAAGGGAGGAAAACTTCTTTGTAACTATCGATTATAGTTACTATAAAAATTGTTAAGTATTGATAATAAAGACTTTCTGAAACAATTACTGGAAAATCTCGTCTTCTGAATTTGACAAAACATATGGAAGGGGCTTTGTTGTGTTACCTTTGTGCAGTTATTTCTCATGGCATAAAATCACATTAAAGCTAGGCTTTTAGCTAATCTTCAACTCTTAAGACTGAAACTGAAAGACTACATAAACCTAATTCATAGATTGGCTTCATCTGACATTAGATGGGTAGCTTTTGAAATTCTGGTGTCTTTTTTCAGGTTAAGCACATAAAAATTGAAGGAGAGATATTATCATCTTTAACGTATATATGCAACATCAATGAAAACTAAGCAGCTGCTGTTGTGGATGACAGTTACCATAGCAATACATTCTCATAGTCACTTACGAGATTAATTTATAATAATAGCAGCTTTAGTAAAGAATGGAGAAGTTGCCAATAGCATTCATGTGGTTTCCTGTGTTACAGATTTTCAGTGTTTACAATAAGAACTTAATATTAACATATGGACAGTCACCACTGAAGGAACGTGATAAAGTAAATTAGAGAGTTGGTTTTCAGTTCCTTTCTTCCAATTTGAATAATTACTTCTCAATAATCCTTTGAAATCAGTAACATCAGACCCAGGACTGAACTAAAAGTCCACGCCGAAGTCCAATCAATGAGCTTCTATTAATTTTGCTGCAGTCTTATCAGCTTCATACTTACATAAAATAATACAAAAAGAAGAATAAATTTCATGGGTCCACTATTTCCATGCCATGAAAATTCTGATTACTTTCAGACTGATTAAAAAGACAAACCAACACTTAAACCCTCCCAGCAAACCTGAAAATCCACATTAAACAATGATATATTTAAATAAACACGTGTCAACTGCTATATAATACTTTCACATTGAACTAATTGAACAAAATCAAGCTTCACATAAAGCAAAATTCAACACTCTAAGACTAAGACTGAAACTGAAAGCCTAAATAAGCCTAACTCATAGATTGGCTTCATATTGCAGCAAAATTATGCACTGAAAGAAATGATCTTACATGTCTACGGTAAAACTTTTGTGTAAAGTTTGAAGATGACAACAAATCATTGTTTTCATTGAGAGATTTCAAAATTTCCACAAGAAACAAGTTAAACAGGCTTCATAGAAGGTGACCTTATTGTTGCACCGATATAAAGAACACACTGCATGATTCAGAACAAAAGCAGGTGTTGACTTTAAAGGACAAAAAGAATGACCATCCTTAATCTATGCTTGAAGATGTGAGGAAAGGGAAATGCGAACTTAAAAATACTTTTGCAGATATTTAAGTTCAGTGCTATCATAGAATCATAGAATGGTTTGGGCTGGAAGCGACCTTAAAGATCACCTAACCCCCCTGCCATGGGCAGGGACACCTCCCACTAGAGCAGGTTGCTCAAACCCCCATCCAGCTTGGCCTTGAACAGTTCTAGGGATGGGGCATCCACAACTTCTCTGGGTAACCTGGGCCAGTGTCTCAGCACCCTCACAGAAAAGAATTTCTTCCTGATATCTAATCTAAATCTTTCCTCTTTTAGTTTAAAACCGTTACCCCTTGTCCTACTGCTACGCTCCCTGATAGAGTCCCTCCCCATCTCTCCTGTAGGCCCACTTTCGGTATTGGGACACTGCTATAAGGTGTCCCCAGAGCCTTCTCTTCTCCGGGCTGAACAACCTCAACTCTCTCAGCCTGTCAAATAAATCAGCAAATGTTGCTATAATCAGATTTCATATCATGATGATAAAGCACATTTGCTAAGATGTTGATTGAGCAAAATAACTTGCAGCGTTATTTCCAAGAGTCAGTATTTCTGTGTTATGCTGCTATATGTACAACATGTTATGTGCACGAAATTCAACCCAATTAAAAATTTGATGATTATCTATTAAAAATGTAACCTTGTTGCTTTTTTTTTTTCATTTTTGCCTGCACTCTAAACAGAAATTAGTATTGCACATAGACAATTAAAACACCAATTTACTGGAACCGTTCATTGGTTAAAGAAGGATACCCCCTCCCGCTTCTCATCTGATAGATTAACCTAAACTACCTTTTAGGTGTTATTTTTCCAGAACCATAATGCTAATTTCATTTTGCCACACAGTAAGTGGTGGTACAACATAGTAAAATAGATTTGGAACCTGCAGAAGGTAAAACACAGAACAGGAGTTATGCTACGTGCCCTGAGACAGCTGCAAACAGTGTTCTTCTCTCTGGGATGGATGTTTGGCTAGACAGATAGTTTACAGAGTCCAACCATACATCCAGATTTCTTCACTTAGGTCTGAGGTGAATTTTAAAAAGATGTCTAAGGATATTGATTGTTTGTCACAATCTGTGGGTATCCCCCAATATTATAAGGTTAAATATTCAGGAATCTCAGGCATACCCACTGCAGCTATTCCTGTGAGACGTGCTTCTAACTATGTGTGTGCAGTCTAATGCATGTGAACAGAAACATCTAAACTCTTTGATTATAAAGGTGCAGAACTTAGAATTGTTCTTCCTGGCACATCTTTCAGACTTGCCTGTTTAAAGTGACAATGATCCCTGTTTTGAAAGTGACAAGGTGACTGTGATTGAATGTGGGAATGATTCTCTAGACAATTTTTTTTTTCAAAAAAAAAAAAAAAGATACTCCAGACTGTTTTGCAGTACTTGCATGGATTTTGAGATAACTGTCATTTTGGACAGCTGGTCATTCTCTAGTTTCAAATAGAAGAGCTCAGAGTGAAGTGCCCTAGCACACCAGTCTGTTATCAGACCTTTACATAGTGTTGCTGGATTATCTTTTCATTCTAAACTGTTAAAATTCTGGGTGGTTTTTTGCTTTCTCATTATGGAGAGAGAAGGCTTGGATCTATTCAAGTCTTCTTTCAAATCAATATACTAGATAATTTAATATAGTATAAGATGTCTCTGTAGCCATACAGTTTATGATTTTCATGAAGCCTCTCAATGTCTCTGAAAACAGGGGGAATATATTATGTCCACTTACATTATGGGTCTGCGGATAACTCCAATACAACATTGTTATGGGAGATGTAAAAAATCCATATATGGAGCCAGCAGTAATAGGTAACTGTTAGAATGACACTTCATAACATACAGCAAACTGAGACCCCATTGCTGAGCTACTGCAAAGAAGCCCTCTGTAACTAAACTAACTTGCTATACATTGGAGAACTTCCTGCCCTTGCACTCCACTGATGGTGTGTATTTTCATTCCAGTCACTGGAATCTTTGATGAATTACATTGTCATATATAACATAGTGTTCACAGGAAAACTACTGTTGTGTATTTTGAAGCTTAGTCAGAAGGCGGCAGCTCTAGAAAAACAGCAAATACAAATATTATAGTGCAGTATCTACTCAATTTTGCATTCCCCTTCACCTTGAAATGGATTCCTCTTTCTTCTTGAAATGGATTCCCCTTTCTTCTTGAAATGGATCATTCACAAATCATGCTTTTTAAGAGTTACAAGATACATCTGTCATTTTCACAGAACTAACAATTTTATTCAGTTGTTCTTCCACCTTTGCTTTTACTTACCAACTCTGCCTCAACTTATTTTTTCACTTCCAAGTCTTCCAAATGGAATCAGCTGCATCTTCATTTTTTTATGCAGTATTTGTAAATCTGTGAAACCAAATTACAGCCACATTGTAAAAAAAGGAAGTCTCCGCCTTTCTTTATCCCTCAGAAACAACCCCCAAAGTCTCCAATGAACACCAATAAAACCAGAAATAAAAGCAACTTTTATGTAACTCAGAACAAGTTTTCTGATCTATTTAGAAACAGCAGATGTATTTATTTATGGATTTGCAATGTCAAATGCTTTAAGAACACTACATTGTTGTTAGAAAACGTATTAGCTAAACTATTTAAAGGATTCTTTGTACTTTAAAATGGTAATTTCATCTAGTAAGGATTAAAATATTCTGTTCGTATTCAGGAGGATCAAGCTGTTTCCCTATAACTGAGCCAGTGAGAAAGCTTGAGAAATAAGCAATGTAGAAAATAAATGTTAATTCAATATATTTGTTTGTATTTGGATTTGTTAGTGACTTATTAAGTTACAGACTAAATATTGTTAGATGAAAAAATCACTACCAGCCTGTAAAGAAAACCAAACGTGTTTGGCTGGTGAGTTTGGAGTTTACTTCCAGCAAAAAAATCAGTTCATCTTTCAGGATCTATTATTATTTGAAATGTGCATCAAGCAGTGTATCCAGAAGTGAAGACCTGAATTAAGGAAGACTATATCTATTTTTTAAGTTTCTTTATTTTCTAATAAAATTAATGGCTTGTAGACTAGAACTTGCTGATTGGGTGATCTGAGCCTCCAAACAGCATTTAACAAGGCACGTTGAATGAGATATGGTCACGCTCCATATACACCAAGTGGTGCAAGTTCACTGTACATATTCAAGAGCTACAAAATCTCAGTATGATGAATTCTTTGAGCTGTTTTCATACAAATGTCAAAACACAGTACACAGAGAGGTAAGTACATGCTGATGTAAAAAGGCAGATGTAATAGTCTAGACACTAAGCACTTAAATATATATCATGGAAATGAAGTAACTGGAAATTATCCAGTCTGCTACACTTCTTCCCTCAATGATCATATCCCTTACTGTGCTTTTGAGACTAAACAGGCAATATGAAGGTTGTCTTTAATTTAAGAGTACAGGCTCAGTTTAAGAAAAGCAGTATTGAAAAAATTAGGACTTTCACCTTCTTAATCTCTTTTTTTTTTTTTCCGTTCTTTGTTAGTTTCACAGAATGGTTCTTGACATGTGGCCAGTGACATGGGCAGGGAGGGACTGCGAGGGCAGCCTGCACGGGACTCTGCCGCCTTCATTCAGCTCACTGGGTGGCTACACCCTGCTGGTTCTTCCCTCCGCACCGGGGATGGATGGGTGCATGTGGAAGGACCAGGTGTAGTGGTCCCACCACAGAACTCAGACACGATCAAACACGTGAACTGCTCGTGCCAGCACTGCCCTTCGAAAGTAGAAAACCTGTCCTGTGGCCCCAGCAGACCAAACGGGTTTGTGCAGCTGAGTCAGTTGTTTGGAAGCCGCAGAGAGCTGTGTGGCGTTTTGCACGAACCTCAGTTCAGTGCTGCTTTCCTGATGAAATCACCGTAAACCCGGCACTACGGGCGGAGCTCCAACCCCCGCAGGCTACCGCTTCCCGGCCAGCGGGACGCGCCGGCATGGCTCGGGCCGAGCCTTCCCCTCGGGCCGGAGGCCGGGTCCCGACGCGCGGGGACGTCCCGGGCGCTCGCCGGGTGCGCGGCAGCCGCGATGCTTGTCAGCGAGCGGCCGCTTAGCGGCAGGTCTGAGCCGTGCTGGCGCCGGTAGCGCCGTGCCGGCCGACAGCGCCCGCAGCGCTGAAGCGCGGGCCGTGAGGCGCGGGCTGGGTCGCGCGGAGTGATAGAAACGGCACGGGCGGTAGCAAGGCCGGGTCCGGCCGATCAGCGTACCACCGCTGGCCCGGACCGGGCTCGCGCAGATCACTTCGCGCTGCGCGGATAGTGAGCGCCTCCGCCCGCGGGAAGACAACATGGCGGCACCGCTCCTCCGCCCCCGGCTCGGGCAGCCCCCGAACCCACCGTGGCCAGGGCTAAGGCGGCGGGAAGGGCGCCCCGCCCCTTCCTCAACGCGCGCACAAGAACCTCCCCGAACCCCTCCCTCCCCGCGCGCGTGGCGGCCCCGCCCTCCCGCTCTGAGGGGAAAGAGGGGCGGGGGCCGCACGCGACCGAGCCGCGTCACGCGCAGCCAACCGCCGCCGGCGCTCGCGCTAGGCCCCTCCCCTCTCCCCGCGTGGGCGGGGTCAGCGGCCGGGAGGCGGAGACCCCTCCGGAGCGGGGCGGGCGGGCGGCTCGCGCCCACCGGCGCGGCGGGAGCGGCGGCGGAGCCCCTCCCCCGGGGGCGGGTCCGCCCGGGCCGGCGGGCTG
>JAOXJM010000052.1:16624296-16657386 GCA_026413425.1 Tringa solitaria | reverse complement strand
CGGGGCCGGGCCCGGCCCGGCGCGGTGCGGGACGATGCTGCGCCTGGTGTCGCTGAAGTTGGGTCGGCTGTACCGCTACGTGAAGCTGGCGGTGCTGGGCAGCCTGGCGGCGGCGCTGGTGCTGAACACGCACTCGCTGCTGGCCTCGCTGCAGCGCAACGAGCTGTCGGAGCGGCGGTTCCTGCAGCTCAATAAGTGCCCGGCCTGCTGGGGCACCAGCTGGTGCCGCAAGTTCCTCAACGGGCAGCTGCGGCTGGAGAGCTGGGGCCGCCTGCGCCTCTTCGACTTCTTCAACGTCAAGAACGTCTACTTCGCCCGCTACGGGGAGCCCCGCGAGGGCAGCCGCCGCGTCGTCCTCAAGCGGCTGGGCTCGGCGCAGGAGCTGGCCGACATCGACACCAAGATCTGCCGCCGCGCCACCGGCAGGGGCCGCTGCGACCTCCTGCAGGCCCTGCACGCCACCGAGTTCGCCAGCCTCAACGGCGACGTGCGGCTCCTCACCCCCGACGCCGTGGAGGGCTGGTCGGACCTGGTGCACTGCCCCTCGCAGCGCCTGCTCGACCGCCTGGTCCGCCGCTACGCCGAGACCAAGGACTCGGGCAGCTTCCTGCTGCGCAACCTGAAGGACTCGGAGCGCATGCAGCTCCTCATCACCCTCGCCTTCAACCCCGAGCCGCTGGTGCTGCAGGTAAGCGCGCCCCGCGCCCGCCCCCGTCCGCTCTCCTCGCTGCTGCGCGGCCGCCCCCGCCCGCACCGGCCGGGCAGGGGTCGCCGGGCCCCTTGCTGGAAGCCCGGTCCCCGCCGAGCGCCCGCCGTGGCCCTTCGTCCCCCGTCGTCCCCCCCCCGGGTCTGTGCCCGGACGGTGACTCTCATGTAAAAGTGCCAGCTGGGTGGGCTGAGGAGGGGGTCTCCGGTTCCCGCTCTGGGCAGGAGGTGTTTCCTTCTCGGTCTCACGGTTTTTCTTTCTTCCTCAAAGACTTTGTGCGTTTTCCTGATCTGTTTTCCTCCTCCGTGCCTCACGGCTTTAACTCGTTCTCCATCCTTCTTGCCTTTCTCGTCTGGGCAGGGAGTTTGCCTTTCTCTTGGGCAGCCAGGGGTGAAAGCAAGCAGCTATTCCGCAGGAAGCAAGGCGGGACGATGCTTTCTGGTGGATTTGTGCTTTTCTCACAGTTTAATGTTAGGCTTTAATCTTGTGGCGTCTCCCATAATACATATATCCCCAGGCAGCTATGGGAATCGGTGATTAGTTTCTTAGGGTCTTAGTTTAATGGGTAGTGGGTAGAGACGTTACTATAATGCTGTTGTGCTTTCCTTGTCAAAAACTGACTAGGGTGCTGTCGTGTTCTTATGTGAACTAAAGATAATTTTTGGTTTTTTTTTTCTGTTGGTAAAAATTAAGAATAGGTATTTCGTAGCCTGGAAATGGAGTGACAAATAAATGAACAGTGTTCTCTTTTGAGCAGTTGCTTATTTTATATTCTTTAGTTAGGAGGACTGGTTATGTATGCAGAGCAGGAACTTGCTCGTTAACATGTGATGTACGTTTTTAGGTGAAAACTTTGTAGGAAGCTGTTTTATTCTGTGGCACCACTCAGTTGCTTCTATTGCTCGTCTATTTAGGTTGGAAGCTTTGTATTTCGGCTCTTAACACTATTGAGAGAACTCCAAGTACGCCTTTTGTGTGCAAGTTTGGACTTGGAATTGTTTAGTCTAACTACTGAACTGTCCTTGCTTTTATCTGGTGCGTGATTAAAAAGAGTATTTGCAAATACATTTGAAAGCATTGCTGCATGATTACTGATACTAACATCTGCTGTTGCTCTAGTGAGAGGCCAAGAAATATCTAATGCTCGAAAAAGCAATGCTACAGGCTTTACCCTACAGCAAATTCACCTACTGATTAATTTCTAAAGAATGCCTTTATGAACTCTACTTAATTAAAAATATGGGTTTGGGTAGTATGCCTTCTGCTCTTCAGTCTTTCCATGAACAGCTCTTGGGTTTTGTTTTCAAAGTTTCCAGTTTGCTTCTCAGCTGACTTAGGGTACAGTATGTCTCTTCCATTTTGCCATAAAGTTGCTCCTGAGCACAGCGAAAAAGAAAACTCCACTTAAGTCAGAAAATCAAAACTACTTTGCTTTGCTGAGTATATTTGGAAGTTCTTTGAGAATTGATTTGTTTTGGCTGCATTTCATACAACTTGCAGTTTTGGTTTTCAACACTGGTTCCAACATATTGAGCATAGACCTAGATGGCCAGAAAACAGCTGTGTATGTTTCTTCATAATTTGTGGGAGTACTGTATTCTTTACAGACAATGGGTACAGCACAGTTGCAGCACTTACTGTTGTGGTGTGGATCAAAGGCAGTGGGCAGCAGTGGTTGATTTAAGAGCCTTGATTCCTGTCAGCTTCTTGATAAGCTGTGGATGAGCCCTGAGGCTGTCAAGCAAATCTGTTGAAGAGATGAAAATCTTTGGACGTGAACTTAACGAGCACTTTGCTCACCATTTATCTTAGTGAAAGTACTGGTGAGAGCAGAGCAGGTCAATTTGGTGGGAAGTGAGGCAGCTTTTGCCAGTCCAGTGTGGTAAAGTTGTCACCTCTTACCAGATCAAAAGTGTTTTGCAGAGTCTTGTAAATTTTGATGAATAGGCATATCCTGGAAAATATTTCTGGAGAACTTTGGGGCAGCTTTGTGCGTGGAAACACTCTTAATGTATTCTCCAGAAGAAGCATTCATCGACTTTGTTAATGGGTCCTGGAGGATTGAATACCTTCCCTTAGTTGGGAATGAAATACCTTAAATATATGAATCTGAATGAACTCTTCTCATTTGCATAACATGTCAAACACCACTCCCTTCTCAGGCTCTACCTGAGAAACATGTAGGGAATGGATAATTCTGTGTTACGTAGCTGCTGCAATGGAAAGATGCAAGGTAATCTTTGAGAGATTAAATTATTTTCCAGGCGTGATAACAGGCTACTGAGGAGTTTGCTTTTATTTATACATGAGATAGATAAAATATCTTATGGTATAGTTTCTGCAGCATTGACAAGGGCAGAGATTGGCATGAGAATGATACTTGTAGGCTTGTTCTAAAAATCAGCTGTTTCCAAGAAAGGAAACCAGTGTGACATCACGTGAAGACTCAGAATTAATTTAGAACAAATAAATAAAGAAAAAAAATGCATTTAACTGATGCTGTTTATCACTGGAAGGCACAAGAAAAAGTACTGCTAGTTTTTGTGTTGAGCTTTTTGTGAAACACTACTGTGACTGTTTAAAACACTGTCATGAATAACAGTTTTGGTTTAGAAGCAGAGATAACTTCTAGATTCTTGGTGTTTGGTGCATTAAAGTTCTGTGTTATTTAATTAAGTTATAGGAGCAACCAAAAAAAAAGCACTGAATTTAAAGCTTGATCTTTGATTTATAGTAGAAAATTCACTTTAATCATCTACTAGAGCTAGCGGTTTGTGGATTATATGACTTCTTATCAGAGATTGGGATTTTAGCTTGAAGCCTGTTTTGAGTATGGATTATTCCTGAAGTGCTGTTCCTTACAAACTGCATATTGTCACAACAGATTTACAGCTTTTGCTGTAGGAAGTTTTCAGGTGGGGCTTTAACCCATAGCATGATACACTTTTGTTACAAATTTCTTAACAGTAGTAAACCAGTAAAGTTTTATATAGACTAATTATTGTAACCTTACTCAATGTTTGTGTTTTTTATAGCTTTCTTGTTAACCTTCTTTATCCACATTTGTTAAATGGTTGCGTCAGTGAAGAACTCAGCCCCTTTTGCCATTTTACTTGACGAATCAAATAGAAGGACAGCTGCATTATTATTTGGTACAGTTTACATATTTTCTGGGTATTAAAGTATTATTTTTACTTTTGTAGAACCTTGCTACACTAGTCAGTACTTAAATCCTCTCACTTTTTTTTTTTTAATTGGGATTCACATTTGAATGAAACAACCTGTATGTGAGGATTGAGGAAAGAATTTTTTAACTCGAAGTGTAAACGTTTAAGATTTAACTTCTAATAGGTTTGGGTTTTTTCCTTCCTCTTTCTAATAGTCCTTTCCCCTCTGTAAAGGAAAATACATTTTACTAAAGTAAATTTTGATCTGTAAGTGAAATTTGATACATCTAAACCAATACTTTATGTAAATATGAAGAGCTTATTCAGACAAAAGCAACAACAAAGCTTGCTGCTCTTCTCTTCAACACATTTAATGGAAGACGGTATTTTAAGTAGGAGTCACCTGGAGGGTAGGATCTGTGCATGGCATCTGATTTATAATTAAATATGATGACTATATGCGTCAAACGCTTGCAAAGAGGTTGCAAGGTCGGCCAAAGTTCCCTTGTGAAGAAATAGCAAAGTTTTAAAAATAAATTGTATTACAGATTCAGTGCGGTGTGAATACTCACTTCTTGCTGAATTCATAGAACCTGCATGGATGTAAATAGATTTGTCTTCACTCTATGACACCTTCTAGCTTGTCTTTTAAAAATAACTGGAGCGGGGAAACTAGCTTCATTGTTTTTAACCATGAAGTGCACTCAAATAATGGATGTTATTCAACTTTATGAAGTAACATGATTAGTTTTTATATCTTCAGTGGCAAACAGAACCATAAACTTACTGTTGTAGAACCAAAAATGTTTGCTGCCTATTATTAATTTCCATAGAGGCTAAGATTGTTGTTCAGTCTTTGACTCTTACAAAAATTCCTCTCCCATCTCTTTCCTAACAAGATTTTTTTCCAAAACGAAGGCAGTTCAACAGAAAGATTTGGGGAAATAGTTAAGCTTTCTCTAGACATACATCTTATATTCCGTAGAACTCCTGCACTGATCCCTATCAGCCTCCAGATTTCCAGTTAAGAGCCACTGTCTCTTAACAGTTTTTGAGCTACTGTCGTTGTGCCACCATAGCTGCCGTGCTGGGAGCCACAGTGTGTAACCACGGGTTGTCCAACACATGGAGACCTGTGTGTCCAACACACGGAGACTTAAACATGAAAAACAACTCCAAAACCAACAATGCCCAAAGAACAGAGCATAGTGGAGAATTCCTTGTTCTGGGAGTTGGGGAAATTCCAGTATAACTCACTAATACTGAAGTAAGAAATTGTTTCTAGATAAGAAAATTGTGTAGATAAGAGGTTTGTTTTTTTTTCAGTAAAGTGGTTGTGTTTCTCCTGAGATCTGGTGGTTAGCTGTGAAAGACAGATTACATCTGTCCCAGAGAAACTGAAACATAGGTTCTATTAGTTGTTGTGACAAAAGTGCATCTAGACCTGGTCTTGCAATACTCTTGCCTTTGTGCTGGCTATTGTATTTGGTGTACAGTACCACAAGATGCACTATTAAAATGACAGTGCATTTGCTTTGTTTTCAGAGCAAACTTGGAAGTTTGCACACAAGCTTTGCCATTAAAATAAAGGTAAATAAAATGCTTGCAAGTAATGCCTTTGTTTTTTTTTCAAACTATAGAAGGTGTCTGTGAATTATATCCAGAGTGCATTAATGCAACTTTATCTCGAGCTATAGCTTCTAAAAACCTGTTTAAAATGGAAATGCTTTAAAAAATGATGGTGAATGTTTATATCTTGTATGTAAATTACAAGTCTTAAAGACTTTTATTTTTCTGACTCTAAGAAAAAAATCTGATACCTATATGGGAAATAGCAGTATTTATGCATTTTTTTAATAGATTGTGTAAATTTTTGCCCTTCCCTCAGATACGTATTTAGCTTTCTAAATACTTAAGCTTAATGACTTTATTCTTCTCACAGCTTCTGATTATTGTTATTCCTTGTGGAAAAAAACCCAAAACACAAAACCCAACAGCTGTATCTCTATTCATAGTATAATTACTCTGCATGAACAGTCTGTTGCCACATAACCTAAAATTCTTCTGGTTTCTCTTCATGTCATCATTGGGGTTTGTGTTTGGTTTTGTTACGGGAAGAACAATAATTGACATCTGGTAAACATATATTAAAACATTATCTGTGATCTCTTTGAAACAATTTCTTGTGCAGAATTCACTCAAAGTAGCAATTTAGCCAAATGTTTTTCAGAATTATTTTGCTGATCTGTACATAACTCAGTAAGAAGTGAATGGGCAGCTTTTCTTGCCTGGGAATTCTTTTTTCCTTTTTTTAGCATAGACACTGTTCTAGCCGTAGGTTATTTTCTGTAGTTCTATTCTAAATACATTGGTAGAATGCCATCCAGTTTTAATACTTGGTGCCTTTTAAACTTTTTTTATTATTCAATTTGATGTTTCTGGTACATAATTGCTATGCTAAATAGAAGTAGTGGATTTAAGGCAGTTGTCTGCACTACCTGATGTGTCCTCCAGTGGACCTGTATTATTTAAGAACTGGCTCATAGAGATACTGGTGTTTTGACATACTATGTATGTTGCATTTTAAAATGTTTGATGTTTTACTCTGATCACTAAAATGTAGTTGTTTGGGGTCAGTTGTTAATAGTTACCTCCAGTTGTTTCAAGGCTTTTTAATCAAAAATTGATTATCTGCAATTTCATATATTATTTCATTTTAAAGATACACTGTAGTCTGTTGCAGATGATTGTAAATCATTACTTCCTCCTCCCTTCAAATTACTCCAGTGCAGTTGGACTATCTTTTGTGTTTGGAAGCTATTTTTTCTTTTTGCATTAAACATAAACTAGGCTTAAGGAATATCCAGTGCTATTTTATGAGTAAATGGATTTTTATTTTTTTTCTTTTCAGGTATTAACTTTTCTTAAAATTCTTTTTTATACAAATAGTTGACTGACACCTGTAAAAAAGATAATTCAGAAAGCAAGGGATTTAAATTTCAGATGTACTTGTTATGTTATCGTGTTTAATTATGCTCTTTAAATGATCAAAACTGTTTTCATCCTTCTGTCTGGTGAAACTTTCCTAAAGTGATGAGATGTAAGTAAAGTTATATGAATGTTTTAGAATAGTGAAGAATTTGTTGGGTATGTATTAAGATGAATGTCTGTCTTAATATAGAGGCTGCTGAGAAATCACTATACAGGCTTAAGTAGAAGTCCTTGTGATAAATTGTAACTCAGAGCAGTTTCCAGTAACACAAAAAAGAAGTGTATTATCCCACATTCCAAACCTTAAACTACCAATGTTGTCCATTTACTTCGGGTATGTGTGATGTAGAGGAGGAGTTGTATTTTACTTTCCTGAATGAAGTACTTGAGGCTCTGTTTTAGTCTATTTGATTTTGCAAATTAACTTTCAGAAATAAGAGTAGGCCATCTCTTCGAGGACTTCATCATATTGATATGGTCCAGACTGATGAGAAGTAGATACTGATCATATTCATCTGTTGCAAATTTAATCTGAACACATTTTTATGAACTACAAACTAATTTGAACAGGTAACAACCAATGCAACATTACATTTTCTATACTGTGGTTCTTGCATTTAATCATTATTCATTAATTTGTTTGGAGAAATGACATACGTCTGCTAACGTTGTGAAATATAACTTTTACAATTCAAGTGTTCAGCTTAATTATTCAGAAACTTCTGAGTGGGTTTATGTCCAGAATTGTCTGTGTATTTTTGTCCTATATGTGTCAATTTGTCCTATATGTGTCAATTAAGCCCGATATGTACCTTTTGTTGGCACGAATTGTATGTAGTAACTGTGTAAAATAAAATAAAACTGAACAAAAGTCTAATAAATGAAAGAAACATAGTTTCAATGGGAATACTAATATTTCAAATATTCAATAAAATCTACTCTTTGTGTGTGTAGGCTATATATATATATGTATATGCTTAACTTCTGTGGGCGTTTTAGTCAAATGTCAAATGATTTGGCATATAGTTGAGAATGAAAGTGTTTTCATTATACTCACTAGCATTTGCAAATACATTTGACTACATATCTTCTAGAATTCAGATCAATTCCTGACAGAAGAAGGCATCTGAGCTTGGACCGTGCTTTTTAACCTCCTTTGACCTGAAACGTTTCATTGTAAAATCTGCTCTCCAGGTCTGCGTGGTTACAGAGCTTTACTTATTTGCCTTGGTGACTAATACAAGTGCTACTTCTGTTTACACTGCAGAATCAACAGTACTCTGTGAGAGCAAACTAATTTTTTTTCCTTTTCAGGAAGAGCATATTATTTAAATTCTACTTGCCATGCCAGTTTGTGCCTGGGTAAACACAGTTTAGTAGGATGGTTTTAGCGAAGTTGTCACAAAGAGTGTAATTTTGCCATGAAGGTCTTTAGAATCATAAGGAACAGGAAGAGTCCCCACTCTGTTTTGCTTTTTAATTCTGTCATATTTAAAGTGTAGGTCTTTGGTTTTTTGTTTGCTTGGTTTTTTTTAGATGGACCTCACTTTATATAAAAATCGGTAGCGACATGTAGGATCTTCTATACTGGCTTTGAAAATGAAAATAATATTTTTTTAATGGTACACTGAAACAGTAGCTCAAAGATGTCAGTTGTTATTTCAACTGTTTTGGCTTTTTTGGGGCTTGACTATTAGGATGAATTATGTGCTTGATTATGATAAACTAATATTCTTTTAAATGTTTAATTCAAAGGGGATTTGTGTTATTGCAGCCTACAAAGGCCTTATCAGCTTCAAGCTGGTGAGTCTTTACTGCATGATCTAATTCACAGCTCTGAACATTCAAAACCAGTGGCAGATTTGTGTATCTTCTTATGTTTAGACAGATGGAAGAGAGACAGACAAATTCACTGATACTGTGTTTTATGCTTCAGTGAAATGATAAATTCACCCTATTAATTTTCAATATTTATTCTGAGACTACAGTGTATTTTTTTAAAAAGACATGAATGCAGTATTATTCTTTCAGGAACAAAGTGCCCTTTCTCCCTTTGACAGGGTTGGCTTAGGTTTTTAAGCCTTGCTTAGAGAGATATCTTGTAGCTACGCTAATTAGAGCAACTGAAATATTTTTTTCATATTATGTGTCATTGAGAATGGAGGTAGCAGAAGTTTTCGTCATATTTACTGTTTTCCATTTTTTTTCATTAGACAATTATACATAGTTCTTCGTGAATAAAGATAACTTTAATGAGAGAAGACACACTAAGCTACCTGTTTGTTATTTTTCATATGCATTACTGTATTTTAAAACACTTTAAAAAGCTTAATTGTCTGTGGTTTCCATGGCATTTGTGTGTGTGTTCACAGATCAAATGTGAGTGGGTGCATCAGAACTGCAGATTCTTTTGTCAGATAGCTGTTTCTGGTTTTGAACAGGAGCTTAGTTTTTATCTTAATTGTCAAATGCACATTTTTCAGTCTTAGAATAGCATATTCAAGTACAAAATTATCTAATTAAATATTTATATTACTAATAGTTTGAAACTTAAAATGATGCATTACTCTGCAGAAACCTGAGATTTTTGACAGCTATTTACTAAGTCTTTTGCTTCTATATCCAAGTTGTTAATGGAAAGCATGTTTAATGACCATACAAATGTATTCAGGTCTTCCTGTCTTAAAAAAATTTAATACATGAATTAAAAAAAAATCCTCATGTTAAATTAGCTGCAGTTTTGTATAGAAAAATGCTTTCAAAATAGAATAGGGCAAGAAGTTACAAATCTGTACTTGCAAAGACAACAGATCTGCACTTCAATTAATATTCTTGTCAAATACACTGAGTGAATATAAAACTGCTGAATGAGGCACTTGTACATATTTTTATCCCCTTCTTCGGCTACTGACTTGGGTAATGAAGTGTAGATGTGGCTGTTACATGCCAGTTGGAAGGGAGCCAAAACAGAGATGTTGTTTGTACATGTGCAGATGTTGGCAGGATTCCCTACACTCCTGTTGTCAAAAGATCTTTTCATTGCCTCAGAGTTATAAATATATCTGTGTTACAGTATGGCATGCAGATATTTTACTAGTAATGTTTGGGATGTTCACTTCTTAATAAACCGCACTGCTTCTGGAATTTCTTGTTTAAAATGAAATTCAGCATACACAATGCAGGAAGCATAATGGATGTGTTTTGAAGATCAGTGTACCATTGTGACTAACGCTGTACTTTCAAAAACAGTTTAATCCATTACATAAATCCCTGCTGCTGCTGGAAAGGAAAGGCCTCTTAGCTCTTTTCCTCTCTTCTGCACCTGGCTATTTAGGCCTTCTCCCTTCCTTCTGTCAGTACTAGCGTGCTGTGGGGATGTGATGAGCTGCATCAGGGCTACTGATCCAACTGAACACCAGCCCAGCAAGTACCAGCTGCGTTACTTTCCTAATGGCATTGAAATGAATGTGGGCGATGCGCTAGGAGGGATGGACACCTTCACTTCCAATGGTACTTCACTTCCAAGGGACACCTTCGCATTTGCGAAGTTCAACTGTTTGTGCCTAAATTTGTATTTGGAAAGGCAGGTAAAGGTATAAGCAGAGAGGGACTGGAATATAGGAAAGGAAAGGGGTGGAAAAGAAAAGGAGTGGGGTGGTCCAAAGTCATGCTTAAATACAAATATTTGGCCATCTTTGCTGTAGCAATTGAATTGAATATACTGCACTGAGTGCTCATGAAATGCTATGTGTACTTGGTGAAATCAGTTAAAGCTGTGTTTATCAGAAGATGTAATCAGGTAAATTTTCTCCAATTTAAGATATAAATTTGGGTTTATAAGATATGGATAAAGTAGGCTTGCATAGGTAAAGGGCTGATAGGTACACATTTGGACTTCCCCAATACGAAACTGCATGTTTTTTTCCTGATAGATGCTGGTAGGCAGTATTTTGAATTTTGCCATATGCGCCTTGATCCCACTCACTGGAGTAAAAAAATTTTGCTTGCCCAGGGTTCTCTGGAGGTTATGCCTTAGCACCAACTCCTGCTTGCTTCTTTTTGAGTGAAATGATATGTTCCTTTGTAAATAACTAATTTCATTCGATGGACAACTGCTGTTTACTTATTGGTCTGGTTTGATTCAGGGCTGAATACAGTTATGATAAATGTGCATGAAATCTCAGTTTGGTGGCATTTATTGGTGCCACAGACATGAGTTTTCATTATATTGGTCTGCTTGTAGAATAAGTAAGGAACACTGAATAAGCACACACTTCATTTGTCGGAAGGTTATTTTGCTAACCACAAAACAAGCAAAAAAAAAAACAACCCAGCCACCTTCTTAACTGTGGAATGTATCACTGGATTTGCCCTGAACTAGTGGATATTTGCCCGTACTTACCACTTAATAAATTTCCCTGAAGCCTACAGATAATCCTTATTGCACAGTAGATTCAGTTAGTGAGAGAGTTTTAGTTCTGCTCAATTGTATCGTATCAGCTTGAAAATATTGGCCTCAACCATCAAATTAGTTCTGTATCCTCAGGATTTTGCATGAGCAGATTCACCTCTGTGGGTAGATCAGGTAATCAAAATAGAGTAGAAGCCCAGGCACTTAGGCACCCCAAAAACTTTGAACCTATTCTGTAATTAATATGGGTCTGTACTTTTGAACAACCAAGAAAAGTTCTTCTTTGCGATGGTAAACACAGTTGTTCCCCCTAAAATTGCCATGTTAAAGGTTACCTTAATGGCTTTTGCCATAGAGATGGCAAACTATGGCAACACTATATATTAATTATTATTTTAATTTCTTCACATGTACTATATAGACAAGATTTGCTATGTACAAACTTTGAAGGGTCCTTGAAAGTTCTGTAGAGGACATCTTGAGACAAAAAGTCTGGGATGGATGCTCAGCTTCCAGTAGGATCCAGTTAGTGAATAAGGTCAACACCTAAACAAATGGGTATTTTTACTGTCTCCAAATTATATTTCAAATATTAAATAATTTTAAAACTGTAGATGAACAAGTTGCAGTGTCCTTAAGTGTTCCAGGTAAGGACTGCTGGAAGCTAGGTACAAGTTAACCTGGTATTCACCCTTCATTTTAGATATGGGCTCAATCAGGGTCTCCGTAACTTTTTATTAAATGCTTTATTATATCAAACAAAAGGTGTCCTAATGACTGTTAAGTCATGCCCTTTTGACAAAAGACACTCAAATGTGAAAGTGGATATTTGCGTAAACTAGAAAGCTCATTTTCTTGGTGAAAGTAGCTAGATAACATTAAACAGTGTGTCCTAACATCGTAAGGCTTGTATGTAGAATGTAAATCTTAAAGTGATGATCTTGTATGCTCTGATTTTACGGTTTTCATAATAATACTTGCTTTTTTGTTCTTTATCAAAACAAAAATTTAGTTAAGACTACCCTTATGCTGGAGGATTAAGCATTTCAGCTTCTCCCCTGCCATATGGTCAAAAGTACATCTATTGCTTCTTATGTGACATGTATGTATTTGGAGTAAGATATATAAACGATCCTTGTTTGACATTAAGAAGCCAGGGAAGGGCTTTGAGTCACATAGCACGGAATTTAGCAAGGAGTGTGCTTCCAGACCAGACAATTTGATTCTGAACCTTCTCTCTCTGTCTTAAAGCCTTGAGAAGAAGGATGGAAATGAATGTGCTCTAGGTTAGGTGAGTTGGTTTGCTGGGCTGGAGATTCTCCAAAGTGAGAGCCATATGGAGCTTTAGAGTGACGTTCTCCAATACCAGTGGCATAGAAGTGGAAAGGAATGCCCAAACCTTCTTTACCTTTTGAGGTTTTTTGCAGGGGGGGGTGGTGGTGCTGGCTGGTGGAGGAAGTATCATTTGGACTCTCAGTAATAACTGTTCCTTTTTCACAGTCACCTCTGTATAGTTTTGTTGTTCTTCAGGTAATGATTCAGAATGGATGAGAACGGAATTGTAGATGCGTATGAATTGCTGGGAGAAGGTGCACCATAGAAGACTTATGTTTCCCAGAGGCTTTGGTGTGCTTTATTAAAGCTTTTCATTAGTAGCATTTGTACTTAAAAATTCTGTAACTAAGATTCCAGTTTTGTAGTGAAATAACTTAGTAGATGGAGACAATCCATCCACGTGATTTTGGTTTTTATCTCCTGAAACCTGCAGCTGTAGTGAAATCTTGAAAATTTGATAGAACCAAGAGACACTATTGTTGCAGTGTTAAGCAAGTGTTCCTGTTTTTCTTCCTGTGTATTTACCATCAGCATCTTTTAAAGGGTAGGGAAGACAGCTATAAGCATTTTCCTCTACGATATTGCTAGAGAATTCATTGATCCAATGACCTTTTGGGTCAGAGGCCAGCTAGTAGTCTTTTTAATGAAACTTGGTTCCTGCCATGGGAGCATACACAGAAAACAACTAGTAAGACATGAAAGCAAGTTTTGTGAGTAAAGGCTGGAGTGCATACTGGTGATTTATATTATTGTATTGACTGTTGTGACTATCTAAGCAAATCTGTTTTGTTTTTTTCAGGGCTTCACTAAGGCTGAAGTCTTAGTGTGTGAATTGAATATAGCTTTAACTTTGTGGTTTGCATTTCAAGAATAAGTATTAATTCTTGGGAGTAAATGTGACTTGCAGTTCCTTGTGTATTACAGAGCTCCTAGTGTTTCTGGACAACATCAGTATTCTAACCTTGGCTTAGCATCAGCTGATGCCTAGTGCTTAAGGAAAAATGATCAAAAATTTTGTTACTAAAGGAAGCACAGGCACAGGTAAAATTAAGGTGTGTGTTCTTAGGCTATAGTGATTGGGTATGTAAGCACTCTTTTCTCAACTTTTTTTAAGTGAGATACATAAATAGATGGGTGGGGGCTGGGCACCTCTTCACTGACTGGTCTTGTAGTTCAGATCTGTTCTATATGATATTTTTCCTTTCAGCGTCTCTTTTCTCAATTTACCATAAACGTTTTCTGCCATTGTGGATTCCAGGAGGTATAAAGCACCCATTCAGACTGAAACCCACCATGCTGTTCAACCCAAGTGTGGTAAAAACCTTTGCTACATCATCATTGCAGAACTGATTATGAGTTGCTTCTGGTGACACATTAGCAAGATAGTGCATGAGGAAGGAGCATGTGTGCATAGTGGTATCTCCTAATTCTTAAAATAGTGTACATTATATTCTTAAACAGTGCTAACTTCTGTATTTTTATGGCTTTTTCCTGATGCATAGTACAGAGGAGATCTTTTAAATGCTTGTCTGTTCATATTGAAGTCTTAGGACACATTCAGCACCACGCAAGTAGGAAAAATATGCTAATGTGGTTTGGTTTTTTTTAATTGCTTGTAGTATGGTATTATTATTTAGTCTCTTATGCTAACTTCCAAGAAAGCTACTGTTGGAGACAGATTTTAGTTTTTATAAAAACGTTATGTCGCTGTGTCTAATAAGCACATAGTATGTATGTAGCAATTACTCAAGAGGTCGATTGCTAAGGAGTTCTAGAGGCATAAGAAACCCTAAGCTTGCTTTTATACCTTAATCTGTTCTGTAATCCTTTCTGTGAGAGATTTTCAAGTGAGAGGATCCTCAAAAGAATCCAGTCAACTGGGAAAAATGGGAAGGGAGGGTGGTGGAGAGAAAGAGGTGTCACTTTTTAAAGCTTTTTCCTTTAGGTTATTAAAATATTAGTTTTAATTAAAAATATCAGATGCATAACTATTTTGGTGGGAAGTATACTTGCATTAGTACAGTTATAAAACACCAATAGAAAAAGATAGTTGGTAGAATTGTGCATGTGTATGTGAATATATATATGTGTATATATAGTGTATGGAAAGGTAGATAAGGGTTATATATTATTTCAGGTCCTCCAACTCTTTCTTTCATAGTCCAGCAGGGCCTCTTGCTCACATAAATACATCTTGTGCTGTTTTTTCTTTCCCTTCAAAACTTAGAAGTATGCAGAAATGTTCATTGATAGGTATTTACAGATGTCTCTTTTAAATTTTATTGAACAGCGTTTTAAAATCTAAGCCTTTTTTGTACTAATGAAATTTTTAAAAAATCTTTTTATATACAGAGTTTTCCATCTGATGAGGGTTGGCCATTCGCAAAGTACTTAGGAGCGTGCGGAAGAATGGTGGCTGTCAATTATGTTGGAGAAGAGCTGTGGAGTTACTTTAATGCACCATGGGAGAAACGAGTGGATCTGGCCTGGCAATTAATGGAAATAGCTGAGCAACTGACAAATAATGACTTTGAATTTGCACTCTACCTCCTTGACGTCAGCTTTGACAACTTTGCAGTTGGACCGAGAGATGGGAAAGTTATCATCGTAGACGCAGAAAACGTTCTGGTAGCAGACAAAAGGTTGATCAGACAGAGTAAGTATCTTCTTTCTCTCCCTTTGCTTCACCCCATGTCTCTTGCTTTTTTCTCTGCAAGCACAATATTTGAAGTACATGTAGTTACTAAATACCTATTTTGTTGGCTTTATAACTAGCCTACTAATTAAAAAACCAATTAGCTTTCTTCTGCAATTAGACTACTGATTAACTTGACCAATTTGTCAATTTTATGAAGCATTGAGTTTACCTAAACTTGATTTACGTACACTTTTAATCTCTGTAATCCTGTTTAAATGGAGAGGTGGGGGTGGGAGCTGGGGGTTTGGATGGGTTGGTACAGATGGACAAACAGATAGACAGATGGGCTGGCTGACAGCCTTGTCTACCTTAGCTAAAAGAGAGAAGTTCCTATTGTCTTTTTCAGATGTCTGTAAGGATGGAAGTCTTAGCATTCTGTTTTCTGTGAATGACAAGACAGTCTTCCTGCCTGTTTTTGCCTTAGTTACATGGCCTGCCTCTGGCTCAGTTGTTCAGGTTGGTGCTCTGTAATAATGGAGCTGAAGGAATGGGTTGTTTTAATGCTGTTTCCAAATGGGAATAGTGAAAATTCATTCATCTTTCTGTCAACTGTAAAAGCTTAGAGCAGTGGCAGCAAGAGAGATGTCTGATGAAGTGGCATTATATGGGTTTATATTCCTTTTGAACTTATAAGGAAAACTTTACAGACCTAAGGGCTAGAGACATTGAACATGAAACCCTAGATTCTGCAGAAGTTCATGGCAATAGGCCAGGTGATTCCAGTGTGCTTTGGGTGAATGGAATTTTTTAAGCTTTGCAAATAGCTTAAAATTCATATGCTGTGCTGCTGAAGTAACTTTAAGTCTATATTTTCTATCTATACATTTTACTACAAGGAAGTCTGGTTCTGGGCTTGGGGTTTTTTTTGGTGGTGTGTGGGTTTGGGTTTTTTGTTTTGTTTTGATTTGTTTTTTTCTTGCGTTAGATTTATTATACCTTCTAAAGGATTTTAGATTAAAATTATCCGAGTCTACCAAGCAAACGTTGGCTATGCAGTACTCTTACTTTAGTACTTACAGGCCACACATATAAACTTTCTTTTTCTTTTTAATTTTCTTTTTTTTTTCTTCATTTTTCCACCATCTTAAAGTAATATTACTTAAGACTGACTTGGAGCATGTGTGAAGTGCTTGGTCACAAAGATTACAAAATGAGCTCTGAAAAAGTTGGTGCGTACATGAAATAGGAGCAAGTAGCATCTTGCAGGAGCTGAATGCTGAAAGCGTCACGTTTACATCTGTTGTATATATTTTTCAGACTAATTTGGAACTAACTAGGATTTTTCTGCATGATTTGTAATCTAACAATTAATCAAGAACACAGAAAACAAATTAGGACACAAGCAAGTTCTCAGTCTTTGTATAAACTTGACATTTAATACTGATTTCATTTATCTCCTGGAAAGTTTCATTAAGCAATCTCTGTCTAGAGTGATTAATATGCCTGTTTAGATATTTGAATATGTACATTCTGTCCAACTGCATTGTGCAGTTATCTCTAATTGTACTCTATATGGGATATTACAGTTGAATTTGCTGAAGTCCCTTTTCCTCCATTTTCCTTTGCTAGCTTTTTTTCCCTTTTGAGTTTGCTGTTCATTGTACAAATTTTACATCATATTTTTACAGTTTTAGCAGTCACCCTTCAATACGCTTTAGTCTGTCTTGCAGTGCACTGTAAATGAGTAGACCAGTAGTCAGCTCAAAGACGACTACCAAACACAGATAAATTTTTCTTTGTACATCGCAATGCTAAAAAAGATCTGCAAAACTCCTTGATAAGGACCTCTTCTCAAAGCTGGCAGTAATCTAGAAACTTAAAATGAAAGTTTTCTAACAAAAAGTGATAAGAACTCAGGAGATCTCACACGTGGTAACCTTTTACGTATTATTACATAACGTATTTTCTGTAAATGAGGCTTTAAGTTAAAGAAAGCTTTGTGACAAGGCCACTAGCTATACCTTCAAATTTTGATAACTTTTAAAATATATATAAAGAAGAGTTTATGCATGCATGTAAATGTCTTCTTTTTTGTTGATTTTTTTTTTTTTTCTTTCTTCAAAGATTATATGTAATGCATCTGCTTTTTTTATACTCACTTCTCAGTTACTGCCATGTCTAAAGTAAGAGATTGGATGTTTCAGAAATTTATGGCAATTATTTTGTGATTATTTTTTTTTTTTGTTCTTCAGTACAGTTGACTGCTTGCTGGCGTTAGTTCCCAGGGCAACTGGAGAAACCAACTTGATGTTGCTAAATAAATCATGTTGCTTGTTTGTTTTTCTCTTAACTTCAGCTTTGAATCATTCTCTTGTACTCGTTTGTGCTACATTTTTTCCTCTGGGTATGTGTGAGAATGTAGATTTCATGTGTTCAGTGTGCTGTTGTTTCTGCTTCTCTCTTCTTGCTATGTATTTTACCCTCTTCCTTTCTTTCCCTTATTTTTTGTATTGCCAGAACCAGTAGGGTATATGAAACTGTCAGATGCAATCTTAGACTAGAACATTTAAGAGTTCATCTAAACAAAGTTGATTTATAGCTTAAATATTTCCAGTTTGCTGTGTATTGATCTTCTGATTATATTCAGATGCACATGTGCTCTTTCCTCCTCTCTCTCACTTTGGTTTTTTTTACTGTCTCTTTATTTCACAGATAAACCTGAAAACTGGGATGTATGGTACGAAAGCAAATTTGATGACTGTGATAAAGAAGCTTGTCTGTCCTTCTCAAAAGAGATTCTTTGTGCTCGTGTCACTGTGGACCACAATTATTATGCTATTTGTCAGAACCTTTTATCAAGACATGCCACATGGCGTGGCACTTCTGGAGGACTACTTCATGACCCCCCAGCTGAAATTGCCAAAGATGGCCGACTTGAGGCCTTGCTGGATGAGTGTGCCAACCCAAAGAAGCGATATGGTAGATTCCAAGCCGCAAAAGAACTGCGGGAATACCTTGCACAACTGAGTAACAATGTGAGGTAGTCCACAGTGACCATTTTTTGCAACACTGGCTAAAACACTATTGCAAAGACACATAGAAAATGAAGTTTTGAACTTACATATTAAAAAGAGAAAATAAAAAAAAAAAGAAACTAGTTTATCAGTTTTCTAAATACCATAAAAATATAATTTTATGGTGTTATAATGTTCCTTTGCAAACAGACAAGGTACTTACTGAATTAAAACTTGAGCTACTATTGACTCTCCTCCCTAACTATTTAAAAGGGAGTAGGTCAAAAAAGACTGTGATAGCATAATTGACAGCTTGTGTGTCAAAGGGTACTTTACGTAAAACTGCATTAGTGTCACAGTTTTGTGAAGCTGATGTTCTTACTTGGAAAGTCAAGTTAGGCTGATGGCCTGTTTTAAAGGCCTTTTTCCTGACATCATTGTCTCATTTTTGTGTTTGTTTAAACACCTTGAAGTGGCGTTTACATCCAGGTAAATCTAGCTGTCTGCATTGTTTCAAATTTAACGGGCTTTCATGTTAATGCTGTGCAGTACATTCCTACTGTGAGTGCAGGATTCCCACGTTTACTGTCTAATTTTATGGGGTTTTTACACTGTATTTTACTATGCTTAGACATTGTGGTTTTTTGGTTTTGTGTTTTTTTTTTTTTAAGAACATCATAAACTCAAATGTAATTTAACTAACATTTATTTGACTTCTGTAGTTCTGCAATTGGAAATATCACTTACTGTAATTATTGTACAAAACTTTTACCCTTCATACCAGTAAATACACATGACTATTTAACAGGAAATCATGGTATGNNNAAATTCTTATTTTTAACAGAGATAATTTGAGAATTGAGACACACTACAATGAAAAGATCTGTATTAATTTCAATTGGGGATAGAAGCTTGACTAACAGTAAAAATTGACTGATACAATGTAGTTAAGCATAAACCAAAGAAAATGGTTTTGTTTATTAGTTTCTAAACAAATAGTAAAGAAAAAATGCTATACTGTAGTGAAGCTAATAATTCTCAAAATTCAAATTTCAGTGGTTCTTGGTTACTTTTTGAAGAACTTCAAAAACTGTGTGATTATGTTAGAAGAAAACCCTAATTGGAATAATAATGTCTAGAATGTTAGCAGGTTGTTTTACATCATTCCCAATTGTGTTGAATTCATTTTAATGGAATTTACTGAATATTCGTCTTTTTGGTTTACCAGCTAAATTGATTAAGCTGTATTCATTCTAAACACCTTTTCTTGAACTAAGTTCAACTATTCCCAGTGCAGTTAAAATGGACTTGTTGAGATTTGGATTTGTGTAAATTTGGAGTTGTTCTGATAAATTATTGTGTATAAAAAACTCAGTTACTGCTACAATAACTCACTTCAAATCTTTCTCCTTTTTTTTTTTTTTTAACAAGTACTATAGTGTTCCATTTCCCTGAAGTCTTATTCATAAAAAGATACTCTTAGGAAATGTATGCATATTACTTCTTGTAACAGTAATGAAGGAAACTAATATTTCTTAAATACATGTCTGCAACGATATTTTGTACAAGCTAAAAAGAATTCTAAGCAAGGTAGTATGTTCTACTTCCAAGAGCAAATTCAGCGCATCTCTCATCTGGCATCAAAAGACTGATGGAAACTGTTGCTTTACCAAATTGCTGCAAGCACAAGGTGAGGGAAATGGCAAACTCACTAAGTGGCCATTCTTTCTCAGAGCTCAAAAAGTGGGGCTATATAAAGATGCAGAGTGCTTTTTGATTTTTTTAGATGACTATATTAAGGATATTTTAGAATTTGAAATTCTCACGTTTAGTCATCTTTGCCTTTGTAGTCCTAATTTGCTCCCAATCCCTTGTCTCGTTTTCTGAAGTTAGAATGCCCAGCAGACCTTTTTAATTTTAATTTCTCCCCTCCCCTCATTTGAAAATGGTTTTACTTGCTTGCTCTGGCACAAGCTGTCAGAGAACGTTCATGTTGTTTTCCATCATGAAATCCACTTATTTGAAGAAAATAGACTAATTCTCAGACTAGGTAACGCTACCCTACCATAAAAGCCTTGACTTGTCACTAAAGTTAATTTTTAAACATTACCACATTTCCCAATGAGTGAGTGGAGTATGATTGTTGAAGTTGTAAAAGAAACTAACACTGCAGGTTCTGGTTACTACTCAAGGCAGTTCAGTAACTGTCATAATGTCCTATCAGATTTAGTTTGGGCTTTAGTTCCCTCAGAAGTAAGTTACTAAAGCCAATTATAAAAGGAATTTGGAACTTTAAAAAAACCCAAACACTACAGGGAAAAATTGTGGAGAGCAATAAATCTTGTTCCGTTTGCACCTATCAGATATTTATTGTACAATAACAATTTATATTTTTAGTCATTGCCCAATATTATTGATGAACACGGTGAAATATTTTTGAATGAGATGTTTGGGGTTTGTATGTGCATTACAATTGTCCTTTTGTACTGTAAGTTACTGTTTGATTGGAATATTTTATCAAAACTGTCTCCCTGTGCCTTTATATTACAAGAAAGTTGTTTCTGCAACTTCTAATGATATTAATAAAGAATACTTTAAGAACCTCATCTCAGATATTCATTTTCAGATCAGCATGTCTTTTAAGATTGACTTAGTCTAGGATGCGTTAAAATATGTATGGATGTAGTTTTTGTAGTGTTGGAGAATGCACCATTTTCAAAAGTGACAGGTAGCAACTTTTTTTTCCCCTCCTTTCTAGTAGAGTGCTTGCTCCAAAGTATGAATGATCAGTCAGGAATCTTTTTGTTTTAGAGGTTATCATAAGTAGGGCTCATTTTCTTAAAAGTGACTTGATCAAGCCTTGTCTTTTCTGTTGTATTAACTGAAGAAAATACTTCCAAATTAAGAAAGTTGAGACTGTCTCTATTGTTCGAGAAACTTATTTTTGCTTGTATTGAGTCATTTATATTGCTGTTACCCCTGTGTCTTTAGTGCAATATTGTAGCAGTTAATGTAATATAAATATATTATGACTTGTTGATGTTTCTCCTTTACTCTGGATTTTTCAGTGAGGGTTTGCATTTGAAACTAAGTCTTGCAGTTATACTGGGGCATATATTCCCTTCTGACTTTCTGAGCCTGTGTAAATAACAGGAACAACTTGACTCAAAAACACTTGGATTATTTTTTTTTTTTGGTTGCACTCCTTCTGCCTCAATGTACATTTCCAGGATCTGCAAACATGCTGATTGAAACTTGTAAACTTTCCAGTGTGCCTCACATGTCAAGATCATTACGATCTTAAAAAGAAGCTAGCATGAGTAACTGCTGCATCTTTTCTTTCAATGGTTTCCAAATTATAGTATGGTCTGATTCTGGTTGTCTTGAACTTCAAGATATATATCCAGTACTTGCTGATCAGGTACTTTTTCATTTTTCTCTTATGAGACACTTCAATTGTGTTAAACTTTGTATGCTAGTCTGATTTACCACAAAGACTGGGTTAAATGTGGTTTTCTTTGTATTTGTTAGGGTTGAGTCCTTGGCTACCTTTAAAAGGCACTAAAATGTTTTGGTTCCCTGTATTCAGTCTTAATGATTTTGTAGAAACTAGCAATGGTGCTTTCATGGATTCCTGTTTTCCCATATGATGTCTGAATTCAGTACTGACTTCTAAGCTTTTTTGTTAATTATCTATGTTGTTTGCAACCTGTGATTCAGAGATGAGGATAGGTTGGACTATCTGTAAAAGGACGTGTCTAGTGAGCATCAGAGAAATGTTCCATTACAGAAGGATATTTCTCAATTGAAGGTTTGGTGTACAGCCTTAAACCACTTTTGAAGTTTCCTGTGGTTTCTTTCTATCTCGCAGTCAAGCCTTTAAAATCCGGTCCATCAAATGGAAACTTCATTACTGCTGATTTCACCTACTTTTTTTTGGTTGAAGTTGCAATATACAGACCTGCTAATTTATTTGATAGCCTTCAGTCATTATGAGCATCACTATTATTTCTACTTTAAATGTCTGCCAGTTTTTTGTTTTCTATTTCCTTACTTTCAGATCATGTTCAAAGATGTACAACTAGTTTAAATAGACCTTTGTCTCCTCCTAGTTTCATTTTAGGGTGTTTTAAAGAAATTTTTCCTATGCCAATTTGTCATTTTTTTTATGTGACTCTCCAGATCTGACAACTGTCAGTTTGCCTGGGGTACTTCTAAGCATCATATTTCTTTTATATTTCATACTGAAACATTATGAACACATTTCACTGTTCTTCCAGGCAAAAGTCTTTGGTGGTCAGACTTGTACTGTACACTACACTAATGAGTTTTTGCCAGATGCAGAGAGGCCCTGTGGCTGCTAAATGTCTTTGTAGAGTGTGCATGTGATGTTAGGACAATGAAGAGTCTGTTGTTTTGGCAGCAGATAAGTCTCTTGTTGCCACAGTGGAAGTATGAGAATATACCTGGTTTGTGTGGTTCAAACACTAGACAAATTTAAGGAGCATTAATAATGAACGTTTGCTGTGAATGTCGACTTGCATGTTCAGGTCAGAGCAGGAAAGTTTTGACTTTAAAAGAAAAAAATATTTAAGGCTGTTTTTATTTGGTGGATTAACTCCAGTCTTCTGAGAACAGAAATGTGAAAGCAGAATATGCTTCAAAGCAAAATAGGCTGTTTGATATACAGCTTGTGTTCACATAGAAAAAAGAGCTTTATTTTTTTAGGTCAGATTTTCAAATAGCTTGTCTATTAGTCAAAAAATTTTAATATGCATCTTTCTATTCTGAACATGATGCTTTTGTATATGCTTAACTTTTACTACAGATTCTAGCTTTTTGGTGTTATTAGTGGAGGCTTAGTGCATCCATTTAGTGTGCCCTTGGTACAGCTACAGATTCCCAAACAGATGCCCTGTAGCTCTTTAAAGGAATGGGGTTTTCAAAATTTAGTGCATTTTTAGTTTTTGCTTTTTTTTTTCCCAAAAAATAATTCTGAAAGTCCTCAAAATAGTTGAGCAGCAGATTTCCTTTCTTCCAACCATTACGGAGTTTAATTTTTACTTGAAAGTTCTCATCTTCAGTTGTTCAGGCTGGGGTAAGAACGTCTGGTTTTCTGTAAAACCTGGCAGTTCCCAGAGTGCAGCTATGTCACCTGGACCGTAACAGATATTTTTTCCTTAAAAGAAAACTTATTAGTGGGGATTTTTGACAATTTCATATATTAAAAATTTTTTCATACTGTTGCAAATAAACTTGCAGTTTCACTGTGGGAAGAAGAGCTTACCTCCATCTGGAAAGAGCACAAAGAAATAATGATCATAAGTCTGAGAAAATAAAAAATCGGGAATATTTTGGCTTTACTGACTTCAGTGTCTCACAGTAGGAAATTAGTATGCCAATAAAGAGCTTAATTATTTAACTTCTTGTAGAATATCAAGAGCAGTCCTAGTGGTTTATTTAGATACTCATTTTGGAAACTATGTGTTGAGATGGTTGAGCTTAACATGCTCGTGCTTGCATTCCTAAGGGTAAATTTAGAGCTCTGGCAGAAAGCAGATGTAGTTGTCAACAACGTCTAAGAATTGCTCTCTTTAAGGGAGCTCTTTCTTTGTCAACAGCCAACGCACTCAGGGAGTGAGTGGAGAACGGTACAGTGTACGCACAAAGTGTACAGTGAATGCACAAAGTATGGCAAACTGTACTTTGGGGTTTGCGTTCTTGAAACTCAGCTCCCACTTGTTATCTAGTTCTGATAAGGAGCATTAATCAATATACTTTTAATTTTCTTATTGTTTTATAAAAGTTATACATGTAAAAACCTGGCAGCTGTCCCTTCGTTTGTTTTAGAGGAAGATCAGATTTGACCAACATGTTTGTTTCTCGGACAACAGCTCTACTTTCTTTGACTTACATGCTGTTGGTTGTGTTTGGTTTTGTTGGTGGTGAAGTCTTGTTTAAAAACTTTCTAGTTTACAAAGGAAGAGAACTTGACAAGGAAGATAAAACCAGTTTAATAGTTATCCCTTCAGCCGTTCTCCTTCCAGTCCTTCTCAGCTGTACATAACTACTACAGTTCTCCCCAGTCTGTTTTGCAGATACTATCAGCTATTTTGTTAAAATATCTTTCTAATTATTTTTCTAATTACTTGGAATACTGCAGGTTTTTTCCAAAGGCATTACAGAAAACTCTGTATTATAGGAGTATTATTTGTTGGAAGAGGCGGTATTTTGTCTCTGCCAAATAGTAAAATTATGTATACATATGATATTAAATGACATTTTTCTTTTTTCTTTTTATATTCTGTTTATTTTTGGAATAATCATTAAGTACATCATAGTATAAATAGATGAGATTTGCTTTCTACTAACGTTATATTTTTTCCTTAATAAGTAATTGCCAATTGAAACAAAGTCTTAGGCCCATGTCATTATCCGTTCTTTTCAGGAAGGTGGGGATTGGGTAAAAAGAAACTGGCTAATGGAAGCACGGTGGTGTTCACTGTTTAAAAAGTGAAAAATTTGTGCTATACTACAAAAGTATGGACCAGTGTTTAGTTTTATATGGCATATACTTGCTATGATGTTCACCTGCCCCATCACCAAATACATACCTTGTCAGTGACTGTTTTTTATCTGTTTTGTAGAAATTCTTTGCTTCTGGACACAGCTGTCTGAATTTATAAATGTTTATCATGTATATGACTGCATTATCCAGCTACTTTAACAGCAAGTACAATTGGAAGGAAACAAAGTTGGGGAGGTCCTTGTCCCAGCACAGCAGTAGCTGTTCTTTCCCTGACACTCTCTGTGCCTGTGCCCGCTACCGCGGGGTTGTCTCTCCCCTACCCAGCGCTGCCGTGCAGCAGGAGATGCTTGATGGACTGTAGTGTTGGTGCCAAAGCCTCTACATATTCGCTGTGTATGCGTCTGAGATGGGGCTTCAGCCTAAATTGAGGCTTGCCTCCTTGCCTGAACACCTCCAGTATGTTTATGCTCGGTTAGCAGGTTGAACTCATACGTGTCTGTTAGGGCTCAGAAGGCATTTGGTGTGTGCATGGATGAGAGCTTCTGGCTTAGTTTTCTCTGCAAGGAGCCTGGTTCATGTGCATCAGCACCGGTCTGCAATCAAACCTGGAAGGTGGGAAGATGATTGAGAGATTCATTTCAAATCTGCCTTTCTTCTCTGAAACAAAATGTTAATGTAAATCCAGACTCCAATAGCTAAATGCATTCTTCACTAGACAGAGTGAGGAACCTGCATTGACTGCACTTCCTCTGAGTTCTTCAGTTTCTACATCATTTATCTATTTTTACGGCTGTTATATTCAAATTTTATCTGTATATACAAGTGTATACACATGTATAAATATATATACACAGATCTGATACAAATGAAATTTGTATATACTTTCACATTTGTACACATATGTGTATATGTATGTATATATTAGCAGAAGCTGCTATTGCAAAATTCTGATTGGACTCCCAAGTTCTTGGTCTTCCTTAATGGAAGTGTTTTACTTGTGAGAAGTCTGATTACCTAATTTCCTCGCTTTGATGTCTTTATCTAAGTCACTTTGATCAGCAGATCTGATGTCTTAAGTACCTAAAAACTGATCTTACACGGGTGTTAATTTGTAAACAGTAGTTGTTTGGAACACACTAATGATCTTCATGTTTTAAGTCATTCTTAAGTAAGTAACTTAAGTAACTGGTGTGGTAACTCAGATTGTATGCCACTGTTGTATTTATATGGTAAGGAACTGTGATTATTGATTGTTTTGATAATTATGAATGTGTTTATGTTGTGTTGATTTGGCATATTCGTCCTGCAGACTTCTAGATGTTTTGTGAGTAATGTAAGAGAAGGATTGTGACTCTGAGTTTTAGATACCCAGTGGTCATCAACAGAGCCAGTCATAGGAATTCTGAAATGCACCCACGAGTGCTACATGCAGAAGGTTCTTTAGATGCAAACTCTAGTTTGAAGGCATGAGAATATTCCTGTCTGTTGGAGCAACCGTTAACTTCCCTTAAGGCTAAAACCTCATGAAAAAGAGAAAATATATTATTACAGATTAATATTTGTTATTTTTTTTTCCTATATCTTTCTATGTTTTACATTATTCCCTATTTGTCTGGAGTTTCTGATTACACTTCATGATATGTGTCTAATTATGCTGCCTTTATAATGTTAAAATCTTGCTAAAGTCAAGAAGGACTTTCAAGACTTTTTAGAAATTTATAATTGTTACCTTTCAAAGTAGAATTTTATAATTTTAATGTGATATATTTCCATAAATGAGCAGTAATTGCAAACACTTTTGCCAATTGTAACCATCTTTGCATATTATGATTGTTCCTAGACACTTTTTTTCCATATTTGGGCTAGCAGTTCTATTTGGTACATTGAACTTTGGCTGCCCACCAAAAACATCACTTGTATCAGATTTTGGTGTACTCAGGAGGCACTCTTTCCTGTCTGTTTTATTTTCTACTAAAATTCGTGTATAGTATGGATTCTGTTGCATTTGCACTCACTTTCTCCTGATGGAGGTGATACCTGCTCTTTGTCTCTGGAACGGCTCTTTATTAGTAGATTAGCAGAGCTTCTCTGTTATGCAAATAAATTTGTATTCTATTGCTTACGTACCATTGCATTAGCCACAATATGAAGTATATTTGTGTGAATTAAAAGTACCTGGGACTGCAAGCAATAGCTGCATTAGAAGATCCCATAGATGCATTGCTAGCAATCTAATTTTTAGTAAATAATAAAATATCACAAAGATATATTCATGCGCGAGATGATATGGAGAGATACCACTTCACCAGCCTTTGACTACAACCTAGCAGAGGTCCAGAAATTAGAAACAGTGGTTTGAGGAGTGAAACAAAGAATGGTATCACTGTGTGGAAGAAGCAAGAACAACTTGGGTAAGTTAAAGCATCATAAATTACGTTGGGATTTACCTAGTACACAGATCTTTCTTAGTGAAAAAAAGGAATGCTGTGGTTGGGATTTCTGTGTCCCAGCAGAGAAGGAGCATTGCAGGAGTTCAGGCAGAGAACAGCCTCTACCACCAGGGATCCTCTGGACTTGCTCTCTCGTCTGGAGAGATGCCCAAGCCTCAACCAGACTAGAGTTTGTATCTAAGCAATGAGCCATTCTATTGATTAATCTGCTGTTACTGTACAGCAAATGGCTTGGGTATGTTTTAGCTGTGACAGGTGGGTTTCTGTTAGTCAGGATTCATATAGCTCACAGCGCAGATCCTGGAAGGTACCATGTCATGTCAGACTTGTGCTGTGATCATGACAAGCAGACAGGCTGGGCATCAGAGACAGGAAAGAAAATAGATGCACTGTACAAATGGGTTTTTTTTTTGTGATTAATATAACATAGAGCAGATCTCTTATACATATGGGATGAAAAAATTAAAAAATAATTAAGAAAAGAAAGCTTTGCTAAGAGGGACATGGTTTTCACCCTAGAGATTTTTAGAGAATACATAAAAATTACAGATTGTTCAAACTTGCTTTCTCTGCTACTAAATAAGCCCGTGTTGAATACAGAATAAAATTTAGTGGATTGCAGGTAACAAAATTTTTGTAGGTCAAGGCACATTGATCTAGATACTCTTTTAATGCTGCTTGAATAAATGTATATAGTGGTGTGCATTGCTGTAAGCTACAAGCAATGTACTGCCTGAATAATTTTTCTACAAAATGAGTAAAGAAAGGGTGTTAGTTGGGATCCTGCTTTCTCTGAGCTTGAGCACCTGTGCAATAATATATATATGTGCAAGAACCCAAAAAAGTCACCAAGGTAAAGCACAGCAATTCCTTAGTGGTTCCACACTTCCATGTCTTATCTGTTGTGAGATCGTAGGACTATTTCTAGTCATCCTATTATGGGATGCTGCTGCAGGAGACCTTTATGACCTATGTCATCTTGTGTGATAATACCTTACTTTTTGGGGGGGCTAGGTCCTCTTTGAAAATGTGATATATAGACTGAGTAGTCTGTCTATATAAAAATGATACCTGAATTCTAACTTTTATCTCCAACTATATAGGCTACTACACTGTAAAAGTGCTCTTCAGATCCAGTGATCTCTAACCTGAACTGAAGAGGTAAGTTAAGACACAGGGAAAAGTGCTTAGTAATTGTGGAGCAATGGTATATTTGGATTACCTGGCAGTTCCCAGAGGAATCAATGGTTCAGAGCCAAGTACCCGAACACTGGGATGGCTGATGAACTGCAGACATGGTTTACATGGATACTGGCAGTTCTTCACTGAAGTAATATTAATAGTGGACTCTCGAGTCATGGAAGATAACTTTCAAAGTAAAGAGGTACTGTTTTGACTTGAAGACCATCCCTAACAAAATTTCAGATTTGTAGTGATTAAAGAGTTACTCCAGCAAGAGGGAGACCTTGCTATTCTTTGGCTTAAAATTAATCTTTCTTAATTTTGAACTCTACATTTTGACAAATACTGTTCCTGTGTGTAGAGGGTTTGGATGATGAAAATGTATCCTTATACGGTCATTTATGCTATTAGTTTTTAAAGCAATTTTTAAAGCTTTTTTAAAAAGTTAGCTCAGATTGCTACATTACTTATTTTTCTTTGGAGCCCATTCTGTAGACAATTGAATTTAAATTGCCAGAGGCACTAGTTTGTAGCAGTTTTTAAAACACAGATTTAGGGTTTAAAATGTGCTTTAAGTCTCACTTGTACATCATGTGATTTGATTTACCTTTTTGTGATTTTGGAAATAAGCAAAATGTCTTTAAACAAGTCTAAATTTGTGTGCTTTTAATGGACAAAAATGAAGTATTAGGAGAGAACATTTGGTTTTGAAGAGAAACAAAAGAAAGACTGTTTCTCCCTCCTACTTAATATTCTTACAGAAAGCCTCTGATGAAAATATACAAAGAACACAGGATCTCATTAGCAGTATTTTCCTGTGTCTATCTTTTTTTTTTTTTTAAAGATTATATCAAAATCTTTCCTAATACTTGGAGATGTAGGAGATAAGGGTTTAAAGGGGAACTGTAGATGACTATGAATAGTGGTACAAGCACAGTGGGGACCAAGAGCATCTCTGATCAGGACTGTGACAGTTACAGTCTCTGAGTGCTTAAACTCTAAGGCCTTGCATATTTTTAAAAGTTGCCGTGCTACAAATTTAAATCAGACATCCACAAGTCTCTTACGGGGTAGGGGTGCCTCCTGCAGAAGCACTTTGCCTTGCCAATGACGTCCTTCTCAAAGGGCAGGGAAATGAGCTTCTTTTGTATCTGCTTCCATTTTGGTCTTCTTAGGCATTTAAAGTTTTTATTTTCTGTTGTCATTTCCTATCTTCCCTTCCAGAGAAAGTTAAACCTTCAAAATATGTGTCCAATTAATTCAAGGCTCTTTCTTAACCTTACATTGGGTTTGGAAAGGTAAAGGAAGGAACCCGTGTTACTGTTTAGGTACCAGATCAGTTATGGAGTGGGCAGGAAAACCTGTACTGCATAGAAACTGCAAATAAATCAATTACCTGTGATGATGTCTTCATCATCTTACTGCTAATTCAGAAATATTCATAAGACATAGTCTTCCAAGTAGAGAGGTTATTCCTATAATGTAAATGTTATTAAAAATCAATATTAAAATTTAATATTCTTTGTCCAGTTGTAACTTGTAGGATGAAATGTCAAGGCATGTGGGAAACTCTGCTGCGGGAATAGGCACGTGAGTGGAAGATGTGTGAAAAATAGGACTTGACTGTCTGATAAAGACATCTAGGAGATTTACATATCTACAGAAGACCTTTTGGTAATTTATAATCACCATGTTATGGTGAGGTTAAGAGTCTTTTGATGTAACACAGGAGTGTGCTACAGTGTCTGTTAAACAAACTCATTTCTGCCGTAGTTTTAAATTAATATTGAAAACATCTCTCAAGTTATTTCTCCTTTAAGCTATGTGGTGGATTCCCCACAGACAGTGTGCACAGGGAAGAAGGTGCCGCACAGTCCAAATGTGGTACCTTGTTAAATCCACCCATTTCTCTGATGTGTTCTCTCTCTATAAAAATGCTGGCAGTAAGTTGAACATGGTATTAGTAGTATGGCATCTGAGTGATAAATGGTTTCTAGGTGCATATGGTGATTTAGGAAGCATTGCAATAAACTGAATGTAGTTGCTTAGGTTAGAGAAAGTGGGCTAATTGAAAATGTACCATAGCAGTGAGGTTGTAATTCAAACTTCTCTTACTTTACATGCGTCGTAGGGAGAGTGAACCATGTCTGAAAAAAACTCACACATGGGAAAATCATCCAGAGAGAAGAGATTACATTTAGATGAGCTTTTGTTCCCAGTGAGCTACACAAATTACCAGATGGTAATTTGCATCTGGTATACAATGGTATCAGCATACTGAATTGCAGGAAGAGCAGGTATTGCAGGGGGTCAGGATCTGTTTTTAAGATTTGTTTGTGCTCAACAGTTAGCAAGAAGAAAAGAAATATAATTAGAAGACCATGAACCAGGGTAAGAGTTGTTTCTTCCAAAGAAGAAACAATAAGGGGAGGATGTCTGCTGAAATAGCCCCTCAGTCCAGGCAGCTGAGAGGTGTCCACGGAAGGAAATCTGTTCAGCAGCCCATAATCACCCTGAGTTCCAGGTAGATGTTGATCTTTTGTTCTACCAGTTTCCCTTTGGTGACTGTTTTCTGCTTTGCAATCAAGAGCCAGAATAAATTTGACTTAACGCTTTTCCATACTTAGTGACAAAGGAGTCTAAGGCCAAGTGTTGGTGTTGCTCTTCAGGGAACAAAAAGTGTTAGATCAGCAACATGCAGGCAGAGCCAGAAGGCTTCACCTCCACAACGTTTCAGAGTTCACAGGGCTTGGGATATCTTATTTGCTAGTTCTGTTTGATGCAAAGTGGTAGCTTGCGAAAGGAAGCCTACAGGGGCAGGTGTCAGCCAGTGTGCCTTTGCCAGGTTCCAGTTGAAGAGAAAACAGTGTTTAACTCTGGGAATAGCCATCTATCTTAGAGATTCTTTGCTGTGACCAAACAGAGTCCAGTTTCTAGGGAAATTTACATCCACCAGTATCTGACTATCAGTGGATGTAATGAAAAGGGATACTGAGCGGTAATTCACAATGGCTAAAATGTATGGTCAGATGATACACCTAAAAGAAAACTACTTGAGTATTTAGGTCATATATTTGCAATTCAAAGATCTATGTTATTTACTTATATATTTTATTGACATCCATTCTTTAGCCTTTTGAAAAGGCCTCTAGGTTCTTGCTAGTTGTCTTATTCACAGATAACTGTAAGTAGCCCTTGACTTTTGTAGCCCTTTGAAAAACTGGAGAGAAATGAGACACCAGTCTGACAGTGCCTTATGGCTTTTGTAATTTTGAATAGATGTCCAAGGTGTCAGAAATGCTTTGAAGTAATTTGGTCTCTTAAGAAAACTGTTGCTATGTTCAAGGGCATCAAAACCAGATGGGTTTCTGAAGATTATAGATTTTATATATTGAGTACAATTTTGGGGTCAAAATTTTCACATGTACCATTCATATCCATCCTGGTTTGTACATCTGAAGGTTTTGATACTTAACCAAATACATTTTCAAAGCTTAGTGTGGAAAGTGGTAGCATTTATCTTGCTTGATGAATGTGCTAAACCCAGTAATATTTAACTGCTCTCATGATGTAGATTCTAGACTATATCCTCTTAACTGCCAACTTATTTTGCTAGTGAAAAAAGATAGAATAAAATAATAGGTGTATTAGTTGCCGGTTAAAATAGTACAGCAGGCTACGATCTCTATTTTAATAATACCATGTGATAGAGGATCTTTTTGTTACAGTTGACTAATATACAACAGTAAGGTTTCTGTAGAAATTGAGATTTTGATACCTCCTTGGTTTTCAGTGGAACAAACCAATGCATGGAGAAATTGAAAAAGGAAAAAAAAAAATCTGAGACCATCTCACCTACCCACCCGCATGGATGCTTTGTAAGGCGTAGAGTGTTTAAGGTTTTTGCCCTGTTATAGGAACCTAGGGGACGTTCTCGCTCTGCATGAAGTCGAGCATTGATGGGACCATGGATCCTTGAAAATCCCTGGAAAGATTTCTTGGAGTAAGTATTGAATTAACTCACTTCCTGACCTGCTATTCTGCCCTGTGCCAGAGAAGTCCTTCCTCCAAAGGTTCGTGGAAGACAATGCTGTATTTGGAAGACAGATAGTCCAGAAAAGCAGGGGAAGGGTTCTGTGAACCCTCTTCCAAAAATATAGTAAACAGAGCTAGTTCCTGTCTCCTTTCCCCCAGGCAGCACTTTCCTTTCGCTGCTAATGTCTACTGCATTGGTGTGCAGTTCAGGTCACCATGGCTTAACCAGAGACAGACATGTCTGTCACATGTATCTACAGCTGGGTTTTCCACGAGGTAATGTTTGAGTACTGATGCGACACTGTGAAGACACACGGTGTGTCAAGGTTTGTGCAAAGTTTTAAAATCAAAGGGCTGAATTTCCCTTACTGTTGTGCTACCAGTGGGTGCAGTGTGTTACCAGAGACTTTACTAGTTTTTGAAGGCTGGTATTTGTAGAGAGCAGTTTCAGAAAAGAGAATATATTGCTACTGCACTGAGCTCATAAATAGGAAAAGTATATAATGTTTAAGTACTAAGGTTGTATATTGTTATTGTTATTCAAGAACAGGCTCACATACATCAAAGCAAAGCCTGGACTTGTTTATGGTGCTGTTAGAAATCTTTCTCTGTATGACATATGTAGTAACATA
>JAOXJM010000052.1:16583569-16609804 GCA_026413425.1 Tringa solitaria | reverse complement strand
GGGGTTGAACTTGATGATCTCCAGAGGTCCCTTCCAACCCCATATGATTCTATGAGTTTACCCTCTGGGCCACAGCACCAGTATTCTGTAGCTGTTCCTTTTTTCTTTTCCTATGAATTCTCTTTCGCATTTGGACTCTTTCATGAAAGAAAAATCAGCAGTACTTTTCTCCCCATAAGGGGTTGTACCAGGTCGTCCTGCATCTATCTGTCTTTGGTGACACATGTCAGTCTTTTGGTTGCGGCAATCCCTATTGTTTCAGGAATCTGGTTCTAAATAAGATACTTGGATAAAATACTTGTAAATAAAAAGAAAATGCCAATGCAACAGAAGATACAATATGAGGCTGCTGAATGAATAAGTGGATTTGGTAAAAGTTACTTCTTCATGCCACTGCCTGCTCACGTGTGCAGCTTAGTTTTAGGAAAAGACATCTATTCACAGTGGCTTTCAAGCACATATTTCTGTGCTTTACTGAGTCAGAGTTTCAGTGATCTGTTTTTTAAATGATACTAAACTATATAAATTACTCACACATGGCTTTGGAGCATAAGTCAGCTTTTTGAGATGTTAGTCTTGTAAAATAAATAAGACTAAACCCCAGAGGGAAGAAAACCCGTATTCCTTTTCTACATTTTAGGCACAGGATTCTACTGCAGCCAAGCATTCCTCTTCCAATAAAAAAACCCTGCAGTGAGTTTAAGTATATATTTTTTTTTTTTCTCTAGTATGATCTTGGTAATTTTGAGAACTTGGAATTCACAGTCCTCATCTCATTGGAAAACTTCTATAGATATTACTTACTTGTGGAGGAATGGCTTAGGCCTGCAGGCCAGGAGGACCCGAACACATTTCAGCTCATGTATGTTCACATCAGACTTCTTCTCTAGGATGGATTTGAAATCAAAATGATATTCTTGGAGATTTCTTTCCTTGAAACAGGCTCTTGAGGACATTTTTGCTGTCTGAGTAATGAACTGTGAGTTGCACCAGAGTCGTAAGCACAACTCTAAGTGTTTCACTGAAGAGGTTTGGGATTAATCACATGCTGACAATTGAACAGGCGTTTACTTGCTTTTCAGTGTTGCCAGACAAGGTCCATCCCATTCCAATACTTGCCTTGTATGCTAAAAAATGACTACAAAACAGTTCTACTTCTCTGACTCTTACTTTTTCCAGTTAACCAAAATGAATACTTTAAAATCCTTATCAACATAATGAATCTTATTCTCATATAATGCAGGCTTTTATTAGAAAGCTGTAGCCATACGTCTTTTCTTACTGAAGGCTGATGATTCTGCAAGTATAGACAAGATGAACGTGTCTCATTGTATCTGGGATTCTGCGCATTCCTTATTTCTCACAGCTCCTTCACTTTTAGGATCAACATTAATTTAATCAGAGCAGTCCTGCCAGTCATACTAGTCATTCTTGGAGACATAACCTTGGCTAGTAATTAATTATGCTTTGAATTTGTTAATGAATTCAGGTTCAGGACATCTTAGTATATATTCCTCTCTTATATCACATACTGTGCTTATACCATAGTCAAACATAAATGATTGTCTTTAGCAGGCTGATAGTCACGGCGTGCCTGAAAAGATGGCTGAATTCTTTGATGCTGTGATCCTGTGGGGTTTGGATCCCTATCAGCTCCTGGTCTAATGGCAACTTATATCTGATAGAACTGCTCAGCAGCTTATAACATTGATGCATTCTGCTTTTTGTCATCAAATCCCTACACATTGCATAAGGTAAGCATTCTTCTCCTGCAATCTCTTTTGCAGCAGAGCATGGGGAGTGGGGTAGCACCTTTCTGGCTGTCTCAGGCCGGGAAGTCACACTTCAGCCTTTGTTCCACTGTTATTTGGAAGGTGGAGGAATTCACTGTGCAACTGGTGCATTGGTGCAGAAGAAGCAGCACTAAAACTGTCCTCATTTTCTGCCCACCATCTAGTCAGGGAGTGAGCAGTCTGGCAGGAGCTGCTTTCCTTCACTCTGCAAGCAGACTGCAGCCTTCGCAGGAGAGTTAATGCCTTTCTATTCTTCTGTGGGAGTTTATCTCGGTTTCCAACCTATGAATATAAACATTAGTTGGGAAAATGAAAGATTTTCTTATTGATAAACCATGAAATTAAATTCTCCTTTGATCTTTACTGGAAATGATCATATACATAGGTTTCACTGTTCAGGGAAAATGGAGGGTTAGTTGCATTAAACATCTAGAAAATAAAACGAAAGCCATGACCATTTTCCTAGGAAGTAATGGTGTCACGTTATGCTTTATCAGTATAATTTATCTATGCATTGTGTAGAAAATAAATCCTTTTAAAGGCTATTGTGGGGAAAAATTAAATAGATTAAAAGCACCACTATTAAAAGTAATCAATGGAGTTTTTTGTCAGCTGTGGCCAAGTCCAAAACCTGTTGAAGTTAATGAAATGGCTTACACTGATGTAAGCTGGCTCTCATATTGCTTCATATAATCATGAGTATGGTGCATGGAAGGTTGTTGTAGTGTTTTTCTCTACCATGTCATATAGAAGGTAAAATATTCAGAAGTTAGAGCAAGAATCAAATAAGCTTATAAACCAAGTCTCACAATCAGTTATGACTTAAAGCCAGATTTTGAATACATTTAGATGCCTTAAGATCAACTAAAAAACCTGCTGGGCTTTTCAAAATCATGCAAGTGCTTTCCTGCATGATCGAAAGGACTGCAGGTCTGTGCATTGAAAACTGGCTGTACACTCAAAATTGGGCTCCTAGATAAGTGCCCATTTGATTTTAA
The DNA here is from genome assembly GCA_026413425.1 of Tringa solitaria. Taxonomy (NCBI): domain Eukaryota; kingdom Metazoa; phylum Chordata; class Aves; order Charadriiformes; family Scolopacidae; genus Tringa; species Tringa solitaria. Next base: position 16,607,013 of record JAOXJM010000052.1, on the reverse strand, counting down.
AAAGGATACTTCGTCATTCAGTCACTGAGGTTCCTCTGAAAAACCAAACCCCCTTGTCTTTCTAGAATATCTTTTAGGTTATCGGTAACTGCAATATGCAAACTTCAGTCAAACTACAACCCCTGTCACAGCTGTGAGTGATCAGCAATGATTCTGGAATGCACAGCTGTAATGTAGCATGACTGATAAATCATCCAAACCAGAAATTGTTTGTTCTATTTTGTTAAATACTATTATTATGCTAAATGAATTATGTTTTAAGAAAAAACCAAAATATTGTAAAAGCTGCAAAAATGTTAACAAGAAAGATGTTAGTTTCAAAATATAATAGAAAACTTGCCGTCTGATACATGAAGCAGAATAAATTGTTTTCCTTTACAATGGTTTTGATTCCTGATACTGATGGTAATGGAAACCAATCTACAAAGTCAGTGCAACTTATGAGTTATGTAAATACAAATTTACGCTGGTCTCAGAAAATGTTCTGGGAAAAATCTCTATCAGCTTTAAGAAGCAAGCAAAAAAGATAATGTTACTTGTACATCTGGGGTGGCATTCGAAAGTTCCTAGAAGTGCTTCATTGGCTGAGAGCAGAAAATTTGGCATCTATGAAGTCAGAGTGTGTAATACAATGCTGCCATTTGTGGAAACTCTGTTTGCGTGTTATCAGATATTGCCAAAAGGTTCCTGGGTATAAAGTTTAAAGTTAAATAGTGAATCAATGTAAAAGCAATTTAGTGATTAAAACCGTGGAATGAGGAAAAAAAGCTGTCAACGGGCCAAGATAAATGCAGCTCCCTTTTGGTAGTCATTTTCAGGCATATTCTAGGACTTTTGTATACTGTCTTCAATCTGTAATTTATGAGATGCAATTTAATTGTCTTTATCTTCCATTGTGGACCTACGCAACTAAAAGATCTTTGCTTCCAGGCAGTGTGTAGAATTTACTACAGTCAATTAATGACTCAGGCAACATTAAAGACTCTATAGCATTAAAATGCTTTGTATATCAAGAACACTCTATTATTAGTCAGCACAGTTTGTATTTAAGTTTCTGAGATTACTTTATTCTCAGGAGAAACTGTTTTACCATGGAAGTCTGATTTTTCAGTAGCAAGTGCGTACCTGTGTGTACCTCGTAAACCTAGCATAATTAATGCAATGCAGTTTACAAAGCTGAGGCACACATACAATATCAGACATATGGTGAAGGTATGAAATTATATACACTCATTTTCTTGTACTCAGACATTTCTGAAAGTACAGTCACACACTGCAAAACCTGATCAATGAGACAGAGGCTCTCTTGCCACCATCTCAATGTATAATCTTAAAAATCAACAAGCACGAGGAACAGCACCTGCAACCCCCAGCTACCCACAAATGGCAGCTTGTCTGCTTGAAAGGGTAGTTAAAAGGGTTGAATTCTGTACAGAGGCTCCATGTTACCTGTTAGTGTTCATCAGCAATAACTGTGGATAAACACAGCATAGTTACTGAGAAAGTGAATACAAATCACCTCTGCTAGAGAAGAGCAGTCATTAGACCTCAGAGGTAAGGAACAGAACTACTTTTATGCTGATTTCTCTTTTATCTTTTTTCTTTCCTTTGAGGAAGGAAAAACAAGAGACCACATTCAGTAAACGTGGAACTAAATTTGCAGTGACTCTTAGCTGTAAAAAAGCAACCAGCTCTTGTCCCTTGCTGTCAAATGTGTATAGTATGTTTTACTGTTGTCAGTATAAAAAATTACACGGTCAAGTTCGTTAAAAATAGGTTTAAAGCCTCACATAAACCTTTTGTTTCTCACATGCAGAATCTTAAATAAATCTTAAAGCATCCTGCTGAAATCTCAATCATTCATGTCTCAGCAGCTGCACAGCTGTTGACTGATGGCTGCTGGAAGCTCTGTGATTAATGGAAAATGGCTTAGATTAAGAACTGGCTAAAAAAATTACAAGGTATAAGGAAAAATAAACAACCAAGTCTTTATTAACACCAAGTAGAACAGTGTGGAGTGGCCAAAGACAGCCTTATAGGTTGCCAGAGTCCCGTATAGCTACCAGTAACCTCTCTTGGCTTTTCCACTTGAAGGATAGCAAAGTGGTGAAAGCTACCCATAGTTTGAGAGCTTTTTGGCCGGGAAAATCCAAAGATTTTACTCCCACAGAAATCACCAAATCTTTAATTTAAATCTGCAATTTGATCTGAGATGTATCTGATTTTCTTCCATAATCAAGCAATGCAAGTGCCTTTTGTCTTTTCTTTATCCGTTATCCTTAAGGAAATGGAGAAGGGCCAATCTTACAGAAAATTATCTTGCAAACTATGTAGATGGACTTGTACTTAAAGCACAGTAATCTCCATGGTCCCTTATTCTGCCCAGGCCAGAGGATATAACTCCTCTAACGCACCACTTCCCTACCTAAGGCACAAATAAACATAATATTTATGTTTAGCAGTGGCTGACAGTATTGATGCTTGTGGCTGCACTGAAGTTATCTTTAGACACTGTAGCAGAAATGACCTACCTAATATCCCAGACATCCTTTTCTTAAGGGTAGGGTAGACCTGGATGTCTCTGAAATAAAATAATCACGTGTATTACCTAATTCTGCAGGCAGCTGGAGGGAATGAATTTGTACCTCATAAAACGTTCCCTTCTATGTAGACACTCGAACTATGTCGACAGGAACGACTAAAAGCTACAATGTGATGCAGTTACTGCTCAGCTGTGTGAAATAACATCACAAAATGCTTTAGAACAGCAAGTGAAATACCTAGTTAAAATTTTAGAGGTAATGCTCACTTCAAATATAATGTACTTAGAGACTTAGCTAAACTTTGATTTTTTTTTTACTGTAAAAAATGCTTTAAAATCTTTAATAACTTCAAAGGTTGAGGCTTTCAGTTTTACAGTAGCAAAATGCTGACTGAGCCTTTCCTCAGGATGAGTTCAAAAGCAAGAGCACAACTTGCTTTGATCAGAGACATCTTCTTAATTATATTATGGTTCTAGCGAAGTCTGCATTGCCTTGATAACTGCAACTGGCAAATTTTACCCTTCCATTCCTCCATCATACTATAAAAAATAATCACTTTCCACATATAACTCATGAGTTATGATAAATGATCTACACTGCACAGCCCTGATCTCTGATTCGAAGACCAAGGTTTTCAGTGTACTAGTGGAAAGCCTTCTGTTCTACACATTCTTGCAGAAAACAGGAAAGTGAAACACAGCCCTTCCTAGCTGTTGTATACCTGGGTCAATCACTTCAAATTTCTGAAATCTGTAAATTCTAGAATGTATCCTCATTTCAATTGATAACTAACAACTATGCTTAAGTCTAGCAGGTCATGGCCATATTCACCAACAGACAATTAATTACATCTACGTGAGAGAGGAGAAACTGAAGCCCGCTGAGAACAAGAGAACAAAAGACTGCTATTATGCAATTTAATGCCCTTTACTGGGACTAAATATCTGCCAAGGGGCTGTCTGCTTTTATAATCCTTAAAAAACCCCACAAAATACTTCACCTTTTGTGATTGTGTGTTAGGCAAAAGTAGATGCTGTATAACACACAGCCAAACTATTGATCTCTTCCTTGCTACAGGACTTCTGCAGGTGGGACTGAACACAATGAACGGCTTTAGACGAATTGGATTGAGCCCAAATCCTGCAAACTGTGCTAGAGAAGAAAGGAGGCAAAACAACACAGATCCTCATGTAAATAATGAAGGTCAGTAATTTACATGTATTAGCATATGCCTGTCTAGAGTGTCATCTGTTCTGATGACAATTGCCTGAACTGTCCACATGGGACCTTGTCACTACCTTCCCTGTCCTATCTTGTTATTGTGTTTTGACCTACCCTGTCTCCAATTCAATTATTTTATTCCTCCCCTTCCAAATTCTATTTTTCTATTTTCTTCAGTCTTTTGTTACTGTAGTTTTTTTTTCCTTCCCCCTGTCTCTGTCAAGTCTTTCTAACTTGCTCTCTTTCCCAATTCTTCCCAGTTCTTTTCTTCTGAATTACACAGCTCTGCTTTCTTCAGTGCCAAAGCTACAGAAAACATAGGAGGAGGAGTTTCTCTTTTCTTGTTTCTCAAGCATGGTGTTAAATTACTCGGGGCAATTGTGCAATTACAGAAAAAAAAGTTTCTTTAGTCCAGGCTAGAAATTGCATATTCAAAGCTTTATACTTGTCAGGCTGTACCAAATGCCTCAACTGTTCACGTGGGAACTGAAATTTTGGAGGCCTACATCTTAACCAAATTTGAGAGGATTTTCACACCATGACATCGCAGTGATACTTTCCCTCTGCCAAATTTCAATTTCTTACTGTAGTCTGAAGGTGTTAAAAATTTTAAATGAAAATTTTCTTTTTTTTTTTGAATGGTAAATCAATATTCACTTGCATCTTTCTTGAAATTGGCTCATCTGTTTAAGCTGATACTTACCAAAATCTTGCAGCCTGGGGCAAGCACCCAGCAGCACAGGAAATTCCTAGGAATGGTCAACACTGGTAAAGTTATAGAAAACTAATAATATATCTTATCATGGAAGGTTTTGAACATGCTGAATGTAAGAGGTACTGTCAGGTCCATGTGTATGAAACAGAACAGAGAGCCCAGCTTTCTTTAGAGGTTCCTTGGCAAAGACCTGCTCATGTCCTGAGGCAGTTCACATGCATGTTCTTTCTGGGCACGTTTCCAAACAAGGAGTGGAGTAAATGCTAAACCACAAGCCAGGACAGGATTTAAAAACTTGCTCTGTAGCCCCTGTGCTCGCAGACCAATAAGCAAAAATGGTAGGATGAGACTGTGATTTATATCCTCTTTACAGATCCCAGAGATTACCGTCTCCAGTTGCTCATCGCCACCTCTTTAGGAGTTCATAATCTCTGTTGATTTGCCAATGGCAGATACGAGCTGTCTCACTGATATATCAAATATAAAGAAAAAACGTAAAATCAAAAAGCTGGAGAAAGTTAGTTGGTTGGTTTTTTTTCTGGAAGGAGACTAGCATAGTTAGTAATACTTTGGTGTGAAGACCAATTTACTACTAGTTTGCCTTACACAATTTATGTAAACAGAAATGTTATTGTTACTCAGTTCATCCTCAAGTGCTGGTAGATTAAGCACTGCAGTGTTCTTAACCTCAGCTCTCCAGCACCAAATCAATATGAGCCAATGGTTTTCTGATTAGCCCTATATTGATTTGCCTTAATCTAAGTGTAATGTTTCCCCCTAGTAACAGTAATCCCTCAGGAATGCCATGGATTCCTTGATGATAGATGACATAATAATTTTCATTACCTTATTTTTGTTGTTTTTTTGTGGCGTGGTTGCAGTTCATAAGTAGTGAATGAACTGTTTTTCCATAAAGAACATGCCTTACTGCTTTACTTCAAACTTCATCTTTAAGAAGGTTAGTTAATTAACTTTTAGAACTTTTTATGTAGATATCTGTAACTTTTGTGGCATGAACAATTACCAGGTTTTTAATATTCATGATCTGAATAAAAGTTTCTAGAAAGAGATGAGTATGGCATGTCATTACAGATAGGGGATGACTGGATAAAAGTATATTTTTGCGTTCTAGAAGTAAGTCTCTTGAGAAAAAATATCCCTCAAGCTTAATTGAAATCTAGTTATGCTATTTCTGTAAAGAAGCTGTTAATGACTCAATAAGACTTTTTATTTTGTCATGGAGTTTTATCAGATGTGCTCTGCTTATGTATAAAAGACTTCCTCTGATTCCCTGATGTTAGGTAAACATCACCTAAGAGCTGAAAGCCAAGGTGGATACTTCCCTTTTTAACCCTATTGCTGTTCGTAAGAGCACCATGGGCTAAATTATGCCATCATTTAAGTTGTCTGTCCCCATTTATTTCTTTCTTAAAAGACATCTTAGGATAAACTTGTCCAAATCTATTAGTTTTAGCAGGAATTGCACAGGTGTAACTGAGGACAGCCTGGCCTGCAGCATTTTATACTACTGCAGGTGACAGCACATGAAAACATGGATAATCACCACATGACCTGAACATCCCTGTCTTTTACCGTTCTTTACCAAATAGAATTTCATTTTCAGTATCACAAAACAATATGTTTTTGTCACTGCTTCAATACACTTGAATTTGTTTAATACAAATGGAATTAATATTCAGTCACTGTAGCCAGAAAAATTCTCTTCCTCTTCTAGGTTAATTCTCTGCCAGTAGAAAATTGCTATATACTGACTTTGGTGTTTTGGCTAGCCCAGTTTTGAATTTGAGCAACAAGGCATCCATTGTTTCCATTTAAATACTTTAATTTTAAGAGCTTCTACTAGGGAGAATTTGCAGCTTCCCTGTTTTTTAACTTTGCTAAACCTGTTCATGTCACACAGAGCTGCTCTCCCGCCTCAAATTACTGTTAAAGCGCAGCAGTTTGGTGACCCTGGGTACTTACAGGAATCAAACTTCTTTAAGAGGTATGGAACAGCTACAAACTGTATTTGGCTATGTTTTATTCTCTTTAATCCCATTTAGTGTATTCACTTAAAATAAATCTTGCTGAGAAAAAGACTTTTGATCCAAGACTGGCTTAGCAACTTTTGGGACTGCCTAATCAGGCAGCTTGAGACACGTTTTGAGTTAAACCCAAGTGGTGTAATTATGCCTTAATTCATACCTGGGAAATAATAAATATTTCAAATACTGTTACCATTCAGGGGCATATACCATGCAGATTTTGATGGGAGGAGAAGGTGGTAATTCATGCTTGCAGAATCAGCTGTGCTAGAGGAGGGGTTAACACCTCTGTGATTATGGCAGCTGTGCAGCTGATTTCTGTGAGAGGCTTTTTTGGGCAAGGAGGTTCAAATTCCACCTGCTGAGTTAAGAAGTTCTTTCAGCAGTGGCTTGTCTGGGTGGAGGGTACTTCTCTCTTGTCTTAGCTCTACTTCTCTTTAGTTGTTTAAGAAGAATAAATTAGATAAATCAGAACACAGAATTGCAGGTAAGAATGAGAATGATTTTGCTTTTTGCTATTGTGAGAGGTAATACGTATATGTATGTATTTAATGTTTTGGGGTGAAATCCCTGGAGGTATTACCAGCTGGCAGAGAGCACTGGCATCATGTTGGCCTGGGCCTCCTCAGTTTTCCTGGGGTTCGCTAGTTGGTGTCTGCCTGGGTCCCTCTCCCACTTGTCTGAGGGGTAGGCGAGTATGTTTGTTACTGTCTCCTCTCTTTAGTTTTACTGAGCTGAGGAGCACTGACAGCAGCTTAGAGATGTTGCCTAAACCTTGACAGAGACAGCTAATGGGGTTACCCAAGGGACTAACTGGTTTTGTCTGGGCTGTGTGCTGCTTTTAGTTTTTGCTGGCCTTGGCACAGGGAAATGGTTTGAGTGTGTTCTGCTGCTGCAGCTTTCTCATTCTGCCTACAATGAGGGTGAGCTAGAGCTTAACCCTAGAGTTGAGGTGAATCTTATTACTAATGTCTACATTAATCTCTCTGACAAGTGTGCTGTATACCTCAGTGTTTCTACTGGATTCAAATGAACTATTTTTCCTATGGACAGTAATCTTCTTTAAATATAGCAAGAACCTACATAGCACATGAAGAGACAAGTGGGAACTTATGCCAGCCTACTTCAGTTATATATTAGTGGGATAGTTCTTACAAAAAAGCTAGGTCAGCAAGTAGGAAAGAAATGATGTTTTGTCAATCCTGTACTGGATCTGCCTACCCTTATTATATATATAAGGTTGCATAAGTAATAAATCAGGAGCAAGTAAATTGTATGATGGCAGAAAGCCAGTCAGTCATTTCTAATCATCGCATTATGCTTCACAGTATCTTTAGAAACTGCTCCTGTTACAATGGGGATGAAGGGAAACTTCCCAGCACGGTATCTACCAGCTGCTGTGCTTTTAGAGGTGTGATAAGATGATACTAGGTTTCAAAGATAAACATCTGATTTATGTTTTTGGGTATAGTGTTTTGTTGGTGGTTTTTCTTTTTTTTTTTTTTTTTGGAAAGGGAACAACTAAATCTGACAAACGTGGTAGTTGGCTTGAGAGTGATTTGGGAACAAAATATGTGGTAGAAAACCATTTGTTAGGCTTCACAGAAGCAGAAAATCAATTTGCCTCCTACAAGGGTGGTTGTTATCTCTGGTGTGCATACTTACTGACCATGTCAGTCCATCATTTCTGTGGCCTCTTGGTTAAAGATATTATCTTCTTTAATGAAATTTAGTTTATTTTCCCAAATGATCTCAATGTCAATTGCTACTTAAAATACACACTAAATGCAGTTCTGTTTTATGTTAAAGAAGATTGATCTCATTCCACCAGTGTAAAGGGTGTACCAGTGAGCATATTTTATAGATGGTATAGATAAACTAATATCAGTAAATCCAAAAGGCCTGTGGTCCTTTTGTCTTTCTACTAGTCCCATCAGCTATTTTCTTGTGGTGACCCTCCCCTTAGGAATAATATGCTTTTTAACATACTCCAGGTCTCCTCTTCCTCCTTCAAAATCAACCTGAAAACACATCAGCACTGCAAATGTTTCCAGTCTTAATAGCAGTATGCCTTTTCTAAAATCATTATTTCATTTGGCTTCTGGTTCTTTGCCTAAGGCTATATATGTAATTTTACTTTTAGTAAAATGCTGTAAAAAAAAAATCTCTTAAAAGTGTGAAAAATAATTTCCATTCCGACTAAAATGAATGGGATAGACTACAACAACTATTTAATAGAGCTCAGCAGTATGAAAACCTGTAGATTGGATCAATGTTAAACTGGGAAAGAGGCTTAAATAGATACAATAAAACTTTAAAAGCTTGCATTTGACTAGGAAATGGATGAACATTCCTATTATTAGGATAAATAGCATTAGATTTTAACCAAATAAGTCCAAATGTGAAGATGGGTGAAATTCTAGAGTCTTTGAAACTATTGACTCTATTCTTAATGGCTTTGCTATGGTCATGGTCTCATCCAGATCTTAAATAGCACTGAGCTTCAGAGGCAGGGGTGAGGGAGAGATGCTTCAAACTGACTGTTGATATGTTCTTTACTGAAGTGAAATAGTGGGATCAGTTGCAGGACTGGAGTCTTTATGACTTGAATTATCCAAGTTCCTGTCTGGGTTTCTTTCCAAAGATCTGATCTTGGCTGGTTATTGTTCTGCTTGTGATGCTGGGGCCTTGCTTGTATGTTGGTTGTTCAACTAGATGGAGATACTGAGTATGGAACTATTTAGAAGTATGAAATATAAGGAAAACCTTAGTCTGTATAAAGGGCTTTTCTTCATCAGTATTGCAGGGATTGTCTGCTATTGTATGAGACTGAGGTTAAATCATAGTGCCACATGAATATAGAATTTTTAAAATTCATTGTGATAATTTTACTGGAATATTTATCATTATTAAGTTGGGAAAAAGAGATAACTTCACTCTGCCTTGCTTTTGCTTATTGATCTTGCTGAAACGAGCTGCACATTTTTCTATTAATCCACTCCCTCTTCAAGAATATGCCTAATGAAGTTTACATGAATCCCATGGGATGATTTAGTGGAGAATACAATACTCCTGTTTTGTTTCAGGCTTCAGATTTGCTTTGTTTCGCATACTAAGTTTCTGTCTTATTTTAGGTAAACACAGAATTGAAGGAAAGAAGGAGATGGACTTCTTGCATATCAAACTGACTTAAATACATATTTACTCTGTTGTATTTTTAAGTATTTTGGTGATTAATCTTCTTTATAATCTGTGACAGCTTAACCTCACAAACAAATTGTGCAATGAGCTTACTAGTTTCGAGATTGGCTAATTTACCCTGAAGACACATTGCTTTTAAAATTTGCAGTAAGAGCTGAATCAGCAGCTGCCTGAGTTGAAAGGCAGAGTGAGCAGTTCAGCATATTTTTATCAAAACAAACAAACTGGTTCAAGAAACATTGTGATTGTCTCAGAATTATTTATTTGTCCAAATTAGCCCTTTTTGCCGTGCTCTTTCCCCTGTCACACCTCTTGGCATAGATTAGCAGTTGTTGAGGCAGGCACCATGTGCCAGCTCTGTGTTTGTGTTGTGCTGGTATGGCTTCATACCAGCAACGGATGCTCCTTGACATCATTCCAATAAAAAAAAATTAAAAATGCTGGTAGTTATACAGTCAGTCAGATTCTGGAGACTACTGGTGAGTTTCCCAGTACTAATTTTGACATTGCAGAATTCGATAACTGACTGGCTGAGACAGAAAAGTGAATATTGCAATAAATCCTTGGTTAAGCATATGTTTGTGTAAAGCTGTGTTGTTCACGAATTCCTTTGATTGTCAGTCACATCTAGGAAGAATTATTTTTTTTAAAAAGCTGGCTAACTGTTCATACAGTTTTGGCTATGCTCAGCTTTTTGGCCTATCCCTAAAGGGTGTCACTTGTTTTCTCTACCCTACTACTTGCACTACACTGTGGCCCGTGCTTACTAAAAGAATGACTCTGAAAAACACAGCCTAGACATGCTTTCTCACCCTATACGTTTGTTAAAACCTTGCTTTTCACACCCTTCTCCTTCATTTATCTTTGTTTCTGGTTTTGTTGTTGCTATGTGTTCCTCCCCGGGCCTCTGCTGTGCCGCCTCTCTCCTCGCTGCGCTGAGCAAGGCCCCAAGCTGCAGGGGTGCCATGTTGCTGTTCCCTTAGAAAAGAGCTGTTTCAGGCACAGGTACACACAGATACTGGGGGGAAGAGCAGAGCATGAAAACACAGAAAACTGGTAAAACCAACGGTCTAAGACAATCGCTGGCAAAGCTAAAAGGGGTGTTGAGGGATGTCTCTATGGCCTGGTTAGGCCTAGTGGCAGCAGGGCCACCTCCAGCCTGAGGCAGGAGCAGAGGACGTGCTGAGGGCAGGAGCTGGGGGCGGGATGGCCTGGAGAAGGCGGGAGAGAGAGACTCGGAGGAGGTGTCCCTGCTGGCGTTTGGCAGCCCTTTCACACACGTCTGTCTCTCATCCGGAGAGCTGTGTGCCCCAGGGATGGGGGTCACACATGGCCTTTCCTTGTGCTGCTGTTTAAGATGGCTGTTGCTGTGGAAACTGCCTGCCAGCCCACGGGTTACATGCTGCCGAAGCCAGCCGCCTGTGACTTGTCTGGCTGTGAGCAGAGTGCAATCTGGCAGCCTGGCTCCCCAGGGGACACGTGCTGCGAGTAGGTGTGAGGCCTGGGATGGAGGGCTTGTCCCCTGAGCAGGGCTCTCCTTGTCACCGCTGTGACAGCCTCAGCAGCGTGCCATGGCTGAGGAGGCTCCAGGGAGGACAATGGGCTGAACTCCGTTGGGAGCGCTGATGGGGGAAGCTGGCAGTTGAAGTTTATCTTGGCTCTCCATTTGGAGATGTTCTTTAGATAGTTCTCTTTTTTTTTTTTTTTTTTCTTTTAAGTGTAGAGAATGCACACACTGTACAGGTGAAAGCAGGACTCAGATCTGTACCTTGCTACCCAGGCCCCTGGGGCCTGCTGCCTGAGCACAGTCATGGAGGTTCTGGGGGCTAGGCAAAAACCGCCTTAGTACCTCACTGGTGTGGCTATTCTTTCCTTAAAAATTATAAGGCTTTTTTTGTTGATTTTTGCCTACTATATTGCTATATAAAAGCAACATACTAGAAGCCATGCAAAAGTATATGGCAAATTGGTACTTTAGTTTGAGCTCATGAATGCTGCATCATCTTTGTATTCGTGTACAGCTTGGTTACTTAAGCAGCTGTCAGAAAACAAAAATACTCTGGAGAGCAATATATTCTTCAGGCATCATTTCAGATTATATAGGTAATTTAAACTTAACCCCTCAATACTTCAATAAGCTTCACGTTTTTACATATTGTCACAACATGAATGTACCTTTCTGCATGAGAACAAGATGCCTTTTATTGTTAGTTTCAAGTGAGAGCAAGAGAGATTTTTTTGTTTTGATATGTCACAATGTTGGTGTATCTAACTACTTTGTTCCCTGGTCATGTATACATATGGTCTTTCTAGTCTGGATTTTGTTTCCAAACTTGTCTCTATTTTTTTTAATTTTTTTTTAAATATCGAAACATATAGTATGTTGAATTAGGTTACATTAAATCACTGTTTATAGCAAGTAAAACTGTATGAGACACAGTTCAGATGTAACTGCGTGACCTAAAAGGTTGGGACTACTATTGAGTAAAACTGTATGACTCCACAAGGTAAACTAAAAGAGAATAAAAGATCCTTAATTATTTTCTGCCTGAATAATACTGCTGGGATCACCAAAGAGACAATAAATTTCATTACTTTGTGTTAACTCCAGCCACCTTACAGTCCTGTGGGTACTGGTTTGCAAACAAAACACCTCTTGCACTTCATATCCTGGGCATGTCTTGTTAGTAATCTATCCAGACTCTAGTCTTAGATTTTTGTTGCTTTTTCCTTAAGGTGATCTTGGACACAATTTGTCCAAAGAATATTGACGATAGCAACAAAACTTTCTCCTTCAGTTGAAAAATTTCATAGAGTTCTGAGCAGCCAAAACATACATGGTAATCTTCTCACTTTGAAATCTGTAAAATAGCATTGAAATAACTGAAGCTTTATCTATTATTACAGGTTGATAATTTTAGGAGTCCTATTGCCTGACCTCATATAACACATGGGAAGATTTCACAGATAGCTTCAGCGTCATCCCCAGTAGCTAAAACGGTTGCTGATCTCTAATCAGTTTTTGGTTTGAAGACATAGTGAGTGTTGGAAGCCTGCTACATATCTTGATAAGTTGCTGTAAAAGTTAATTGCACATTATTTTACTTTTTTTGAAAACCTGTTTCATTTTCTGGTCTGAAATTTCCAGCTGCTGTGGCAAGGGGGCAGGTTCCTGTGCAAAACATTGTCCAGTGGGAACATTCTTGGGGCCAGAGTTCAATGTATTAATGCATTTCCTCTGGGGTGAAGTCAGGCAGGAGATCTGTGAAAGGTTACATATCTGCTGGAGGTAATGTGAATCTGATGAGAAGGCTTATTGTGGCCTGAGACATGAAAACTGGAGGTGAGGGGGGAGAGTAGGAGGCAGGGATTGCTGGATTCAGATTGAACTCTGTTTACATTATTTCTCCATTTTAATTTCACTTGAATTTGTTCTGTGTGCTTCTGCAGAAACCCATTTGATCAAAAAAATCTAATACACAATCTAGAAATGGAGCCTTGAACTCCACTGTTTGGACTAGCAGTGCAGTTATGAACAGCTTGGATACTGCATGAACTAGAACTTGGTTTGAATTGGCAGTTGTGATGATGATCTCTTAGCAACTTTCTGCATTGTGATAGGAGGTAACCTCTTCTGCCAAATGGCATGTTGTCCTCATCACAAATAGACTGGAAAAGGAGTTCCTAGTGAACAGAAATAAGAAACTACAGCTAAAAAAAGCGAATGCATTGTATTCAGTCCAGTAACTTGAAAATTACTCTGAAACTGCAGCCCTCATTTGAGATTGTGGCAGAGTTAGAGCAGCAGAGTAATGCTGCCCAAGCACTTTGCCTGCTCAGCTTAGACATAGGCTAAATGCCCTGGGGACAACAGAGGGGAGTCATCATTTTCAACACGTTAATATATAGTGTCCCTCTTTACTGCTATGGTTGGTCTGCCCAGAGCCTTTGCTGTTTGTTGTGCAGGGCAATGTCAGCTTGCTCAGGAGCAGCTCTTCAGTTCAGTAGCCAGAACATGTCTTGAGCTGAAGAGCAGCCTGTAGTAGCAGCCTGCTCATTGAATTCCCTTAACAAATGTTGCTTTTATGTACATAGTTAAAGAGGTTCACCCTCTTTCATTCCCCATCCTGTATATTCATATACGTATATATATACTGCAACTGCATTTCTATGTTTTTTGCATATGTGAGATAGTGAGCGTAGTGGTATATCGGTGTAAGTCTGACCAGGGATATGACTCTTCCGGTGAGAAAATTCCAAACTAATATAATGCTGAGTTGCGGACTTTGAAATGTAGACCAGACCTAAACATTGTAGTTATAAAGCAGAGTAGATTTAAAGGATCTGCTCAGATTCATTCAAAACAGCTTTTTAAAATATCTTTTGGTTTTTGCACAAAGATTGTTTCACAGTTTTTCAACACAGATACAGATGCTGTGCAAAAGAAAGCATGGGTTTTGGAAAAATTTAATTTGCTGTTAGGTACTATTCAGTTTGAAACTTAACTAGGAACGTAGTCTAGAGTGTGAAGCTCGTCTGTCCCCATGTTTGTAACCCAGAAGTTACTTAATAGGTAGAAAAAGACACTCCTTTGGAAAATGTTTGCATTTAAGCAAACAATGCTGCTGCTTGGACCATCCACCATCTCGTTATTTCCCTACACCCTGTGATCAGATATCTTCTGCTCTGCTTGTGTTAATCTAATCTGCTTGTGTAACTCTCTCTAAAGTGGTAGTTACTTAGTAGTGGTTTAAAGGACTGTGTGCGATGCAGTGCAGTGGTTGTTAAGGTCTTGTGCATCCAAATTTAGAAACACTTTCTGACAGTGCATTTCAAAGTCTATAATTATTTTTTGCTTTTAAAAGAAATCGCTAAACCCTGTGAACACAACCGGCCAAGGCATGGAAAATTTGAGGCAAACTTTAAAACAGAAAGCAAAATGCCTTCTGGCATTTTACTATTTAATAGCTCCTATTCATTTTGTATGCAGTTGCAGCTCTTGTTGACTCTAACAGGAGTTGGATTTATTTATGTGTCAGGACTTCTGTAGTTCAATATTTTCAAAGATATCAAAGCATATGAAACAATCGTATGTGTTTTGAACTTCTGTGCAGTTTGAAAATTTGTTTTTCATAGTGCTGCATTTGCATCCAGAAGACTTAAACTTTCAAAAAAATGAAATTTACAGTCTAGAGATAAGGTTCTCTTTTCCTCCTATCTGTTTATTTAAATATTACAGCTCCCTCTCTTGTGAATGTATGGTTTGGGTTCTGATAAAATAAAAATGTCTAGCCTCACTAGGTGGATACTGAGGTTGATAGGATTTTGTAACCTAAGTTTGAACAAGTACAAGTATACAGCTACAAGGTGCATACACTTGTGCCATTGCATTTTTTTATATGGAAAAATAGGTTTCTGAAGATATAGGTTTCTGAACCTTAAGGTCATATACTAATATTTTCCCAGGTTCCAATGGCATCATGTTTTTCACACAGCTTGATGTATACTGGGCCAGACATTTATCAGTGTAAGCAATGTTCCATTCTAAAATTTTTTAGAACTATTTTGTTTTTATCCCAGAAAGCAATTGTTTTGTACAAAAATACAAAAACAAATCCCAGAACTCTACAACTTTCTCCAGCTCCTCAGAGTACAAGTGAAATGACAGAGTTTTCTTCTAAGTGCTAAAGTTGAAAGTAGGGGTGTGTGCGCCTCACTTTGAATGTCCTCAAAGTCATGTGCTTGTCAAACGTACTGGGTGAAAACTCTTCAGATGATAGACATTGTGCAAGTGACTATGTTTTGTGGAAACCAGCACGGAGATGGAAGCGATCCATCTTTAAAGCTAAATACAGAATGTATACCGCTTTTGAAATATCTGTTAAGATAGAGAAGCAATGTTGGTTGCCTTCATTTGAAAGACGAAAAGAGAGTAATTGTAAAGAGCACTATAGTGCAATGTACCTGTGATCTCTAATCTGACTGAACTGCAAGTGATCACAGAGGTGTCAAATATTATCTGTGAAATGTTTGCCAAAAACTGAAGTGCTGACAGGCTTAGCTGGAATCTGACTCCTGGTGATTGTTAGCACTTTCTGGCAACAACAGCTACAAATTGCTAGAAATTGCCAGCTAGCAATTTTAATGCTAAAATTACAATTCTGTAAGTCAAACATGTTCTGTTTAGCGCAGTGATAAGTACTGGTCATATTTCTAACAAAGAATGGGGACCACAACTCTTTTAAGGCAAGTCAAAGCAGCTAGACTTGTTCCTCCTTTCCCTTCTCTGAATTTTAGATTTCAACATAAGTATCCTGAATAGAAAGCTCATTAGTTGCCCATGCAATTTGATAATGCCTTTAGTTTCCCATTTGTTTCGGAAGCTTGTTGGTACAGGAATGGGCAATGGCAATTTTAAATATGCTCAGGTGTTTTAATTGAAAGAGACATCATGCTGTAACTCTACCACCTCTCCAAATTAATAGAAAAGTAGCAATGAGTGAGGGGGGGAAAAGGTTGGGAATATGTATCAGATGAACTGCCTTAGACACCTATGTATAGCTTCAAACATCACATTCTATCTCAGGAAATAAATACATTTCTTTCTGGTCAGAATCTGATATAAAGGTTATAGTAGAATACAGTATTTGCATGAATCTTATCACATATGATGCATTTTCATTTTATATAGCTCTCTAGATACTGCAGTTAACATAGCTCTTAAAGTGGTCCTCGTCTTTGCTCCTTCTTCACTTTTCATTGTTCTTGCAATCTGTAGTTTAACAACAGTTCTACCTTCAGTGATTTGTAGCTGATATAAGGAAAAGGTAGCCTTTGTTCAGCCCAGCTGTAACACATGGGATACGTGTTTGTCTGTGTACTGTTCCTTGGTACCTTAACTGCATTGTGCCTGGACCTTCAAGATTTTGTGGTGATACAGAACGTGTAGTCATTCTCTCTATAAATTAGATTTGTATATATCCATATTGTTCTTCCCCTTTGCCTCTGCTGGTTACCCACCCGCTGTCGTGATCATCTTCCCAATGGCTTCTCCTGTTTCTTTCAATTTTGCCCTCTCGCAAATCCTTATTGTAGGAGCAGTGCCTTTGGCAATATTTCTCCTGTTGTTTTGCTTTAATAACATCACAACTTCCCTGGAGCGCAGTCTTGCAATGCTGGCTTGTGACGAGCTCAGTGTATCAAGGTCAGTCAGCTATCCTGCCTACGCCTTCTCCTCCTCAGGGAGATGCAGTATTGTCAAGGACTGGAAATCTGCCACTCACTCTGTGATTTCTGACCCAAACAGACATGCTTTCAGATCAGCGTGTTCTGTACGTCACCTGCTCTGATATATTTTGCAGGCATCATTTAGGTCTGGCTCCCAAACTCTTATTCTACTTTTTAGAGGAAGGCAGACCTTATTAGAGTGCTGAATGGTTTAGTAATTGGAATTGTCCTTCACTCCAAAGGTTCTTCGCAGGTCATGAGAACCATCTATTAATATAAATTTGTTTCATTTAAGCACTGTTTTATCAGCCATTTTAGGCCTACATGGACTGCTTTTGTAACAGGATTAAGAGTTCTAATTCTTCTAGGAAGGAATTTGATTCCTAGAAGGGAGATTGAAATTCTGTTATATAATGCCATTGCTTTTTTTTTTTGTAATGGGTGTTCGACGGACAAAGATGTATAACATTCAATTAATGCTTGTGTGTTTAAGCGTGTGAAAGATTTTTATACTGTATGCTTTTGCCTTTTCATCCAGAAAGTAGTGCTGTAGCTTGATCCAGAAAGCATTTAAACAATCCCTAGTGTTAAAAATGCATATAGCTAGTTGATATCAGCAAGGACTATCTTGACTGGATTTGGTCCAGGGGGACAGACTGTGGGAGGTGTTTAACTCCTGCTGTATTCCTAAGGGATAAAAATGCCTCATTTCCCCTATTGTAACTACAACCCCTCTCCCTCTTCATCAAGCCTTGTCACCTGTGAGTGTGGGATATGGCATCCTAATGATAGTAGCATGCTCCTTGCAGTTCTTTAACTCTAGTGGACAGGAGGAGATTTTAAAAAATTGCTAAAGGGTTTTCATGGCAGATCTTCCATTGGGAGCCAGTTATTCAAAACTGCAGATACTGTTATGAAGTTGACAAAATCATTTGACTGCACTGATGATTAATTTATCAAGGGCTTAAAGGCATTAAACCAGTGACCTGGTAAAAATCATTGGTGTCAGATAAAGGGATGCCTACATTAACAGAGCTGAGGCCTTTTAACAGCTTGTAGATGAAAAGTATGTGTTAAAAGAATGGTAAAAAAGGCAGTCTTCAGAAAACAGGGTAGCCAAAGTCATTTGCAAAGAGAAACAGCGTGATATTTTTGCATACAGATTTTGATTGTTGCCTATACTGATCTAGGGCTCCAGCAGCAATGACAGACAAAAGCTGGAGGAAAAATGAATTCCTGACTTTTTAATTAAAAAAATTAAAATTCTTTCTATATTATTAGGGGCTTGGATAATTGGAAACCAATCCCATCTTGCAGTTTGGACCCTTACATCCACCTAAAGCCTTATTTAAGCTATTCCCAGCAAAAGTGTTTGCCTGAAAGCTGTACATTTTATATTAAAGGGGTCTCATCATGGAATCTACGCCTATTCCCGAAGACTATTTGGTGTCTGATATTGCTGACTGTCTATTGGGTCATATCTGTTTGTAACGTATTTATGTAAATAATTTCTATAAGCTTTTCACCATTTAGTCTAAATAGTACTGTTAATCCTTAAGTCCTTCCAGTTCTTGATTAAGTGGAAACTTGGCTTTTGTGTTTTAACTTCTGCAATTCAAGAGACATTGTGGGAAGGTAAATTTTTATTATTTTGAATGTATAAGCTAATCTCTGTTGCTAAACAGTCCAAGAAACTTGTAATCGTGAAACATGTCTGCCTCAATACAACATCATGACTTCTTAAATACTTTGGCATGCAATATTCTGAACTGAGTTTTTGAGGAAAGAAGGCTGTCAACTTGCATTAATTTACAGATTGACTGTGTCACGGACTATAGCATATAGGGTCTGTCGGGGTTATTTGCTCGTGGACAGCACTATATCAATGTGACAGTAGTGCTTCAAATGTTGAGGGTAATATTATCAAGCTTTGCAGACCTGTGCATTGCAGAAAGAACCATCCCCAGTTCCACAACACTACCTATTCAGAACAGTTTGCATGGGCTTTTCCTCCTCTCCAATGACCATGGGTTTTTGCTGATTTTGCTCCTCTCCAATGACCATATCTTGTAATTTCTGTATATTTTAAGATTGTGACTGTCATAACACTACCTCTTCCTTTACGTTTAAAATAGCCTGGGATAATGTAAGTTTTAAGCAGTAATTACTACTATATTAGACATCTTGTCTGCTCCAAGGAAAGTTCACACCAATTAGATTTTAATGAATCTATGTAAATTTAAAGCCACTAGTCTCTAGAAAATGCCTACTGTGATAAATCTATTATTGCAAGCAGATAAGAAATAGCAATTCACACTTGTGGTAGTTTAATGACGGCATCGTTTGCCTGAAGATTTGTCCAGTTTCTACTCTTCAACAATGCTGTAACAGAATATCAAGTCTTGGGCAATGCAATTATTGTGGTGCTGCAGTTACTGAATGACCTTGCTGACAGAAGCAGTCGTTACAATTAAACATAGTGAGGTTGTTCTTTTGTTTGTTTTTTTGTTTTTTGTTTAAAAATGTCCCCCCCCCCCCCCCCCAAAAAAAAAAGTGCCTTTGGTTTAAGGAAGGAAACAATCATCAGACTGTGGCTGGGTTGCAAATGAAATAGCACAGCTCCTTTACCTTCAAACATCACTGCTGGTTTATGCTTATGAGCAGAACATGTGCATCTGCTGATGTCTTCTCTAAAGTATTTTTAGTGGGTACTTAGCCAGGAAATTTACTAACACAATCTTTCTTGGGGCACTTATACTGAAGATACTCCAGGAGTTATTTCTTAGTGGTGATATAGGCTTAGTCACTTCTCTCACTCTGGTCTGCTCAGTTCTCCCCATTTTTTTCAGCAGAGCAGCTTGGTGAATTAGAGTGAAGAACTCATTTGAGCTAAAAACAACTACTTATTTCTTTGCTGGGAGTAAGATTGTGTTAGTCCAAAAGGCTCTCATGAAAAGATACTTTTGCTTAAATATGGTGTATTGCAGTAGATAATTTTGCATGGTCTTCCTGTGGGTGGGAAACTGAGTAAGTCCAGTGACATTGCCTAGATTGAAACACAGGCTAAATTTAGCTCCTTTTCTTATTTGTGCTCTATTTAAACCATCCTGTCCCCAAAACACTGTAGAAGTGGGAAGCAGAACTCCAAAGAAGTGTTAATAGTGTGGACTATAGAAAAAACAATCAAATATTTTTTTTGAATGCCAGTGTTGCAATGTTGTGATCAGGTGACTGGATCCAAGTATAATGGAAGAGTAGTGGTATTGGGAATTTTTGAGGAAAAATCTTATTTCATTGTGCTTGAGTGAAATTGCATTTTCTAAACTCGTCATTAGATACTCTTGTATATAATGTGTGCCTTTAATGTTTCAAAATTATTTTATTTAGAAATGTAAATCTATAAATTCTGAAAATTTATATTGAATAGGGACACAGTAGTTGACACAGATTGGAGTTTTTTGAGACAACTTTTACCCATGAAACTTTGACTTTCTATCCTCATTCAAAATATGACCTTATTTTTCTTGTGTAGCTCTACTTACTGGTAAAGTTATTTTTGTTGTTGAGGCTGAACAAAGTAAAAGGGTAACCAGATTTATTAGTTAATGAAAGGAGGAAAAATATTTTATAATTATACCTTTATTACTAAAACAAAAGCTAGTGACTTTTTTTAAACCCAGGAGTCCTTTAATATAAAAGCCCCATTGTATAAATTCTCTTCTATGCTGTTCTGGTAAGATTGTCCTCCTTATTATGTGACAGGCTCTCTAACTAGACAATAACCTGCCATCTGTGTGTCTTTTCTACATGAGATTTTGTGTAATATGTACTTTCAGAGAACATTGCAATTGGAGCTTGGGTTACAGCTGACCATGGTAATCCTTCAGAGGAACCTACTGTCAAGAGGATATGTGGTTTATGTTTGTGGTTTGTGTTTTATAAAAAACCAAATATTTTTAAATGTTCATGTTTGTCAGTGACATACTGAATCAGCACTATTCTAGGTTTAGTTTTAGAAGGAAAAATTGTGATTCTATGTTCCTCCTTTAATGTTACAGTAAAGTGAGAGAATAACTCATTCAAAATCTCTTCCAAACACCTGGTTAAATTTGGGTCTTTTCTCTCTATTTGGTTTTTTCTTCCTGTATGATTCAAGGCAAGTTTTAAAAACTTCTGTCAGTCTACATCTAAAGTAGAATCTGAGGAGGCAAGGAATGGTTCCCACAGTATACTACAGCCTTTGTAGGCCCTAGAAAAGAAGTGAACCAAAAGGGAAACAACCACATAAGAAACTTTTTAGTTTTCTGTGAAAACTGTCATGTAAAGATTTTTCTAGGATCCTAAGTTAACCAAGTACTGATTGTTCTTTAACATATTGTGTAGTGAAAAAATTTTGTTTGTTCCCTTGAACCATGTTTATCATATAGTAAATATGGAACACAATGTTATAGAAAGGATTTCCTTATGTATATGGTTTTGGTTGGTTGGTCCCCTTTAGCCATCTGCCACAAAGGTTTAAAGTTAAATGCAAAGAATTCCATCCGTATATTCTTAAATTAATATCCTCAGTTTATATTTTAACTTCTTATTTTAGAAGTTCCACTAACTTTTGCTTATTACCTTATTGCTGTGGTTTTGCACAATTTATTGCACAGAAGTGCACATTGATCTTGGGACTTATGATTTGTAATTCCAGAGTTTCAGAGCTCTTCACATGAGGCACCAGATGCACAAGTGAGATAACACTGTTACCAAGAGAGCCCATGGGATTCTTCCTCTGTCTCTTACACCACCTTCTCTGCATTAATGGTTTAGATTCAATTTATTCAGATTGAGGCTGAGTGCACAGAGTCAATTTTTATTTGCCTTGAGGGTTTTGTTAAAAATGTGACAGAAATTATTTAACAATTAAGGCAAACTGAATTAAGGTTGCAATATTTATTTCATTAAAAAAGTTCCAGTGGTATTAGGCAAGGAAAGTCAATAAAACATTGAATCACTTGTGCAAATAGCATAGCTGCTTTTAACCATGCAGATAAAATTCCAATGACTCAAAGGACAATTTTAATATATTATGGCATATACTAATTGTATTCAAGCATACTTGAGATAGTATTGCAGAAGGTGATGCCTGCTGAACTGCTACTTTCATTTACTCCACCTCACACAGGACTCATGCTTCTGTAAAATCACCTACGTTACAGTGGCAGGGTTGGCTTTGTGGCAAGTCTGTTGTTGTGGTAAGAGCCAGGGTTTTTTTGGTCAGAAGAATGTTCAGGATCATGGGATACAGGGATTCACTTTCCAGCTTGGCTTCCTTATTTCAATGTGGACATGCACCACATGCATCCACTGATAACAGGGCTGCTGAAAACAGAGCACTTCAAACATGGATCCTTAGCTTACATGACTAAGTGAGAGTTGAGCTCTTCAGAATTTGACCTTTGGGATTTGCTGTCTTCCCTGGTCTACAGATGAGAAACATTTTCAGCATTTCTTTCTGGGTCTCTTCTCTACATTAATGTTGATATCCTCCAAGGCAGACCTGTCTCTTCCTACTTCTGTACTGCTCTGGATATGGCAGTATCTTCGATCTCGAGTGGGACACCTAGTCAGCCTCTTAGTGCAAATAATAAATGGTAAAGCTCCCTGGCACGGGAATGCTGGGCTCAAAATACCTCTGGTCCAGACTAAACTGCTTTTTACGTTATTCTTGAATTACATTTGCCTTTGTTACTTCAAAAATATGTGCTTTATATAATTTTTAATGGGAAAAGGACTGAGACACAGGAGCCTGATGCATGTAGGGTTTCCAGTTTCCCGTTTCACTATGCACCATTATCTAAACTTAGTAATTACTTTAAATAACACTTGGCTGCAATCTCTTCCTCACTTTTCTTTCTGTTCTTTTTTTTCTTTTTTTTTTTAACAAAAGACATAATAAAAATGTATTCAGGTACTTGGCTGCTTTGGAGATCTGAATAATTTGTGAAAAAGTCTTGCAATTTATGACAGCCACCTGCTCTCTTGGTCATAGATTAATAACACCTGACCAAGCATGAAAACACACTGAGGCCATCTGCCTCTCCCCATACTGGGGGGCATTGCAGCGTTGTCTTATTAACTTCACAGCACAGCATTGCATTCAGAATCATATTATCAGTTCTTTGCAACCAAGCTCAGTTAAAAGAGTGTGGGACCTGTTCATGCAGGACCTTGGCAAACAATTTTTATCTGGACTTCTTTTGCCCTAGTACTTGGAAAGTCCTCTGTGTATGCATTTTGTAAGAAGAGGGTTTATTGTTAGTTAGTACTGCATAGAGATTCTCACTGAACCTCTTTGAACGAACCGTGGGGATGCTGCTGCTGTCTGACCGTGTCTCACAGCGTTGCCTCTGGATTATATTTTCTTGTTTAATCCTACAAAGTGCTAAAATATGTTTTCACTGAATTTCACTGAATTTATGGAGTTGGAAGGGACCATAGAGATCA
>JAOXJM010000052.1:16555788-16576781 GCA_026413425.1 Tringa solitaria | reverse complement strand
CATTCAGCATCCTTGTAAAGATGTAGATAGGCTCTGTGCATTATCTCCCTGCTACGTGCTAGCAGGGCACTAGCAGAAACTGGAAGTGTTATGAATGCAGATGAAGTATGAAATGAACAAAGTATGATAATGTTAGCTTACAAAAACGAAGTCATAATCTACGTTAAACATAGGTATAAACAAAACTCATTAATTTTTCAATTTAGGCAACACAGAATTTACTACTTTTTTATTGTCCGGGCTGTAACAACACTCAGGTTAATTTCTTTCCTTTCGGATTTCATTAGCCCACAGTAATAATGGATCCATGCCAAACAATAAACAGTGCCGTTCCCAATTACTTGTGGTTTTTTACACTGATATAAACAGTGATGGTAATTTTAGTTTTAATTTTTGTTCATGCTTAGTGATCTTGGCCAGCCAAAGCCTTATGTCCCATTCAATTCTGAGTCAAGGACTGGGCTCAGTCATGCCTGTAAAAACTTGTCAGCTTTCCAACCATTCATCTTCACAGCCAAGGAGTAAGAAAAAATGTCTGCAGCTGAATGCTGCTCCTCCCCCAGATTGTTTTTGTCTCCTGCTTTACAAAACTATCCTTATGCAACGCACTTAGGCTGTGACGTAGTGATAACTTCAGTGAGGCTTTTTCAGTTCTAAGTCAATGTTGCCTATTATATTCTTCCTGCCTCAAGAGCTGTTCTAATTATATGAAGAGAACTGGCTTTTCATAAAAATAGACATACCAATCACAGCATGTAGAAACTTACATAAGGAAAAAACAAGCTTTTGTCACTTACTATTAATTTCCACTGTATGTTTTCTGTATAAAAGGATTCATGGTTTTCATTTCATACAGTTAGAGCCTTTTAATAGTTTTAGTTCTGTTTTTCCCATTCATAGCAATGGATATGAAATGGTCATGCTCAAATGCCAAAATAGTGATTGCTGGTTTATAGTTGTTTCAGGATTTTTTTATTTGAATGATATTTTAGTTTCTTTGAGAGTTCAAGGTAGTCTTCTTTAATAAAGAAAAGGAATAAAAGGAAAATTTAAATTGCCATTGAATGCCTGTGGAAGAACAGGCATCTCTGAACGACGTATTATTTTAGTTGCGATGTAGAAGTGCATTCTTTCCAGCTGGGAAAAATGTTAATGATGGTAATTACCCACTTTATGATAATGAATGGGGAAGGCTGGAATGCAGAATTCTTCTTCTGATGATGTGACTACATGAGTGATGTTCAAATAACTTTCAGGAAGATTCATATTGGAGGGCTGATTCTTAAACAATACAATTAATTCCCTTTCATTCTGTCTTTCAAATAAAAGTGTTAGAATGTCAGATAGTATAGTATCAGCGGGGGGAGAGGGGGGAAGTGCATAAATGATGAATATTCACTTAAGTGAATACTGTCAATAAGGATTCTCTACGGAAGAAGCCTTGGCTTATGGTATTGGCAGTGATGCTTGCTCTTTGTAGCAGGACTGCCAGAAGTTCCCAGCAGCAGAGGAGGTGCGCGCTTCTCCCTTAGATGACCAAGAGGCTCTAGGCTGAGTGAATTGTTGTGGCAGCCCATGCAGTCTTCAAAGGCTGCAGTGTTGTATTGCTGATGTAGCCTCTCAAGCACGTGCCTTATCTGCCTGCAACCTATCATTTCATAAGGCACATAAATCACTCAGTAGTTAGGAGACTGCAAAGCTGAATATCCTCCCAAGAATAAGTTAACTGATCTTGAGACTTCTTACATGTAGAAAAGCTCTGCTGAATGGCACAAAAATTTTGCTTATGGAAACTGATGAAGCTCCATTGCATTAAAATATACTGACTTTAAACTTAAAATATACCTGTGTTCCACATGAGGTTGTAGAATATTTTGTAGTCTCCTGCTGAGAGGGAAGTACAAACCCTCTGACTGCAGAAAGTGTCAGGGGGTTGGGGAATGACATCAAAAGTAGAAATGCATTTTCCATGTGGGATGAGCAGTTTGAGACGTGCTTTAACACAAGAAGTAGAGGAAGGAAGTAGTGTGTGTCTCACTGCTATCACAGTGGTTATGCACACAACACTGCATTTCAAATTTAGGAAGAGAATGTTAGCGTGGGCTGTACTGATCAAATTAAAAACAGAAACCATAGAAATGTACTGTAAAACTTGTGCTTGATTAAGCATTGTCTCTTATTCCCCAGTCTGCTTACTGCCAGGACAACGTGTTACAAATTGAGTGCTTGAAAACTCCCATACATTATTCCACTGCTGAAAACCTCCCTGACAAATTCTTCCCTTGAACTTGAGTTCACTAGCAAATTCCAGTAATGCTCTGGGTAGTTGTGTGTCATGTAAACTTGTCTCTTAACCCCTCAACTCTGCTGTTCCTAATTTCAGCTGAACATGTGTGGCAGGCCAGGACTATGGCTTGTGAAACCAGCTGTTCTGTGCTCACTGCAGCTGTGCTAAGCCACCAGGCACTGTCTTTCATTCCTTTTGATAAAGAAAACATTTATTCATGTACTCTAGTCTTGAAGTGGCAGAGTTCATGACAATGACATGGTACCACTTACATGAGCTTTCCTTTCTTGCATTCCGGTGTTTGTTAGAAATGTATGGCAAAACTCAGACAAACGGTTCAATAATAAAACAATTCACTTCATAGCCATACTCCTTCTGGCTATTGCTTATGTCTAGTTGCAGTTGAAATTTATCTCTTAAAAAGAAAAAAAGAAAAGGGCAGAAGTGTTGCTTTTCTTTCTAGAGCTGGTCAAATGACTTCAGTTCCACAATATTCACAAATAGGAAGTTTCTATTATTGGCATAGATTTGCTGACAGAGACTTGTCTAGGGTAGGAAATGACTTAAAATTACGTTTGACCTTTCTGTTTAAAATCCAGAAGAATCCCATGCTTTTTATTTAGATTTAATAATTAGTGGTATTATGTTGCATTTGTGCATCATTATACAATTAAGTTCTACAATTATTTAGATTTCCTTCTATTCTTGGTAAGTTATCTAGAGTTTTGCTGCTTTCTATGCAAAGAAAAGATAGGAGAAATGATTTTTTTTTCCTGCAATTTTTTGTTTCTTTTGGCATTTGGTGAATTGAGTTTAATAAGTAACTGTGTTCTTCTGCAGATCAACTTCTTTCTTATTCTAGCTCATGACTCAGCTGTATTTCCAAAGACTGCATCTGATGTGCATACTTCCTCCACCGTCTAGAGTGAAGAATATTTATAAAGAGATTACTTTTCAAAATACATTTTTAGTTCACTTTGCATTCTGAGCTTTAATTGGCATGGCCAAACTCAAGTTCGTAGCATCTAGGCATACAGCAGTGACTCACTCTTAGTTAAAATTGCACATACCAAATCTGGCATGTCTAGCTGCTATTTAATATGCCAATCATCAAATTTATATGCTGCCTATTTCTAGTATAATAGTCAGACTGCCCTGCCTGATTAATTATGCTGCTGCTTATTTTCGTTGGAGAGAGATGACCACTTGTTTTTCTACCCTGTGCCTAAGTGTATATCTTTGCATGGAGGCAGGTGGTAAGGCAGGCTTCTTAGTGGTAGTCTATAAATACTTGAAGAACACTTTGGTTTTTTTTACTTTTATGCAAAGACAGGTTTTTGTGTGTGGGGGTTTTTTTTATGGACAGTGTTGGGGATGAAAACTGTTACAGGCTTAGGAAGGAGACTTTCATTTTGATTTCTAGCTCTACTTTCTCTCAGGTCTTTTATTTATTTTTTATCAGTAAACACTATCTGCAGAAGAAAAAGACGAAACCAAAGCCCTAGCCTTGTAGAGACCAAGTGCTTTCTGATACGTATGCTGTTGGTTGTCTGATTTGCATGCTGCATGTTTTCCTAGGTCTCCAGATGCCTATTAAGGTCATATGAAGTAAAAATAAAGGAAAAGGCCGTATGGAAGCTGTTTCAGCTTTCCTTCATATAGGTGAATGAAGAATAGAAACTGGACAGCAAGGTACAATGGTGGAAATAGAAAATAATGGTAAAAGGATTTAAGTAGTAATATAAAAAAGAGAAGCAAACCATAATGAAGCTGTTATGCCACTGTATAACAGTAGCTAATATTGACTTGAGAGAAAGGTGTGATCTCAGAATAATGACTTGCATTTGGAGTGGAGAATAGAGTTAAGTCATAGCATGATTTCTCTTTCCACTGCTTGCAAATCTGTTCCCTTCCATTTCTTACACATTCGCTCTCTTTTCTGCACGCAGCTTCAATCTTCGGCTTTCCTTGCATTCAGTCTCTGCCTTAGGCAGCTGATGGTTTTCTGTAGAAATGCCTAAAGCCACGCTGATTATTTAATCTTTGCAAATGTGCAGAATGAATATATGAAGTCTTCTGTTTTAAAATACAAGCTTTTCTTTAAAGTGAGTGAGTGTAGTGTGCATTTGAAACCCTGTACCAGATCAATTGCCTCTTTCTTTGTCCATTTAATGGCAACTTTTAAAAATAATATGCTGTGACATCTTTATTATCCTTTAGAGACGAAGACAGTAAGCAGAATAATAATTTTAAGCCTCAGTAGGTTAATGGAGTTAGGCATGTCACCATACATTATAAAAGCAATCAAAAGTGTTTTTAATGAGCTTCAGTTGAGTGCAAATCCCAGCTTTATACAGCTCAAAGTGGAGAGAGCCTTAAAACAAAGCATGTCTTACTGCTTTGGAAACTCGCAAGGAAATTTCATCTTCTGTCATCAAACACAGGCAGTTTGAACCAGTGAGTCTAAGGCTTGTGTAGAGAAAATCAAAATGGAATGAAGTAGAGTGGTATTTGCAGACTTAGTTTGGCTGGCCACCTTCTTTATTCTCTGTATATTTGTCATGGCTGAAAACTAGGTCTGAAAGGAAATAAATAGGGTAAACTCTAGGGTTGTTTTGCTTTGCCACAAGTTGGATTTTATGTGGGCAATTCAAGCCAAAGACTATCTATAAACACTGTTAAATAATAGTGACAATAGGCCTTTCCCTAGAATACTTGTAATACTGTAAGAATGGTCCTGCTATTTTAATTTGTGACATTCCCCTGAATAGGCTCCTGTTAATGTCAGTTGCTTTACATCAAGTCCCATTTTGCTCTGTCAGGATAGTTATCTCAATAGTGATCCTGCAGGAATGGCACTGCTCACATATCTCTCCACAGTATTTAAAGTATTATATTTGCATTGCAGCTACCACAGTGCTGTTGTATATAACTTATTGCCGGGGTCTGTGGGAGAAATACACAATTCCTGTAGTGCCTAGGTATCTAAAGATTTTGAAGTTCTAATCTTGTGACTTTCCCCAAGGTAATGCCTTTGCGCCTATTTAGAATCAAAGCTAGGCTTGTGCCCTAATGCATCAGATTCTTTTTCCTAATTCAGGATGAAGCATCTCTCTGTTTTCTTAAACTCTGTCAGCGGGCTTGATAATGTCTGTTCCTTGCCAGTTTGCCTTTCTGTATGAGGTTTTATAGTGATTCAGCTTCCTTTTTCTAATTCTTCTAACCTAAAATATAAAATTACTCCATCTGAGGAGAGGGAGAGCTTACTGAAATAACACGCCTTATCTAGAGGCAAGTCATGAAACCTCTAGGAGAACATGCCATCACCAGGTAAATATTCTTTGATGCTGCTTGCTTCTGCTCTTTAGGCATTAATCCTGCCTGTTTGTTCTGTGTATTGTGTCTCTGAGTAATTTTCTGACTAATTTCACGTGCTTTGGTTCTAGCTTTGTAATTATAGCATTGCAGCCACATTCAGATGTAGTGATGGTTGAATTGTTATTCTCCTATAATTGGGGTGAAAAAGTCACTTTCTTTCACAGCTCTTTTCTGAGATGGCTATAATATTCTTAATAACTTATTTGTCCTGAAAACTTGTATTACTTTCCACAAAATGAGATTTTAAAAATGAATTCTATCAAAGTCTTTATGCTGTTTAGGATTTCCTGACTCTGAAAATTTGAGCATTGAGAAAATTATGAATAAATTCTCTTCATCCTTGGCTAAGATCATCAACTTTATAACAAATCTCCTATATACATGTAAAATCTGAACTATTTTGATGCTCAAATTTTGTGTAATTGTCACAGAGGAAGATGTATGGATTTGTTCTAGTTTAACCCCAGCCAGCAACTATGACCACACAGTCAATAGCTCACTTCTCACTCCACAGTGGGATGGGGAGAAGAATCAGAAAAATTAAGGAAAACCCATAGGTTGAGATAAAGACAGCTTTAGTAAAGCAGAAGCTGTGCACAAAAGCAAAACAAAACAAGGAATTCGTTCACTACTTCTCATTGATAGGCAAATGTTCAGCCATCTCCAGGAAAGCAGGGCTCCATCACACATAGTGGTTACTTGGCAAGACAAGTGCCATCACTCTGAATGTCCTCCCTTTCTTCTTCCCCTAGCTTTATATACTTGAGCATAATCTCATATGGTATGGAATATTCCTTTGGACAGTTGGGGTCAGCTGTCCTGGCTTTGTCTTCTCCCAACTTTTTGTGCACTCGCAGCCTGATCATCAGTGGGGTGATGTGAGGACTAGAAAAGGCCCTGACTCTGCAACAGCCAAAAACATCTATATGCCATCAACACTGCTCCCATCCCAAACCCAAAACACAGCACCGCACCAGCTGCCAGCAAGAAAGTCAACTCCATCCCAGCTAAAACCATGACAGGGTTTAAAGCTCAAGTTTGGACCAGAGTCTGAAGCTCAGCAGATTTAAAGTGACTTCAAGTGAGAATCGTTCTTAATAAAAATGACGTCTTACTGCGGTATTCCTGGGAAATGGTGTGCTCTTCCTATTTGCTTAAATGTGAAGTCCAGTAGAGTTCACTAGCAACTCATTCTGTACAAAATTGCTGACTTCATTTCCTGTGGTGGCCACATGATAGGAGAGTTGGCTTTTCTGTGTATTTAATTTCTAATTAAGTTTGGGTGAACACATTTGCTTGTCAATCAGGTCCCTGAGAAATTTTCAGATCTTACTGTTTACAATATTATTCTGTTCTACAGAGGCTGATAATCTGTTATCCACGCTCCTGCTAACAGCCTCTCTACTCTGCTTTTTTTTTTTTTCTTAAATGCCAGCTACTCTTTCTCTCAAATTTTCCAGTTAATTAACTTAATTGGGTTAAATCATGGTCTTGGAGGCTGTGATACTGAGGAACCTTTTCTTGGCAGTTCTTTTTCTCTTGAGCAGTTCCTGTGCTTGTTCTTCCTGCTTCCCACCACTTGCTTTCATTGCTGCAGCACATTGTAACCAGATTCATGTAGTCAAAGAATCTCTCCTGCCTTTTTCAAAACCCTAAGCAATTCCCTACTCAGGTTCACAGAGCAGCCCTAGAATGGTTGCTTTGGCACAACTAGAAGGTGACAGCAAATGGGTGAGTGGACAGGAACTCAGGGTTAGCAGCAGTGAGAGGGTAAAAAAAAAGGCCTAGGCTACTGTTCTGCTCCAAAAAAGAGGTCCTTGTTTATTTGATATCTGCTGCCATTTTGTTAGAACTTGTGAAGGGAGGCATTCCAAAGCTTGGTGCTTTTTCACCAGGTTTCAGTGGATTTAATGCTAAAACCAAAACAATACAACAACAAACCCACCACCAGTAACAAAACCACCAACCAAACCAAATCCAAATCCCAAGAAAACTAACAAACCTTCCCCCACCCCCTCCTCCCCAGACCAAACAAACTTTGCTTTATAGACCTTGCACAGCCTGGCTCCATTGCCTTTTTCAGCACCATGCTCTGGTCTGAGTGGAACTGCCTTAAATATTACCACTTAATTGTACCTTGACTTGCTAGTGGTTATGCCATGCTCTCATCAACATTTCCATTAGTGCCACTGATTTCAGCACAGGGAAGGGGGATAATTATGGCACTGTGGAATCGTGGCCCACAATGATACTTTTGTTCATGTGGTCGCACAAAGAACATGTGCAAGTTAATCTCTTTAAGGCATGGCACAACTGAGTGGATAGGGCAGATAGAAACTACTCAAACTGGCACTGCCACCGGAAGAAATGCTCATGGAACTACACCTGTAGTTGTTTCTTGCTGGGGGGTACTTGGCCTCCATAGTAATCCTATTTTTCAATTCTTTCAAATGAACAAATACGTACAGTGCTTTATTTAAAATAACAAAAATGACCACTTTTGACTAGTTAAGTTTGGAATTTTGACTTTATCTTGGAGCTAATCTACCTTTGAATTTTGCCAGTATAATAATGCTATTCAGGAATATGGGTATATGTGTGTTATGAAGCAGAGTATCCATTCCTCACCTGGGTAATAGACCTAGCATGTATAGCTGCTCCAGTCAATGCTCTTGTGTATCCCTAAGTATACCAAAAGCCTTTTGAGACCTACGTGTTTTGTTTAGAGGCTGGTATAAGCTATTCTAATGGGGTTTGATGAAAAACTCTACCTTGAAAAGGGCTGTGGGAAATTTTAAGGAAACCAACGCAAGCTATCACCCACAAGAAAGGCACAGGTAACATAGGTAGCAAGTTTTCTTGGGGTTTGTGGTGATACATCTTTCTGTAAAGTGCAGTTAATGAAAATGAGACAAGAGAGAACAAATAACCGGTATGGAAAGTGTGAACAAAAACTTATGCCTACATTTCTTCTCCCAGCGCTGGCTTCAGCAAGTTTATCCCAAACTCTATAAATCTGTACAATATGCAAAGTATTGAAATAAAAACCATATTGCTTAACAACAAGATTACAGTGGTATTTACCCTCATTACCTGAGCCCTGTCAATGTTGCTGGGTCACCAAGTCAACACTGTGTTTGATTGTACTGAGCTGAGACTAATTACACTGTACAGAGCAATTGGAGGCTATAAAAGGGAGCCATTTCTTAGAGCTACTCTGTTTGTGTATACACACATGCGAAGACAGAAGAGCTTTTAATGTTAGCTGTGCTTTGAGACTTGCTGGATGAGCACCACTCAGTGGTCTCTGAAATGCAGACCTGATTAAGGAGAATATATGTGTGGTAACAGATGCAAAAGTCACAAATCTTTGTTCATATGTTTCATGAAGGGTTGGGAGTGGGGAGGAAGGGGGAACAATGTGTCTTTTTTTTCTTCCACTTCTCTAATACCAACTCTGAAGTAAGTCTAGTTTTGCAAAAAATTAAACACCCAGTTTTGGATGGCAATTCAGAAATCTAAATATTTCTTCTGCTGGCTTTCAGATTCTTAAGCCGTTGTTTACTTTATCTTTGGCCTTCTCATATATGATTTTGTCTGAAATAATGTGTTCGTCACATAATTTACTCAATTTAAAAACAAAAGGCTAAATATGGAAGAGTTATTGGGGAATTTTCTTTCTAATTCCTCTCCTCCTTTGCCATATGGTTAATGTCTTTTTATGCATAACTGTAGCCTTGGCATAATTGAAGGATTCCTCTGATGTCCTTGTACTTGCACCTGTTTTCACCGAGGCTTTGTGTGAAAACATTGTGTTTTGTGATTTGGGTGCTCTTTGGGAGAAAAAAAATAAAGAACTTGGACCAATAAACTACAGCAGATTTAGCAATGAGAAGTTAAGACATTATTCTCTCCAGCTGCCTGCCTGTCCCGTCGACTGAGGTTACAGCCAGGAAAGCAAAGCTGGCAGCATAAAACATGTCTCCAGGCAAAGCACCCACTCGCTCTGGCTTCCTTTGCTGACGGTTTGTGTGAATGTGCCAGACTCTGACTGACAGTGGCCGAGACGCACGTGTGTGTGGTGCAATGGGGGCAGGAACTGCTGGCAGAGGAGCTGCAGACAGTAATATCTTCAACTACCTCAGTATCACCTGATTTTTGTCCTTGGAAATTCTGTCTCTGCTCTTACATCATTTCTTTCGGCCTGTCCTTGAAAATAGGATGCAGAAAAGTCCCTGACCGAGAAAACAATCTTACCTCTTCATATTTTTGCAGGAAGAAATAGTGTGCAGTATTCCTAATTAATTATTTTAGTAATAATTCTAATGCCTTGAAATTTCTCTTTAAGTGAAGAATTTAGTGTAATTTTCATTACATACAATGTTTTTTTTCTTTATTAACAACAGTGATGAACAAATGATTATTTTCTGTTTTCTCCTTTTCTGTTTATGTGAAGCTTTATTTAAAATCATTTTTGTTAACATCTTATTGTGAATGTCATACTTTATTTTCACTGGATGTATTTTGAAAGGTTTTTCAGTCTTTCCAATAATCTTCTGTTCTTGAAACATTTTTCCTTTCTCATCTGTATCTTTGCTTTATGTGTACTGACATCCTAATCCTGCCAAATCAGAGTTCTGTAATTTTGCTCTTGCAGAGCATTTAAGCTTCATTGTAGTGGAAGTGAAGACCTGGCACCTTGCAGCAGAGACTTGTAGAACAAGGAGTTACTTCTGATTTGTATAGAGCTGAGCAAATTGCTCCTGTCAAGGTGTGTGTAAGAGTAGTGCTGTTTTATAACTATGGTAACTAATGATGGATTTGTCCTTTAAAATCTAATAGTTTGCCCTATTATATAGTATCCTGTTTACAATGGCAAATCTTCCTACAGCAAACCTCAAGACTGCTCACCCCAATGGGTCTTTTGTTTCTGTCTTCCATTTCTATTGTCTTACAGTCAGCTGCAGACTGCAGCCCCCCCAGTACCGGGTAGAAAGCAGTCAAAAATCTATGTTAATGTTATTTTGCTCAGCTTTAAGTAGTTTTTCCACTCTCCTTTGCACTCAGCAGAATAAATCCGACCCATCTGACCCAGAGCCAAGAATAACAGCAATGCCGCCTCTTTCTTCTCCCTTCTCTTCCTTCTTCTCTCACAGAAAGAAAAAAATATTTTTTCTTTATTTGCCCAAAGAAGTTAAGGCTCTGCATCAAATATTTTTTGAACCCTTTAACATTTCTGAAGTATAATAACAGATTTTTGCTTTGATTATGTGACACATAGACTACTTATGTTATGCTTGTAAAATTTCCTTTGCCTGTATTGGTGGTTAGAAATGCTGCCAATATGCATGAGTAATTGTGAGAACAGCCATCGGTCTTCAGATGAAGTCAATATTTGCTTGTGCTTCAAGTTGTGGATATGTTTGTGTGGGAGCTTAAAACTGTTGATAAGTGGTATGAAGCCATCTTTATCTGGAACATAACAGTAGCCAGGATGGTATTAGAAGCACTATATTATAATTGTGCACAAGAACTACACTCCTTACTCATTTTCTTCTGAAATATGACACAATTAAATGTGCATTCACATGATTTTTAATCTAATAGTTAATGTTAGTGGAGTCTCAAGGGTTTAGAGAGAAAAAAAAATCTCAAAAATGCCTATGTGTTAATACAAGAACTAAAACTTACTATTCTGACTAATAAATCTGGCCAGAAAATGGTTTCTGGTGTTGTTTTGGATCCTTTTTTATTGTTTTCTCCTTAATTTTTACATTAAAAGCATAGTTAGAAAGCATGGTGTGGTGCAACAAATGAAAAACTCTTGAGGTATGTTTGAATTTTAGCTTATGATCTTCTAGATTTTACTTTTGGAGGGGATCTGAGGGACAAGGTGAGACTGGAAGATTATGTGTTCAAAGTTCATTCCTGCTTCTGGCAAGAGGCAAAAAGCAGGACTCTTCAATATTTTAATTGTATGTTGAAGTATTAAAGGGGGCATGGGGTGGTGTGTGTGAAAAACTCTAATGGTATATACTGCGATACAAATTTGCATTCATATGAGATTTCTGGCATGTGAACAGCAGCTTTCACTGCCATCTGTTCTTTCATTGGGGTTGCAGTAACTTGCATCAGTTCCAAATATTCACTGATGTGGGCTAAACATGTTTAATAAGCACCTATTGAAAGCATAGGTTACAGGAAGCAAATCCCATGTTGTTTCTAGACAAATCTTGATGACTATTGTGGTATACATCCAGTCAGCTAGCTCCTGTCCATGCCTTTTTGTTTTTCTTTGAGAAGACTGTGTCTGTTCTGACATGTTTATCTGTTGGTATTGGCTTATTCAGAGATGGAGTCTTATTGCAGGGAGAAAAGGAGCTCTACTGTATTTGGGGTCAACAGCTCTGCCCTGCTAGGTGGGCAAAAATCTAGGGAGAGAGGAGAGAGTAGGAACCTGATGTGATCTGTCTTCACAGAGGAAAAGCGGGTTTGGGGAAGGATACAATCCAGGTGTGTCTTGAAGTCAACCTCTAAAACTTTGATGTTGAGTAGCTGACTTGGACTCTCCAGCCTTTAAACTAAAAGTGTAAACTGGTCTTTCATTTAACTGCTAGAAATCCCTGTGGCAAAAAGGGTTATGATACAAATATCTGGATGTAGTGTTAAATTACACTGGATCGCTTCGAATAAAATCCATCTTTTTTGTTCCTATAAATAAGTGTTAGGAAAGGATTCAGCCCAGGCCCTCTCCTATTGAATTTTGTGAAGTCCATTGAGCAAAACATTCGAAACAAAAAAGACTGCTGGAGTGCTTGACAGTAATTTGTGTTGGCTATTGATTATTCTATGAGGTATGGGAAAGGATGGGCTCCTTTTTTGTTTTGTTTGTCCACCCTTCCACCCCGTTATTCCCCACCCCCCAGCCCCCCCAGTGTCCTGTTCAATTTCTCATTCTGGAAATGTAAAATATTAAGGCAGACAACCTAAATGGAATCTTAGATTCACAGAATGGTTAGAGTCGAAAGGAACCTTAAAGATCATCTAGTTCCAACCCCCCTGTCCTGGGCAGGGACACCCCCCACTAGACCAGGTTGCTCAGAGTCCCGTCTAACCTGGCCTTGAACATTTCCAGGGATGAGGCATCCACAGCTTCTCCGGGCAACCTGTTCCAGTGCTTCACCATGCTCATAGTAAAGAATTTCTTCCTAATATCTAATCTAAATCTTCCCTCTTTCAGTTTAAAACTGTTATCCCTAATTCTATTGTTACATTCCCTGATAAAGAGTCCCTCTCCACCTTTTCTGTAGGCCCCCTTTAAGTACTGGAAGGCTGCTATAAGGTGTCCCCAGAGTCGTCTTTTTTCCAGGCTGAACAACCTCAACCCTCAGCCTGTGCTCATAGGAGAGGTGCTTAAGCCCTCTGATCACCTTTGTGGCCCTCCTCTGGACAGGTCCATGTCCTTCTTATGTTGGGGGAGCCAGAGCTGGATGTAGTCATGTCATGTGAGATGTAGTGTCTCATGAGAGTGGAATAGAGCCAGAATCCCCTTCCTTGACTGCTGGCCATGCTTTGTTTGATGCAGCCCAGGATGTGGTTGGTTTTCTGGGCTGTGAGCGCATATTGCTGGCTCATGTTGAGCTTCTCATCCACCAACACTCCCAATTCCTTCTCCTCAGGGTAGCTCTCAATCCATTATCCACCCAGCCTGTATTTGTGCTTGGGATTTCCCCAACTCACATGCAGGACCTTGTGCTTGGCCTTGTGGAACTTCATGAGGTTTGCACAGGCCTGTCTCTTAAGCCTGTCCATGTCCCTCTGGATGGCATCCCTTCCCTCCAAGGTGTTGACTGCTCCACACAGCTTGGTGTTACTTACTGGGGGAATATTAACTTCTTTTCTCTTCAGATCTTTAGTCTGGGCTAATACAGGAATGAGAAGTAAAATAATAATTCTATAGTTAGCTGGTGTTGCTAACTTTTTCCCAATTCCTGATTTTCAGTAGTTACCTCACAGATTTCAGAATATCTGTCTGTAACTGAGAATGTGTCAGAAGTTGCTAGCAAGCACTTGTAAGTGTGAAAACCTGAAGTATAAATATTTTTAATCAAAATCATTCCTAAATTATCATAGTTGGTGAATGAATAAGCATCTAGTTAGTCATTACAAATTTGTGCTGGAGAGAGCTATGACCACCCTGTGACCCAGTGACGAAGATCTGGCAACTGCAAGTGTTTAAAAGTACAAAGTGTCTAAAATATAGCAACAAGAATGAATTGCAGAACTGAAATAAGGAAAGAATGCTTCAGAGCTGAAGAATTTCAAGTAATTGATTCAAGCTATCAACACTGAACTCAGTTATTCTGTATTTATTATTGGGTGCCGCAGATTATTGTATACTTGCTGTTCCCATTCAGCTGACCAGATCTCAGGGGAGTTTTTTGCTGTGTAACTCTTCAGGAAATCAACCAAAAACTGTGACTGGAGTTTTTGCATTGGCAACTCATTCCAATGAAGGGTTAAAAAGGAAAGCTGGTGCTTGCTTGAAGTAACCGGAATAGACTGTCAAATCAGGAGATGTTTGACAAGTCCTTGAATGGGAATTGGATGAGTAAGTGTTTACAATAAATATTTTCAGTTTTAATATATGGAACACCTAGTTACATAGAAAAATTATGTATATGTGGCTGATTTGTACTTAATCATGAAGCCTGCCAAAGGCATAGTGATGAACAAGGAGTCATACATGCACAATTTAAGCCTGTAGGTCATGATAGCTGGAGATTTTAGACTTTGGGATTAATCTGATTTTATGTCCTTATTTGCATATTTAATGAATATGCATTATCATTTGCATATGTGACATGATCCCTAACATCAGGTCGTAGCCTAACAACATTTCCTCAGCAAGAAGCCAAATGACCGTGCTTTAATTTTGCAAATGCTGGAATCCGATTCACTAGAATTAGATACAATCTTTGTTCTGTGAGTAGCTGGAGAAAAGTGGCCCTGCCCCCTTTTGGTGTGCAAAAGCTGTTTGTAATTTCTTGGAATGACTCCCTTCCCACAGAGGTAATATTTAGACATAATATTAAAGGTTAGGACTCCTACGCATCTTAGGTCAATGGTCTGCCTTGGGTTGTTGGATGTCCTTCTGTGTTCTCTGTAGCTCAAAACCTGGAGCAAATCAGACCGATAACTGAATTCAGCAGTTCTCTAGGTGGACTTCCCTTTGGGAAGAGGCTGAGTCACTCCCAGCAGCTGTCATGTCATGGAGCTTCCTTTAGAGTGATTCCAAATCTTGAGATTTTCAGTTTGCTAGTTCTGATTTTTGGCTGAACACTCAAATTCATTCAGTTTATGAAATTGTGATTTCAGTTTTCATTTAAAACTAAAAGCAAATTTTAACCCTTATAGAAATGTAGAAATCTGAAACTGAAACAGTACAAGCTGAGCTCTACGGTGTTCTAAAATTTTTGAAGATCAAAAAAAATCAAAATAAAGGCGGCGCTCCAAAACC
This sequence comes from Tringa solitaria, assembly GCA_026413425.1. NCBI lineage: Eukaryota > Metazoa > Chordata > Aves > Charadriiformes > Scolopacidae > Tringa > Tringa solitaria. Next base: position 16,561,596 of record JAOXJM010000052.1, on the reverse strand, counting down.
CCAGGAAAAAAAAGAAATTGTAGTGGTTTTGCATAAGATGATTTATCTTTTCCCCCTCCTCCTTATGTGGACAGATTTTAGAAAGGGCAGCTGGTAGCTGGAACTGACAGTGGGAGGATTGAAAGCAGGAGTGAAGAAGGGCTGCTTTAAAATGGGATAAGGTAATTGGGAGGCACAATCCCACCAGTAGGTTTCTAGACTTCTGTATGGGATTCCTACTTTGGGAATACTTAAGAAGTGGCTGTGCCTCTCTTTATTTTTCCCTTACCTCCTTTTCCCAAACCACCTCTCTTGCTTTCATCAGTTGTGGTGGAGTTTTCTCACTTTTTATTATCTGTTATAACACAAAAATTCCATCCTCCTGTTTCAAACAAGAGTATTTGTATGTACTGGTTTACCTAGGCTCATACTGTTCTCGTTTGTTCTTGTTGGTGTTTAGCTGCAGTCTTTTGGCTGAATTTTAATTGCAAAAGTGAAGCCCAGCTTCTGTTCTGACAGGTTTTAAGAGATGCTGGATAGAGGATGAACATACCACAGACCTCCCAGGACTCAGAAAAAATTATGTGCAGAGTTAAAGATGGTAATTATAATAGAATTATTCCAACTAAATCAGGACTTTTATTGCATTTTTATGCTGTTCCAATTTACCTGAGATAAAAAGCCAAGCAGTGGCTGCTACTTTGCTTCTAGAAGTATGAGGAGTTGAAAGGAAAAGCATGTTTAAGCCTTTGGTTTAAATGATGAGAAGTTTAAATGGAAATATAGGATGTTTCTTGGAACAGAGTTATCTTATCTAACACAGGAAGAAATGTAAGACTCAGAAGACCAATATGAAAAATGTTGAATACTTATATTGTTTGGCTACAATTGTGCTGCAGAAACTTGTTCTTAAATTTTTTTTGTTTCTTGTTTTCCATTTTTTTTCTTTTTGTTCCTTTTGTCAAGAAAGTCTGAAATGCTACTGTTTTCTGTTAAACAATCAGCAGCTGCTTAAGGCTCATTTTCTTGGCTTTTCTAATGACACTATTATTTTGTTAGATCTTTTAGTCCTTGTAGAGATGTCAAGAGGTGAATTTTCACTGATACAGTTTTTTTAGGAGCTCTATGCATGACATAGGTTTCTATCTTTTTAGGCATAATAACCACAGAGCAAAAGCATAGTTGCTATATCTCCTCATACTCACCTCCACTGTCAGAGGTCTTACTGGACTGAAATGTTTTGCATGTAAATAACAATTCCCACTCCCCCAGAAACTAGAACTTTGGTTGTAGTTCTAGTAATTCCTGGTTGGGATTGATTGCTATGGAAATTGCAGTTTCTGCTTTGGTATTATTCAGCTGGTTTAGTTAAGTCCTTACTGTTGGACAGTCTGTGTCCAACAGATCAAGCCTAAGCATTAAGGTCCGGGTTTGTTTTTTATTCCATCCACTTCCTCCATTCCTTCTTTGTTGGAAAGTGCTGCCCAGCTCCTGGCTTTACTCTGTCGCTGACAGCAATGGGGAGGGATGAAGCCTCCTCAGAGCCAGCAGGATGATGTGTAGCAGCCAGATGCTACTCACTGGAGCTTTCTTTGCTGTAACAAATATATTTGGGTCCCCTTCAGATCTGTCATTTTTGGCAACCTAATCCTAATCACAAAAGAAACCCTTCATGCTCTGGAATACTGGGCCTGAACCTGGTAAAATTTGGCCAGAATGTTATTTTTGAAGTTGCTGCAATTGAAGTTGCTGAAGTTTTAGGATTCTGGCACATCCTAATGTCTCAAGTTTATTTAAATATTTTAATGAACACCAAAAATATAGAATACCCACAATTAGTGGCTAACAGTAGGAAATAAATCTTTATTGTTGTCAGGTATATTCCAAGTGAGCAACAAATGTCCTTTCTAGCCTATTGAGACATTTCATAATAACACGTTTCTTAGGTGTGCCTCTTTGTATCAGAAGTTAACTTTCTGATCCCACTGTTGAGGATCCATCCATAAATGGAGAAAATATAAATGCGTCACACTTGCACTATTTTATTTTCTCCATTATCTAAGGTGCTGAACTGTCTTCTTTCAGTAGAATTTGTAATTGTGTTCCATCAGTCTAGGTTTTTTTTGGAAACTCTTGAAAATTTGTGGATGGGATCATGCCTATTTCCCATGGCAGCAGACTGCCTTAAAATTAATGGTCGCATAATACTTTAGAAGAAGATTGATACAATTTTTTTGAAGGTGGGGTATTCTGCTTGGCTGAAGAGACCCACCTCGTGTCACTTGTAATTTAAGTAATGGAGTACCTCATTATAGAACTTTTGTACTGGAAAAAGGCGGAAAGTGGCAGCAAATATCGTTGTTTTTACAAGCAGCATATGAAACCACTGAATATGACAATTTTCTAGAATACTTGAAAATTGAACTAAATGCATTGTCTATAAGAAGGACAGATACCAAGTCTTGTTGCAATGAGCAATGTCAGAAATAGGCTGAGAGTGATGGGACCTGAACTGACAGATGTACTGAAAGATATAATATACTTATTGTTTAATCATGTGGACAGAGTAGAAGATGGAAACATTGAGAATAAGAAGCTTACAGTAAGAGCTACTGCTTAATCTGAGCAATAGCCTCTGAGGCTTCTTAATCTACTAGGGGAATTGTGTAGATGCAATAAGTCTGACAAGACAAATAAAAGAATAAAGAATCTTGTAAGTCAGTGAAATTCTAGATTTTAATTTCTGGTATTCTACAAGGGATTGGGGAAAGGCAAATAAAGAGAGGAAGGCAAAAAAATGTGTCCTGCATGAGTTCTGTTCATGATTTAGAAGAATCAGAAATGAGTCTAAGATGTGCTGGTTTTGCTTTTGGAAGCATATTAATTGCAGGCTTCGAATCCCCAGTCTTGACTGAGGAGTCAAGATATCTGCACAGCTGATTTGATGTAGTTTGTGGTTAAATATTGCCATTCTTGTCAGAAAGCCTTAGTCAAGTCTGAGAAAAAATGTGGTAAATAACTGTCCCTGTCCCACAGGGCTTGTAATTTAAAAGTTTGCAAGAAATTAAAGGATGCAAAAGATCGCCTGAGGGCTATATAACTGCTGCCCATAATGGTGTGTTGGGTAGGCAGGAGTATCTGAAGTATCTCAGTTTTAATCAATGGGAATGATGTGGGATAGGTGGGAGTGGTATGAGAAAAAAGTAGTACGTCCTAACATGCCCATCTTAATACTTTAAAAAATACAAACACACTACAAAGTTGGGCTTTTCAACAAGCATGCTTGTGTGGGAGTGTATCAATGTTACACTTGTGGCCACAGAAGGCAAGGTAACGTAAATAAATGCCGGTAATCTACTGGTAGTTAGAGGGACCACAGATAAAGCTTCCCCTTATGTGCTGCAAGAATGTACTGCTTATTGCAACATGTGCTTGGAGAACCATAAATTAGTATAATTTTCCCAAGCTAGAGAATCATAAAAACTGTTTAGCATATTTATTAATACTAACATAAGTCCTTAACGTTGGAAGCCATGTAATGTAAACAGACTGCTTTCCCTCACCTGTCTGTCATGCCAGTTGTAGAACGGCAAATTAACTTGAACAACTGCAGCAACTTCTACGTGTTCTGTGGAACATCTAAATTGCATCATTAGGAAAGGTATTTTAGGAAATTTAATTAGATACTGAAGCGTGCAGATGCTTGAAATTTAGTTACTCGAAAAGGATGGATTGCTAAACATTTCATAACTTTGTTTTTGTTCATCATCTCCTTCATGCACACTGGTTCTAAGAATGCAAAGCAGTGGAATTTTTACTTGAAATTTAATAAACACTACAATAGAAAGTTAAAAACTATAAACACAATTCTTCTAAAGTTTGTAGTAGGTATATGATGCAACAACTTAAGTTATTCTGTACATTACTATAAAGATCTTAAAAATTTCTATCCTTTTCAAGTCCAGCAAATCTTGTGCAAGAAAGAAATGCCTTATGTTGGTTTATGCAGTGTTGAAGACTGTTGTCAGGCATAAGCATACAAAAAGATAAATCACAGGCTTAAAAATAAAAATAACTTTTACTACCCCTTTGCTGCATATCGCTTTCTTGTCCTTAGAGCACAACATGTGTTATATTTACTTGCTTTCAGCTTTAACTTCTCTTTTGCTGTTAATTCCTTTCTCTGCCGTGTTCTTGTCTTCTCAGCTCTTCATCTTCCTGTCACCTCTCACTTACTCTGTGTTTCTGCATTTTTCTGAATCCCCAACCACAAAATCCTGTCTCAGAGCTTTAGTTGACTCCAGTGGTAGCGGTGAATAGGAAGCGTGACTGTATTGTCATGAGGAACTGGCTGTCAGCTACAGAAACTTTAGAAGATTCCTCCTTCTGTGGCTTCGTGCCTGTTGAAAGAGATGGTCAGAAATCATCTTTGTAATTACAATAAACATTTGCAAAAGTTGACAATTTAAGATGACCTTAATCTCTCCTAGATGTCTCCTCTGCTTGTAAAGAGAGGACCTTGGAGCTTTTGCTTTGAGTGCAGTGCTTTCCAGACTGTATCTGCTTCCCTCCGAGAATTACTTCAGCACTCATTCTTTAAAGTCTAAACAATGAAACTAAAATATGTTTGTTTAAAGGTCACATGACTAACAATTTAATCTCCCCTTTCCTCTTCTCACTGTTATCACAAACAGTGCTGGAATGTCTTCCCCAGCAGGGCTAACGCTAGCTTCTGTCAGTCTGCTTGCTGCTCTTCTAACTCGCCTGAATTTGGTGCTTTCGGTACAGACCTGTTACCGGTCTGTAACTTGTTACCTGGTACTCCCAAGAAGTGTCCCAAGAATTTACAGAAAGCAATAGAAAAGGAATATTGCTGTATTTCAGTTATGTGTAGTTAGACTCATTTCATCACGAAAGGACTTGTTCTGATTGCAATACTTGGACAGTGTTTTTATAACATGGAAGTGTTTCTGTGTTGTGAGATGAGAGGAAGATTATGTTAAAAAAATAGTTTCAACAAAATTAGTTAACTACCCAAGCTTTGTGAAGGCTTTTCAAAATATTTTTTTCACTATCATTTAGTTTCCCAAAGTCACACATCTTGGTGCAATTGTGCTGCTGGATTTGGTGTCTCTGAATGGCTTTGTGGGGGTTCATGCTTGGCCAGCTTCTCAAATAAATACTTACAGTTCTTTAAAAAAAAAAAAAGCCAAAACAAACAAAGAAAAAAACAACAAAACACCCACACATTTCCTGTAAGCATCGTCTTGGTATCCAAGAGTTTTACAGTGATAGTGATCTCTTCCATTTCCTTCTCCCTCCTAATAATCCCATAATGTTCCTGTGAATTTTTTGTTAAAAAGTAACTTTAAGAAGGGATCAGAGGAAAAGTTTTCAGTTTCAAATATATGGTGCAGATGACAAAAATTTAGATTACGTAACTCAAATTATTTATTTTCATATTCTTCTTTTCATTTGGTTATGCCTGTTTAAAATTAGAAGTATAATGAAGAATGAACTAATAAGGAATGATTAATTAATAAGTACCTATAATTTTAAAATGTTTTGCTATCTATATGAAACTTATTACATTAAAATAAAATATTTATATTTCAGGAAAAAATGAGATAAAAGAACAATAGATAATTTGTCAAAAAACTGACTCAATTATCTGGAAACAATATACTGAATAATTATGTGAGCACTAACAAAATCATTAATTCTGATTGGTTTGGATTCTCAATTTTTTCAGTCTTCATTCAACTAATTCAGAAAAATATAATAAAATCAACAGGATTATAATAACTCAAAACGTTGGGCTTTGAACCT
>JAOXJM010000052.1:16528028-16544887 GCA_026413425.1 Tringa solitaria | reverse complement strand
ATGAAAATATGAATCCCTTTCCTCTGCTCTGCAAGACTCATTATTATGTTATACCTTTACCATTTTGTTACAAACATATTCTTTTGGTTACAGTTATCCCCCCTAGTCTTGCAGAGCCTGGAGTTGAAGAACATGCTAGCAGTTCTTCTACTGTTAGATTTATAATGTGTAGCTGTAACTGGAATATGTGATAGGGGAGTGATAAATTTCCTGATAGTCTATATTCTCACGCTAGATTAAAGGCTAACTAAATATACTGCTTACCCTCCTCTTATCCACAATTTCTGTGTCAAGATGAGAGCATTTACTGTAGAAGTACTGCATACTTGTAACTTTTGGAGGTACATGTTATGTGGTAGCTGTTGGTTACGAGCATCTTACTAGCCATTGATTTGGGGAAGGAGGATGTACTGCAGAATTTTCTTTCTAGTTTTTTTCTAAGATATTTTGTGTATGCAAACAAAAAGAGCTCTTGATAATGTGAAACAGAAATGTGAAGGGCTAGTGGGAGAGGAATTAAAATAGAAGCTAAGCAGAAAAAACATTGGCAAGAATCAGTATACCTGAGCTAATTTGGTCTAAGTTTTTGCATGCTGATATTCCCTGTGAAGTTTTCTTCATCTGTGCTAAAAATTGTCTTTTTCCAACTGCTTTACTTAAACAAGGGTTTCTGTCCTTGTTTGCCCTAGTGACTGTTTTTCTGGGCTGGCCTGGGAAATTGTGGAGCCTTTGCTGAGGAACAGAAAACAGCAGCTGTATGGTATATCCTTCAAGTTGTGAACACCTGCTGCTGGAGAGGTTCTTAATTCTATGCTGCCCACAAAGATCAGAACAAAACCAAGCAGGATCCTGGAGGTAAGACTGGAAAATTAACAGCAGTACCTGTTAGAGAAATAGTGCCTCTTTCTTGGCCGAGGGAAAGGACTCACCAGATCAATATGTTGTTGGGAACTGAATCCAGGTTTCCTGCGTCTGGTCTGGTGACCAGTCTGCAAGCTACAAGTAGTTGCGTGGTTAATCAGTTAAAGACTTTGGATAGTCATTAGAATAATCTCCAAAATTGTCACTCTAGGATCAAGCTTCAGAGTTCTTGTCCAGATTAATACCTATTGTTTTACTTTGCTGTGTTTAGAATCAAATAAGTGTGAAATTCTGTAGTGTGAAATTAAATTTATTCCTGTTCATAAGTAATTAAGCTTTACATCCCTAATACCTGACAAGCTGGAACCATGCTGAGAACAAAAAACCAGGGGAAAACAGAAAACTAATGAGTGAAGTTCTACTGGTTGGATAGAAACAGAAATAGCGTATGAACCTGAAAGCCTATGATTAAATTGAGGCTGGTGCCTCTGTTTAATCTGCTGCAATGACTGTCCTTGCTGCACTGCTCTCCAGGCATTCAGTCCTTGTCTTGTTAAGTGTTTGTTCTGATCTTTCTTCTCCGTTCCTACTCTTAAGCTTTTTTAATTCTTTCCACCCTTTGGGGTTACTAGCATTTATGCTTCAAGGGGATTGAAAAGAAAACATTACTGTTGTGAAAGAGCATAGGATGCCCTGTCCTGGTGTTCATTAGGAAATGCATAATGTATACTGCTATGCTATGGTTCCCATGTTTCAATTTTATGCCTGCCTGGTTTCCTGAATCATATACTGCACTTACAATATGCATGATGAACTTCTAATTTTGTATTTGCATGTGATAACTAGTCAATGTTTGGTTTTGATACAATTTTTATTATTTTTTTTTTACTTTTGCATACATCTGGTGATTTAAATGATGTAGCAAATTGCTTCAGAACTGAAAATTCTTACATTTATGTCTCCTAGCCAAGTGCAGCTTAGCAACCTGTTCTACCTCTCTTTTGTGCAAAATGCTGATGTTCAGCCTTGTTGGTGGGGGTCCAGAAAATCTGGCACCAAGGCCAAAGAGTAGAAAAAAACGTCATTATCACTCTCTATGTGCCTTATCCTTCTCATCCTTTTAATACCTCTTAAACTAAAATAAGGAAATCCATTCTTTACAGTGGTCAGCAGAGACAGCTGGTAGCTGACTAGAAAAGGAGCTGAAAGTATGGAGAGAGTGTGCTGTGAGCAATTCTGCAGCTGCTATCAGTCACTTGTATTAACTTGTCATGTTTGTTATTTTCAGGTCTTTTGGCTTCTTTAACATTCAGTTCTGTTTCCTTTGGGTACCTCCAGTGCCCCCACTTGCAAACCAGATAACAATGTTGTTTATAACATGAAATCAAGGGTAGTTATTTTTGGAAATTTACAGTGCATCCAGTTGTATGTTGCGACTCTAGTTCATTATTGACAGGATTGTGACTGTTTACAAGCATTTAGGGGTCTTCAGGTGTTATGCAAACTGGCCTTTTTTTGTTTTAGACGCTTTATAGTACTTTGCACTTCTTACAAATTAGACTGAGCCAACTTGCTTTCTGGCACTTGTGACACCTGAAACCATGCTGTCTGGGACAGAAAACCAGACGAGCGAGTTCTCCAATGGAGTCTGGCAAGCAGCTTCCTAACATGGTTATCTCCTTGCAGCCAAACAGAGAACTGCACTGCAGCTCCAAAGTTCCATTTTTTTTCCTTTTTTTTTTTTCTTTTTAAGGTTGGAGAGGATATCTTTCAAAAACGACTTAATGACCAGTGTAACACAGGCTCACACATGGTTTGTGCAGGTATCTTGAAGGCAACTTCAAGATCTTGCTGTGATACAGTTCTTAGCTGGGACAGATATGTTTCATTTTTCAGACATAAAATTAATTCAGCAGGTCATAATGTCTAAGTGGGTTGGAAAGAAAAAAGTCCAGCCCCAATCTTTGTTAGGATGACTACGTAGAAGGTGTCCGATTTTAGTTCAAGAACCTATTTTGAATCTGAAGGACAGAAAATTTTAAACATCTGTCTTTTCCTTTTAGCTAAAGGAAGATGATCTTTGATATCTGATTTTTTTTTTCAATTTAAAAATGGTAAATTGATGATAAGTAATGTAGCCTTTTAAGATGTTTCAAATAAATGCTCTCTTTTGGTGACTTTTGAATTGATACTTATGTTGTATGTATGTATAATGAGTTAAGATAGATGAGGCGACAGATATTTTCTTCAGCCAGTGCCTCATTGTGCACGTTCTTCCTTCTGACAAGGTTACTTTAAGTAAATTTTCATAAGAATTTTAATCTTCAAGTTCACTACTACTTTAACTCTTTGGGTTTGAGTCCAGCTATTTTTATATTGCATAAATAAAGTGCTACCCTTCTCAAAGGGATGAGGATTGTTTAATTCTATTCCTATTTGCATTTGTAAAATCCTGATAATTAAGCATATAAAAAAATTCTGCCTAATATTCCATTTAGATAGTACTTATCCAGTAACTTTACACATTCTAGGGTTACTGAAGTAATGTATCAAGTATCAGTGTTTGCTCAGTTTTCACGTACAATTTTCTGAAATACCTTTGTGCTAAGGAAGTATGAAGTGCTTAAAACACTGAGAGTCTGAGAGTCTTCCCAGGCTGGTGGAAATGTCTTTTTTCAACCTGTGACATGAGTTTCCCAGCAGACAGGACCTGTGCTAGAAACCTCTCCATACAGTTCTGGTTTTATGAAGCAGTTCTGAACTGGTTGATCAGGCTCTCTAATGGTGCAGTGCAACTGTGCCTGGGGTGGAGAAGTTTTAACAAGTAACTGTCCACCTACACCACAGCAACTGCGCTATTAAGACTGTTGCCTTATGGTGTCATTTGTATTGGGGGAACCTAAGGTAGATAAAAGGTCTGGGAAGCATGGTGTATTTCAGCTCAGTATTTTACTTTTGGGATTGTTGTCAGTGTTCCTCCCTAAAATCAGGACCTGACCCAGTGTCCTCTTTTCTTTTGGATCATTGCTCACTTGTGATGTGTCACAGAAATTCCATAACAAAATAGCACAGATCCCCAGGGTAGTGTTTGAACTAGGCCTGATTTCAGTTGTCTGCTTTTCTCTTTGCTTAGCTGCCAAACCTTTGTTAGACTTCATGGTTTACATTTTTCCTTTGTGCTGTCTTTTTAAAGTGCCTCATTTCTCCAGCCTTCCTAAGAACTTCACAGAATGCTATATAAATATGAACATCTGAATGATTAACAGCCCAATTCTGACACATTTCATATATGAGCACTCAGCTCTGGTGCTACTGTAAAATTTCTTACAAAAATTCTTCAATACAGTGAATATTGCTTTTGTTTTTCTTTTATGTTGATGGCACTGTTAACTGCTTTTGATTTGTTTTCACCTTTGGCTTCTTATAATAACTCATTAAATGCTTTTTGAAGGTTTTAAGGATTTTTCAATGACTTTGATTTTACTGTTTTGTTCCTTTTTACTTACATGCTACACCAGTAGTTTTCAGCTTGTGTTCCCACAGCTGTTACCTACCTCTCTGGGGTGTCATGGAGACTGGCCACAGCCTGTCAGGCCTGATGTAGGGGAAGCAACTGGCATTTTCTGTACATCCACGGGTCTGGAGAAGAAATGTCTGAGTCACTATGAACACTCACAGCAGTCAGGAGAGAGAGTGGGAAGGAGATGTGTGAAAAGGAGATAGCAAAACTCATCTGGAAGTCACATTAGCTCTTTACGCTTCCATAGGCAGTCAGGTAACCATTTTTCATTAACAGCAACAGAATTCTGCCCATATAGTTTAAGTGCTCTGATGCAAGGAGGAGATGAGAACAGGCTGTTTCCTGACTGATTTTGAGGTGTTTCTGATTTGCCTCGTCTTCTGGATCTGCCAGAAGTTAAAGAAGTTGAGCAGCTGGCCCATGAAGCAGGTAGAGCACCTTTGTCAGCTTTATGCCAAAAGACAGTACCTTAACATGACAAGAATCATCTGTCCCATGTCTGATCTTTTCAGTGCTGCTGGTGTAATACGGCGAGTGGTCCTAGGGGTCTGAAAAATTCAGCCTTATCTCTCCATTCATACTCTCTGTAATTTTTTGTATGGTTTAGATCTCTACATTTCCCTTTTGCTGCACAAGGGCCAGATTATAGGCCTTTGTGTTCATACAGTTTTTTCTGATATGTTTGTTTATGTTTGTGTTGTCAGAGATGTTCCAGTTTGTCAATGTGATGCTAGATGTAGCAAGGTGGCAGAAACCTGAGAATGTTAACAGATAAAGGAATATGTTTTATGCATGCGCCTTGGTGGTGTAAAGAATGGGAAATAACGATTACTTTTGACAGGATATGTTGAACGGCACTGCCCTTCTGCATTACATTTTGCATTTGAAATGTTAATTACAGGTTACTACTGTACTGACAATGTAAAGGATACGTGCACCTTGAATGTAGGTTATAGCGCTTCACGTGAAAACCTCTGCCCTTACAGCTGAAGATACACCAGGCATTCTCTCTAGGGGCAGCAGAGACAGGGTACACTTGACCTGATCAACATAGTTCACTGGATCTAACATCTGCGTTATGATAACAGAGTTCAGGTGCTTAATTTCTTACCTTATTTTGTCACTTAGTTGCTGCCAAAAGAGGATAGCAACTGAGTGTGAAATAAACCAATGTTTGCATATGCCAATGATTTTTTGTGCAGTTGCATCTGTTAGATGATGTTTGGTTGGTTTATTTTAAATGGTTATTCAAGAGTCACTCAGCAGCTAAAAGGAAAAACTAATTAAATATTTAATGTCTCTGAGCCACTCTGAGACTGAAATAATCCTGTTTCTGCAGCTTTGGTTTAACATAATGGACTATGAAAGGAGGCCAATGATTATATGACCATTTGAGAGTCAAAGGCAAACCTAAATCGAGAATGTCAGTAAACAATGAAAGTATTTTGAAAAAAGCATACTGACAAAGATATAGCAGAAATAAAATATATACAGAAATAAAATATATACAGAAATAAAATATGGAGTACATGACAGTTTCAATGTTCAGAAGATAAAATATAGCCTAATATTAATGAAATTAATATACAGTGTTCCATATTATTTAACCATAAGGGATTTTTTTGCTCTCCTTGCTCAGCAGGTCACTATATTTTGTGAAAGTACCTGCTGAAACTGGATAGAGTAGCTATTCCTGGCATGAAATGCTACTCAGTGGGACTGTGGACACCAGAATGCTGCATTTCCTGACTAAGAATCAGCAAATTTCAGAGAAGTGCAGATCTTGCTAAAGATTTTAGGAAGGCCTCTGATATTTTGGAATATTGTTTGAATCAATAAGTCCCTGAAAAATCTTCTTCAAACATTATTTGCAAGGGGTGGGGAGAGAAAGAAGACACTCTTTCCCAATTTGCCCCTAGACATCCACTGGAAACGAGTTCTTTTTAAAATTATGTTCCTAACTTTGGGGAAGCAGAACGGTGGGGTTTGCCAGAACTAGCCAAATGACACTGTGACTCGTGCTGTGTTTGGCTGATCATTTGATTGCACCTGTGCAAATATCAAAGTGAATAGGGTTTTGCAGACACATCTAGAGCAGGTAAAACCACTGTGGCCTGCATTCAGATGCAGTGCAGGCTGCTGAAATATGTCTAGCTGGATGACATAAAATAAAACATTACTAATAGTCTGAAAAGAGTCATTCCAATCTTGAGCCTCGTGTCTGGATTCCAAGTTAACTCCTATCTGCTCTCAGAGATGGTTTCAGGTAGGGCTGAGAGGTGTTTCTCTGACAGGTGTATCAGGTGGATGCTGGACACTTGTCGTAACGTTTTTTTTCCTTTCTTCCCTTATTTCCTGCAAGAACTGGATAACAGCCATGCTGTTGCATATCTGAGCTATCTTCATGTGGGTGAGTCTAGTTTCGTCCTAGCTATTGACAACCCTGTTGAACTTGCCTTTGTGTCAACATTGTTCAATAAACTGAGGCTTTGCAGATTGGTATTCTATTCATTATTTTTCCACTCAAGGATGTGGAAAATTTGAGGCAATTTCTTTACTCTTCCTCTTAGCTACTGTAACTAGAGATCCTGAGCAAAAGATGATAAATTGTCCTTTTATCAGTCCTGAGCAACAGGAACGTGATGGACTTTCCCACTCTGAAGCAAGAGCTAGGCAACAAAGGTGAATTTGCATATAAAAAATTAAAACAAACCTCATCAAACTTCTCTCTGTCAAAGTGACATTTAAAATCTCCAGTTAAATCTTAAATTAATGCCTTTGTTTTTTATTATTTTTTTTAAATTTTTTTTTAGACCAGACTTTCTCTTTTTTGTTGTTGTTGTTGTAGTAATAGCATACACTCAGCTGATTCTTTACCCTGTGCTGCTGGCATTGCAACACTAAATAAAAACCACATCTTTCCTCAACTCTTTCATTCACCATTCCTGCGGGGTATAATTTTTCTCATCTTACTGTTAGACTTGAATGAACTTCCATCAGCCTTAACATGAGGAAAATGAGCCTGTGGCATGGAAATTTTGATGCCTGATTTTAATTCACTTTTTGATTGATTCTGCTTGGATAACTCATGTTTTACAATGACAGAAGATGTTGCACTCACGCAGGGCCAAAATAAAAATTGTTTTGAGATTTCAGCAGTTAACTTGCATCTGTGGTGGAAGTGACAGCAGAATATGTTCCTGAATCATACCTTAGTTCCCCCACACAGATCCCTGCAGATAATAAAACCTCTATTTCCTTTCAAGCACTTAAATTTCCTTTTGATTAAACAATTCCATGTTTGAGTGATGTTCACTGGTACAACACGCTTATGTAAAGTCCCTTGATTAAAGCGGCATCCTGAGGAATTTATCACTTCATGATTTTTAGCTTCAGTATGTCCTGGCAAAGTAAATCTTGCTCCATAGTCTGCACATCTAATCCATTGAACTGTTTCACACTGGCTTTAGCATAAACCTCTAGCTTTAGAGCAGTGCTTCAAGTTTACAAGCTGCTAATTGTTCTGGGGTGCAGCTGTCTGAGTTAGATTCTCAGTTCTGATTTACTACTTGCATTATGACAGCACGTGGGAGCACCAGCTGCCCATAGCGCTGCACCCTCTGTGAAAACACCTGGAGAGCTCCCAGAGACCTTTCCATCAGAAGTCAGCTACCGGACACAGATTGCTTTAGGTGGGCACAGGGCAACAGGGGAGCAACATAGATCAACCTGAAGACAGGTTATCAAATCACATGTCAATACACTTGAGATGGGAATGATCTGGGTTATGTAAATCAGGTTTGAATTTGAAGTGTTTTGCATAGTCTCAGCAAAGGACTGCAGGATGCTACTGAAAGTTAGACTGCTGCCTGGATAATGCTGCTGATAGAATGCCTTTATTTTAAATTGTGCTCAGGTGTGTGTAAGTATTCCTAAAAAAATCCATTTGCAGCAGCCAGTATTTCAAAAAAGGAAGTTTACCAAATGCGGGAACAAAACAAAAGGCATATTTTAATTGAATTGCTGAAATGTTAGACCAGTATGCCAACAACACTGCGGTTTTTAAAAATAATGCAAGAGAAGTTATAATCTATCTATATTTTTTTTTCTGGATGGCTCTAGTCTCTCCAAGGATATTTTATGTTTATACAGTATATTTGTAAATTGTGACATATAAAAGGACATAAAGGTAGATTCTAAAATTTTTATTTAGTCGTTACTCACACAGGCCTCACATGGAAGTCTATGAGAACTGTGTATTTATTTCAAAGTAGAAGGTATACCTAGGGTGTCTGCATTAATTAATGAATTAATTTATTTACCTCATTTCACATTTATTTCTTACACCATACATTGTAAACACCTACTGAAAAGCAAGAAATGCTTAGCTAGGGCAAATTCTAAATTTTTGAAAACTGAGGAAATGCACAATGAAAAATACACCATAACCTGGGTTCTTCTGTGCAAAGTAATGGTGTGTCTCATACAGTGCCCAGGTGCTCTTCCTGGGTTAAGAAGAGGCAGTGCCAGGCACCAGCACGTTCTTCCTCTTTCGATGGTCCTTCAGAAATGGGAAGTAGAAAAGCACAATGTCACTTCATAAAGTATGGTCAAATGACTGCCTCTCATTAAGTTTTCAGAGTAAGCTACTTGCAAGTTTGTATCCCACTCTAGTACTGCAAGAGCAAGCCATAGCAAAATGATGGGAGAGTGGTCCCTTCCACCAAGTGGTCCTGTGGTTGTTAAAAATGAGAGGTGGTTGGACAAATTACTCTGTAATTTCACCTAATGAGGAAAGCCTGCATCTGAATACCCAGCATGCTCTCAGGCAACACTGTGTGACCCAAGGACTTTTACCAACAGTGAGTCAAACTGGTGTGTGTATGTTTATTTATATATATTTTCCTATTAGTGCGTGAGTACACTTGTGTCTATCCTTAGATATGCCCAAAACCCTTGATTGGAAACAAAGCCATAATGCTTGGGAGTCCAAACTAAGCTACAAGATCAGCCAAAAGCAATGCCAGTCAGTTCCTGTGTCATAACAAACTTGGTTTTAATTTATGGCAGGAAAATATGTATGTTGCTGCTGTTGGGGGGTGTTTGTACAAACACATTTTTTGTGGATGTTTTGCTCAGCTGAAGCAGGTAATAAATTTTTCAAACTCTGGTTACACAGAAGGCTGGAGGTATCTCTGCTGGGCAAAGCAAATGGGGAAGGAAAACTTCTGTTTTTCTCTGTAGCAAGATAAGAGAGGCCGTAACAAGACATCATCTACTTCAGAGCAAAGTATCTTGCTGTTTGGGGAATTAATTAAAAGCTTAATTGACTACTACTGATTGATTTAAAGAAACGTCCCTCAAATGTAAAGGTAACTGATCCCATTTCTGTAGATAAAATATATGTGCATACAAGCTGAGTTCATCTGCTCCACAGTCTCATGCAAAAGCAGTTCTAGAATTTATATATCTGACCTTGCTACAGGAAAACAGTGTATTACACCTCACGCTACGGTGTTTCAGTGATGCTGCTTTTTAAATGACGCTCGATGACAGCATCTGCACTGTAATGGAGATCAGAGGTCCAAACCATTTGAGTTTTCAGAAACCGCAGGGAAACGAATTCCTTTTCCCCTGCACTTCTCCAGTTTCTGTTTTTATGTTCAGTTTGGGTGCCAATTGGAGCTGTACAAGAACGCTGAAACCTAACTTATCTTTCTTCCTGGTGGAGCCTGTTCCTTGCCAATTGGGCAAATGGGGATTGCTCACACATGTGTATAAGGCAGGGTCAAGCCCCTCTTTTAAACTAGGCTTGTGCCGTTCACTAACAAGAGCCAGATGAGACTGAGTGATGTAAATTGTGCATGGATAGTTTTTCTTCCTCTGATTTCTACCCTTGAGTACGGTTTTTTTGGGTGGTAATCGTGAAGATTGGGGAAGAATAATCCTACTAGTGAAGAAGTAAGTCTCAAACAGGAAGTTAAGTATCAAAATTGGGGTCCACTTTTCTTCTTCTCTTTACTACTACTCTGAATGTAAGTAAAGGTTGGAGACGTGGCAGTGTTGCAAAGACATTACGGGGGTGGGGAAGAAATGAGTTTCTCATCAGTGGAGTTAACTGCATAACTCTCAGTAAAGCTAATAGCCTGATTCTGTATTTCTTCCAGTCAGTCGATAATTTTCTGAGACTGATGCTTAACCAGACTGTTGATTGCAAGAAGAAATAAAAAGATTTTGTGCTGTCTAAAGAAATAGCACTTTTGTTGTACTTACCTACACAACTTCTGTGTTACTCTAGGTTTTCCTCTTGAAGAAGTATTTCCCCCCCTTATATGCAAAGATAATTTATGGAACTTTCTGTTTCCTTTGGGAAAAATATATCCCCCTGCTTGTGTGTGTATGTGTGTGCGCAACTGTTGTCTTGAATATATACAAAGGTAATGCAGTCAGGATTATGGCTGCAATCAGTGTATATGGTCAAGATTAAGGAAATCCTACTTGCTAAATAATTATAAAACAATCTGAAGGCGATTTCACTTTTTTTTTTTTCACTGATTTTGGTATGTGTTGAATATTAGTAGTCACAGGGGGTTATCTATTAAATATACGTGTATTGACAGGAGTCCCATTTCAATATCTATTAACCTGATGTGTTGTGCCATCATTCCAGGAATGACTTTATAACACCATGAAGTTGCAGTTTCTGTGTATGCTATTAAATATCTGTTTGTCTGAATTACAAAACAATGGACTGTCTTGTGGAGATTCTAGTGACAGGTGAAACTATGTAACATAATTAAACCAAATCTATATTAGTTATAAAGAGCAGAAATCTGAAGGGTATAACATGCCCAGTTTTCTTCTCTGGTAGCAGTTTTTCTAATTTATTATTTATTTAATGAATTATTATTTATTTAATTCCTTCATTTGTCTTGCACAGCTGAGCAGGGAAGGCCTGTTGTCTCTCCTGTTTGTCATTTAGAAAGACAGTTCCCAGATCTGAAAATTTTACAGTTATATAGTCCTGTGCCATTTCTACTGGGAAGTGGTACAGCCCACGTGCTGCTTCTCTTCCCTTATTATTCACTAATAATTGGGCCCTCCTTTGCAAAGAGGCATCTGCCTTACAAATTCTATAGAACAATAAATTATCTTATGTAGGTGACTCAATCACTTTTCAAGAGCACAGAAGGTTAATTTTCCAATAGTAAATAATAAAACAAAGTTTACTTGACAAGGACAGATGGAAAGACATGCAAATAAGGCTGTGCAGTCAATTATACATTGTTTCTGGTGAGCATATGGACAATAGAAAAACAGAATAGGTCCATGCCAGACAAATGAGTTGACTACATTGAGAAAAACATTTATAAAGAGTTCTAAACAGAATTATGCCTATTAATGAACAAGATATGTTATATTAATGGCAAGTCTGAAATGGTTGATTTTTTTTGTCTTTAGCAAGAAAAAAACATTATTTGGACAAAAAAGACATTTTGGGAATGAGGGAAATAGGGTATATCCAGATGAGCTTGTGTGTGTCTGATAATGAAATGCAGGATGTTTTTGGTGGCCGGGAAAGGTTACATGTTACTGAAGCCCGTTCCCTATATGTGTCACACAAAAAGTCTGCATGTTCCAGCAGTGGGTGAAGGTGCCGTTCATTTCATGGCGGTGAATGGAGGTGAATTTCATTTCTCCTCTGAATTCCAGGCACACAAACCTGTATAGTCAGATGTCACCCAGCATTCGTGTGCTGTGTATACCACTGCTGGTTATTTTGAGATTTACAGAGAATGAAGGAATAGTGAGAAATGGCAATGCAATAATTTTCCAAGGTTAAAAGATTTCTTACCTTAATAATGTTTGGTTTCTTTAGTTTTAATATTAAATCCTATTGAAAGAATTTGTGGAGGATGAAAATCTATTAATAAAATATTTCTGAACTAACTTTCCATTGGTTAATGTTTTTTCTTGTAAATAACTGTAGATTTCCATTCAGCAAGTGAGAGAGAGGTAAAATGTGTAATATGAAATACGAGATTCATGCTAGCTAGTTGTTTAAGAGGTATAAAACACTTGTTTCTTTCTATATCAGATGTATTTCTATCTCAGAATTTCAGAACTAATTTCTTGCTGAATTAAGATCAGTTTAACATGAACTGTGGCTCTACTGAAGCCATTATTTCATTAACTTCAGTCTGAGACAACTAAATATTCTGCTAGGATTTTTGCTTTTTACATTTTATGAAGTAATACCGGGTGTGGTGATCAATTGCCAAAAAAAAGTGTTTTACGGTAGCCATACTCCATTTTTTACAAGATAAAATCACAGTGTTATCTATAGCAGGAAATGCTGTTTTTTTCTAGTCTCTGCCTATTGCTAAATGTGCAAATTGTTGCAAATAAAAATCCATTTTTGCAATCACAAACTAAAGTTTATTGTTTATGCAATGTATTTAGCTGTAGGAAGCTTTTGTTTAAAATAATCTACTTACTATAACTGCTAGAAACGCTTTTTTCATCCCCATTAAACTTCTGTTTTAGTTCATTAACATATTGTTAATTGTTGTGTGATTTAGTTTAGTTCCTCGAGTGGCATTTGCAAAGAAGAAATTGTTTTTTATATTTATTATTTGTTTGGAAAGAAAATCTTCTAAAGTGGTTGGAAAGGGAGGGGAATGTAGAATACTTGCATTGTAGCTGTATCTCTAATTTTAAAGTTTCTAATTTAAAAATAAATAAAGAAGAAACAAGTAGGTACAAGATTGTGCTTACTGGCAAACAGAGAAATGAACAATCTGATAAAATCAAATTTATAAGTAGTGTCCATTCAGACTGGTGTTAGCTTTAAAGTTCTAAAATATATACATTTGATGGAGAATAAAGTGCTTTCATTTAAACCGAGCCACATTTCTTGGAAATTTCTGAAGTTCTAGGAGGTTTGTACAACATCAGATTTAACTCCCTGTTGCTTTGTGAATCAATCCCTGATAATCCAATTGGGACTGAGAGCTGAATGCAGATATTGAATGGTAACTGCTTTCAAACAACATAATTTTATCCAAAAAGATAAATAATGCCCCCAACCCCCTTGCCCCAAATGCACAAAAAATCCCAGATGATACAGGAAAAACATGAAAACCACAGCTGGAAACATCTTTCTCAGGATTTCTTACTGCTTGAATTGCAGCAACGGAAAGCTATTTAGATCTTTTATAGCAAACCAACAAAGTGCTGGTTCAAAAGATACAGGCCAACCCTCTGTTCTACTGTCTCTGCTCTGATTTGGTCTAAAGCCTCTGACAATTGTTGTGGTTAAATTCACATTGAACTTTCATACTCTAAAATTGAGGCTTTATAGAAATATATCTTTGTACATATATGTGTATGAGCACACAGTTTTATATACATACACCTTTTTAGGGGAACATAAGGACACACCCAAAATAAATACACTCAAAGCTAATTTGTATCACAGTATTATTTTTCTGCCCTGGGTTATGATTTGATCAAGTGTTGATATTATTTAAATAAAACTATGACCAGGCACCACATAAAATGACCTAACTGCTGAAGAACAGATTGCCTCATTGTTTTAAAACCGTGAGAAATTTGAGTATATCTGGAATAGACATCTTAAATAAGGCTGATCTGGAAATGTCAAAATATTCCTCTGTGTCTGGAGGAAAAGATAGGGAATTATTCTAGACTAGTCTGAAAATTAATATGGAAATAAATATTTTCATAGTTCTGCATGACAGGAAGACCTCAAAAGATCTACTTTAGATTTTTATTTTCAGGACTCTGTTCCCACCCCCAGTAATTTGTTTTGTGAGGCTTTTCATATTCTTATTAGCTATGTGATAAATAACATTGACAAGACTGCTGGAGAGGACTAAAACATAAATACAAAACACAATAAGAATCAACGTGGAATGACAAAAAAATAATCTGCAAGGTAAAGTCTTAGGACTATAAATTACAAAGTTTTTATTTTTTATTTTTTTGCAAAACTACAGTACCAAATTGAAAAATCACCATTTCTTCAATGAAGGGAGTATTTTTTTTATTGTAAAGTATTTCTCACAAGTCTGCTTAAAAGGGAATGTTTTGTGATCTTTTTACAAGTTTTAGGAAACATTGTCATGAATACCTAGAGCTTAAGTATATATGTGTTTCCTGTTAGGAAACACATTTACAGTTCTGAAAATAAAATTTGTGGTTTTCCAAATTCTGATTAATTGCTCAGTAGTTTATTGCACTGATCTTCCTGTTTGCTGCTTTGTCATCACTGTTTCTGCCATCACACAAAATAGATATCTACCTTTTTAGAAAGACGTTTGTGTGACTGATGCCAAGTCTGAAATAAGAGGTGGAACTTGGACAAAACCCTTTTATAATCCTTAAGAGTTTATTGTTGTCATTGGGTTTTTTGGGTTTGTTTTCATCTTAAAATTAAGAGTAGTGAATTTTTGTATTTTTCTGAAAAATTCTAAAATATTGCCAAAAATAAATAAAGCCCACCAAGGGCTTTCAACCCGCCTGACCTGGTGTTTGAGGGCCCTTGAAAACTGCTACTAATTGCAAACAGATGAGAACAGACAAAACGAGCCTCTGTGTTGATGCCTCTTTCCTTTGCTGGGCTTAAGGAGGAGCTACAATGTGCTTTTCATATTTCCATGTAGAAAGTACTCACCTGCTGTTTTGCAAAAGATTAGTTCAGCTGATAATCAGAATATATTTGAAACATGCTTCCAATATATGGACTGAAATGACGGGGTGACCTTTCTGGGAATGTGTTTGCCAAATTATATTGCTCTGAGATCATGCATTACCTAACTGTTGTTAGTAAGAAGAAAATGCTTTCCTTCGTTCTCTCTTTTCCAGTTCCTTGGAAGTTGTGAATTAAAGGTTATATGCTTGGGTGCTGTGAAAATTTAATTTTACCAAAACCATGGATCAGAAATATAGGGGCTACATAGTGTCTTATTAGCAGGAATTTTATTCTGTGCTACGTTTAATGAGGAAAAAATTAAATATTGTTTCTATCAGAGTCAATCTCGTACCACTAATGAAGTACAATTTTATAGACTGTGCCCTTCCTGGGATGGATAAGAAAAGACAAGTCACTTGCGGTTCCAATCAAATTTACAATTTCTACAGTTAACTTAAGTCAGAATTGTCACAAATTAATATGAAGAGACAAGCATCTGTATTGAAGTTTAAGGCAACATTGCTTTGCTGTTGAATTACTTCATTTCTGTTCTCTGCTTCCAGCGCAGGAAACAATTCTGGTGTAGTGGTTTTACCAAACCAGAGCAGTCGATGGGACTGATGCAGAATAAAACATGTACATTTTTTCTCAGTGTCGTGTAAGAGCAATATGCTTAAATCTGGAGTAAAAAAAATTACATACCACTTTTTACAACTTGAGGTTTTTTGCACTGGGAGAAGTGATTCTTTCCTTGGTATGTGTTTTATGTGAGATTGCTATGTAGTGTTTTGATTACGTTGATGAACATAGATTTGCTTTTGCTTGATGCCATTTGTGCATGAAGCAAATCTGAAAATCTTTCAAACTGTTAGCAAGCATTTATCACATTGCATCTAGAAACAGTTCCCTTTCCTTGTCCCAGCTGCAACTCTCTCAATAACAGCATTATAGTGTTTGTATAGGAATGAACTCTGGAGAAAAGATTCAGTGCTGCTTTTGCTTTTTTTCAGTGGGATTTGAGAAATGGAAACAATGAGGATGAGTCATTTTTATTTGGTCAGTAGGTTTGCTTACCCAAAGAAGTAGTCAGTTCTCCTTGGATCAGTCTCAGGTCCTAGACATAATTCTGACCCTGATGGGTTCTTGCATAGCACTACAAGTTTTTCCATGTTTCTTTGGCTTTCTATCAGTACCACAAATTATAGTTTATACACAATAAAAAGACATTTCTTCAAAAATAATAGGAAAATACGCTTGCAAATATGGAAAATCTGGGTTTTTTGGTTTTGTGTTTTTGTGGTTTTTGGTTGGGTTTTTTTTTATTATTATATGCTGAGCCCTTGGGCCCTGTGTTATTTAATGTAATTTCTTGGAGGCTGTTAGTTTAGTTGTATCTAGAAAACACACATCAAATTCATGCCTTAGCCTGTTAGCAATCTTTGTATTGAACAAAGTACATGGAGTACAGGGAGGGATCAGATGAAAAAGAAAGAAGAAAGTATTAAGAAATTTGGATGAAAAAATGTAATTTACTTAAGTCTTTGAAATAACCAGACATCAGAGAACATGACGGTAGAAAGACACATTTTTGCTAGAAACTGGTTCCATGTTTGAAGCTATGGGGGAAAAAAGATCCCGTTCAAACAACTTAAATGAATAGATTTATGAAAACCAAACAATGCACAATCGAAGGGGGCCTGAAATACCACAGAATCACAGAATTGTGGTGGTTGGAAGGGACCTCTGAGATCATCGAGTCCA
>JAOXJM010000052.1:16485872-16505277 GCA_026413425.1 Tringa solitaria | reverse complement strand
TGTGTGGGTGCTTATTTTTGTCAGAGTTAGGTTGATGGTTGGACAAGATGATCTTTAAGGTCCCTTTCGACCTAGAAGATTCTGTGATTACTATAGTTGCAGGTAATTGGTTGCGTGTGAGGGGCCTCCTATGTAATCTCAGTAATCTCTGTTACCTCTTTTGTTTCTGTGGCACAGTGATTCTTTCCACAAACATCCACAGCTTGATATACATTTTTAAAGTCACAAGGATCTGATAGGCTAAAAGTGCCTGGTTTGCAGTTTCCTGTTTTAGAACACTCTCTGGACTGCTCTTTCTGTTTTTAGCTGCACCATGGGGAAGAACTTGCAGCTTGACACGACCATCATACTGTAATAATACATTCCATTAAAGCATTGTTTACTGCTTGGATTAGCTCTACTTTTATTTATTTATTTTTTTAAAGAGAGAGAACAAAAATAAAGGTGAGGGTCTTTTAAGGCAAAAAACCCCCAGTTATATGATGGGAAGAAGAATTTTGGGCTTGTGCAAGACTTAAGAAGAACACTTAAGTAGACTTTCTCCTCTAGTGAGGAACAGCACAAAGAATAAAAGTCAAGATTTTTTGTGCAGTGGGTGTTTATGTGCTTAACAGTACTCAGCTTCATAAGCTGTAACAGAAACTTCTTTTGGTAGGTCTTTCATCTCTATAAACAGCTTACTGCAGCCATCACACTTAATTTGATTAGTGGCACTCAGACATAAACCCAGTGAAACAGCAGCTTAAGAGCACTTTTGCAACCAGTGACTATATTGGGAATTCTAATCTTTGTCAGAGCTGCACAGGAGGACAGCTACTTCTCTCATATTTCTGAATGTTTTTAAACTATTTTGAACACTTGTGTGCTTCAGGGAATGACATATAAAGGGTGAGAAAGATTATCACCTGACAAAGCTTTCTTGAATTAGGTCACTGCAGGCTGTTGCGTTTAACAGTTGTTCCTTTTCCTATGTGCTAAAAATCAAGCTTTCCCTCTCCACTCTTGTGTAAGATAGGGCAGTGTTTCGTGATGTGTGAATGCAGAGGATGCATGACTGTGGTGTCAGAGAAGGAAGGGCAATACCTTTCTCAAATACCCTTGCAAGGAAGGAAGGACAGCATCCACATTTTGTATAAGAGTTGGATTCTGTATGTGTCCCAGGATTGTGCTGTGCTGCTCACGTAAATTGTCTTCCCAAGATGATCAATAGTTAACATAGCTTTGTTTCCTATTTCTCAAGCTGGATAGCACAGTATATTTGCTTGCAGAACTGATGAAATGTACAAATTGTTTGGGTCCTGCAGATTTTTAAGTGGAAAATATGAAATGCAAACTCTTGTGGCAGAAAAGGAAGGGGGAGAAGCTGCAGGCTTTAACAGTTCATTATGGCAGTCTTTTGGTGTACAAAGTTTGGAGCAATCAGTTTCCACGTTTGACGTGCAGGTAGTAAAGGCAAATACTGTACCTGGGAGACGATACACTTCCCCTCTCTCCTCTGTTGGGGAAGTACAGATATAACTGATATCTGTACTGATATAAATACTGATATAACTGATCATATCTTCATATAGTAAAACTGAGTGGAATTATTTCTTATCTTAGTATCTCTAATACATAAAATAATAGTGTATGGTTTTGATAATCGCTGGTTAAGTGTGGCTGCCAAAACGATCAGCAGTGAAATACTTGAAGTGAAAGTATTTCACTTCACCTGCTGAGATAAATTCAAGCTGCTAGCTTTAGTTGCTTTCAAAACGGAAAAAAAAATTATAAATACAAGTTTGACCCTGTAAGTCATTGACTTGGCAAATTTTAGGAAGGAGAAAACTAAGCAGCAGTTTATGTGACCAGATAAACATGTCTCCCCTATGAGATCTGAATTATAGATGCTATAGAGGCTGTTGGCCCATGCAGCATGGATACATGCTATGGAATTATAGATGGCACTACATCTGATCAATAATTTTGATCTGAAACTTTTCTGTTGTTTTGTATTATTCTTTTTTAATAATATGTCCTTTCCCTAAATACTTTGAAATGACTTGAAATGTTATGCACTTGATTGCAGACATATCAATACTTGTCTTAGTCTCGTAGGAAAGTAAGCATACTAATCTACTTTCAATTTAATATTAACCAAACTGGTTAATACACTCAAAAATTGTGGCAAACTTTCTTCTGATGGTATGAAGACCATAAGGTTGTGTAAAATGGTTTATTGAGCCTTCCTTTCAATAGTGCTGTAGAGTAAGACTATGCTATGGCTGCCAGCAAAAAGAAGGAATGCAGAGCTTGCCAGCTGTTTTTTCCCTACCGAAAATCATTTGGATCAAGGTACTTTATCTAAATATATTCAGGGTACATATGAAATATGTTTTGGATATGTTTGTCAATTTACTTTAGATAAACAGGAGCTTTGAAAATTCCAGCTGTTTCGCACACAATGTGCCAGTAGCAGTCAGGTGACAGAATGTCACTGCAAAACTGAATAGAGTTTCTATAAACAAGCTATTCAAACACTCAGATCAGCTACACCTTATCATCTGTCTAGCAACCCAGCAACCATCTCATCCCTCCCTGGGAAAACATGGGAAAGCAGGA
Organism: Tringa solitaria; assembly: GCA_026413425.1. Taxonomy (NCBI): domain Eukaryota; kingdom Metazoa; phylum Chordata; class Aves; order Charadriiformes; family Scolopacidae; genus Tringa; species Tringa solitaria. Next base: position 16,502,676 of record JAOXJM010000052.1, on the reverse strand, counting down.
GTGTCTGGAAGGGTGATAAATTGAGATCTGATAAACAAAGGTGGGATGAGACTTTCAGAACTGGCTGTGCCTTTATGAGCAGTGCCATGTTCTGTTGAAACATATGTGGATTTACATTGCTTTGTTATATTGTGGTGAAACAAATTATTCAGTCCTAGAATCAATTCACAGTTAAACAAAGACAGACTGCTGTATTATATTGCCCAATAGTGGCTACCGTATATATTTGGATTCTGCTATTCAGCTCTATTTCAGAGGCCTGAACAAATGACAGGGAAGTAATGTAAAATTGCATGGCTCGAAGGACTGGTTAATAGGATACAGAGCCTCTTATCTCTAAGTAGTCTGTGTGGGCTTAATAGGACCCAAATGTTGTGACAAACACTTATGCAGACACCAGAGCACAGTGTCCTGATTTTTTTTTAAAGGGCTACATACTCCAGTCCTACTGACGTCAATAGAACTGTGAATGTCTCAGCTTCTTATAAATGACTTAGTGTGCACTGAAAAACTGATTTAGATCACCCAGTTCTTAACTCTTACAGAACTTCACGTAAGTAAAGACAACAATATATATTTTAGTTAGCTCTAAAATTCACAAGAATCCACTTAGTACCAAAAGGATTCTTGCTTGTTTGGGCAATTACCTCTTTTCAAACTGCTTTACAGTGTTGGCACAAGTAGTTGGTTCTGCTTCTTGGGAGAATGAGAAATTAGCCATTTCAATGTGTTTCTTGTGCCAACTATGTCACTTGTTTGTGTATGTTAGCAATACCACTAGATGCAAAAGTATCAGAAACTCCCAAGAGATTTCAAGTTGTATTGAAGTACTTGGATGTGTGTTTGTAAAGGGATTAGACCCTTTAGGAAATCCGCAGCTATTTTTCCTTGGTGCTTATCGTCTGCTGTGTACAGGAGTAGGTATGGTAAGGAAGGGGCAGATCGTGAATTATTCTTGCAGTCACCAACTGCCTCAGAGGAGAGGTTAAATTTTTAAAGTCTGTAAGACCTGACATGCCTTTCTGCTCATACCAGGGACCCATGGAGTCCATGTTAAGGCACAAAATTCAGCATGGCCAATGTCTGCATTACACTTACTGGAAGGAGAGAAGTCTTCCTTCCAGGACTCATAGTCGGAGTCCTTTCATGGGTACTGACTAACCATGAAAAAATTAAAGATGAAAAGGAAACAAAATGTTTACCATGAACAGTGTTAACAAGCTTCACTGAACACTGCTGTTACTGAAGAAAGATCCCATCAGACACCAGTTTTTCATGACTTCAAAAGTTCTTTCATTAGAATACTGAAAAATTGCTGTATTGAAATATATCTGGCTCCACTTACATAATCTATCCACCTATCATAATTGTGTATTGTTGGAAAATTCAGGTTCAGCAGGTTCAGCGATACTACAAGTACATTCCTGCTTGCAAGTAGATCAAGTTTGTTTAAAAAGTTAGAAGTAGAGAGAAAGAAGAACATATTGAAAAGGAAGATATCTCCCAGAATTTTCCTGGGATAGTTTGGAGGATTTCATTCTTATTCTGTAAATGTTGCAGGGGAAACATCCCCTTTATTAAGCTGCCTAGAAAGTCCATTGTCCAGAAAAAAATTTGTACCTTAAAACTAAGTTCTAAGATAACACAAGGCAGCAAATCCAGGCAGCACATCTAAGAAAGCAATTTTTTGTCGTCATAGAAAACCTGAAGCTAATCCAACAAGTATAAAAAGGCACTTCTTCCTTTGCATTTATATAAGGTAGAAAACTATTAACCAAGCAGACAAAATATCTGACACCAATCTCTTGATCTCTTTCTCACAAACTGGACAATGGTGTCCATTCATTACATCACCCAGTATCTCTTTCTGCCCTGTTTAATGGGAACTATTCTCTGTACTTCCTTGAACTTTTTAAAAAGCACCTGCTTCAACATTTTGCTGCTTTATAATCAAGCAGAAAGCTCTTCAAAACTTCAATACATATGTGTTTATATATATTTACTGTCAATACATATATATAGAATATATATGCACATATAATATCTGCCTTGTGTGCTACATTCACTGACTGTTGCCTTACTTCCCATTTGTGAATTCTGCATACTGTAGGGGTAAAAATATGAGATTCTTCACCCTGCAGAGCTGTTTTCATAAAAGTTACAGTCTCTCAATTTGCAGTCAGAGTTTAGAAATTGCTGGAAATTTGAAGAACTGTAAATTCTCATTTCTTGAGCAGGACATTTAACTTTTTATTTCCCCTTCTTTCTGATAGCTGTTTCTCCTTCTTTCTGTGTCTTACAGAAAGTGTCTCTGTCCTGTTTGGGCTCTGTAGTTCCTAAATTATTGCACGTCTCTGCATCTATAGTCATGCATCTGATTTGCAGGGAAAAAGCAAGGGCTGTGGGGTTTGTTTGCTTAAGAAAGAGCTATTTCCATACTCTTATTGTTTCAGTTTTGGAATATGGATACCTAAGTCTAATAAGGTTAAAGAACCTGTAGGGAGTCCTTCCATATAAGGAGAAAGTTTAGTTGTATGAACTCATGGAAGTGCATGTCATCACATGCTGGCCGACAGCATTTTTTCAATGAAAAAGGAAAGAATTTGGTTTTGAATCTCAGAATGGCCTTTGCAGAGCACTTAGAAGCCAATTAAGGGTAGAGCAGTAAGCTCCTGCGGCAGTGACAGTGGAGTTATCATAAAACTACAGAAGTGGTGGTAAACTGGCTTTGTCTTTTGCAAACTCAACAATGAACATAAGTTCATTGAACAGAACCCAGCATATAGTGCCTGAAGACATGTAGCATCAGCTGGTTCTCATGATAATCTAAGGAGTGCCCTACTTAGTTTACTTATTCAGTAGCAACGGTTAAGGGAGAGTCAAACCCAGATGATCCTATAGTGCAATGCTGCACTGCTTTTAGTGAAACAATATCCACCTCTTCCAGAGGATACTTGAGCATCTTGAGTTATTATTTCTTTGCTGTTTAAGGGGCTAATACCATGATTGAGGGAATGTATTAATCATGCATACATCAGTACTGGAATTTGGTTAGTAACAGGTTAGCTCTTGTTCACAGCAGATGCTCTTTATTATAGCAGGAAGGTTTGGGAGGAAAAGTCAGAGTTAAAAAAGCACTATCCTGTTGTTGCAATTGTGCTTTCTTTCTTCCAAGTGCACTAGCCAATCTGTATTATAGTCATGCAGGAGTACAGCGTGACTAATGCATTTCTGAGAGACTTTTCATTTCAGTAAGTTAAGAGTGTAGAGCAGTAAGTGGCATTCCAGTGAGCACCCTTCCTCAGCTCTGGATAAAAGGCCTTTGTCAGCCACCACTCGTGCCACACTGAAATCCCTACGGAGTGCCCTATGGGAAGGTGCATTGCACAAAACTGAGCTCCGCACTTCCTTGTTTCCTCTTTTTGTTCCACTAAAACCAAACCCCAAAATTGTTTCATTTACATAGTGCTGTCACTATTCTCATCATCTCTAGAATTCGATAGGAATAAGAGTGTTTGAAGCAATGCCAAATTTCCCATCAAAGTCAATGGGTAACTTCCTTCAGCTGCAGCTCGCCAGGAGAGCTGCTGTCACTAACTCATTTCCTCTGTAATGACCCTTCTCTCTCTGAAGTTGTGCTTGTTTTTATACCCAGATTCCACAGCAATTTTTATTGTTAATTTTGTGTAGCAGTGAGAAGAGAAGTTTTTGTTTACATAGCATAAGACTTAGCAGGCATTGCGGTGTTTATCATCCATGACACTCATTTCACATCTCATCTGTTGTATGAGTGAAATGTGAAAATAACCATGTTTTTCTAGCATATCTGGGATAAAATGGCTTACAAGCAACAGGAACAACTGGAGTTATTTTTAGTCCTCTGTGTTAGTGTAATTTACCAGCCAAAGACTGGAACCACTTGTCCCTTTTTCACAGGTTTATAGTAGTAGTAAGTGCCAAATCTACAGAACTGCTACAGCTCACAAACTCATTGCTGAGTCTTAAGATACTAGTCTCAATGGCAGGGTTGGTTTTTTTAATTTATTTTAGTATAGCATCCCCAGGCAGATCAGAATTTTTTGAGTACTGGCCTTGTAAACAATCACAACTGTTATTCCCAAGAAGCACACTAAGTAAAATTCTGGATGGTCTAAATGACATTGGCAACACTGCTTGACATACTTTCTGTTCACCATGAACAATGGTACAGGGATTGGTACCTGATTTCTAGTGAGTAAAGAGATTTGATGGGAAATAAATTATGTTTCTTTTATTTTGGACCAGAGAAGGCAAATATTTGGAAGGAAGGGAAAAGACAAGACTGTGCTGTCCCCTATAGAGTATAGTGTAAAATTACAGTCAACAGGCTGCTTACAGAGTCAGAAAAGAAATGAATTCCAATAACAGAGTCACTGTCCTGTCAAAGCAGAGTTTAAGATAAGAATGGTGAAGTTAGGTAGTGAGAAGTTGTCAAAGAATTATTTGTGAGTTGTGCTTTGAAATGAGACAAAGACGCAGAGTTTTTGTTTTTTTTAGGTGGGTTTTTTTTTTTTTTAATCTTTTTGAGAGCAGAATGGTTTTAATTCTGATATGATTTCCATTGTGAACATTGTCATTATAACTCACTTGATTATAGCTCTGAAAATGATTAGTTCCTTAAGGCAACGCTTTGATGAAGTTTGGAATGTAGTTTGAAAAGTCTGTTAGAGAATTTTATGTTTTACTTTATAGGCTACAGATTACATGTGCAAGTGCAAGTGTCATAATGAATACTAGGAAAATTGATTTGGTTGCATACCTAAACAGTTAAACCAGAGAGCTCCAGGCTTGCCTTTATGACTTTATATATCTATTATACATCAAAGGGACACGACAGTTCTGTTATCAACAAGAAAATTCACAAAGAAAAAAAAATCACACGCACACTCAGCAAAACCAAAGTGAAACTCAGAAATTAATTAAGCAACTCACTGTGAAATCCTTATAAAGACAAAACTCCCAATGGTCCAAGTTCACCTCTAGCCTTGAAGAATCTAGCTTCATGAAAGTTGAATTTATCTCAAGATTTAAATGCAGGAAATCAGTTGGAGTTTCACATGAGCAAGGATTACAGAATAAATCACTAGACTTGAGCAGGACAGATTTCTTCTTTCATTTTGGGAGTTAAGCCCCAATGTTTTTTCATTTCAAGTTGAAGTGGAAATAAACACAGATTTTTCTCTTAAAAAATAAATATGGTAAAGTAGGATGCAAAAGTCATTATGCTATAAGGACCTGGATTAATTCATATCTCTCTCCATTATTTGGAGACAATTTATGCAATTACCCCAAATTCATTAAAAAGAAAGATAGATCTCTTTTCAGATTTCAGACCTATCCAATGACTTTCAAGGAATATCAGCCAGTGAATCAAGGTCCAAATTCTGTCCATCCATGTAACTATGTGAAAAATGGTCAAACTCACTGATGAGAGTAAACGTGCAACTTGGCTTATGTCTGTATTAAACTTGTGTTTCTAAAATATCCATGTTAAGATGTGAAGATATCTACTTTTATCTGCATATGATTCATCTAAGACTCACAAATTTTGTTTTCGTGGTTGAGGACAACTTACTAGATGAAAGACTGTCCTGAAGCACGTACTAGGAAAAAGAAAGAAAAAAAAAAGGAAAGGCATTGAAGGAGCTTTATTGAACATGTATGACATTCATATTGTTTCAGATAATCAAACTTGTAACAGTGCAGCTAATTTATTTGCTGCTCAATTTCTCCAGTTGTCTTTGGCAGCAGTTCCAAATTACATTTTTTATACAGAATTAGTCATAGTTAAAGGAAACAGTGATTGAATGGTGCAGTTAAGTATGATGACGGAAGCATCACCTGGAGCTTGTCTTCTTCAGTTAGATTTGGAATCTTGTATTCTAGATGTACACAGATATTAACTTCTCCTTTCTAGCTGATATGTTCATTTTAGGGTCAAAACACTTTATTACAACCTTTCTTCTACCTGTTCCAGAAGATAAGGAGTGATACTATAGAAACTGTTCAAACAAGGAAATCCTGGTATGATTTATTAATGAAACCAAAGTGTCTTCACATCCCATTGCTTGTTCCATGCGATATATTTGTTTAGGATTTATAGGCACGTGAAAATCTGATAGAAGCAATAAGTCTGCCTAGAATCCCAGACAAATGGTCTTACAGGTTTTCAGGCAGCGCACCAAACGTTCACTCCCAAGCTGAGCACTGAAGTGCTCACACGTATCAGATCAGATTCAGACCTTGACTGTACTGCACCTGCATCGCAGGACAAACGTGATCACGTGAGAGATGGATGCATGCAGTCCCATGCCACATGATGTTTGTTACTCTGCACATCTCATTCTTCTATTTGCTAAGAGCCTGAGCAAATAAAAAATTGTTCCATGATAGTTATTTATCTACAGTTCTACATAGTTAGAGCAGAAAGCCTTTCTAAAGGAATACTATTTCGTTACTTTCAACATAGTTCAATTTTTATGCCATCGCTGGAGACAGAAAAAGCCATATGTGATCCACCTTTTTATAGCTGTCTTACACAGAACAATATAAACAATTTCACCTCTTAATTACTGCATTTGGTTAACTGATATCCAGAGACCTAATAGTGAGGAAAATGACATAGAATAGGTTATGGAGCTAGGTACCACAATGGGTAAATTGTATTTCCAGTTATGTCTTTGAAAATCCTTTAGAAATCAATGAAGATGGGTTTCAAGGGTGTGACTGATGGCAGGATATGGCCTATTAACTCTGCATTAAAGAAAGGAATAATCTGAATACTTCTAATTAGTGTGGCTGCTATGTAGTACAAAAAAGATTTTTTTTAGTTTTAAATCTACCTCTCAACAACAAAAATAAAGGAGGAAAGACAGTTTTCTCTCTGAAAGGAATAAAGCAACATTTATTTTGATCAAACTTTAGTTTCCATTTGCAAAGAAGCTGATGTTTTAGGCCCAAGCAAATAAATAAATACATGTTTACTTAGAGACATTGCCAGAGCCTTAACCTTAAAAATATGGGCCTGTTAGTAAACAACTGGAGTCCTCTAAAACTTTGACCAAACCATGATACTATAATAATGGCCCCCCTTTTTTTTTTAGTATTCCAGGCTTCATAGCTACTGTAGACTCCAAAGCAAAACATCAAGAATAACTATAAATAGAAAATAAACCATAATACAGTTGCAATGAAGGGACTTCTTTTTGTCAGTTTTAATATATGCTAAGGTTTGAGAGCTGCGTTAGTCTTTTCAAAATAAGTCTTACAGGATTACTATCCTGAAGAAACGTTCAGCAAAGTAATTTTTCAATCCACAGGGTCTCTTCTGGGTGCTTTTTCTTAATATCAATAAGATATTTTTATTTCATGGGATAAATTTATCTTTTAGATTAGTAGTGGAAGTACATATAAAATATGAAATAAATGGATCTTAAAGTTTCATAATTCAGTGTTTTGACATGACCACATGCAATAATTCAAAGAAACACTGGAAAGAAGGCAGCTTAAGCATCTTCTAAGGTGAGTCACATCTTGAATTTCCAACTTGTAGTAGTTGTCAGAAAAATTTTTCACAACATAAATTTGTCCCTTGTATGTGAAAGTGTAATTAACAGTGTTTCCCAGCTATTCATATTCTTTTCTCTATCTGATTTATTTCTTAAAAGAAGCCTCCAAAGTTTCCATAAGAATGAATTAAAAAAGCTAAGCAGATCTCCCCTTATCATCAGGGTAATTTAATGTATCTTTTAATCAGCAGCATTCAGACTGACTGATAGTTGAACAACAAACCCTGTAGTAGCATTCAGTTTTAAAGAATTCTATAATTATTTACGGTTTATGTACAAAATAAGCTATTATTAACAGTTGTCTTTGCAAGGATGCACATTGTTCACAGATCTATACGTTGCATCTTTACCTGGCTAGCTGGCCATAAACAAAATACAATTAAAGCCTGGTTTGAGTTATCCAAGCAGTTGCAGGTTGCTGTTCTGAGGATCTTTTCTAATTGCATCTGGCTGCTTGGGAGTTATTGGGTATTTCAGAAATACGGGGTTCAAATTTTGCAGTAACATTTATATTTGGAGCAGGGTGCTATTGCAGCTTTCTTCATTTGCTGTTTGGTCCTTGGTTTTGCAATAGGCAGGATCATGGGAAACAGCAGGCAGCCAGGCCCTGCCAGAAACAGCAGGAGCCAAAAATGTAATACAGTCCACTGTGGTACCCCCACAAATGAGATTATTCTACTGCAGATCAAATAGTCAGGGAAAATGAGACACTTTACCCTGGAGATGAAAAAAAATCCTTTATCCCAACGAAGCCCTGTCACAGGTTGTGCTAGAACATGATTTACAACATGGAAATACTAGACAGCCTCTATTTTTCTGACAAAATGAGCAGAATTTAGTCTCTGCGCTGTGGACTATTTTATCACAGCTGATTCTCACAGATTGTTCTTTATGGATCTAAATATTTATCCAACTGTCTGGCTTCGTTATGCCCCTCCTCTAGATTTGGGATTTTTTATGGTTTTTGTGTTGTATCAGCTTGGTTAGATGCACAGGATTTTTTTCGCTTTCTAGTTTCTGGGCGTTTTGAAGTCTCTTGAGTCTTTCCTTTATGTGATTTATTTCATACTGCTTTTTTACTCCCAAATGTGTGCCGAGCATTTGGCATTTAGGGTCTTTACTATTGACAGTAACCAAAACAAGATAATGTTTTTATTGTAAATTACTTATGCAAGGGTAAAGGAAGGAGGTAAGGTGTAGAACTAGGAAAGAATGGTATTGTCAGCTCAGATTTCGTTGACTGGAAGGATAAAACGTGGTGGTTACTTACTGCCCCTGAAAACCACACTACTCAGACAAGAACCATATGTAGCAGAAATGCTTGTATATCGTAACAGTGGTGTTGCAACCTAAAAATTATTTTAAATAGGCAGCAACCCTCATTTCTTGTAAGTTCAAATACCACCTAATACATTTGGAGAACTAAGCGTAACGTGAGCAATACAGATTTCTGTGTTTATTTTTCAGATTCTTAAAAGAGAATAGTAACTTCAGGCTTTGATACAATAAGACATTGCAACCCCAAGCTCTTACAAAAGTAGGTAGAAAAGGAGCAGGAAACTTCATCAGAAGAAGAATACTAAGTACTGGACTATTGCAAAGGGAATGAAGAGAAAAATCTATTTTGATATTATTATGGGTTGACAAGACTTTGAATCATTGAAATATAAGATGGACTAATTGCACTAAAGCAATTACATTTAGTTTTTTTTTAGTTTGCTGTAAAACTAATTACAAAACAGCTTTTAATAAAATATTCTGTGGCAAAGCCAATGTATTTTATATTGTCTTTGTTAGAAAATGAATAATCTCTTTTGCTGTAGTTTGAGATTTGTAATCGCATTCTTCATTTAGACTCTAGGAAAGAAATGAAGATGTTATATGTAACTGCCTTTCTGACAGGGTTTTCTTTGTGAATAGACCAGGAATGTGATGAAATACTTTCTTTAACGTAGCCTGGGTGATAACAGAGAAGCTTTCTCTCAATAGTGGGTCAGTTTAACTGTGATGTTACTAGATATTTGTCTGTGACATGCCCTAAACACTAAGTCGGGGATCTTTTCCTAACAGTCAGTTGAGCCTTATCCCTAATTTTGTTCATCCTTATTAAGTCTACAAATTGACACATAGATTTAAAGAAAGTCACCAGTTCTCAGTGTAAGCTACAGTCTAAATGATTCTTAAAAATAATCTCAAAGACAGACCAATTTTCTACTGACTAAACCAGAGGTAGAAAAGAGCTAAAACATATTGCAAATTTCAGCTTCATCTTCTTAGCCTAAGACTTTAAAAAGTTGTGTCGATTTAATTACTCAAACTCCACAGCTTTTAATGGGAGCTGTACACATAAAATCCTTCCCCATCCTTTGTAGATTAGTTAGGGGGTTTAATAAAAAATAAAAAAATGGAAAAAAACCACACATATGCATGCATGCAATTTGTTTTTTTTTTTTCTCTCTCAGGCTAAGCAGAATATAAGTATGTGTCAGAGTATCCTGTCAGAGACTTTGTAGGGCATCTAATATTCAGAAATTGTTAAGCAGAAAATCTTTGAAAATTGTGTTGTGGGTTTTTGGTTGTTTTCTTTTTTTTTTTTAAAGGTCTTAAAATAAGGTCCAAAGTCATTTGAATATTTGCCATGATTGTGTGTGCTCCTGTGCAACTCCATAGATAATCCATGTCCTGGAGGACTTGCATAGCACATTGTTTGAGCCAGAATGTTATGTGACCACATGCCGTTACCAACCCTGGTGATAGCTTCAGTTGGCCCGCAATCTCACTAATTTCAGTGGAGTAAGATATTGCTCCAAGTGAGCCACATTGTCTGACTGTAGGGGAGTTAAAGACTTGTAAGGGTGAGCTATTTTGCTCAAGTGTCATATTTTGGCTGCTAATTCTTGAAGTCTGTCAGTGTCCTGAAAACAACATACAGATGCCTCTTGCTTCAGATATTCAGTTATATTTGCCAGTATTAACTCATATCAACATGATATGTCTTTTAGTGTCATATACAAAAGGGATATTTCTTGCATCACTGTGACATTTTATTGCGTATAAACCCAAAGGAGAATATCTGCAAAGATGTTTTATCTGTGTGTGGAAAATGGAAGAAGGACAGCTGTGTGCAGAGATGGTTACTTGGGAAGCCATGTTCTGTGAGACTGCCTGCATCACCTTCTGTAGGCTCCAAACACACAGAGCATAAGCCAGCCTGTCCTCTAAATGCCCAGATGAGGAAATTCCCCTCCCAGTCACCACAGGCACAGCAACTGCCTTCTGTTCTTGCTGGTTTAAAGTTCCTTCTGAAGCATCTGTGAGTGACCGCCCAGGTATTTAACAAGCCATAGCGGTGGGCTAAGTGACAGACGCCTTCAGGCCTGCCGGGTGTGTCATGCTCACACTTTCAGGGTCAAACTGCTCACCAGGATCACGGGAAGGCAGGAATTTTTGCCAGTTAAACTCAAGTATTTCCCTCAGTGGCTTCTGATCTTTGATCTTCTTCATATTGTGGTTTGTCTAGAAAAAATCTATGGGCAAATATATGGGCAAATTTAAAGGTGAAACCATGAGGGAACTGAGTGAGATATAGATAAATGATTTTATGGTGCCCTTGGACCTGAACATCTACAAAATCTTTTATGTGGAGGTGTGAAATAAGTAGAAGAGAGTGTATATAAAGATCATGCAATATAATTAGCTTGTCTGAGGCTAAGCAAGTTTTCCAGAGGAGATGTGTAAGACAGCCGAGAGGTGAAGGCCCATTTGAGGCTGGGTGTTATGTGCAAGGAGGACGAGGGGCTGAGAACAGCAGCACGGGAGGTCAGCAGAGCCCACTGCAGAAGTAAGGGGAGTAAGGTAAGAGTTAAAGATGGTTGGCATTGAGGCTGTCAGATGAGAGATATGCAGGAAAATGGATTGTCAGGAAAAGTAACAGAACAGCATAAAGTGAAGGACAGTGAAACTAAAAATCTTGAAAGAGCAAAGGTGGCTGAGAAACAAAAAGTCAGCTGCTAAAAGGTGTAGTTGGCATGTAATATGACAAAGAAAAGACACCTAACATCATTAATATGAACTCTCAGAGCAGGTAACTGAGAAGCGTAGGTGGCAGAGGAGCTCAGTGACAACACAGCTGGGGGTAATTGGGTGGGTGGAGCAGGTGGTGCTGTGGCTCTTCAGGCAGGAGGTTGCCTGGGTTTGCTTTTCTCCCTGAAGCCTCTGTTGTGGAATCCTCTACTTTCCAGCTCACAAAGATAACCCAAGATGAGATTACTGCTTAGAAAATGAGAAAACACATCATCTGATGGTACTGTATAACAAATGCATCATTTCTTAAACTCATGACTGCTATTAGTTACCCAGACCTATGTGTGCAAGCAGTTAAACAGAAGTTGTGCAATTCAGCGCTTACTACTAAATAGCTGTAAGCTTTTGCTTTGAAATATTTGCTTCATGTTTCTTTTTTCTGGCGAGGCATGGTCATGAGGTTTCTACACAAACTGCTGATTGGCTTTATTGTTTTTAATGATCTTGTTTCTGGTAACTGTCAGTAGACGCAAAACAGAAACTTTGTTCAGTTCCAGAATCCACCTGGGCTGTTGGCCATTCCCTGTGAGAGGGCTTAATTACTGAAATCAGCTTCTCTGATTTCAACAAGCCTTGCTAGACTTAGCTTTTACTCTTTCAAACCTACCTCCACCCAGAAAAAATGGGCATTGAGGTATAAGTCAGACATGTACTTATCTACCTGCAACATCAAAGTGAAGCTGGGTTCCTGCAGTCTAGTTTAAACAGAAGTGGGTTTGTGCTCTTTGTTAAGCTGGATTTGAACTACTGGCAAGTAAATAGCAGATGTAGCTCAGCCTTTGGGTAATTTGCAAGTGCCAGGTTAGCACAGCAGGAATAACTAGCGGGCTACGGGCGAGACTGACTCCTGTTCAGACATCACTGGCAAAGAGTCAATCATCCCCAGATCAGTCAGAGCTAATAACACTTTTCAAGTTATGAATACTGAACACTTGTCACAATCTGCAGCTGAAAAGTTATTCACTGAAATTATACAGTGAATTAATTGAAGTCGTACCTTTGAGAAAATTCTAAGTGTTTTGCAGGCAATTTGTGAATAGGTAAAAGTGAAATTAATTGAATGAATGATTTGTTATGAACTATTCTTCCAGCAATAATTTAGAAGCAGGAAAGTTCTGTTTTTTTCTTTTTCTGATTTCGCTAAAGAAAGTTTGAAGTGTTCATCTGAATATCCTGCCTTAGAAACGTATTCCCACACTTGGCTGTTCTTTTCATCTTCTTTAGCACCTTGTCATGTTGTAAGGATCACTGACATCTTTAGGTGTATTCATGAAACAACCTATAGCTGAAACACATTAGGACTTTCTTTAATGAGTATTGTGTAATTAGGAATAAAAATTGTCCGGTTTATTATGTTTTACTCCATTTCCCCGCTATATCATGTTTACATCAGTCTACCATATAATGGTAGAAGGAAAAATTTTACCTATAAGCAAAATTTAGAAGCAGCAATCTAATGCAGATTACTGCCTGATATGTAAAGTGATTCTATCTCTGAAAGATCATTAACAGCTGACTGACAGTTTTAGAAAAAAGAGAAATGAAACAATCTCCATATTTTTCACTCTGTCTCTAGTGCTTAGCATAAATTTGCCATTTCCACGATGGAATGCATTGTGGTTTTGCCTCAGAAAACAATTGTTCAGTCTTTATTAATGAACACTTCTATTTAGACTTAATAAATTCATCAAAACTGCAATGCATTCTGACTTAACTAGATTGAAAATGAATGCCACGTGCCTCCCAGGCATGCTCTGTTCTGAATATGAAGGTACTTTCATGGTATGATCTTGGTTTTTTGCATATGAAATATGTCTGAAACGTAAAACAAAGTCCTATTTTCTTATACTTCTGTAAGTTATCTGTTAAGACATCACCTTAACAGTGATATTAAGTACAATTGTGACACCTGACAGCTTTTTACTTTACCCACAAGTTCTTGCCCCTGTGCAGTGGATAATGCTTGGTAGCTCAAGAAGTCTCAAGCCTGAGGGGATTTTGCTATGTCTAATGAATTCCTCCATCCCTGGTGTTTTCATACAATATACAGGCAGTAGGAAGCATTTTCAAGAAGTAGGTGTTGGCCTCTTCCCTCTGAAATCGCTAGAAATTTTACTTTCCTCTCTTGAGTCAGGCTTAAGTGAATTCTTTTGAAAATCCCATTCTACTTGTCTGTACAGGAAAAAAAACCCTTGTGGCCTACAAAGATAAAAGCTTTCTCAGAGAAACACTGGCATCTTGATATCACACTTGGGGAATTCTTATTAGCACTTTATTATACGGCTTTGGAGAGCAAAACCAGGTTCCTTTGCTATGTCTGCCAAACTATCTGAGGAATTCTTGAGCAGCATAGAATAAATATCCTTAGGGCTTTTGAAAAGATCAGAGATACCATGACTGAGATTTGAGACTGTAGTTTCCTAGAACCTTGATTCTTGAAGCTCAGATTGTCATTATTTGAACTAAAAGCTTCCTCCTTCTGTGAGAACAGTTTTGATTTGTTACAAGAACACTGCGGAACAGTTTATTAAGGAACAATTAAACATCCTTTTTCCCTACCGCTGTCCTCCTAGGATTCTTTGAATTATAGTTGTCCTAACTAATTGCAGCAAGATTGGACTTATGGTTCCAACATGATCTAAGATGAGGAAAGCCTTTTAACTAGATTTCTAACCAAACAGCCAAAATTGCCTCACAGTCTAAAATACTTATCTTTATTGGCATAAGCAATGTGAAACAAAGAGAAATACTAACATTTGTTAACAATCCATTTATTACAGCTGCAGCTTCTGACTGAATTGACATTATTCATTACAGCTATCATTTCCTTTAGACAGTAATGTAGTCTTAGACTGGGAACCATGCTGTGATCCGTGTACCTTTTTGGGGATAAATTTATTCTACTATCATGTGGTAAGAGGAGCCAGGCAGTGCTGAAAGGGTTTCTTTCTCTCTCACTTTGGATTTAATTTGGAAAAGGTGTGGGGGAGAATGTTGTTCTCATTTACTTTTAGAGAAGCACATTAGAATGATCTGTGTATGTGAGGCAGGTAAACCAGCTGATGTGCAGTCTAGGATGGCTGCAACAGTCTCACATCTGCATTTCCATGAGTAGTTGCTGAGATGACTTGCCTGTTGTCCAGTTGCTCTCTGGGGAGGAAAGGTGTCATGCTGCTCTGCGCATGGCCTGGCTGCTGCTTGGTCACTTCACCTCAGTGTTCCCAGATTCCTACACTGAAGATTTGCTGCAGCTTTTCCCAGCTCTGGGATTTCTGCAAATATAAAGATTTTTTTTTTTACTATTTAATTTTGTTCCAATTTGGATTGCTTTGACAGTGCCAAAATACTCTGTCCCCTGAATTAAGTGTGCCTCCCAGCTGTTGTGATCTTGCTGACTTCAAGAAGCTGAAGCGGGATGGGGGAGATGCAGGTCCTGGCCCCAGAACAGTGTTGGGGAAGGCAGGGGCTCACATGGTGTGCACTGCCCCAGGAATCTCAACTCCCCACCTGCGGGGCACTCAACCTGGCAGATTTGTCTTGAAGCCATGGATGTCCCGTTGTGAAGCATTGCTCCAGAAATCCATGTGTTTCCCTATGAGGAACTAGATTGTTGATGAAACATCATCACTAATGAGTTTTTTCAGTTTAAGTTATTTGAACATACTCTATTAGTGTTTTCTGCAGAGCTTTTCTTCAGAATATATTTGGTATTTGTAATTCTAGTTCTAGTATCTTTATCTGCTTTGACAATGCTGTAATAGAGACCTCCAAGAAGTTTTAATTTCCTCACTATGTTTCCAGAGAAAATCTTGCCTTTGCTAAACACAAACACAAGTCAGTGCATTTGTTTTTGTACTTTGATTTTAAACCAAGTCAGGTCTGATTGCCTTGAGCTTAGTTTCACACCAATGAAATTGATGCAGTGTTTGTGAACTACATGATGGACAACAGAGACAAACTTTAAAATAGTAAACTTTTTTTTTTTTTAAGTGAAGGAGAATTGAGAAACCTAAAGAAATACTGGACCTAGAGAAACATGGCTTGTATTTTACTAACTTCTTTAAAAAACATTTTGCTGGTTCTGATATGCACACCATTCCAAGTCCTGTTTTTTCCCTCTTTAGTCTGTAGACAATGTTGCCACGATAAGGAGAATGGATCGCAAGATAGTGTATGAACGCAGAGGGGCTTCATACTCATAAAACTATGGGTTTATCACTAAAAGGCTGATAAATCACTTGAAAGCAGTTCCACCAGCTGTAACCTTAGAACACACTGAATTGTTAATTGCCAAGACTTATCTAAAGCTTCCAAATTTGTAGATTGAAAGCAAAATATACAATCATTTCAAGTCCAATTCTGCTATGGGATGTGATTTAAGAGTATTGTGGATGCATAAACCAGTTCTGCAATGTTTTCCACTGACTGAGATGGAACAGAAGAGCAAAGGTTGGATTTGCCATTATGCATTAGCTTCCAGCTTTTTTAAACATAGGACCCTATGTCCAGGATGGACCAACATTATCTCTTATTCCAGGTCAAGCTAATGCCAGCACACCCATCAAATTCCATGTTTTACTGTTAGTGAGAATAAAAACAAAAGATAGACTTCAGGTCTGCAGTATCATGAAATGTATTTTCCTGTTTATGCACACACCAAAATTTATTTGTGATTAAGGTATCCTTGTGGTGTCCTGTCCATTCCTATTAAGGGGTAAGATAGCAACATAGGAACCATGCACTTTCAGTGTGAAGATACAGTTCACAAAGAGATCTGCATTGTGCTTTGCCTGTTGGTGGTATATGAACAGCACTACATTCTCTCTAGATGTAGCAAGTCACCAAAAAATTAAACTTTCTGTGTCAGTGCTTTACCATAGTCTTAATTATTCTTCTTCAGAACTAAATGAAGGTTTGGTGATTATATTTTCCTGCATGTGAAAAGCTTTGAGGTGGAAATATTATTAAGTCTCTTTGATGGGTTCTATTAACTGATATTGAGAATAGCTGATCTCTGATTCTCCAGACTGTGGGAAAGTAACGGAAGATTGGCGAGGAGGATTGTAAATAAGCTCAAGTGACCTGCACCTGGGGCACTGGAAAACACTTCTATC
>JAOXJM010000052.1:16446641-16485772 GCA_026413425.1 Tringa solitaria | reverse complement strand
TATTTGCGGTCTCTCGTTTGTTCCTGGGGCCTGCCTGCATCAACTCACACACCAGACAAAACATCGTTTTTTAAAATGTACATCAAGTTTTTCCAAGAATGCTTGGTTGGTTTTCTTGTGAAGAAACAAAGCAGTCCTTGTAAAAAAGACTGTCTCCTGATTTACTTGTACTGCTATTTTGGCACCTGGGTGCCACCACAATTGAAAAATGATGGGATAATGCAATAATGACTAGCTGGAATACAGCTGTGAAAATGTACAGATTAATTTTACCATATGCAATGCACAGAAAGGAAACGGCCAATAAACCTTTAGATGTATTTGGAAGTGAAAATGAAAGGGTGAAGTGGATAAGTTAATTACTGAAGGCCAAGTCAACACTTGGTCATGTACATGAAATTAAGCATGGGTGCAACGTGGTGTGTGATAATGCACGTTGCTGAATGCTGAGAGCAGTTACCATTGCTCCCAAGGAAACAACGTTCAAATGGATCAAGTCATCACCTAATTCTTTAAAGCTCATTGTTTTAGACATACACTCTCTCTTGAGGTAGAAAAGATGAGAATGGAGCATAGATGATTTTGTAGTTCCTAAAGAATGTTTATAAACCGTATTTCTCAAGAATTTGTCTTGTATCTGATGCCAATTCCAAATTAAATATGAGCAAAAGTTTGAGTTTCTTCTTGCGGTCTGTCTCAGGCTTTCATGTCAGGCCATCCAAGAGGATGCTTTGTATGGAGGGGTTTTCCTAACCTCTAAACTGGTGCTCAGATGCTGAACTCAGGCTGCTCTGTATTGGAATTCAGTACTGCTTCTGCCAAGTGACTGTGATAATGGTGTTAAAAAGAGCACATCTCTCAGTGAAATTCTTTGCACATGCCTTAAAGGAATTGTTATGTGTTGAAATAAGCTATATTGACAGATTTCATTAGGTGTATTAATCGTTATATATTGGAATGACATGTAAAATTTACTTGCCAGATGGACTTGCTTTCATGAGACATTTACTTTGATTGCTAGATTTTTCCAGTAATTTTAATGTTAATATTGCCTTCCACTCAAATAATGTATTGTCACCGAGCATCTAGGGCATTCAGGGCACTAAAGATCTAAACCCTGCAAATTACAAGGCAATTAATTTTTGAATTATTTGTTAACTTCAATTAGAGTGACTAAATGATGTACATAATTGCTTAATTATATGCAAATATGTATTTATGAAGTAATTACATGTGCCAGGTAAATAGTGGAGAGGAAGAATCCACATGCCTGAATTTGACTGAAGACATACAATAATCTCCCTGACAGAGGGAGCTAACTTTGAATTACTTTCCATTACATCTGAGGATCAGAATTTCAGTTCATACTGTGAATTTTCCTTTTTTTAAATTTAGTCGACAAGATAGCTACAGGGAGATTGCTGAGCCACTCTGATTTTCTGCTTCTTTGCTTTCTAAAATAATTGTTCTCATGTCTTTCCTCTCCAAAAAGTTCTGTAATTACCTGGATATGGTTAATGAGAAACTTGAGTTTTGGCAGTTACAATGTTTGAAGAGCAGGAGCTTTAGCAATTAGTAGCAACAATTTAAAGTTTACCACCCTCGTTTTGATCCCTCTTGGCATTATGTAAATAAATTTGTTTTGCAGTTACCTGTTCTGATGACAGACTTTGTCATAAGAGCAAGGGAGCAACATGAAAGCTAGATATTTTCCAGGAAGTGTTTACTGTGTGTTCTGTAGTAGGAATCCTTGGCATCTTTGTTTCTTCTAGTTGGAGTTTCAATTATTGTAAAAATGTGTAATAATAACCTGGCATGCTGTGATGAAGTAGTGATCATACTAAAGAGGGAATGGTTGATGGTAGATTTTAGGAGGCTTAACAATTTTTATTATCCAGATGAATACAAAACAAATGTGATAAATCTTATTGGGACCTGTGATGAGCTCCATTTAATTCTGCCCAAATACAGAGCACCTTCCTGGGAATTTTAAGGAAGGTTGTAGTAGACACTTCACTGTCGTTCCCCATATGGGAATACGATGTCCAAGGAAGGGAGAGGGAAGGAGTGAGACTGTGTGTGTGAGTGTGAAAACATGTTCTGCTTCTTTTCTCACCTCCCTTTAGGACTACTGTTGGGCCCTGACAAATTTTCGAGCATCATGTCCTGCAGAAATATGGTGAGACCTAAGAAAATTGTCATACAAATAGATAGTCATAGGCTGGAGCAATAGAGACCTCCTTTTGCCTAGAAGCCTGCTGATAGAGTATGCTGCAGATTGCATTGAGCATTGCTCCCCAAAACCTTTCTGGGAGGAATCTCAAGAGACAAGACTTACATAATCCTCTCATTCTGGGCTGCTTCTGACAATGCCTCTCGGAGGTGTTTTTATTCCAACCTATTAACTGTGTTGTAACTTACAAGCATATATTTAAAGGACACCTTGTTTCTGCCGAGGATTCAAGGCAGCTGAGCATGTCGACCTGGTATTCCATCAGAGAATTAAATGGTCAAAGATTACAGAAATACTGGACAGCATTTAATGGAGAGGCTCTAAAAGTCTTTTGTGCCTGTCCTGATACAGAAAGGAATTATAATCAGAACACTTTTCAGAATTGGCATTGAGTTTCCTACTTGGAAAAGCACTTATCTAGCAAAAGCAAATGATTTCTTTACTACTTCAAACTGTAGACGCTTTTGAAATGTAAATTAGGAAAATGGAGGTCTCAGCGCTCGGAAGAGCTCTGAAGATTCATTTGTTATGATGTTCCTCCCTACTGTGCTATACCTAAAGTCATACAATGGGGCTGCCTTGCATAGTTCAGCTGCATCAAACAAGGAGGTACCACATTGAAAAGATTAAGCTACAGGGATGTGTGCTGCTGCAGTTTATGGAAATGACAGCTCTATCAGCTACAGCAATTAGCTGTTTCTCTTGTCGATGCTTTTAAGTTACAAATTAATGAGTGTGCAGTGAACCTACCTGTTACAGCAGTAGAACTGAAAGAAGTCCAGTTTTTGATGAATGTATCATAGATGAGAGAAGAGAGGTAAAAGTAAACAACTGTGAGTGATATGAGACTACTCTCCTGATGCTGCCATTTCTAATGTAACTCTAGATGTGTGGTCATATTGTGTGACTGGAGACCACCATCATCAGTGAGCTGGTGATACTTTTAGAAACATAAATTCTTTGTTTTTAAACTGTCATAAAGTCATGAAAATTATTGTTTTCCTAGAAAAGTGGTGGTCCTTTTAGCTTCACTTTCAAAGGTGCAAGTAAGCTAACAATTTTATGAAAAAAAATAATGCTTTTTGTGACAGTCATTCTCTTTAGTATAGCAGGACTGAATTTATTATTCCAAAATTGAAGAAAGCCTCTGCTCTAAACTGGAAAATGACACCGGGAAGTGAAATGTCAATCTGTGAAGGTTGTCCTGAGGCTTGAAAAAGGCAGCAGACGCATATTTCTGCAGAGACGCATATTTAAATGCATCTCTGTATTTTTGAACGGTACCATTGCAATGCACTGCAGGCTGTAGAGAGCAGAGTTCAGGCAAGATAAATCTTCAGTCCATCAGGCACGGATCACACTGCAGAATTTTGTGTTCTTGCCATTCTCCCGGCGGCTTCAGGAAAGTTTGTGCTGATTTGTAGAAATCTGCCTAATCTTGCATGACGTGGCTTTGTGATATTAGCGTGTGGCAAAATACTGTCTTCAAACATATTGTCTCTGGAGGAGGAGTTTTCCTTGCTAACAGCAAATGGAAGAGGCACTTTTTGGTTATTAGTGTTTAGTGAGTAAGAAGGCTTTGGTACCTTTTTTAGGATCTAATAGTTTAATAAGAGCACTCAGTGTTTTATGAAGGTGTTTTTCTGTCACTCACCCCAAACTAGTGTTATTCCAGTTTGATCGGTGCATTAAATAATCTTGCGAATGAACCATGGAAATTACTGGATAGAGCTTTGGGAAAAAGCGTGGATTGTTTCGCACATATTTTTCTATTCCTGCCTGCGCCGCTGGTATCTCACGGATGCTAATGCTAGAAGCAGCCACTGTGCTGAGGATTATCATAACTATTGTTTCTCTTTTGGCCTCCTTGGTGTTCATATATGCCTACAGGCTTCTTTTGAAATTGATTTATAAGTATTTTCAGCGAAGATCTCAAAGCACTTTTAGCAGTTATATAGCAAAATTGGGAACTCACCACTGGCATCATGTCTGACATGCAGAAAATGATCCTGAAGTAGATTATTATGCCTCTTAAGTTATATGTTTTCATATATATGAGTTTGCCTTCTTTGTATGCAGTTCTTCACCACTGTCAGGTATCCCCCAATTTTTTACTTCTGCAGGTCCCGGATTCTTGTTGTACACAACTGGAAATTCTGTATTGACAGATTTTTGATGGCTGAATTATCAAAGAGAGAGACTATGAAAGACAGGAAGATTATGTGTGACTGAAATTTCTTAGAATGCCATGATCCCCTGGTTGTTTCATTGTAGGTTGTTTGCCAGGTGACACAAACACTCTGAAGAACTTGATGAGCTGACTTTGTGTGGCTGTAGTTTGGTTTTTGAAGATCATTTGTTAAAGATGCATGAGCACAGAAGAGAATGAGGTTTCTTGTCCTTTTTACCCCTCAAGACTTGATGATACATTAAATCATTATAGTACAGGTACTTCTAGTTTGGAGTGTGATATCACTGAAGTGCAGGATAGAGGTAAACTAATGGCTCTGAAATATCTATCACTATCCATTACACGCTATGAAATTATTTTTGGAGGATTTACCATAAATGCCTTAATTTTCAAGTTCACAAAGACCCTGAAGCAATGCTAAGTCCACTAAAAACTTTTCAAGTTCAGTGTGTTCTGGAAAATGCTAAGTGGCCTGCTCCTGTAACTAGCCCTCTAAGCCCTCTGCTTTTGGTGCAAGGTAGACAGCTCAGTTAGATATATTGCTGTATTTTTACAAAATAATCCAGGTGAGTTCTGTTTGTGTCATGTTCATTGGTTCTTAGTTCTGGTTCATTATTTTTTTGTGACTAGGTACAGATGAAGTGTTAATCATAAAAACATTAAGCTACTGAGAGCGATGCCACTTGCACCTGCAACAAAGGAAAATTTCCAGTATTCCCCTAAATAAAAATTAAAGGGGGGTGTCTTTCTGTTACTGCACAGAAGAAATTGCTATGGAGGGTTGCTCATGAACAGACGTGCCTCAGACACTGTTATTCCTGACCAGAATCTGCCCTGTCAATTAACACTCAGCAGGGCAGATACTGCCAGGGACAGAACTAATGCACTGTGTCATGATTATTGTACTCCTCCGAGCATAAATTGAATGGGGATTGGTTAGTAATTAGCTCAAGCCAAATAGACTCTACACTTGTCTTCTTTTGTCATTAAAGTCCAGGCTGATAACAAAAGAAGCTCTGGTAATTAGCACAAAACCATGCAAGAGGCCTGACTGTGCCTTAAGAACTCTTCTACACATGATTTTTTGTTCTAATGAAAATTTGAATTAAGAAAACAATGAGCACTGATAAGATAATTGTACATTAATAAGCAATAATTTTTTTAGAAAGAAATTCAATTTAAGGATCCTTTCTCTTAATGGCAAAGAATAATTAATAAAACAATTATATACAGGTTTATGGATATAGATATGCAATCAAATACATACATGCATGCAGCCCTTCCCCTGTACTCTCATGGGCAGAGCTAAACAGAGCTCGCTTTGAATTTTGCCAATATTCCATGTTCCCAGCAATAAGATTTGCAGAATCTGCATTTTGTGCAGTGTCTTAGAGGAAAACCTACCTTTTGATTTTTTTTTCTTCATTGTGATTTTAAGAGTGTAGAAAACACCTAAAGAGTTCCATATAAGTGAATATTTGAAATTTTTGATAAATTTTATACAAATATATGTATATATTTATGTTCTGCTGCCTGTGAAGGCATAGCAAGTGTAGGACCTTGACTCATACTTTCAGGAGCTACACAATAAATGTTTCAAACTCTGAAAATATGCATTTTCATGCATAATGATGTCATAAGATGAGACCAAATTTCAAACCAGGATTAGAGGCTCAGCTGTTGGAAGGGTGTATGTGGCTTTCTGTATGTGGCTTTCTGCAGATGTAGATGTTCAGCCTTGCTGCTGGTGCTGAACAAAGTACGTTGTGCTCTTCAGTTTAGACGAGTGTAGTTTTGGGCTCAAGGTCTGCAGTGCAAAAGAATAATTTAAATCAAGTGTTAACAAAAGTAATGATGTGGTGACAGCTAAGGGTTTCAAGACACCAGTGTGCTCCAAAAGATCTGGAAGCTCAGTAGCGAGTTAAATCATCCTTGTTGCTCCTTTATAATAAGGAATAGCAAAAAAGCATATGGAAGTTTCACCTTCATTTTGCTCCTCTAGCTCTTCTCACTAGCAATTAAGACTTGGAGCAGACCATATCTGCAAGTGGACCTGTAAAGACGAAGCCTGTAATTCACACCTTTACAACCTCATAACCCAACGGCAGTGATGACATCCCGGAATGTAGTACAGTTAACTCCATTAACCTGAGAAGGGAAAAAGGCTGTTGACAGGGCTAGTCAGTACTTTTCTCAATAGTTGATCATTTGTTTGTTGGGATCATTTAAATAATGAATTAGTTTAATTTTAGAAAAGTGAGATGCTCTTATGGTAACATTTGGTGCATTAAAAATACAGATGATGCTGATGTTTTGCAAGATATTAAACCTTGCTTCAGTTTACAACAGTCTTTATAGAACACCCCCACTATTTCCCATGTTCTGTGGTGGATCTCCTTACCTGATCAGTAGATACAGTCTCTGCTTTTCCAAGCGTATCTCAGTGTGCAGAGGAACGAAGCAAGCTCTTGAGATTTGCTCCTAGATCGCTCAGGATTAGTGTTTAGCCGTGTTTGAACAAAACCCTGCCTTGCACCAAGAGCTCATGCCTCTGAGTACCATGTTGGGTGCTGCATAGTCTCACCAAGGACTTTCTGCTTTCTGGGTCTTGATATTAATTGGGATTTTGTATAAAATAAAATATAAAATTCCTGTTTATTTATCTTCTTTCTTGATCCTGTGTAGCATGAAATTAAAAGAGAATGATGCTTCTTTTATGTGTGTGGTCCTTTTTTTTTGTCAAACTGTGGGCAAATGAAGCTGAATTGAAGCTCCAGAGGACAAGAATTTTGATGGAATTAGTAACAGTTAAAATGTTAAAATATTTAGCTGATTTCTGTGTAATTCTGAATTAAGGAATCATGGCTGGGGGTTGATTTTTACCCAGCTGTCTCTTTGCTTTAGTGCATGCTTTTTGATTTAAGATTTAGCTCATGTTTCCTACCTATTTATTCAGTACCTAGTAGGTTTTGGGCTTCAGCCCAAATTAAATTGGTGTCCTCGTTTCAGCTGATATAGAGTTAATTTCCTTTCTAGTGGTTGCTGTGTTTTCAGATTTCGTATGAATGCATAGTTTTAGTTCTTGTTAAGTGGTGCTTATACTAGTAAAGGACTTTTTTCAGCCTTCCATAGAAGCTGGGAAGGAGCATAGAGAGAACAATGGAATATTCCATACCATAGACTTGTGCTTGGTATATAAATGGGGGTTGACTGGGGGTGCAGAATCTGTGATCTCTGCTCAGGTTGGACTGGGCAACCGATTCACTGGTGGTGACAGAGATTTGTGTTTTATATATTCTTTTACCTTCATTATTATTATTGTTATTTTCCTTGTTAATTATTGTTCTAGCAAAGTGTCTTTATCTCAACTCACAAGGTTTTCTGTTTTTGCCTTTCCCCTTCTTGTCTCCTTTTTCTCCCTCCCCTTCTTGTGGGGGGTGGAAAGGAGGGTGAGTGAGAGGCTACATGGTGCTAGTTGCTGGTTGGGGTTAAACCACGATGAGTGGGGAAAAAAAAATAACATCTGAACTGTAAGAGCAACACAGAAAACTTGTTTATAAACTGCTTAGTATTTGTTGACCCCACCAAGGCTTGTAGAAAAAGAGAGACACTGAAATTCATATGAGACTTCTAGATTCCAGTTTGCCCAAACACTGGTTTTCCACTGTGATAACTCTATTTATTTTTAATTTTTTTTCAGGGAATTATTTAGGGTTTTTTAACTCATATAAGAAAAATTCAATGAGATCGTTTTTGAGATAATCTGTCCACACTTCCTGGGGCTCTAATAGAATAAAACATTACCCTCCTTGTGCATTATAGCCACTGCATCCCAAACTAATGTGAAAGAACATGATGCAAATTTTAGGAGAAATATTTTTCTTTCTGTGATTCAAAGCCATTCCAGCTTCTCCTTCACTCTGATAACAGTGCTTACACTTCAGATAGCAACAACCAATACCACACCAAGTGTGCATGTGCAGAGAATGCAATGCAGCAGTTTATCTATTTTGGCAGCTCTGCTATATTCCTCCTGTCCTCCCCTACTTCCCCCACCATTATCCCCCCCAAAGTGCTATCTCAGAGATATCAATAGCTGCTTCATGTGTGTAAATTGATGTGTATGGCTTACAAGAAAGATATGATAGAGGAAGACACTGGAATTCATGATATAGACAAATTAATTAAGATTGCAGTCTGTTTATCTAATCTTATTGATATGTTGCAGTTACAGATCACCTTTTATTATAGTAATTTATTTCTGTTTCTATTCAGGTGATTTTTATCATTAGTTTGTCCCTACACAGTTGGCTCTAAATAATTTTTCTTAAGATTTAGTGATGTTTCAAGTTTCAGTGACAAAATACTTCTATTATTTATAATGATAAAGAGAAAAATACATAGCCATAGTCTATTAGCCAATAGTGTAAGGTCTTCAAGAAATGCACTAACAGAAATCAGTAGGATGAAAAAGACCTTGGGTGATCCTGTTGAAGACTAAGTAAAGGACTTTGCAGCTTCACAGCTGAATGTTGGGATAATGGAGCTGTATTCTCCAGCCCATTGACCAGCATTTTCTCCAAACCAGTAGAGGTGACAAACCACTGGAATAGAGGGGGCTCTCTTGAGGCTCCTGTGAGATGTGCGTGGGGTGGCAATCCCCTTTGTGGAGAAGACAGTCTCTAGGGCTTCTGCTTTGACTGCTTACGTTTGTTAAAGACATAATATGCCCAGACTGGGACACTGCATTCAGCATGGTGCCAGCGCAGAGAAGCCCATGACTACTTCAGGGGGCACCCCCATGGCAGCCACGGCTCTTCTAATGCCAATATATCTGGTGCATTACTTATATAAACCACTGATCATTCTAGATTCAAGTTACTTTTATTCAAAGGATACCGATGAGTTCCAAATTACAAATGTTGATAAAATTCTCACAAACTTATAACTTTTATCTCCCCCATTTTGCAGAAAGCGAAGCTGAGACTTGAAAAGAGTGATTTCCTTGGGGAAAAGTCCTTTTCCTATCCCTGAAGTTACCTTTTTCAAAGCTGCCAGTTTATGATGTGTAGGTGAATAAAACATTGTGATTACTATTGAAATGGGGAGTGATGCCATTCATTGTATATAATGCTGCTGTTGGCGTCATGTTCTTTTTAACCCTAAATTGAATTCTGAAATTTTATTCATCAATGTGTTTGGAAAGGAAAATTGATAGAGTTCATGTCATCAGATGGAGCCATGTGCATTTTTTAATCCTGGCTTGAAAGGATTACAAGTTTGCTCCCCTGTGGATGCCACGGGAAGGAGTGAAATGCTCAGAGGAGATAGCTGTTTGGGTCAACGCTGGGCCACCCATCTCTGCTCTGGCTCTGGGAAGTGCCTGCTCTGCTGAAGGTGTAATTGCCTTAGTGTGAAAATTGCCTCTGTCAGGCAAAGATGCACCATGGATATGAAACCTCTGGCACTATTTTTAAGCTGCGTTGAGAACTATCTTGCGCAGTTGTGCAATTTGCACTCTTAGATGTAGCACCTTTTTCTTACTGCTTATGAAACTTTATGAAAAAATCAGATTCTGAGTTTATATCTTGAATTTAATATTCTGTTTATACAGTCAGTGCAAGCAACAACAGAAAAATATGATGAAGGGGTCCAATGCTTTTATTGTGCAATTAAAACCTACATTAAAAAAAAATAAATCTGTTTCTAGTACACCACAGTGAGTAGCTCTTCAGCATAAATGTTTTTATAGTTATCAAGCTACTTTCCAAAATTTTCTATGGGTAAATAGCTGGCAGTGCCAAGAAACCTTCACATCAGACAGGACATTGTATTAAAACAAGTGATTTGTCCAGGCAGCCTGGATTATATTTTCACTGCTTAGATGAAACATATTTGTGTTTAAACATGTACCGATGTTTAGGCATTTTGAATGGAAATAAGTAGTGCTGATGGAATTTCATACTACGGGAGAAAATATTTCTATGGTTAGCATCTTCACAGTTGTTTTACCAAAAAGCACAGACCACTTTTTTAAATTCCTTGTTCATTGTCATTTTTGATCAAAGTCACTGGAAGCAATAGTCCAGTACTGTTATTATTTCAGGTGTTGTTTGCTTTTCCAAAAGTGTTGTTGTTTTTGTTTTTTTTTTTTTAATTGTTCATGATATTACTTGAGCATTGGGCACTTGGATACTAGAATAATAGTTAATATTTGAGGTGGCATCCCCTCAGAATTTTATTGCCTGATTTACTGTTATATTAAGCCTCGTGTCAGTCTTTTTTATAATTTTTTTTTTTTTGGCAAAGACTTGACAGATGCTGATCATCTGAAGTGTTGATTCTGATTTAGCTATTTTCTATGATCTCTCAGGGAAAACTTTATGGGTATTATTTTGAACAAGATGTTAAAGGAATGAGAACACTTTATTGCTATGCATTTGGCTATGAAAGCCAAAATAGTACCTTAGACCAGGTAAGCAAGGGGTCTTGTTTTCAGTGGTAGATTTAAAAAAAAGTCAGCTGGTTATGTTGAATGTTTAGGCAGTGAAACTGATAGCACTTTAAAGAATAACTATTCAGTTAATGACTAGGGTTTTTTGCTGCCTTCCAGAGTAATTTAGGAAGGGCAGCTCGAATCTGTGCGAAACAGCCAGATTAGCTGATATCTTCAGCTATTTGCTGCAGAACAGGTGTTTTGGCTGTTCGCTGCATTGCAAACAGGAGTGATGAAATCATTCACGCGCATTGTGGCACAGTTCTGGTGGGCTGACCCTGGCTGACGTCAGGTGCCCACCGAGCCGCTCTGTCACTCCCCTCTGCAGGATGGGGGTGGGGGAGGAAAAAACCCTTGTGGGTCAAGATAAAGAGAGTTTAATAAAAGGAAGAGCTGCATGCAGAAGCAAAGGAAAACATTACCCAGGTCTGTCACTTTGATGTCATAGGTATTTTTATTCTATTGATTTTTCAAGAAATGAGGGAAACTTGTGATTTACTGTGAATTGAGATGACAGCCAATGTTTTCTCCTTTATCACCCTCTCATGACTTCTTTCCAGAGAGTGTAATTTAGGCCTGCATCGATAGGAGTCGTGATGGTGGAGGCTGTGGCTGGCAGAGATTATATACACCTAACATAGGATATGCTGTGGTGTCTTACAGGAGTTCTTTGGGGAATGAGTTGAGTTGAAGCTTAAATTTTAATTTGACAGCATTGTGTTTAAACAAATAAATGGCGACAAAAACTTCTGCATTCCCACAGTGATTCATGGTTTGAAACAGAGCCACTATATATCTCAGAGGATCTTACACTAACACTAGCAGAGAAGACAGGGCATCAAAACTGTTGACTCCAGAGCAGCAGGAAACTGATTGATTTCCCCTCATCCCTTCACAAACCCGGATTAGAGTAGCTCTACAACAGGCCAATCAACAAGAAATAATGTACACTTCTGACAGCATTGCAACCTTTTATTATCTCCACCTGCACCACTTGACATTCACGACTCCTGCTAGAAAATGTGGGATAGTGTTCAAAGTGTGTGAGTCAGCAGTAGGCTGTGGTATGCTGTGCAATTAAGGAAGTACTTCCCAAAGCAATTTTTTAATTTTATGGAGGTTTTCACCTGGGGATGGGAAAGTTAGAGCTAAGATTTGCATGAAAGCTGAGCCACCTGATGCCATAGGGATGGAGTCTGTGTCTTCAGAACAGCTGTATGAACATATGAATATAGTTTAATGACACACACTTGGTGGTGTTTTCTGTGCCTAGACTTGGTCAAGCTGAGCATCCTGGGTGTTTCATCACGTGAACTAGCAAACTAGCTTAGATTTCTCTCCAGCAAACTGCAGTGAGGGGTTGGACTTGTCTTTACTCACTTTATTGATCTCATTAATATTGCTCACAAATTTTTAGAGAGGAAGCTGAGTGTGACCCTTGCACTATCCAGTCCTTAGCGTCTTGTTGCTGGATGCTTAGTTTGTGTGAATGATCCCAGCCTCTTTAAGTTCACTGAAACAATGTTCATTTACAGCTGATGAGCATATTACTCCTTATCCTTGATAAGGCAAAGGAAAATTCCTTAGACTATTATATTAATCAATAGCTTTACACAATCTTCTCTTGTATTTGATTCAGAATGTATGCAACATGGTGTGCAAAGAGGAAAAAATAAGTCCAAGTTCTTCTGTCAGTTATAGTGATACAAAGTCAAACGAACAGCATTACTTTTATTGGAGCATCTGTACTGGTACACTGGAGAGAAAAATCTCTCTTTTGATATGTTGGATCTGAGTGCTAAAATAAAACATCACAATTAAGCTAGAGAAGAAGTTAGGTATAAAAGGAAAAGCAGAGGGGAGTCATCCACATTTTTTTGTTATGATGTTATAAAGTGCTACAGCCATTTCAATTTGTACTGAGCCAAAAATAATTCACTATGAGGGTTTCACAAACTCTTCTCAGTTTTTATAATTATCGGATTAAGAGAAGAAATAAGAAATAAAAAGAATGGTAAGTTTAATGTAAAAATGGGAGTAATGCTGAAATTGCTGCTTTAATATTCAGTCCTCTCCTGTGTTACCTGTCTTTCTGGTTACAGCAAAGAGTTTATACCTCCTCAGACTTATTTTGAAGATATCTATTACCTTATTTAAAGACAAGGTTCTGTGTTTAAGAGGTTTTCATTAGTATCAGGCCAAATTTTGCCCTCATTTTATTTGAAGCACAGGCTGAGCAACTCAGCTGAACTCTCTGGAATGTTCCAAATGTCCAGCAGTCTGAAACAGCCTCATCTACTGTCTCCTGGTCAAACTTCTGTCAATACTGCTTATTGCTGTGTGCAGACTTGAGGAACTATGGCTAATGAAAACAGCATTTATAAACAACAAAATGGACTCCTTTCCATTGCTATGGAATTGAATTTGGAAGAAAGTAAAACCCTAAGATTATTTTGGGGCAACAGCTCCAAGCTTAAATAAGTGAAAGCTTTCCTTAAAATAGAATAAAAAATACTGACACTCATACCTACTAATCACAGGCTTTTGTTCCTAAGGTGGTAAAATAATTGAAAACAGCAGTAATAAAAAAAAAAAAACCAAACAAAATTGAAATAATACGAAGAATTAATAGGAAGAGCAATCCATTCCCTCGCAATGGGAATTTACTGGAGAGTTATGTGAGCTCCAGAGGCTCTCCTTTGTGTAATTTAAAGAGTCTGAATGACAGGCATTGTGAAGAAATTAAAATGAAAACTAAGTAGAAGTCTGTTCAGTTTAGCAGATGGAGGATTTGGAGGGTGCTGGGACTTTGGGAAGTGTGTGGTCCTTGGGAGATTTGTTCTTCAGCATGGTTTTGCTATGGAACAAAAAATCCAATTGAAATAACTCTATAGACACATCATTTTAATTTATAAACTTCTCTCTGACTTTCTTTAAAAGAGTACTGCTGACTTTGCCATGACAGTCTTCCATATTGAAAAGAGAATTGTTAATCTGGACAACTAAGTTTCTAGCCTTTAGAGGGGAAGCTTCAAGAACAATAATTTGATCAAAACATTCTCAGTTCTTTTTATGAATCTGGGAATATATATCAGCTAAATTGTGTCTGTGTTTTTAATATTAATGGCAACAACAATAAGAATCTGCATAGACACAGAGGGATTGGCTTATCCACATCCCCCAAAACATAAAAAATGGACACAGGGCAGGAGAATGAATTCAGACTGTCCTCCTCCTCTTTTGCTTTTCCATCATTTCTTATGCAAGACTCTTGTTTTATACTGCTAGGGAGATTAGGAATGGTATGTAGGAAAATGTGCACTCAAGTTTCTAGGGAATAGTACACTTTCTGGCTTTAAATTATTTAACTATTTATATATGGTATGTTTGATAAAGGCCAGTAAAATCTGCCTAGAAATGTCATCAATGTTTTCTTCAACTTTTTGACCAATGTTACCTAAGTGGAATTTTCAATCGGATTTGTTGGTTCTAAGCTGTGTATAAAATTAAATTTGTGATCTCAGAAATATGGTTCACTAACTTAAAAAACCTGTCTTGTTCGGGTCAGTTATCTGCTGTGATTTTGTTGAATGATTGATGTTAGACTTTTAATTTTTTTTTCTTTTTATTTTTTCAAAGCTTAGTGAGAAGCCAAAGCAGTATTACTATGAGATAATCCTGGCTTCTATTAACAGGATCAACAGATTGATAAGAGCTAATGCAGAAGCAGCAATGTACCCAACAGAGGAAATATCTGCTCTGTTGATTTTTTTGATTGCTGGCAGTACATGTGAAATGGACTATCCACTTATTGCTGGCAAATTAAATACAGACCAATGCCAATAATAATACAACTGAATTGATTGTATCATCCAGACATTCATTTTTCCTGAGGTTTGAAAAGCAAACCCATGACCAATGTTGTTTATTATAACCTCTACCTTCAAATGCTGCTCTAGATCTTTCCCTTCCAGCTACGTGTTGCCAGGCCATTCTTTCTTTTAAAGTGCTCAGGTTGTTCTAACACGTGCTGATGCTATTTTGCTTTTGGGGAGTTTTGAACCCAACAGATCTGTCTCTCAGTCTATACCAGACCAACCAAATTGTAAATGTGTGCTAGCTGCAGGTGGTTGTGCAGCATGGGGCACAAACTATGTATACAGATTTTTTTTCTCCACCCATATGATTCTGACTGGGGAGCAGGTTGCTCTCTTGAGCCATCATTTCAGTCTCTCTACCCAGTCTGTGATTAAAACACTTGCTAGCACTTTCTTGCCCTTTCACCATATTCAAATAGTCTGCACAGCCAATAAGGACTTATTCAATTAAATTGATTAAATTTTATAGTGGAAGCTATGTTGGCACCTGTTACCAAATGTAGCTCATCTTCTAAGTACGCAGACTGCCAGAAAAGGCATTTTGCTGCTTCATTGAATATGAGAAATTTGCAATAGAAAATACATTGTTGTAACACTTTTGCTTTCAATATGCAAGTCAAACATTTTTCACAGATTTCAGAGCATGCTTCAAATAAAATGTGAAAAAGCTGCTAATGTAAAACTTGTCTTTCGCTGAATCTCTGGATAAACTTTCAAGTCATATGTAAGCATGAGAGGAGTTACTGATACATTTTTGTCCATTAGTTATGTAAGATGAGACTAAATAAGTGTCTGATACATGACAGATACTGCTATACTCAAAGTACAAGTTCTGGTTTTTGTTAATGAGAAACAGGGTAGATGATCTGTGGACTCTGAGCTGCACCACCGCTTCGATGACAGGACTCTAAATTGGTGACCAAGTCTGATTTTGCAAAATGAAGTAATAGTTTCATATTATCTTTGCATGAAACTTTGTGCATCTCTCACAAAGCCTTCCTTGTGGTGTAGCTTCAATACAAAGTATAAGTGGGTTCCACCTTTAAAGCTCATGATTCAAAGTTAATTGCTGTATTACAGGGAATTATTGCTTCCCTTCTCCACTTCCTCCTTCGGTCAAGCGAGCCCAAGTGTTCAAAGGGGAACGCAGTGCTGTGAAGGGGATGAGAGGAACTCTGATATCCAGTATCAGTCACAGCGCAAGACTTACTTGCTTCCCTCTGCCTAAACCCCTCCAACAGTGAACTCATTCATCTAGAGTTTGGTCGTATAAGGAGATTGGGCTGTATATCTTCTATGAAAGTTGTAATCTGCTTATCTGTTGTTGTTTGCCTACCTAATTTAATTTTCTTTTTCTTTGTGCTAAAAAAGAGAATTGCTCTTTTACTGTTAGTTCTCTGGATTAATAATGCAGAAAAATCACGACATAATGTCTAGGGTATTGCATTTTCCTCCTAGAGGCAGGCAGGAGTGTCACAA
This sequence comes from Tringa solitaria, assembly GCA_026413425.1. Taxonomy (NCBI): domain Eukaryota; kingdom Metazoa; phylum Chordata; class Aves; order Charadriiformes; family Scolopacidae; genus Tringa; species Tringa solitaria. Next base: position 16,469,495 of record JAOXJM010000052.1, on the reverse strand, counting down.
GCACAGGGCTGTCACTCTTGCAGAGTCAGTGCCTAGAGAAAGGGAAGCCAGCAAGCTGGGAATTTTTACTTAAAAAACAAATTGAATGAGTGAATAAAGAAAATCATTAAGGCTCCATCTATAAATACTTTCTAATTTAAATTCACATCAGCATGAAATTTTTAAGATTTATTTTCATAATTTGAAGTAAAAGGTATTTGTTTTAGGAGTAATTAATTCACACACTGCCTTATGGGTAAGGAAAAATTGCAGGATCAGGGTAGTATAAATTAGCGGTTGGAGTATGTGTACTTAGTGTGAGAAAAGATTTTAGTCAAGGTTTTTTCTAGTTCCTTCTTCCTATTATCATAGTGGTTGTAGAATTTCCTGATTCATCACCATTGAACAGGTACTGGTTTTATAACCAGAGTAAATAAAATTATTATCTCTGGTTAAACAAAATTACCCACATCAGAAAAAAAATGGGCAAGAATAAAGAAACAGAAGGAATTTATTACCTGTTTTAGAACAGCAAGCAGTTACAACAACTGCGATGCTCAATGCTTTTTAATTTGTAAGGAAAGAATATACCTGCTTTAAGAAAATAAAATAATTTAATGTGATCATGCTGAAACATAATAAATATTACGTATAACAGTTGGAGTTCAGGCACCAGAGTCCTTTACCCAGACATTATCCCACAAATCCATCAGAGCAGTTTCCCTGCTCTTGCTGACCAGAAAGTGGAGTTGTTTGGGTGAGTTATTAGGGGAACAGCTCTTGGTGGCAGATGTCTGTGCAGGGGCAGTGCTGTGTGAGCTTTTGTTTTGTTTACAAGGTGATGGCTTTTGAGCATTTTGAGGAGTGTGGGACGATTGTTTTTTTGCAGCCTTTTTTTTTTGACATGCTGGCCTATGCCTGGTTCTCTAATAATTTTTAGAATGTTCAGTGTTCTTAACAATTACTTTATTAAATTTAATATAAGGATTTCTTTTAACATTTTGGTTTTTTCTTACGTTATTAGCAAATGACCTGATTTCCCTGCAAGATTGTTTAGTGACTAGAATGGAAAGCATGTCACTATAGTTTCCCCCCCCCCCCGCCTTTAAAAAAATAATTGGTATTTATGAGAATCATGATATTTCAGATTCTAAAGACATTTGCAGCATGTTGAATATCTACTGTCCTTTGTCACTCCCTGGATCCAACCTAGAGTTGAGGCCTTGTTTCCATGGAGGCAATGCTTGTTATTAAAGATATTTCTTCTACAAACAGACTTGTCAATTCTCACGCCTTTGGTTCCAGCTTTATAGTTTTAAGCCTTATCTGGAGCTTTAATGTTCCACCATCTTTGATCTTCTGCCAGAAGGTTTTACGTTGCAGACTAAGGTTATGATGTTTGCATGTTTTACCTCTCAGTTGATCTTTGAACAGCAAACAGGAGATGAAAAAATTATACCATGTTTCCTTCCTTCACACAGCAGCATTACAAGTTCTTAAACATGGACAAAGTGTGTTTTCATTTCATTACTCTTATTATTTGCCAACGTATGAATATCTATTGGCAAATACTGTAAGTTACAGCTAGGCTCCTCCCTTGCTCTTCTTCAAGACAAACCAGAGTTGTGGGAGGCTTGAACTGGGAATATGTTCCTCTGCAAACTGTTTTCTCCATGAATCCTGCTGATTTGTTCATATACTTTTTTTCAGTAAAGGTTTAACATTTCTGCAGTTTGGGTAGAGTGATACAATGTGAAGACCCTATCTGATTATCAGGTCTCCTGCTGGCATATTATTTCAAACATTTTATCTCTTTGAGTTACCAGAATTGTATACATCCATTTTGTTGTCAGAATCATAGAATTCCAACAGACTTTTAGGTTTTGACAGATGGGAATCTGCCACTGCTAGTGATAAACTGTTACAGTGGCTAATTATTTCTCTGTGCTTATTTTAGCTTTCCTTCATTCACCACTCTTCTTGCTTTTTCTGCATTATAGAGGCCTTACCCTGTGGCTTTTCTTCCTTATATATCCACTTCTGGGCACCATTCAGTCTTTTCTGATAAACTAAACAGGTTGAACTCTTGAAGCCTCTTACTTTAAAGCTTTTTTGATACCCAAGAATCATTACTGTTCTTCTTCGCGTATTCTTTTCTATAATTTTACCAATCACAATCAAGTGAATTGTGCAGCAAAAGTTTTTTCTTATAAACACTCTTTTCCTTCTCAGAATTCTCTGAACTTTTCCTTATGGAGCCTCAATAAGTCTTTGATAATAGCTTAAAAATTTATAATAAATTTTTTTCTTGCTGAGGTGCAACTTGATGGTGTTCAAATACAAGGATTGTCAACTTTTTAGTTGAAAGAAAAATCTGTCTCTAAATTTAATAGCCATTTTGAAATTGAAATGTAAAACTAATAGACATTTTGAAAAAAAAGTTTAGAATGAAAACAATTATCAGAAAAAAACATGTAAAGAAATAGGTATGTATGCCATTGCTTTGTTAAGTAATTGGAAGCAACTCTTTTCTTTGTTCACTGTAGCTAATATGCAGGGTATAGAGGCCTTGAATTGCAATAAGGATAAGTTAGGATACATTAGCAAACTTTCTAATAATAAATATACTTTAGTACTAGAATGAATTTCCAACAGAGATTGTGGAATTTCCATCATTGGAGGACTGACTTACACATTTACCAGAAATGGTTAAGTGTTGTTGATCACAGCTCGGATTTGGTGGATGAGGGAGCAGATGGCATTGAAGATACTTTTAGTGTTTCTTTCAAATTTTTTTGACAATGTATATTTCTGCAGGATTCTGTGTGATCCTATCAAAGTCGTTGTCTTCCATTGAATTCACTAAGTGGGAAGCTGAAACTTGAAACTATCAAACAATCTGGTGACCTGAAGTTACTCAGATGCTCTTACCTCCTGAATATTCACAGGTAGTGGATGGTGCTGGTGATTTCACCTTTCCCTAAAACATCTGAAAGTCTTTTGGGCAAATGGAGGGATTAGGAGGAACACCAAGGTACCTGCCAGTCCTATTTGTATTAATTCTGAGATTTTAAAATTTGATTCTGAGCAGTCTCATTAGAAAGGCACTCCCTACTAAGGAGCCTAAGTGGCATTCCCCACTAAGGAATGATATAGATTAACAAAGCCGTGGGATGTCTTTTTTGCATTTTTGCATATTCTTTTCATAAGTGTTATTAGGTGTTTCCCTTGTCACGCTATATCTGTATCTCCTCTGAGCCTGAAGTTCCTCTTATGCCCAGTTTAGAATAACACTTTTTTTGGCCTCTTAAGAACAGCAAAAATAGACCCTTTTGTAGTCGGATGACCATAATTCTTCCAGGCTCTCAGTTAGCAGGAAAGCAGTTGTTCTAATAAAAAGAAGCACCTCAGAGTCACCCAGTATCATTCAGGTGACCAAGAGAAGAAAGATTAAGTTTTGGGCAGAGTAAGCGAGAAAAGTTTACTGGCAAGAATAGGAAGCTGTGATCCTGCTGTGATCTTGAGTCATTGATACATGTAGCAGAAAAGATCTTTTGGATCAAGTGTCTCAGGGTTGTGTGAGTCCTTTGAATGATTTCTTCATTCTTGAAACCATTTCTTATGGTTTGCTCTGTTGAATAATCGTCACGATGCATTGACTTCTGAACTATATTTTTTTCAGGGTGAGCTTTACTGGCTAAACCTGAGATTTCTTACGTAACTGTGAAAGCTTCTCTGTGCTTCAATTTCCTTTCATTTCCAAAATTAGGGTGTTATTTTCCTGGCTCAAAGTATCTATGCAGCAAATCAAGATCCTTTTAATAAAGTTACCTTAATCCATGATGTATCCAACTAGCTTAATAGCAAAGGTGTGAAACTTCGCCTACACAGTGTTTTTTAGGGCTGACTTTCTAAAACTGTTAAAGTGACACATACAAGAAGCGTCATGTTTTTGCTTTGCAAATTCAGCTGCAAGGTGATATATGGATTTAAAAAAGTAGTGTCTGTAAAGTTCTTAGGATTCTTACAGGTTTGGCTTTGCAAGTGAAAAGCAGTTATTCTTTTTTCAGGATAATAACTAGTATATAACTATATACTAGTATATAACCAGTAGTAAGTAGATAGCTAGTCCTGTTTTTTGAGGAAGAGGAACTTACCAAGGTAAGTTCACATGAGGATATTCAGCTTCAGACAGCCTCTTATAATCAGATTTTTGGTAGACTTAAGAATGCAGAGAAGTCTGTAGCAGGATTTCTAGAAGCGTCCAGGCACATTTCCTGAGTAGGATTAGGTGATTTTAAACTTGACTTTAACCTTAGAAAATGGGGATGTGCAGTTCAGTTGCGGCCTCAGAACAAGTTATTGCCTGTTAGCTCAACCATCTAGTTGTCTTTATAAATGATATTTGACCTGTTGTGAGCTAAAATATGTCATACTAGCCTTCAATTTTAGAGTCTTAAACAAAATATTTTGTATAACATCTAGGTGGGTTAGGAGCGTAGACATAGACAGGTATAATGACTCTACTGCTAAAAGCTATCTTGATTACATTCAGTTGTGCATCCTTGGATAATAACAATGCCATTACACACCATTTATACTGATTACATATACTGAGAAAATGGTCTCCAAGTATTCTCTGGTAGCATTTATTCAGATATATTGTGAATGACAATATTCTCTAGCTGTTATTACTCCATGTTGTTTGTATACATGAAGATAAAGCTATTTGCCAAGTGACTAAGTGAATTCACAACTTTATTCTTCTGCTAGAAATATGACCTTGTGATCTAGTAGGAATAATCTTGACTCATAGCTTAAGCAAAGTATCTTTAAAGAAATGAGAAAGATAAAGACCCACATCCCACTGAGATTCTGTTACCTCTGAAAACTTCAGCCTGAATATGTTAACTCTGATTTAACGTGTTGATCCAAAGGTACGAGTTCTTATGTTTTAGTCAATTTTTCATGGTCAGAATCAGTTTGATGCTGTCTTTTTTTATTATTTTTTTAATGTGTTTTTGTTTGGTCCAAATACTCTGCTTCTCTGAAGTAAGCAAGATTTCTTTCCTTTCTCATTTGCTAGATCAGAGTTAGATTCTCTGCTTTGTCTTTGGTCTTTAATAAACATTGCTGACTAGAAGCTGATGTTGAAGATCCAGTGATTGGATCTAAACTTTGGAAAAATCATTTGCAAAACAGGACATAAATATCACTCCCTTTTCCTTTTCTGATGTTACTTGCCTTTGAGATACTGCCTAGGCTTCTATTCCTATTGATCTTGATGGACAGATTGGCTACCCTTGTGAGGATTAAGGATTTGTGCCTGTGAAAACGTAGCAAATCATTTCAAGGTTATCATTTTCCCATCCCCCATTAAAGCTATTCAGTATTTAAAGAAATTCTATAGGCATTAATTGTCCTTTTAAGGATCAAAACTTTTTATCCAGTAAGTACGAGTCACATTTTTTAGACAGTTTACTTGTTGCAAAAGGCCAAATAATTCAAATATATCTCTTTTCTTCTATTTCTCTGCTTGCAAAAAATAATTGCTTTAATTTTGCTTTACCTTTAGTTTATGACAGGACAACTGGAAATGGTTTTACATTATTCAGAGAAGAATATGGACTAACTGGTAGGTTCTGAGAGGCTGCATTTGTGAGAACCTATATATAAACACTGCACTATAAAGATAAAGAGAACTGAATTAATAAATCTTGTATAAAAATCATTTCTAGATGTAGATAAAGATGTAAAATTTCTAAATATTTCCCACTGTATAATAATCCAGGCCAGCTGCCTATATTTAAAGATAATATTTCAGAGATGTAGAAACAGGTATATAGGATTAAATTTGCACAGGATCTCCTTGAGAAAAATAATTCAACATCTTCCTACGAGATTAATAGGGGATTTAATAGCTTTTTTTTTTTTTTTTTGTAATTCCACAAGTTGAATAGCTTCTGACTTAGACTTTCTCTCTTCAAAATTTACAATATACGGAACTGAGAAGAAAGGGAAATATAATTGATTTGCAGGTAGTTTCTGTGAGATTTTTTGTTTCGATAGTCCATAACACTGATCTCAAAAAAAAAGAAATTAAAACTGACAAAACAGGAAACAAAAGCTTGAGGAACACCTTCCACTGTCACTGCTAATTCAGTACTTAGACTTAATTATGAACTTACCTTTGATACTGTAGAGGGGTCTATAACTGATTCCTGAGTCCTAGTGGCTTTCAACATTCCATGGATATTCTAGTCATTACTATATTGCTGGCCTTATGTAGAATCTCAAATGAGTGCAATAATTAGCATGTGTGCAAAAAAAACCCCATATATAATTTAAAATAATGTTATTGGAAATGTTTAGTGTAATATTAGTCAGGGGAAACATTTATCTGTGTTTTCGATCTGAGGGATGAGAACATTTTGCCAGGTTTTAAGGTGATTCTGACTTTACTACATCAGTTGAGTTAACAAGCCTTTGAGCACCTCTAACAACACTGAAAATTTCATATCTCTGCATTTAGTGATCTGGATTGTAAAGGAAAATTATTCACTCAAATGTTACATAGATTCAGTAAGGTGAAACAAACGTTCATATGTTCATACTGGATTCCAGGAAAAACTTTTCCTTTTTTCAAAAAAAGCAAAGCCAAACAGAAAAAGGGTAGTAGGCTTTGGATCTGCAGGCAGTGCTTGTTAAACAAGAACTAGTACTTGTTGGGTAACAGGAGAAAGAATTTCTGTAACGTAGAAAGAAGGAAACTAAATATTATAAAAGATAACATTCGTATGACTTAGGAATTCCTGCTTGGTCTGGATGTCCTCCCACAGAGCAATTCAACAGAAAAGAAGTAGGGGGATAGGGAAGGGTGATGGTGACTGGTAGAATTTTAGAAAGATTTTCATGAGAGAAAGATACTGAAAAGAATGGGGGATTTTAGATTTGGAGGGAGCTTCAGAAGCTCTTCAAAATAAGTTCTTCATAGCTAACAAACTAGCTTCACTGCTTTCTCAAAATGAGAAAGCTATTTAGGCTTTTTATAAGAGCTAAGGAATATTGGTGAAATTGAATGATAGTACTTCGAAAAGCCATGACAACATTTTTAACATTTAATTCTGGGTAGACTTGTAGAACAATTGTTGATGTCATAATAGATCATTAACCCTTTCTGGTATGGCCTCTACTGAAATAGCAGATGACTGGAGTTTCAGTGAATGGTGTTTGTAGCCCAGTAATAATCTCATTCAATGACTGAATTTCTGCCCGTTCTGAAAAGTCTAATCTGGATTTAAAAAGCTGAACTGATAATGAATCTACTGCCTTGAGTAGGTTGCCCAGTACTGTCAATTCTTGGTTTAGCTAAATATGGTCTGAGCTAGAATTTGTTTTGGTCTTTCTCAAAGTATAAGCTGTTTTGCAATGTAAAATAATTGTTGTAGCACTTTTGCTAAGGTCTATGAAATTCAGTATCTTTTTGAAACATGGAGACTGGAGCTAAATGCTGTAGTCCACCAAAAGCCTCATTAACACCTTGGTATAACACTTTCCTGACCTCCAATCCATATTTCTGTATTTAGTTTTTGAGATTTATGTGAATTCAGGTGCTTATCTTGTGTAGTTTTGCCTCTGCTGTGGTCCTGAGTTCCTTTTAAGTCCCACTGATTTCTATGGGAAGGTGTTTGTGGGGTTTTTAAGCACTGCCTCTGGTCTTTGTTTCTGTGTATACAGTTCTTTATCTAACTACTTTAAAATAACACTAATTAGAATAAATACCTCCTTGCTACAGTATTCTATGGAGTCTAGGGCTTAAAAGCAGTAAAAACCAGTTTATACATTACCATAGAATTTCACAGGTAAATGAGCAATGGTAAAAAATATAAAACTCAAGAGTTCTTCTGTCTTCAGCATAACATGTGATAACTGATGAAAACTGGAAAAAAATTGAACACTGCAGGAATCAGAATAAGGGAAAATAGATCTGAAGTATTGTTTGAGATCTCTAATTCATTGTAGCCTGAAAATGTGTCCTACTTGTTTATGGTAAAATGTGTTGAATTAGAACCCCTTTGTAGGTTTTGCTTGTTGGCTTGGGGTTTTTCTATTTGTTTTGCTTTGTTTCCCCTTACCACGTTTCAGTTCCTGCCATTGGTTGTTATGGAAGTGTCAGAGGAAAGGGTTAAATTTTATACAGTGTTTTCTAACCTCGGGGACCACCTGGAGAGTATCTAGATTCTATAGTATGTAGTACACAGAAAAGGCACCTGGTGGAAAAAAACAATTACAAAACACTGATTATATAACTAAAACATAATAAGGCATTTTTTTTTATGTTTTAAAATGCAAATTATATATAGTTTTAATAATCTGCAAGTATCCTGCAAAGTTCTGCTGAGTGCATGAACATGGAGGAGAGGGAAATTCTAAGTAATAGGAATAGTCATAAAAGACATACTGTTACCTGATCTCTTACAAGTGCAAGATAGGTTCCTGTTGCCTAGTTTTGTCAAGTTGCAAGAGTGGGATATCAGCCAAGTCGTTTGGGTTCCTTCAGAGAGGGACTGTTTCCTGAAAGTTTTGTAATATTTACTTGCAGTATGACATGAAGCATATGTTTTGAAGTGAATGCACATGAATGACAGCGAAATCTGGTAGGATTGCTCTCAGGAGAGAGCTTGGATAGATGTCATGTGGGAAACACCTAGTTTCTTAGGATTATGTTTACTACTGTGATCTATCCTTTTTATCACAGTAAGGACGTATTATATTTACTTGCTGGTAAGAAAAGCATGTCGATATCAGTGCAGATTTGAAATACAGACCACATGATTGGAAAGGTTAAAATTTCTTTCTTGGAACAAAACTAGATAAGGGCTGTAAGAAGAGCCATTTCATCACTAATGACTTGTATTAATTGAGTAAACATTAAAACTCTTGCTCTCTTACCCCACTTGGTTTCTGTAAAGATGTTTCTAGGCTACTTCTACTTTTTGCAAGATGAAAAAATATATTTGTCAATATACATTCCATTGAAAAAATATCCCCATTACATTTTAATTGTTTATGTGAAAAGAAATGCTTTTATAACACAAAATAAATGTGAAGACAAATTTATCTTTTCCCCTAAAGGAACAGCTCAGAAACGGTTCTGCTTTCAAGAAAAATATGCACATTATGTGTTTTTTAACCCATTCTAAAATAGAAATTCTGTTCCCATTGAGTCAACTGTAAGGTTCTTAGGATTCTGTTTTAAGTTTGCTTAGCAAATAGCAATAGAATTGGAACATGCTCAGCTGGAAAACAGAAACTGCTTCACAAGGCAGGTCATAGTTCTGTATGACTTTTAGCAAGCTCACTAGATCAGATACACTTGTCATGCCATGGAAGTGAAATACTCAGAAGCCTACTTCAATCTAACCATTTCCTTAAAGAATGCTACTCATGCTACAATACCTGCTCTGAAACTGGTTCTCTAGACCCTCTAAATTATGGCATAAAATATAATTATTTTTAACATACCAGAAAGAGCCTTTAGATTATTTTTTATATATATATCATATTGAGCACTTATAGCAATGAGAGAGTACCTTCAAGCATTTCCATTTTATCCCCTAATTTTTCCCACTCATAGAGCATAAGTGCCCAATTTAACATCAAATTTCGCTTCCATGGGTTTAATAGCACTTAGTTTGGTACTTAGGGAAATTTCATAGGTAGAACCAATCTCTGTCAGCTTCCCCAGGGTGGAAATTACAGGGCGTGGGAGAGAATATGGAGCTACTGAGGGAGAACTCCCTGGAGTGATCTCCCTATCTTCCTCTCCAAAGCATATTAGCAATCGTTTCTGAAGTACCACAGCTGTATCTGGAGGTTTTTTTTTCTGACAAATACAAGAAAAGAAGATAAAATCTTTTGGAAAACCTCCTAAGCTAAAAACTTTGGCCTCCAGAATCTTACTGCTGGATGTGTCACCTCTGCTTGCAATTATGAGAAACTCCAGTGAAGATAATAAGATGACACTATGTCCAATAGCATTCACGGTAGTGGAGTTCAAATTACAAAATTACACTGTTGAATAAGAACTGTCCTTTTCCACAGCTGTGAAATTGTTGACTCTGAGAAAATGGCAGATTTTTTTTCTTTTAATTATTTCCCAGCTTTTAAATTAATACCATCACTGTTGATTGAACTCAAGGTCACATGAAGTCTGCAGAAAATGGTTTCAGATTCTATGGTTTCTGGTTTCTGTGGCAACATAATTTATATCAAAAAAGCTTAATTTTATTGTAAAAGTTAGTGATGCTTTTAGCATCATAACCCTTGACAGTTTGTTTTGGAATTACCTTTTATCTTTATTTCTACAGTACAGTATGATGCAGAATTTTTTTCTCTAACAAAACATGAATGCTTGAGAGAAATTGACAATAAAATGTTTGAGTTCATGGATTATCACTATTAGTAAAACATTGGATGTATGTTAATCAGCTGTCATTGCCTGCAACCTTGATAATATAGTGGGGGTAGTGTTCACTGTTAGATCTTTAGTTCTTTTGAAATGAGCTGGATGTTGTTCACAAGTACAAAACATAAAACAAACAACCCCTTCTCCCAGCTATCATGCATATGTAGATATATAGATATGTATATCCTTCAAATACTAAGTTATATTTATATTTGGTTTATTTAGAAACTGTAAGGGTGATATTTTAACTAACAGTCACTGCCAGAATGGAATTGCTGTTCCTCATCCAGTTTCTCTTTCACTTCTTGGGGAAACTGCATGTAACAAGGAATGAACTCTGAGAAAAGTGAAGGTTTCTATTCACCATACTGGGGATAAGTTCTTCCCCTGCAGTTTTTGATGGATATTTCTAAATGTGTCGCTTCCTGACAGTAGGCGAATGAAAGTAGATTAATACATATATCCTGAAGATAATAGTAAAATTCTACAGAAGTTTGTATTTGCTCTCTACTTCCAAGCAACGTTTGCGTGATTTTGAGTTCACATTTATTTTACACAACCATAATTTTGTTCAGCCAGGGCAGTGTCCATCCCTGTTTCTGCATTGTCATTTTTTTGCAGAAGTTACTACTCTTATTTTTATGTCTTTGATTTCTTTGAAGTCCTCTCCCACCTACTAGAACTACATCTAGTGTACTGAGCTTCCAGTCTTACCGTGTCATTCAGTTCTTCTAACACTGACTGTGCTGAGGAGGGCTATGTTGGGAAACTGTAAATAACTTAAGAAGGTTTTTTTTCCCATTAACTTGTTTTCGTATATTAACATGCAATGGGAAAGCGTGACCTGTGTTCCTAAGTGAGTAAGATGGGCAATAAAATGCAAAGTAAAGGACTTATACTCCCCTCTCTCAGACAAATACTGGGCACTCTTTCATCTGAGTTGTCCCTTTGAAGGATGTAGTTAAGATTCTTCTGATCTGAGTGGAACAAGATCAGTCTAACCTCTCTGGGTTAGATCCATATTGCAGATTAGTGTTGCAATCAATCAGAACTGAGATTTCTTCAGTAGACATTTGATGCAAACTATATAATCACCCTTCTATATCGCACAATTGGAAGTCTGAACTAGTTGTCTGCCTCTTCTGTCAGGAGACCAAGCATGAAGAAGCAGCTGTCAGAAATTGCTAATGAGATGCACTGATAGAGCTCTGTGAATACTTTTACCCTACTTATGTCTGTACAAAGCCCAGTGGAAGCTGAGTTATCATTATGCTAAATTATAGAAGAATTTTTATATAATTGTATATTCAGACCGGTCAAATATAACTTAAATGATATGAAATAGGCCCATAGATGCTTGCTGCTTCATACTACCCCACAGTTGTGGCCATTCAGTGAAAAGAAGATCTCTTACCACAAGCACCATTACCAAGTTTGATTATGCCTTCAAAGAAGGCCCACAAGAATGTGTTTTCCCCAGCTGCAGCCTGATGCTGAAGTCACTATATAAAGAGAACGAGGTCAACAATTTCTGACTCAAAATTGCCATTGGTTTGGTCTGCCTCACTAGGTCAATGGTGAAAAAGAGGCTGGTTTAGCAAAATATTTAAGGGCCTGTCTAACTTCAAGCACCTAATTTAAACTTAAACCTAATTTTAGTCTAATTTAAATCAATAGGATGTTCTATGTGCCCAAATACATAATGCAGCATTAGGGTCTATGCAATAGGACTCAATCCAGTATGCTTAAGGTCCAAGGTTTCTTCGTGTTTCTTTAGTGGTAGAAAGATTCTAATTACTGGTATACTAAGTTTCTGTGAAAAGTATTCTTAAAAACCTTCTGAACAGTGTTCTACAGAAGAAAGCAAGCCAGAAAACTAGTATAACAATATCCTCGTATTCTGGTAAGTTGGTAGTACAGAAGCACAAAACCTGTTGATGTCTGCTATTGATCAGACTGTTTGTAGACAGCTCTTCCTATTTTTCTTTCTCCATTTCTTCCTTACACTTCTGAAATATTAATAATGATCATCTTTACTTCATCAAAATACAGAAAAAAATGTAGATAAGTCATAGTTACAATTTTTATTTATTTTTTTAATATGACATTACTAGAGAATCAGATTAGTTTAAGGAATTCGTAATTCATCATCTGGATGATAGTCACACTGCTGGATGCTGACAAAATTCTGTTTTATTTTTTTTTCTAGCTAATTGGGGGTTCCATGCTCTTTTCATGAAAGAATATCCTATTCATAAATCTAATACATCCATATCTTATGTTGCATTGCTTTTATTATTATTGTTTCACAGTTTCAGTAGTTCAGTTTTAGAACTGCAGACATAACTGTCAAGGAGATTTATAAGTGACTGTTAGCCCAGCATTTTATAGCTCAGACTGCACTACAGTTCCTTTAAAGACTTCACACTTATCCTGTGACTTCAGTTTAAAAATACAATTTGCGTCTTTCTGTCGATAAGAGCTGTTGGTACCATAAGATACTGGAATAATCTGTTGCCCACAATACTCTTTTTAACTTATTTTGGATAGATTTCCGAGTTTCCAACAATAATGATTTGCTGCTAAACTAGAAGTTCATTATCAAGATGGACTTCTTCCCTGCATGCACATTTTTCCTGCCCATTCTGACTCAGCATGGCTGTTCCTTTCCATATTTTGCTTTGTGTCTCTATGAATGCATGGAGAAAAAGCATTCCAGAACCTGAAAGCAGTAACTTAAAAGCTAAACAAGAAAGCATGCTATTTCCTTTCCCCCCTTTTTCAGGGTTTCTAGAGAGAATGCTGAAACCAAACTCTGCTTTGTCAGGGGTCATCTATCACTATCTTCAATTTTTTTACCAATATCCTGCACTTCCCTGAGTACTTTACTTCTCCAATTATTTTTTCTTTCTACCTACCTACAAACAGCCAAACTGATCCATACCCTTTTTTCTTGTCACTGTTACTAATCTGAAAAATCTGATGTTTCCCACTGTTCTGCCTGTCCCATCTCAAAAAGGAAATATCCATGTGCCTTATCCTTTGTACCTTGAAAAATATTTACTGCTCAATGTTCTCCTTGATTTGGAGTTCACCTGCTGTTTTTCCTGATGCAATCTTTCTTTGCTAAATCTCTCACTGAATAGGTTCAACATCTCATTAGTGAATACAAGTGTGTTGGGGTGGGGTGTGTGGTTGATCAAACTCTGTGAAGATCAAGGAAGGAAAAAAAAGTAAACCAGGCACCTTTTTATGAGTAGTTAAAATAATAATTTACAGAAACATATGTGTGTATAGTAAATGTATACATGCATATAAAATAACACAGAATTGCAATTGTAGAGCAAATACTAGTTACGAAAGAGAACACCATTTCATTATGAACAGTGGAATTAATGAGGCCTGGCTTCCTATGGATTTGTCCTTTGTCTCCTAAATCCTCTCTTCTGACTTCACTACTACCAGTTCCTTCCCAGGTCTCCTGTGATGATCCCACTGGCAAGAAATAGCACTTTCTGTAGTTAACATGCAGCTACCAAAGAGAAATATGTAATGGCTGAATCCTGTCTGTCTTTCCCTCTATTAGGGCACTAATTTGTTTCTTTCTTGTGCAGCTGCTGATTTCCAGAATGTGTGCAGGAGCTTCAGACCTTTTTATCTCTCTTTCAAGTTTGTCCTCAGCTGCCCAGTATTTACTGTGGGAAAGGAAATTTAACAGACATATAGCATTATTAAAAACGTCTTGCTCCTTAAGATGTCCTCCTCAAATTAAAAATGAGATAAAATTAAAATACATGGGTTGTGTGGAATAAAATATTTTGGAGCATCAGTTATTATTCCAGAAGTGTCTTTTACTCTTGTTATAATAATTGCTGAGTTTATTGAATAAATAAAGTGCTAGTAAAAGGACATACAACTCTAAGAATTTGAATTCACATATAGTATTTTATTAACATGTCTGAGCTTCAAATATAAGCCAACTATCTCATTGATGGTTCTGCATAATGGAACTATCAGAATTTACAGCTGCTAAATACACACTTTAGGCAGGACAGCACTTGCCCTCATCAATACTAACCCAGTGAAAGCAAAAAATGGGTGAGCATGGGAATAAAAAAGATAGAAACAATCAGCCCTAAGCCTCTGATAGAGACCTATAGTATGTTGTCAAAAGATGATCTTAGAACTCAACTCCACCCAGATAATAAAAGTCTTGGACTCATTATCTCTAACCATATAGAGGATAAAAGGTTATCAGGACTGGTTAACACGGATTCATCAAGGGGAAATCACACTTGACCAATCTGGTAACCTTCTATGATTTCATGTCTGGCTGGGTGGATGAAGGGAGAGCAGTGGAGGTTGTCTATCTCAACTTCAGCAAGGCTTTTGACACTGATTCCCATAACATCCTCAGGGGTAAGCTTAGGAAGTGGGGGTTAGATGAGTGGAAGGTGAGGTGGATTGAGAACTGCCTGAATAGCAGAGTTCAGAGGCTGATGATCAGCAGTGCAGAGTCTAGTTAGAGTCCTGTAACTAGTGGTGTTCCCCAGAGGTCAGTACTGGGTCCAGTCTTATTAAATATATTCTATGATTCATCAACAACCCGGATGAGAGGACAGAGCGTACCCTCAGCAAGTGCCCTAAAGGTAACAGAATGTCATCTTTCCACTTGAATCAGTAAGTGAGATGGTTTGTGTGTGCCAAGTAGCTGGATGACAGAATATAAATATTTTATAATCAAATATTACTCTCTAAAGAACCCAGGCAGACATAGTATAGAAATGGAACTCTTAAGGAAGCATAAAAGTTCACTAGCTGTGTATTTGCCTCTATTTGCTATTTCAAATAAATAACATTAAATTGAGCCCTGAATCCTTATAAAAATAGCCTTGAAATGATAAAAGGACTTTGCAATATTAATGGATTAGAAATAATGCGTCATTCTAGCATATTTTTGAGTGCTGTGTCAATTTATTTAAACTGTTTCAGTGCCTGAGGTTCTCTAAATCATTGTAACTATTGTAACTTATTTTGATGATAGCTTTCATTAACATTAGCTGAAGGCAGGGGATTTCAAGGTGTTTACTAGATTATTCATATTTAAACATAGCTATAAATATAAAAATTAAAACAGTGAAAGGGATGGGAATAGAATAAAATGCTCTAGAACATCTGTAGAAGTATGGAGACAAGTACATTTGAAGGCCTAGACCCTTGTGGTATTGGGACTACAAAACCCCTCATAAAGACATGACCAGAAAGTTAATTTTAAACATAATGTACTAAGTTGTAAAAACCTCGATTGAAATCTTCTGAAAATACTGTTATAAACGTGAATCTAAGGTCTGCTCAGCAAAGGAGGTGAGAGCACAAACCTCAAAGACAAAAGGAAGAAAAGTTGGCATGAGTATGAGGGAAAGAATCAAATTATCTACAGAGTTTTATCTGTTTGTTTCGTTGGGGTTTTTTGGTGTTTGTTTTTTAACTACCTTTCTGGTATTAATTACCTTTTTTATTGAATTAATTTTAAAATATATACCAGTGCTGCACGCTCACATACTTTGCTGGAACAAGCCATAGCTTGCATGAGGAATGATGTGGCACAAGTTGTAGCTTTTTAACTGATGCTCGGCAACGGAAGCAGAAGGCACTTAAAAATGCTTGAGCTAAAACACATTGTCAGAAATGTATTTCCTTTGAAAAGGCCTCACGGCAGGATCAGTTTCAAGAAGCTCCATGAATATTTACTAAAGATTTTAACTGAGGGACAAGAAAGGAAGATGCTGAGTCACTGGACAACTTATTGTATTCTATGCTGTATTTAGTTGTTGATTAGTGAGATTCTGGTTGAGGCTGGTAACTGATGACTCTTTACTGTAAAAAATAGTAAACATGCAAGGAAGGAATCTGTGAGAGTGGAGAGTGAAAGATGTGTGTGACTTTTCAAGCAGTTCATGCAAACATGACATTTGGATCTTCATGCTGGTGTCAAAATTGTGTGGTTCAGAAGATACGTGATATAGAAAACTGTAAACTGGGTGGTGACTGGCCAAGTAGGATTTCCTCTAATATTTCTTCCAGGGACTCCAGAGATCCAGAGCAGTTTTATTTCCCTGACAGGTCACTTACAGCTTTTGGAGAGGCCTTTCAAAATGCAGTCTCATCACCTTGGTGTTTTTGGCTGTGTTGGCCTGTAATAGTAGCAATGTTTTTCAGCTCTGGAATTTCAGCCTTTAGGAATTTCATTCTTTTCCAAAGCCATGGATTTAGAACAGGAGACTGTTGCCAGATTCTGCTGTTCATTAATTACTGCCAGAAGCAGGCTCTCTTCTCTGCATCCTGCTGCATGAACAGTCTGTCAGAGACTAGCTGTACCACTACTTATGTTTCCTTTAGGCATTGCTGGATGGTTGGGAACACCTCCCGACATGCATTTCATTGTTTTCTTCTTATCATCATTGCAGAAGTAAGTTAATAGTCTTGTTCATTGATATCTTGAAAGAGGGGAACTTTTGAGATATCTGCATCGGGTGGTAAAAAACGAAGGGAATTCAACAGAAATTAAAAAAACCCTACAGTTGTAGCTTGATCTAGGGTATCTGATCACAAAGCAGAATTTGCTGTAATAGCTCAGACAGCCTCCTTCTCTCTCTGGTTCATCTGTCCATTCCTTGTCAGCCAAACTGACTCTCCATATTCACAGGCAGATTGCAGACGAGATCCACCATAATCAAGTATATGTGATCATATTTTGCCTTGTGTTTTTTTTCCATGACATAGGGTTATTACGATGCCCCAACATCTAATACTTCTGCCTTTCACTCCCACACCTCTGTAATTAGATTGATAATTTGTTCTCGCTTCCTTACCAAGTCTGCAGTATGAAATTTATTTCTTTAAGTATTGAATCTCTCTTTTTCCATTATTCTTTTTCAACTCTTCTGAGTCTTCTTTTTATTTTTCAGTTTGGTATCTTAGTCAGTCCTTCTGCATAAGCCAAATCTCCATGACCCCAATTACATCATATTTCTTTTTAACTACTCTGTGCTGTATCTAAAAAATCCTGCTAATTTGTTCCTTCTGCTGCTTCTATTTTTGTAGAAAGAATTGACTTGACTTGTCCTTTCCTCTCCTCACCATTTCTCCAACTCACTTTCTCCCTACTGTTGAGGGAGAGATTCTGTTTGTTAGTTATTTGGTTTAGTTTTATCCTGGATTGCAGTTGTCCAAGATTTAATTCTTGTCAGTCTATATAAAGTTCCAAACCAAAAAAGAATATTTCCCATATGTTTTTATTTCTTTAAAAGAAAAAAAAAAAGGAAAAAAGGATCACTTTCTGAAATGTTTGACTACTTATTCCAGTTTAAAAAATATATATCTTAGCCAAGCTCATGTGCTTGTGTTTCTCCCGCTATTGCCAAGAATTTTAAAAGCACCTAAGTGACTAAAAAAAGAGACATTTCCCCAGCCTAGTATTATGTGAGATGTTCCCAAATGGAAGATGGCATTCTCCTCTGGCAGTGCAGCGCTGTGCAAGGATACCAGCGTAGGTCTAGCAAGTCATATAGCTGCATTATTGGGTTTTCTCTCCCAAATCATGTAAGTTCTGAACACTTTTTCTTATCTAATTACAAGGCAGAATAAGAAATTTAAAACTGTATGGCAAATATCAAAACAATTAACAGTGCTGCAATAAGATGCATTCAACTCTAATAACAGAAATACTTCATTGGAACCGGTCTTGGGGATGGTAACAAGCCACAAGTACGAATGTGCCTGTGGCTGCTCAGTATTTACTGGCTTCTAAGCAATATCATTGAACTGGATTCTCTCTGGGAAATACTATCAATCAAATGTGTTCATTGTTCCCACACCATCATCTCCGTTCAGATCCGGGCAGAAAATGCAGCAGGGATAGGAATTGCTAAAAAGGTGTTCTGAAACTTGGGGTTTTGTGTTTTAATTGCAGTCACATAGAGAGATTCTCAAAGCTGTCAAAGTCTCTCTGTACTATCTGTGCAGTTCACAAATGAGTAGTGAGTGTGATCGTTAAAAACTTTGTAATTTAAACAAGCAGGGAAGACTGGAGAAGAAGTGGACTCGCATGCAAGCATCATATACAGGAAGAGCAGCCATTAAAGCCTTGATCTCCTAACTTGCAGCGCAAAGTTTTATATGCTGCTTCTGTTCTTCTTCCTTATTTCAGAACGTTCATCTGATTAAGTGCCCACCAAGTGTCACAGGGAAGAGCTGGATCCACAGCAGCTTCAAAAACCACACCTAGCAGAGATTTCTAGGCCTTGTCATGTGGCAGAGAGACTACAGAAATTGTAGTGAGTTGAACTATTGATCCATCTCACATGATAACTACCTTCTGTAACTCTGAATCCCATTAAGTGACAGAACCCTTGCTGTAAAGGTCATTCTTGGGGTATTACTCATTATTAATAAAGCCTGATTTCTGCTTAACTGTATCCATGCCTTTGACCTCTCTCCTATTACTGGTGAGAGATTATTTTTGCTCCCCTGTAAATGTGCCACTGCACCTGATGTTGAGGTTGGTGAACATGCCAGAATGGACATGATTTAGCACTGTTTACCCTCTGGGAGCTGCTAGCCAGGCCTGAGCTGATGGGGAAGGAGCTCTGAAGAATCTGAGAACTGCAGAGACACCTGTTCTCAAGTGCGATCAGTTGGCCTCTGCCCTGCTTTCCCACCCAAGGCCTTCTGCACCTCCTGGGTAAAGAGATTTGCAAGACCAAGAGACCGCAAACAGGATGTTCAGGAAGGAGCATTTGAGATTAAAGCAGTGTCAGAATTTCACAGGTACATGTTATGGACAGTACATAAACTTTATCTCTTGGCACTTAGTAGAATACAATCCAAAGCATGTAGTTAACCCTGTACTGTTTGAGGGGATTAGTGTGAGAGGGAGAGAAAGCCTGTGAGAATAGTGCTGGGTTTCTATTTTTCTTCTGTAATCTATGACTTCTAGGGCAAGGGTCTTTACTTAAGTTTTGCTTACATTTAAACTGGTACTGGGAATTGTCTGGATATGGGAAAAGAGGTATTAAAATAAACTAAAGAAAGTAGAGAAAATGTCTTAGAATACAAGATCTGTAAAAAGGGTGAAAAATGAGCTGCAGTGGAGATTATGAGAAACCCTAGCTGGATCCTGGAGAAGACTACTGTTGTGTGCTAAATGACATTCTTCAAGCAGTTCAGGCTAACTTTCTGAGTCCTGCAGCATTTCTTTGCATGGCAGCCATGATAACTAGCATGGCTTCAGGGGGCTGTAGAGTGGGCAAGGTGTTGAGCATATCGATAGGTGAGTACCTGGAATTTCCTTAGCAGAGTAAGTAATTTGTAGTAAATTTTTCTGGCAGAGACACAAACTCTATGGGATGCTATGAATTGATATGTGGAATATCTTGCTGCTACTGCTTGGCAAGTAGACTAAGAAAATGGCTTTATCTTTTTCAGAAAGTATTCCTTTTCAATAGGCTCTACAGAGAGATCAAATGTGCACTATGGTGGCTATTATCTGTCTCCCCACTGCCAGAGTTTTTCTACTCTAGAAGGCAGTAAATGTCCCCTAAATTTACTCCATGTACCCTTCTGTGTCTCTCTTGACCCTCCATGCTGCATAGTCATTCATCACAGGAGGGAGGGCTATTCAAGAAGTATGTTCTATTACCACTAGGAACATTTACAGAGTGGTGGAAGATGTGTGGGTAGTGAGAGAGGTCTTCAGCTGTCTTGGAGCAGATAGTCAGATTGGCTGGAGGACTAGAACAGTGGTGCAGACCAGGGGCACTGAAATGAAATTGTACCTACACCATCCTTCTTTCTCAAGTTTTTATCTTTTAACTTCCTTTACAGCAGCAGCTATAGCGCTAAACAGTCTCCTCAAATGTGTGTGAGAACTCCTAGTTCTTATTTCATTATTTTTAATTGCATAAGAAGTCCTCATAGCACTAGAAATGCAGTTCCAAAGCAGGAAAAAAAAAAGTTCTGAAACAAATAAACAGCAACAAAGATATTACCAAAAAAGAAGTGTGATTTTAAATTTCATTGCAATCCCAGGTGGAGCAGATGTCACATACATATAAGAAGTAGGCAACTGAAAAGAACAATGAATGTAAGGTTTTGTTTTAAAATATTGATTTGAATAATAATGGAGATCAGAATACGTAAAATAACTAAAAGACTGCTGCAAAACCAGATTTAGAAGTAACAGGATTGTTTTGAGTAGGAAAGTATAGAAGTTTTGGCAGGAAGATGTTGTAATTACTCAGTGAACTTAGTTTGCAAAACAAAGAACCAGAATTACTTGCTATGCTGGAAAAAATGCAAATAATTATAGCAGAATGTTCAGAACTAAAGAGCATCATGCCTTTACACAAATTTGCAATGGTTGCATTAAGCAAAAACACTTTCTGAAAGTCCGTAGACAATGACAAATAAGTATACTTACTCATACATATTCTTCATGGTACAGATTGAAGCAGAAGGTGATTTCAGAGAAAGAAGAATCAAAGGATAAGAAGATTTCTTTACAAAATTTGTTGAGGAAACAGCTGCACCTTTTGTTTGGAACATTGGCTTGAACATAAATTGGTTTTCCTTGCTTAATTTGTAAGACGTTCTCCACACACAGAGACCAAAAGTGCAGTTCAAACTCTTTTCCTACGCTCAGTTATGTAATTGTTGCAATATTAAAAGTTCACCTTGTTACATACTCAGTTGTGCTCAGGAAAGCTCACACAGTTACAGACTCAGACATAGACTTCTGACTAATACAAGTGCACAAGAGCAGTAGGTACGGTAGAACAGTTTGTCGTGGGTTGGACCAAACTGGTCACTGAAACAAAAGACAGATGCTCTCCCACCTATCTCTCCAAGGAGAGAGGGGAGAGAGAGGGAGAGAGGGGAAGAGACTTATGAGTTTACAAAAAACTTAGACTACTTTAATAAAAATATTAATAAATTAATAAAATATTAAAAGATAAAAGATAAAACAATGAAATACATACAAGATATACAAAGCCATATCAAACTCCCAGGATGATGATCGCATCACTGACAGGCATGGGAAGTCCCAGACTGGACACAGTGACAGACAGGAGCTGGGTTCTGGATCTAGGTTCAGGAATGCATGGATCAGGATCAAAGGCAGAAGAAGAGACAGAGTCCTCCTTGGATGCTGGCCATTGAAGAAAGAGGGCTGACCCTTTGATATCTCACAGGATTTGAACCTGTGCAGGAAACCCCAATGGAAAATTGGTTCTGTTTTACCTCCAACCAGGACACCATTGTGTAAGTAATGGTCTTGTTTTATCTGCAAAAGTTTAGTTAATTTCTGGTCTTTTGAGATGAATGAAGATAAATTAAAATTATGACTCAGGAAAAGGCTACAAGTATGATAAGTGAGTGGAGAAAGTACTGTGAGACTAGCAAAGCTTTGTTTGTTTAGTTTAGCTTAATAAAAAAGAAGAGAGGAGCTGAGGTAGGAAATACTTGCTCTTTTTATGGGGATTTAATTTAATTACCTTAACTTATTTATTTAAAATTAATTTAATTAAACTTAATTTAAGAGGATCTGAGAAAGAGTACAAAGGAGAAACACCAAGGAGAAGAAAGAATTGTTTAAGTGAAAAGACAACACCTGATGCAGGCAAAAGTCTGTATAAATTGTAGATTAATAATTATATTACTCATACAGGAAATTATAGGAATGAATCAATTCTAGACCAGTTCAGTAATAGTAACAGTGTGGTTAAATCAACAAGTCCAATCTCAAGAAAGACTATATAAATTGTGATTGCTTTAAAAGAGGACCTTAGGATATTATTGCCTTTAGTACTAGGAAGGGTTGGAATTGAAACTATATTCAAATTCTGCATTCTTGTGCCTCCATTTACCAACTAACTTGGAACATAAACTGTGGATAGGACAGCCTCCAAGGCAGGGGGGTTGTGTGGGCCCTGCCCCAAAAAAGTACCTTAGCTTCATTTAATATTTTTTTTTCTTTTTTATAAGTAACCATTTAATAGACCTTTCAGTGAATTACTGTGCAAAAAAAAAATACATAATATTATTGTGACCATTGCTTTGTTTGAGGCTTTTCAATCTGAAAGTTTCATGCTTTTTTTTGCTGTTGTATAGGTAGAGCTGGAAAAATATTTGTATTCTTGGTAGTTACTTTGTTTAGGGCTGAGGTTCCTCTGAAGGATCAGTGTCATGCTGCAGGGAGACAGAGTCTGCTTCGGTGTCTTTCCTTACATTCAAAATGAGGTTCTGACATCCCAGAAAATATTGTTCTATGCATGCAGTTTCATGTGATTCATGAAAGTACCATTGAGGATTAATTTTGTATTATTTTGAAGATATTTTTCACTGCT
>JAOXJM010000052.1:16436020-16446603 GCA_026413425.1 Tringa solitaria | reverse complement strand
ACCCAATATGCCTTTTGAAAACTAATAATGAAAAATGTCAAAGGAAATTTTTAAAACTACAGCTTATTTTTGCAATCAGGTAAAATAGCACATATTTGTATCTGGATATTATTCTCTGAGGAGGGTGGAAAAAACAATTTGTTTCTTTCTAGATATACCTTTTCATTATGTGATTGTACAGGTTGTAATACAAAGGATATGAACTGGTAATTCCTCATTCTCTGATAATAAGAATAATTATTCTTATAATAAGAAATAAATCAAATTATTAAATAATGTGTGAAAAGAGCAATGACAAAAATCCTTTGAATAGTCTTTGTTGATTTTAACTTCATGAATCTGGGCACGTGTTACTGATTTATAACTCCTGCAGGAGAAACAATCAGCTTGACCAATATTGTACCATTGGCAAGCTATTTAATGGAACTTTCTTTCCAGCCCACATTATGACAGGTCTCATTCTCCCTAAGCAAAACCCCGTTATTATCAATTCATTATTAGTTTTCATTGAAGGCCTGGGTCATGTCACAAACCGTTTTTCAAAGACCTTGTGACTATTACTTTCTCTTTCAGAGATAAATAAGGAAATGATGGATGAAACTTACCACAGTTAAATTATCAGTAGAAAATTCATCAGTTAGTCCAGCAGGGTAAAGAAATTTCATAAATTCAATAAACCACCAGCAGTATAATGTGTATATATACACGTGAGATGCAATAAAAGCAAAGATTAACCAAGCTGATTAGAAAAATAGAAACACATTAAAATGCATGGCTGGTAAACTGTGAAGGAGGCTGTTTGATGTGGATAAGCTTCACACCGTGCTACTATGCTGGCAGGAAAAATAACTGGAAATTTTATAAGGACAACCCTGTAGATTGTGCAAGTGGCTGATATGGAAGTCAGAAAAGAGAGACAAACTTTTCAGTTTACTTCCCCCAGGTGTTAGTGGCTTTGTTCTCCACTAGTAATAACGAGCAAAGACTTTTCCAAACTATGTTAAAGACTTTGACCTTTATTTAACATGGAATGTTTCTCAACCAGTTTCTGATACTTCTGACTATGTCATGCAATTATTGTCTATCAGTTCCATTGATTTCATTACGACTATTTGCAGGTACCTCAGTACAACAAATATTTAAGACTATATTTGAAGTCAAATAGCTGCTGAATGCTTTGCTGGATCTAGTCCAGAATGAGGTATTAGTCTTCTTAATGACAGGCTCTGACTCTGAGTGCAACTTTGCTGTGTTAGCAACAAATCTAGCGTATAGCAAGAAAAAGAAATCTTATCTGTTACGCTGAGTGCAAAAATCTACAAAGATTTGGTCTTTCTTAGGATTAGTAACTTCAGTATGTTTTGTCTGCTTCATTGCTGAATATTAGCCTGATAATTTCCTTTACCTCCACAATAACTTGCAACCCATTTTGGATGTACTAAATGTTTATTGTACATGTACAGGGTTTTTTTTCCCCTGACAGTAAACTAATGGGTTTTTCCTTTCTGTCTCAATTTGCTATTTTAGGAACACTGAAGGAGGAGGAAGAAGCCCAGGATAGAAACAAAGAACATTTTATGATACATACTATAAGACCTATCCGTAAATCATTGCTCATATGCAGTGGAACTAAATGATATCATACGTAACAAGAAAAAGCACTACTCCAGCTTATATCTTGTTCATCCTTGTTTTGGGGAACATCATCTTTGGGTGCAGACTGAAAGAAAAGCCTTACCACAGGACAATTTCTTGCTTGCAATTCTGTTTTGCCACCTGTGGAGGCTTGGAAGAGAGCCCAGTATTTGTACAGTACAACTCATCTGGTACTTGAAACACAAAATACTGTTTGTTTTGTGACTTTCTGGACGCGTGATTTTGGCTTGAATCCAAAGAGGCATCTTGAGATTTGTGTCTGATGATCAGTAGATAAGGTATCATTCATTGGCTGTATCTTATTTTCAGTGTTTTGAAATGACATTTCTCCAGAGTAATACAACAAACATTTGTATGGGTGTTTATCTTTTTTCCCCCAAAACACAGATATATTTTACTATGTAACTTTAGATTTATGTTGTGTACAGACATATGCCTTTCATTTAAAATAAAAACAAGGTAAAACTTTGAAAATTATTAACAGAGCCTTACTCATTAACGAGATCCTTCCAAGGACTCTAATTGTTTTGATTCACAGAATCAACTATTATACAGCACACAAAGACAATTTTCAAAGGTAAGTGTAAAAGTGCATTTTAGTAAGTGTAAAAGAACACCAAAAGATGTTGAAGAAAATAAGGAGAAAGCTTGGAAGAGGATTGGAAGGTGAGGAAAAAGAAATGCAAAAGCAAACTTGTCTTTGTTCTAGTGCTGCTAGCAATCTACCTTTTCAACACTCTGCACAGAGCATTTTTACGGCTTTTACTATCAAAGTATTACATGAAAAACTAGAGGACAATGAATTCCCACACAGTGCTCAACAGCAAAGAACATGATGTAGCTCTTTTGTGGACTTCAAACGATTGATGCTGTTGGAGCACACAGTTGGGATTGCTCCTTTACTGCTTGATTGCGCAAGCTCTTTCAATCTTACAAATATGGGAAGAATTTTTTGTGTACAGAGTTTCAGACATGAAAGCTCCTGATGAAATGTTAGCAATCAGTCTGAGGCCTCTTTGAAAATGTGACTCTGAGGAATTTTACACATGGGAAATTTTGAAGATTCCAATTATCATCCTAGCAATCAAAATGTCAGAAAGTGGGAAGAGGTGATGGGGCAAGGGTGAGTGTAGTGAATCGAGCCTGTTAACAGCAATTGCATGCTGGGCTGTGGACAGTCAGGGTGAGGCCAGAGCAACTGGATGCCAGCATCCATGAGTACCCCAGTGTCTTCCTGGCCTTAGAGTTTAGAGGATCATAAAGTCCTTCTGTAGCATGTCTGTTCCTCTCAGATTTTCACCTAAGTGCATGTAGAAGGGTTAAAAGAAAGGCACTTTTTTTTTCTTTTTCTTTTCCTGATTTGCACCTGTTCTTTCTCTCTCTATGTTTTTGGTTTTTTTCATTTGTTTAACTGAAAACAAATAGTGTGAATGAATTATTATAAATTAGAACACATGAGAACTCTAATCCTCTCCAATTAATACAAGAGACAGAGACTGGTAACAATACCTTTGTCTTGTTAGTGGTTTATTTTCTTGTTAGTGGTAACTGTCCATAAGAGACGCTACTGAGAACCTCTGTGACTGCTGCCATTCTCAAACACTCAAGAAAATACACATTTATTGCTCTTTGCATGAAATACCATTCACATAAAAGTCAACAGCTAAGCTTCCATTTATTTAAAGAGATTAAGATTTTATTTCCTGAGTCATCTTTTGCATGTCAGCAATGACAGTATTTATAAGTTCTCCTCTTTTACTCATTTTGTTTTATTATTGTTATTGCAGTAAGATTGGTTCTATTCATAAAAAAAAAATAGATTTTCTATAATATGCAGCATTTCATTTTGGTAACATTGCTTGTTCTGTTCTTTTAAACCATACTGCCACAGAAAACATGGAATTGCTAGGGGTAAATTGCATAACAAAATCTGGCAGATCTGACAGAAGGCTAGTGCCAAGGGAAGATTATTATTATTTTTTTTTTGCAAGAGAGGTGAAATGCTAAGTTGTCAGTAAAGCCGTATGATATAAAATGAGGATGTGGGAGGTGACCGCAGAAATGTAAGTTTGCCTAGGGGTTCCAACTTAATACGTGTCTTTCTATTGCTTTTAACATTTTTGATATGTAAAATTTCAGATTGAAATTGTTTGAGCTTATTTCCCTTCACAGTGTTGTTTTGAGTGGTCCAAGACGGTGATTAAGTTTCATCAGATGATTCCACATTTTAAAAAAAATCTATTAAGGGAGAAAATGGCTGTCTGACAGTTGTTCTAGTTTATTATTTTTTCAGGAATATCACTTGCTGTCAAGAGTTTGTGGCAGAAATTTGTGACTTGACAGAGGAAATAATGTTGTGTACCAAATCAAACATTTTAATCTTTTAATGAAAGTCCTTCTAGACCTGCTAGTATGAATATGAACAGATATGCATTAATGCCTATGCAGTAAAAATCATTAGCTGATTGCTGCTAAAATTTTCAAACATTTCATCTGCAGGAAGCGTGACCCATAATTGTAGTGTAGATGTAGCTCCTGTGGACAGGACACAGAAAAATGAACGGTACTGCCTGTCTTGCCCTTCATCCTTTCTTCCTGTGAGGTTAAGTTTTGTGAAGTAATCTTTAGACTAGTAGATTAAGACCACAGGGTGTGATCTTGATAGTAGACTCAGATAGTGATTGGGGTTTTTTTCCTGTAGCCATGCCTCATATCTTATGTTTGCTTTTTGCAGTCACTTTGCCCCCTCTGCTTTTTGTAGTTATAATAGAAATACTGTCCTCTTTTAAGAGTTTAGGTACAAAGACTAGGAATTCAATGAAAATTTTTTGTTCTGCTATGTTGAATTGTGGAAACTTTATTAGCTTTCTCTTCAAAATATAATACAATTTTACTGGTGGCAGGCTTGTTTGTTCATCCTCAGTTTTGCAAAATATGTTAGGGCTTTGTTCTAGCTGTGGTGTTTGATGTCCTCACTTTGAAGTCTCAGCTACTGAGGATTTTGCATTTGAAAAGTAGTCACTGCTGTGAATATGCCTGAGTTACTCTCACTAGAGTTTTCCTTGTGTCATAGGTATATTGAACCGATTGCATGAAATCCCTATCCCCAGAGATATGATTTCGGTGTGAGCATTTCTTAGTGTCACTTCCATTGAGATAAA
This sequence comes from Tringa solitaria, assembly GCA_026413425.1. Classification (NCBI taxonomy): domain Eukaryota; kingdom Metazoa; phylum Chordata; class Aves; order Charadriiformes; family Scolopacidae; genus Tringa; species Tringa solitaria. Next base: position 16,441,786 of record JAOXJM010000052.1, on the reverse strand, counting down.
AATTTCTTAGAATTGAAAAAATAGTAGGTGTGCCATTAGAGTCATGTTGCACCTACAGGGCTTCAGGGAGGGGGAACACAATGTCAATGCACAGATATCTGTCAAATCACAGATATTTCTTCTTTCTTTAAAGTTGTAAATACCAAGTATTTAGCTTTTTAAAAGAAAAGTATTTTATGAATACATTTAAGTTACTGTTAATCGTGTTTTCATTAGGTCAAAGGTGTATCGAGTTTTTTCCATTAAATCTCTGTCTCCTGAGACACAGTGTCACTATGAAACTCTTACTGCCGCTTCCATTGAGAACATGATGGCTTGGAAGGTGAAAAATAGTAACTGTGTCACCGAAGTCATACCATATCTGTCCATTGACTACGATGTCAATGGAAAATGTCACATGCTCTTTTTCTTTCCTTAACTTGCAGGATTTTAGATGAAAAAAAGAAGTGTATAAAGGGTTAATGTAATATTTTACATCCATTTTAGTCCCTTCAGTTCTGATCTTATGACCCAGTGTCTAAACCAATAGGAACTGTTGAGCAGCATTCGAACACAGACCTATGTACACATATGAAAGCAAACATACAAATTAGAAAGAACAAAGTCTGCAATTGTCTTCTTTCAGTCACCAAATTCTATAAATTAATTGAAAAGTGGTTATAGTACTGAGATATAAATATGCATGTTTTTAATGTCTAATTTCTGTTGCAGGTACTTAGTCAAAAGTCTTAGTCAAAAAGCTCTTTTCAATATGTAGTTTTGGACTTTATGATGAACATGCTATTTATTATGTGAAGGGGGCTGAAAAAAACTGTAATTTGACTTCTTAACTTACATGGATCTACTTTTTATTTTATTCTCAAGAATAGTTGAAATAGCACTACCAGCAGAGAATCTGACAATAACTTCAGCTGCATGCCTCTTCTCCCTTCTGCTCACATCTCATTAGTGATGTTGTTCTAATAAAATAAAAATAATTAACCTGTACATCTTTGCAGATGAGCCAAACAGCCCCAAGTGATAACAAATTTCGATAATTTACACTTTCACACTTTCTGTGATTTAAATTGGGAGCATGGCGATCTCTGGCCAAAAAAATCTTGGATCTAGACAAGTAAAATATGTTACTTGAGTGGCTGGAAATAGCAAGTCCCACATACTGTTGTCTTTTTTAATTTTCCACCTCATTAACATCTGCAAATGAGTATGTAAGACTGAGCCTACAGAAGTCATACACTTTTGTCATTAAACATGTTTGCTGCTAGCAATAACTGGCTCTCCTAATGCTCTTTTGCAGATATATGTGCATTTACCCCCAAAATACAACAGTGTGGTTTACTTGCAGCGTTGTGTAATCAATACGTGTATCCTGAGTTTGTGGGACAGTTACAGCTAGCCTTTCCAGCTCAGTGGCATCTGTTTGAACAGCTCTAAGTTTTAAGCAATTTCTAATAAGGAAAATTTGCTTTAAAAAATCCGTCAGCTACTGAAAAAACAGAATTTTCTTACTCCAAACTAATAATGACCAAACCTCAAGAGAAGATTATTTTTGGGCTAAACACCTCTGTTAAGCTTTATATCAGATATAACACAGGCAGATAATCTTTCAGCAATGTCCTCCCAAATGATCTAGTTTGAAAGTAAATGTAAAATGGTCTCTGTGATTCCTGCCTGCAAAGGGGTCAATGACCTTTGTTCATACAGAAATAAAGGTGGAGTATGATCCTTTAATAAATCCAAGTACCAGCTATATATAGTCTGTATAATATTATCCCACCGTGTACGGACTATAATCCCAAATAAACACTGAATGAATCACACACAGTCACTATAATGGGACCATAATTTAATCCTTGGATTCCAAATCACCATTAGCTTTCATTTGAACTAATTCAAAGTTTGTTCCTGTGGAAGTGTAAAAGGGCCATTTCTCAAAGCAGGGCAAATTTACAGACACTGTTTAAATTGAATCCAGCTATTTTGTTAATCTGCCTAACTGGTCCCTGTTGCCATATCCATCCTTGCTAGTAACATGATGACAAATGTAGCACTATATAAATCCTTAATAGTTTTTATAACATGACTTTCTTTGTTGTCCTATGATCAATACATTTTGTTTCATCCAAAAGCTTTTCAATGTCAGAACTGGTTTTCAGTTCTCTTAAAACTGCTGTCATCCATATTTCTCCCAAAATCCAAATCCATTGGAAGACGATTAAACAGCTTGACAAACCAGAAGGAACAACTTGACCTTTATGGTTTTGACTGTTCTTTCTTAATGCCATCACAAAGGAAAACCACGCAATATCTGATGATGCTCACATATCAGGAAAGACTGTAAAATGGCATTGCTCAGACTGACATTTTGAGTGGCAGATGGGATAACAAATAATTTCCCCCCATCTTTTCTTGTCAATATTTAAAGGACTGAAGTTGATAAATATAGCGCATTTTAGTTCCACAAAATATGAATATCAATACACTTCTCTGGCCTAATTGCTAATATGTTGACAAGGACTGAATCATAATTTGACATGAGAACAGACTTTTTTTCCCTATTTTGATACAGTGAACATAGTGTATCATAGTGCTGATAAAAATTAGTATCTCATTGTCAAATATTCTCTTTGATGTTTTCAAAACATCCATCTTTCAGTATTTTGAGGTATCTCTCACTGAAGTATTGAGCACCCTGCAAACCAATGACATAAATATTTCATGTTTCTAAGTTAATTGCTCTGACTTATGAACCCCAAATGTTTTAAATTTTAATTCAAACATTAATCTAGTCAACACCAAGTCTGTACAGTTTGCATATCACCTATGTAATATAAAACAGTTAATTGTGCATATATTGTTCTCATTCTAGTAGCTGCATAGACCTATGTCATCACCTATTCCTGCTAATTAGGCTTGCTCTTTCTATCAGTCTATGGTTTTTCTACTGGGTCTATCACTATACAATCAAATTCTTCCCCTTTCATATCCCGTGCCTTCTAGTAGGTTTTGGAAATGATTTACCCCGTTTCCTGGATGTAAAGCCTTATCTAATACACTTTGCTATAAGTTAATCAGCATCTCTGAAGGGTTAAAGCCAAACACTAGAAAAAGTATATGGATTTGGCTCAAACTGAAGGTCAACTGAAGCTGGGGCTATTTGCAATTCTTGAAAGTATTTAAGTACCTAAAAATGAAAGGAGGCATTTAGCAGATTTAAAGAACTCCCACTAGGAAAATTTAAGCACAGCTAAACTTCTATTTCCTCTCTTTTACCTTGTGGCACCCTGGAGTGCATGTACAACTTGGAATATTTCACTGAGAGGGTTTTATTTGCCTACGTGACATCTTATATCAGTAATAGATAAATAATAGAATTTTAATTGATGCATAATTGATCTAAAGCTTGCCTTTAGTCATGGTTTGCTAGGAACGCTTTGCTTTTGTCCTTTTTTTCCTACCAGTAATTTCATGGATTATAAATATATGAAATAATACACATATATGGACCATTGGAGTGTTACGTTTGACACAACTATAAATGAAACTGCTTAGAAGCTTTCAGAGAAAGCTGAATGAAATCTTTACTATGCTTCCATATTATTCTTTTTTTTTTCTACAGATACAGACCGATACAGGTTACAGGGATTAGAGTTGCTACAAAAAGTAATTTAGAAGAAAACTTGTGAAATAAATTTGCCATTGCTATTTCTGGTAGACTGTAAAAAAATATGTTATTTATTAATTATCAAGACATTTCTTCTAAGTTATATTAAATTACCACTTTTTTCACCCAGTTAGTATTTTAGTGTCATGTAAGATCATAAATATGTGACAGATTCTTCTGGTGTGACGTGCACCTCCCTTCACTACTCCCACCAATCTTGGGCTGGAGGAGAGGTGGTGCTGTCTGTGAGTATTTTTGCTGGCTAATACTGAAGGAAAGAAAAAAGAAAGGGAAAAGAAAAGAGTTAACCATTAGTTGCTGCCTGAATTTCACATGAACAAACCAAAATCTGGAGAGGTTTCCGCTCAGGCCCGGAGTCCTAGCTACTCTTTAGGATGCCATTGGACATCACAGCTCAAGCAAAGTTTTGAGATTTCTGCATGTGGGTAGAAGATAGCTGAAGCTGATCTTTCTGGAGTTGAGCAGACTAAGCAGACAAAACTATACCATCGTTCTTAGTTTGGCTTTGGGGAATAAGTTTTCAGAAATATGTGAAGGGTGATAAATAAGCTCATAAGCCAAAGGATGGTCAGGTCCTTTTTGTTTCTTAAAAATATATACAGACATCTGCAACTATATACAGTATCTTAAATAATATATAGATATTGTTACCTCAAACATTCATATAATGAAATGAGTTTTCCTCACTTTAAGGAAACAAGAAAGAAGAGCTTCTTCGGTTCCTAAACCAGACATGCTGTCTCTACTTGGAGCACCTTTTCTCTTCTGTATACTCTCAGTGTACAAATATATTAAAATTGTAAATGTCAAACTTGATGTGAGGTTTCAGTGTGGACCTGTCTGCAAACTCCGTTTTCAGTTTGCCAGCAAGCACTTTACCCTGCTCAGTAGCTTGCACCTTTTCAAGAAGCAGAATAACTTAAGGCACTTCTCATACAGCCATTAATTGGCTGTTTCTAGTGGGATCTCTTCACTGAGTACATGTTAATGTTCGTGATGTGGGTCACAACTCTGCATTGCTATTTTCTCTAATTACCATTCTTCACTGTTTTTTCCCTCAGCTGGAACATTGTGTTCTCCCAGGCACAGTGTATGCAGTGGAGATATCACAAAATGAGAGGAAAAAATAACCAAATTATCTTCATGGTCCAGGAAGGTCCAATTAGCAATTAGAGAAATGTGTTGAAATAAAAATTGTACATTGCTTCTTTTGACTCTGCTTCTAAACTATTAAGTTCACTGCTCAAATTTATCACGGGATTAACTAACTGCTGATAAGAACACTTTTCAACACCAGAGCTTTAACGTTTCTGAACACAGATGGTTTGACGTGTTTGAAACTGCATGAATTACTGAACTACAGTATCATTGCAAGATTGTTAATTGTTCACTGAGCCTTGACTGGAAATATAGTTTAATATGTGCTGCATCATCACTGGATGTGCAATCGTCATAAATGAACACACAGAGTTGCTTTGTCGAGAATGTGAGAAAGTGCTCTCATGCATTGATTGACCTGGGAATGTGTAGGGTCTGCTCGTTCCCACTCCTAGCACAGGTGCACAAAACTGGTCACATTTTATAGAACATACAGAAAGAATAAGATAATGACATTGCTTTATTCTGAGATTCCATATTTTATACTGAATTTGAGAGTAGGGACACCTAGTATGGAAGAGGAATGCTTTATTGCAGGTTGGCTGACGACAATAATGACATATTTTCCTTGTGAACCCGGCTTCCCTCTCCTTTATTGTGAACTACACCTGAATTACAAGGTACAGTTTGCAAAAAAAAAGATTACAATCTAGGATTGCATTTGAGAAGAAAGTGAAAAAGGATGATGCTATATCCAATCCATAGTCAAATCCACAATTTATATTCCAAGAGTTGATGTGGTTATATAATAGTCTTCATTTATCACTTATACTGTTATGTATCTACTCTGGAAGGTGTCTACATCAATCTTAGCAATCTCTCTCTAGAAAGTCCTAAGGGTAGGCATAGGTAGGTACCACAGGGACCCGGGGACACCCCCTGTGTGCGATGTGAGCAGATAAATGACCTGCTCAGACAGGTGG
>JAOXJM010000052.1:16409889-16425434 GCA_026413425.1 Tringa solitaria | reverse complement strand
ATGATCTCTATGGTCCCTTCCAACTCCAGAAATTCAGTGAAATTCAGTGAAATTTGTCACACAATGTGTAATGACTGTCTATTCACTTCTGAAGGACTGCTGTAGGGGCTAGTCAGTGAGTCAACCCAAGCGTGCTGACCTCGGAGGCTTTAATCTCTGGAAAGATGTGTTAAAATGTGTACTTTGGCTTATTAAGCAGAGAGTATGATATAAATACAGCCAGTTAGCCAGTTCTGTATAGCTGACATGACTTGAATTAACTGGTGAAAACTGACTGCTCCCACTTAATTGTTACAAACTAGCTGTACACAAAGTAAAGCAATAGGAATGCTGTCAGTATTTAGTAGCGAATGATTCGGCATCATTATCTTCCTAATAATGTGTCTGAAATAACACATTTTATATAATCAAAGCTTAAATTATTACTTTGGCTTTTAATAATCAAACTTTGTGCTTTATTTGCTGCTGGTTTCCTAGAGCTTCTAGGTATGAAATAGGTTACAGTGGCTCTCGGCTGCAGGCCATCGAGCACGTGATTTGCAGCACAGGCGCTCTAAGCAGGGTGCTCAAAGGGAATGTGTGGCTGCACAAGGCATCTCCAACTCATGACCCCCCTCGACTCTCTTCCAGCTGTGAACAGGTTGTGTTTTCCAGACTGAGAAATGTTCTCAGTGTGTGCCTGGTCTACCCTAAAGGTTCTGCGAGAACTCTCAACGTTCATCATTGATGGACTGAATTGATCTGAAACTTTAATTTAGTTTTTTGTAGTCAACATTTAGATATGTGTTTTTACGTATCCAAGGTGCTTTAACCTAGAAAACATGCTTGTGCTTTGTCACGTTTGGTGGTCTCATACATACGATAGTGCCCTTCTATTGAAATGAAACAGCACAACTCAGGCATGCAATTTTCTGTTAAGTATTTTCTTATTCAGCAAAGAGGCTCATGCAATAGCTCCCCACTCAAACCTGAGGAAATCTGTTAATTGGGTGGAAAACTTTAAATTAGTATTTGAAGTGCAAGAGCTGTTGTGTGCCTCTGAGCTCTGGATCAGAGCTCTGATTCAAATGATGTGGTGTGGCATCCAGAGCTGGAGCTGCAGCTTGTGGCAGCCAGAGTCCTGTGGAGGGGTGGATTTGTTGGGTTTTTCTACTGGGAAGTTGGTGGGAGCTGGATCCAGAAAAAACTGCCTCTTTCCAATGCTCCTGTTGACTAGGTGTCAAGAACTGTGTGCCCTCTTTGTTCGGCTTTAATTTGCAGTAAGAGAAACTTTGGGAACAGGTTTGATGTTCTTGTTCCCGTACTAAGACAAAAAGTAGTGTTGTGGGGTTTTTTTTCCAGCTGCTATATTTGGTAAATGATTTTTATTCAGTTCTTGTTTAAACAAGTCCATTTACCCTTTATTTATATTACTGCTTGGCTCAGAATTGCATTTCTAAACACTGCAAATTCTTGACAATTAGTGTCTAATTAGCAAAATCTAAGAAGTTCTGCAGTTTTGGATCTCCTCTAGACTTGTTCTGCTGCCCAGTCCAAAAGCTTATTTAAAATGCTTGTGGTGAGATAACATTGCAGCGAGCATCAGAAGCCTAGTCCTTCACCCTGTTTTCACTCGTCAATAGCACTTAATACTGTTCAATATTCTGTATGAATGAGAATAAGCTTGTGAAGTCTTGCAGGGTAGGTGGGTTAATGGATCAATATTGACCTTTACCATTACAACTGCAATTAAAGCTGCATATGAACCGAAATGAGAGTAGCAGTTTCAGCCCAAATGGAGAGGCTGTGGGGGTTGCAGGAAGAATTTTTTCATATAGCAGTGCTTTATGCCACTTTAGATGTCTCTGAAAACATTTCAGAATTTGAAATAAAAATGTATGGAGAATGCTGTGGGGATGTGGATAGTTCTAAGCCAAGTCTATGTTATGTGGTCTTTTTGTCGTTGGGTATCTTTTTCCTTGATGGTACAAAGCCTCCTAGCAGTGAGTTTAAGCTGTCTTCATTAAAAAACAGCTATGAATTCAGATGGTATGTGTTTTTACTCACTTGATTTCTCTTACTGCATTTGCTGTGTGGTTTGAATGAAGGAGTGACATTTAGGTCAAGGAGATGTTGCACACAGTGGGCAGTCTGGGTTAACAGCACAGTGCTCTTTGTGGGTCATGGCAGCATGAAGCCAGAACTCACTCGTTCCCTGACAGCGTGCATCCCTCAGAAGTAGGTTTCACCCACCAGTGGTAGCCTTTCAACACCCTTTGGCTATGTGTCACATCTTGTGTGACCACCTGTGTCAAATGTTAAAAAGTGACCTGGCACTTCTGAGTCATGATGAGGGAATCGTTGCCTTCAGCAGGTAGGAAATGTGGTTATTGAAAAATGACCTCTTGGGCAGCTGGAAAATGGAGGCTCCCAGCATTGTCTGAGGCTTCTGAACTTTTTGTTGTGTTTACTATTTTGATTTAAGCTCACATCTGTGCTATCTATTGTTTTGGTGTTGTTTGTTGTGTTGTTTTAGGAGATGGGAGTAGCAGTATGTATAGTAGAGGGGAAAAAAAATGTTTCACGCACTTTGTATTAATGCAGCATGAAAATGAGAACCAACAACAAGAGGGGAAAAAAATGTGTGTGGGGGTGGAAGGGCTCAAAGGCAGTCAATCCACTTCAGAATACTTTCTCTGTTTTCAAAAAGTAAAGATTAAAAAAAATAGCTTTTCTATCATGTACCAAATCCCCAACTCTGCATCCAAATAGGATTGTATGTTTGTGGGTGGCTTTAACCCTCGTCCTCTTTACCCGCTATTCTCATGGCTGTTTTCTTACAAAATACAGAAATATGAGAGGGTCTACTTTAAGAAAAGTAGCTGATTTTGGCCAGCTTTTGTTATAAACTCCAGAAGGCTATGTTCACAGCTAAGGAACGGGAAAGAAATGTATTCATTAATTCCCACATCTTGTCCTGACAAAGTGGTAGAAAGGAAAAAGGTAAATGGAAAAATGTGAATGAAAAACTTTAAAGGAAGTTTAAAAGTAGCCAGGAGACATTAAGTGAATGTATTGAGAACACCACAGTTTTGTCATTGATCAGTGCCAATTCTCGGTGTCTTTGGCACTCCTGCCAGCTGGATGGCCACTCCCCTGCTGCACAACAGTGAAAAGAAAGCTGAAAGGGCCAGGGGGAATTGATCATCTTGGGTTCAAGTGCAGGATGCTCCCCAATGTATCTGGGAGAAACAAGTAGTATTGATCTGTTCTGTGGGAATGCTAAACTTGCACTGAAGAGAAAAATCTCATTAAAGCTCCCCAAGATGCCCTTTGCTGCTATTGTTTACGTTGGTTTTTCTTTAACATTTTCTGTACAACAGTTTTCTTTAGATTAAATGGCCTCAAGTGTAGTGGGATCAATGCATCTATTTGGAGACTTACTTTTGGTAACTAAAAATAATTGTAATACAGCAAACAAAACCTATTTGCCATGTTATCTAGGGAAAAACAGCAGAATATTTAATTTGTTCTGAAGCATTGAAAATCTATAATGCTAGCTGTTTGGGTGATTCTTCTCTCCCTCCTGTGCTGGAGCATCTTCTCAATGTGCCAAATAATTATGACAATCAAAGATGCTTAAGTTTTTTCATTTTATTTGAAAAAAAACCCACAAAGCTAATTCATATTATGGACCTGTAGGATGGTTTCAGTTGGAAGGTACCATAAAGATCCTCTTGTTCCATCCCCCCTGCCATGGGCAGGGACACCTCCCACTAGACCAGGTTGCTCAAAGCCTCACCCAACCTGGCCTTTAACACTTCTAGGGGTTGGGCATCCATAACTTCCCTGGGCAACCTGGGCTGGTGCCTCACTGGAAGGTTGCCTCACCTGTACAACTCTCTTTAATCTGGATCAGACCCTTTCTTTCTTGTTCTCTTGAATTATTGTAAACGTTATTATATAAATCACGTATACTTTGATGTCTTTAGACTGCTGCAAGTAACATACAAAAAATACAATAGTTATTGTGTCCCTCCCTTTTTAGATTCTGTATATAGATATTTATTTGAGTCTCAGGAGATATCTAAGTGTGATTTAGTTTTAGGTTTTGGTTAATGGTTTGGTCCTAAATTTTCTCTGAAAATGCAAGTTCAAGTTGAGATTGATAATATATCACACAAGTAATCTCTTCAGATAAAAAGCACCACCACCAGAAGTTCTCAAAGTACTTTAGAAATGTGTTATTTATTATGTACTTGTAGTATTGTGTAGGGAGCTTTATGAAACCTATGGCCCGTAAAACCATGTATACAGGCAAGTCCTATGTATGGAAGACTATTCAGAAAGGAGACCCTCTGTACTCCTGTACTTAAGCTGAGGGGTGAAGGTCCTTCTGAGCAGGAGCTGACTGACAAAAATATCTTTGGACTAAGTTCAACAGCGATAGGCAATGCCAAGCAATTCGCATCACTTCAATTTACCTTTTTGTTCCTTGGTTTGCCCGGTATGCAAATATACCTGTACAAATGCAATCTGCCAAATATTGCTGCTGCTTTTAAGAAAACATCAGTAGGGATTCAGTATCCAGAAAAAGGGTAGTTTGATTCCAGAGCTAGTACAACAATAGAGGACTTGATCTTTTGTGAACCATAACATCTTGAAAAATAGGAATAAGAAAAGATCAAGGCTTTCTTGTTTGATCTAGTTTCATTTTTATGTGAATACGGCAAGTTTCTAGTAGTATAATCTCTTAGACCATCATTTTTACTTGACAGCAGCTAATTGCTCACATTTTTGTCAACTTTCTGACCTTTAAATGGTTTCACTTTTGACAGCGCTTGAAAATGGTGACTGCTTTTAGAGGAAGCAAGAAGAAACAAGGCATGCATTTCCACTTTAATTAGGATTTGTAGTGCATTAATGACAATCATGTTGTCAGAAAACTTTACACACTTGTAGGCCTGTCATGATGGGCAGTTGTTATTCCTTGTCATCTTCCTTTCTTTTTCCTATCCATAAAAGTGAAGTGTCTCCAAGGGTAATGTGAATGTGCACTGTGCAGTATTCTACTGAAATCTCTGCTAGTGGCATGAGAGGAAAATCACTGTTTAATGTACTGCCAGAATGCAAGTAGAGAGGAAGCAATGGGATAGTAGACTGTGTGATAATCCCCACGTTGTGATACTTCTGTAAATTGCAGGCTGTGTCTGAGCATCTCCTACTCTGCATGGGTAATACCTGACTTGCTAGATAATTTGGACAAATAACTTAAAGGCAAGAAAGAGCCACATGTTTTGCATATCTGTACTAGATTCTGTCTGAAAGTCCTGAGTGCACACACTACGGCCAACTGTGACCTGTGCGATAGGTCTGGCCTTACCACATAGTGACAGTTTATGGAATTGAGATGTGGGTCTTGCATCCTGCCCAGTCTCAAACAAGGAAGCAGGTTGGAACTGATGATTGCTGACAAATGTTTGGTTTTGTTGTTTCACAGATCTCCTCAAATGCTGGGACTCCATTTCTCTTGTGTGACTACATTGGTACTTGTCACATCTCAAGAGAAAAGCTGCAGGGATAAATGGTGGTGAGGATGTAACTGCCACTAGAATAATAGACTGAGCTTGTAGTTAACTCTTTGGTGGTACCACTGCAAAAGAGAGTCTCTGGGAACAGGCTATGAAGCATGTTGATTGCTTGGTTTCCCTTTACTTAGTGTAATGCTCGTCTATCATTTTAGATTTAAACATATACACACACCTTTCATGTCTGCCTCTTCTGGTTTGTGGACTGAAGCCCCAACATCTAGTAGACTGCTCTTACAGGGTTGTCTCTACTATACTTGTCCAGAGGACTGTAAAGGTCTTCTGAGACCAGTTGTGATTTCTTTGAAAGAAGCTTTAAATAAAGTTCAGATCACTGAGGAAAAATGAAATACATAGAAAACTTTAAGTGCATGTTTCAAGATACCTGAAGTTTGACTTTTCTTTAAGAAGCTTATTAGCAGGTTATTAAAAATATAGAATACAAAGAATAAATGTTGGCTGTGTTTTTGGTTGGAATTTGTTTTTAGCAAAGATTCTTTCCTGATCCACTTTAGAAGCAGTTTGTCCTGTGTCTGTCTTATACTCTCTTTTAATATTTAGTTGTGGTCATATGTGAAGCAGACTTCTTGTGATTCCTGGGAAAACTGTTTACTACCCTTTTCCTATATATATGTTTGCTTTGAAAGTTATTATTAGCTGAACTCTTTACTGTCAAAGTAGGTGAATCAAGTCACTAACCTCTGGTAATATATTCATAAAGCCTTTGAAGTAGATGGGTATCCCTGACGTTTGAACTACTCAAAGAAAGGTTTACTTGCGTAAAACTCCACTCATTCTCTGTTTTCCCTGACTTAAGCATATAAATACTAATATTTTTAGACCTTTGAATGGTCACTATGTAGTGGTGAACTTAACCTTCATAACAGCAAAACCAAGACCTTTCTAGTAGAGGTGGCTCAGACAGTGCTGCTTTAGGCATGTTTTTGGTATGAGTGATGTGGATTCTTCTGGCCATGTTCTGAGTTTCTCTCTGTTTTTTGTAGAAGGTGAAAGTCTGACCCTTCAACTAGAGATAAATGTGCCCTTTCCACTTTTTGGAGATGTGTAAAAGAAAGAAACATGCCATGTTTGATTTTGGGGTTTGCTGGGTTTTTACTTTGTTTTTTCAACTTGAAAAAACACCTAAATGAAAGGCCCCAAATAAAAAGTGTCAGGATTTCATTAATTTCTTATAAATCCTGAAAATAAATCATTCAGTTACAAATCATGATTCTTTTTAGAGCAGTGCACATATTCATAATACCTTTCCTAGCAAAATAGTGGCTGTAATTTGAGCATGAAATATTAAGAAATTTTGTTTTCACCCTATTCTGCACCTTCTGATAAAATTATCTGAGAAACATCCTGTATCTGTATGGCTTATTCTGTGATCTTACTAAGATCTAACAAAGGCACTATTTCCAAACTCTAGGCTCTGTACAACTAGGCTCTGTAACTTAAACCTGCAAAGGGGATGTGCAGAACTTAACCTTGGAAGATACGACATTGAACTGTTATTTGTTAATGTGGTCTAATAGGCCAATCTAAGTGCTGGTACAACCTGCATAGGTTGAGTCAGTTCTTTTGTTTTGATGAACATTTAGGGGAAAAATACATTGCCCCCTCCTCTGCCCACAGCTCTGTAGGGTTTTACTGCTTATTTTCCTTTGCTAGCTATGCATGTGGCCTTCAATGTGAATAAAAAAAAAATGAGAGCACTCGTAAAAAAAAAAAAAAAGCCTGATAATTTTATATATAATTTATATAATTTAAAAAGGCTAAAAAAACCTCTTATTTAAAAAAACGTGCTGAGAGCTACATGCAAGTAGCAATTCTTACTTTTCATACAGAATTCTGTATAAGGCTGTTAACGACATCACATTTGTAGACAAATAGTTTTTCTTGTTTTCATGGGAGACAAATATTGAAAATGCTAGGCTGAATGGGATGTATTTTTTGGGCAAAGTATGTTGACCTTTTCTGGGAGAAGTGTGACCTTGTTTTAGAGCTTCAAGCTCTTTCTGCTAGGCTCAATGTGAGAGTGTGGACAGCAGTTCTCTTTTGCCTAAAAGCAGCATGCCCAGCTTGATTTATAGAGAAAATGGCTTGCTTTAAAAATGATAATGCCCAGAATTGTGCCCAAACACTCTAGAATAGGAAAACACTTAGCTGCCTTTCATGCTGTAGTTTATTGAGGTTTAGACACGTTTAAATACTGCTGAATCAGGACTTCAATTATTTTTCAGGCTTCTGTTTAATTTATTTTTTTTTGAGTAGGTTTCAGAAACATAGTCTTAGTTATAGAAGACAGTAATAAGGCATATCGTGATAAAACCAGACTTCAGCTCTTGTTTTTGAGAGGCTTTCACCAGTTCCAGTCTCTCTCTGCATGGGGCCAGAATCCTGCAGTGCAGATGTTTGCCCAATCTGTTGCTTGCATCTTTTTTTGGATACTGCTTTCCAGGATTCTGTCCCTTATTCTGAATTCCTTTACCAAACGTCTGACCTTGTGTGTGTCTGTGAATACATTTGACTTGCTAGCTAAGCTGGCTTGCTTTTATGGTTATCCTACCCTGTCTCAATATTTAGTACTACTCTAATTTCTCAGTCATCTACATGTTTTATCAGCAGTGACTTTCCTATTTATTTGCACCTCATTGTTTTTTCTTTTTTCTTTTTTCTTTTTTAACTCTAACAAAAAATGAATCATGAGAAAGAATTGCTTTTAAAATTTGCAAAGTATGTGTCTCGGAGACACAAAGAGAAGCATTGAAGGTGCAGATGAATCTGGCTAGATTTGGGTTTTATATCAAAGAAAAAACTTATGTTCTGGCTGTAGTAATTTCTCTCTGTGAACTCTGCTCTCACTCAGTGGTGGCAGGAGGGGATGAAACCCCCATGTATATGCAAGATGTATATTAAACCATGTATATGGTTTAATTTGTCTCTGAGCACATGATTCCTTGTAGTCTCCTGCTGTAGTCCAGCAAAATCACAGCATATCAGCCAAAGGACACTTGCTGAATATTTACCAAGGGTTATCTGCATCTGGGAGATATCGGATGTGTACTTTCTTATCTTAGAGGGTCATGGACTTGATAGTTACTTGTCCTGGGGTTTGCAATGCAAGGAGAATGAATTCCTGTAAATAATGTCAGGATCAAAAGGTTCTTAAAATCTCAACTGTTTCAGTGCCTTAAGGATGTTCAGGATGTGCTCAATGAAAGTTACCCCACCGTGACCCCTTAGTGTCATTGGATTTTCTTGCTTTCCTCTGGAATGTTACTTGCCTAATAAAACGTCTCTGCACACAAGGGATTACTCTGTAAAGGCATATGCTACAGGGACTCAAATACAGAATAATGGTTTTATTTTTCATTCACTTCTGCAAAGAAAGGGGGGAAACATTCTATTTTTCTCCCTTCTTCCTATTTTCATTCCAGGAGAAATTCCCATAACTGCAAAATCTTTGGTGGCTGCAATCAATATATCATCTTCATATCAGTAGGCAGTACTCAGACTCATTAGGAACTCTGAGCCATAATTAAAGTCAGTAGAGAACTCTTATAGGTGCAAGACATCCATTGTCCATCTTGTCTCATGATGGTGTGTTCTAAAAACTGAATTGTGAGCTCTTCTCAGAGAAGCTGATCCTCCAGACAGGGGTATATGATTGCAAGAAATGATTTAAAGATCTACAAAATACTTGTGCACAACCAAGTGCAATTATCAAGATGGTTCATGTTACTCTTAAATCTGCTAGTATTTTGACATGCTTCTACAGATATTTGTGAGTAGCAGATAAACACAGTAAGTCTGTTACTTCATTGCACTCTGAAGCTTGTCTGTCTCCATTCATTTAGAAGATTGCCCTTTCTCTGCATTTTATGTCACTATTTGTATCTCCAAACATTAATTAACATTCTTGTTTGTTAATTTCAGCAACTTTAACTCTATAATTGTTTATGCCTGGATGTATCAAATCCTTTTAGCCTTACATTTTCTATTGATAGTAGACTGGGAAAAGGCCTTCTGTGTGGTGTGGGTTTTATCTTCCTCTAATTGCTAGAACAGTATCTGCTTAGAGGGGCACAATAGAAATAACTCCTACTGAAGAGGCTTGGTGGGTAGATAGTGGGTGAGTAGATTAAGGTGACAATATAAAAATATATGGTCAAAAACTGCTTGCAAACTAAAAATTCCTGCGTGTTCTGAGATTACAACTGCATGTTGTCCCTGTGTAATTTTTTTTTTTTACTTCAAAATACTGGAGAATTCTTTACATTATAGTGTGCATCTGGAGATAAGCAAAGTTACCTTTCAAAAAGCCAAGAATTGCCTCACTGTGAGTAGAGGCAATGGATTTATTTCCAGTTCTGAATTTGGAAAGATAACTGATATCTAATAATCATCTCTTAACAATAGTTACTCTGTGGTTGTAAGAAACTTGGCAGACAATTAACGATAAATTAAATCCACTGCTTTGATCTCTCTCTTTGATAAATATCTACGGGTAGATAATGATTCCTTCAAATGGATTTGCTGTTCATTTTCTCTTAAAACCTATACACTGTGGGTATATTAAGCTTTTCCTCTGTTGCTGTCTCTCTATTAGCAAAAGCTCTGGTAGAGAAGAGCATTGTATTTGTAAGAACAGTTACTGCTTAGCCCAATAACTTTAGTTCACAGACTCTCTAGACTGATATATATTACAGTGGCAAAAGTATTGCGATTGTCAGTATAGGGTATGTTTGGTGGTTTTACATTCTTACAAATGTACCAGGAAATCATTGTGCCTTAGCACTAGGTCCTGTCTCTCCCTTCTCATTTAGGGTCTCGGTCCTTTCCTGCATATCTGGGCTTTTCCACCCATTTCCCCTTTTCTCTTTTGGCAAGATTTCCCAGTCTCCTCTATATCAATAAATACAGCTTTGATTTCTTTGTCACACAACATAACATTGTGCATGCAGACTGTGTTAGCCAAAATGATTGCAACTAGTTCTCATTCTGATGGCATATTGTTCCTGCTCGGTTGTACCTGAACTTGCAATGTGACAGTAACAAAAGTCAAAAGTAATTTCTGTTTGAAATCTGCTAGCCTAAATACACATGAAGAATCCTGTGAATCACTAAAATTATGAAGTTTTCAGATATTTTTGTGATTTTTTTTTTCTCTCTTTTAAGGAAAAAAAGTGCTTAGAGCAGGCAAAAGAGTAAATTCTTCCTTCTTATTCCATATGATTCTATCATCTTACCAACTGGGAACAGCCGTGGATCAGGGTCCCGTTGTTCTACTACTGAGAAAGGCATATAGTAGATAAGTTGAGTTTAAAAATGGATCACTACTGTTGCCCTAAATGACAGGTGTATATCTCTGTTTTCGTTCTTTCAGACCCGTCACTGATTTCTTTTTGTTTAAAACAGATAGAGATATTGGCTTTGCCATTTGTTGTCCTGTTGTGCCAAGAGCTAACAGGAACACCAATCCCCAAAAGCGTCGCTCCGCAAGCTCACCAAACTTCTGCTGCAGCGGACACACGGCAGTGCCCACAGCTCTTTAACTGTGTGGTAAGAGCTGGTGACATAGAGGGACGGTACATGTCTGCTAGTGTCCTGGCGTGCAGTAAGATGGAGTGCAGGTGGTTAAATTAGAGGATTAATCTGTGATATACATCTTCTGGCAATGTTGTAGGTGCCTCTAATTTAGGCTTCTGTGCTGATTTTTTTTTTCTTTGTATCAGAGTCCGGACTGTTTTTATGAAGAGATCTGCAATTGCTTTTAGCTTTGTTAAGAAATTGAGTCTCGGATACTGGAAAGGTTTTATGTTTTCTAAAAGACAAATCCACTGACTTGGCAGAATGGCTTCATCTGAGTATCTTGTTCACATGATTTATGCCAAAACCAAAAAGAAGCTATGTGATATGGACAGAATTGATCTTCCATTCAGAAGAAAACAGTTGTATGAACACAAGAGAGGGTTTAGGGCATCATCAGGCAGTTATGTTAGTTGAAATAGTACTTGATTTAATACCATGGAAATTTTAAGCAGCCTTTGCCTTTCCTGCTGAAAATGCCTACAGAAATTACAGCGTGGCTGTGCCAAGAAGTGTTACTGATTGTTTGATTTGCTAATAAGAAAATATGATCTAGATATATGCATAGAGTTGGTTGGATTTTAGAAAAGTTAGTGGTGTGGAGACAGCTAGACAACAATTTCTGAGATAATTAGCAAGGTCAATGGCAGAGGATACGGAATATGCAGGGGTCACTGAAAACTAGCTTAGATTTCCAGGCATCACTAAGGAAGAGAGAACACAAATAGAAGTATGGGAGAAAAATCAGAAAAGGGCAGGTTGACAGAAGGGCTGAGGATGAGTGAATAGGGCAGAATAGACAAAAAAATTTTGAGGAACAGAGTGATCTTTGGGAGGCTTTATTGGACCACTGCACACTTCTTGTTCCTCCTGACTTTTTTTGTTTGGGGCTGGGTTGGGTTTATTGTTTGTTCTTGTTGTTGTCTTACCTTCACAAAGCTATTGCATTTGGTTCCATATCAGAAATTCAAGCTGAACTTCAGCAGGTGTACCTGAAATATTTTGTTGCATAGCTATACTGACTGAAGCATATTATGTTGGTGTCCTATGGTGTTCTATGACCAACCATAAATATAAATCCTTCAACATTTTTTAACAGTTGATGCCAAGTATAACTTCTTTATTTGTTCTACTTACCTCCATTCTTGAGTAATTATTTTATAGACCGTGAAGAAAAACGCAGAATACAATGTAATTCTGACTTTTTTTGATGAACTGCATCTAATCACACTCAGATCTGGAAACTTAAAACATTATCTCTAATTTTACTGCAAATCTCCCAGTGGAAGAGAATTGTATCAACACTGTACAAATTATGTTGTCATAATTAGAACTGGAGTACACCAGTGTGTTTAAACAGTGGTGTGGAAGGACCTCTTTACAGAAGATACCACAGTTTAGTACTATTCCTTAAAAGTGAATGTTGAGAAATGAACCAGGATGAATCTTCAGAGGGGTAATGACACTTGTAGTTTGTAGCTTTATGGAATATGAACTAGCAGCCTGCAGGCAAATATCTCTGGGTAGGCACACCACCAATCACCTGGGCTAAACAGGCTGCCAATAGCCACTCAGCTCAAATATGTTATTCAGGCAAAGGATCTATTGCTTTTTTCCTTATTCACGTAGCTCCCATTAATGTCAAAGGGAACTATGTGTTTGCAAAAGAAAATGGATCCCCTGAGGGTGTCAAGTATTGTAAGGTAATGTTCTTCTGTTATGTTTTATGCACTGCTTATTTTTATGAGTTGTTATAATTGTTTAGTGTGTATGATTGCTTTAGGGCCTGCTGTCAGGTGTGGAATCACTGCATAAAAAGGGCTCGTGAATGAAACATTGAAAATACAGAAAAGCAACCTCATCCTTTTATTGTCAGCAAAGCAAATACATAACATTAGAAATAGGAACTTACATAAGGAACAGCAGAAACTAAGAGCTGCTTGAGAACTGTGAAAATGCATGGTCCTAACTGACCAATTAATGCCTACAGTTATTGACATTTCAGTAATTCATTAAGATCTGTATCAGTTCTAAAACAACTGGTCTGCTGGGAGGAAAGCCTATAAAGGCAGTATTGATTTAATACACTGAACCTGAGAGACCAGATTAGTGGTCATATTTCTAATTTGTAAATCAAATACGTTTACAATGTAAACAACTCTTTATTCTTGTTTTTGAGGAAACCTTTTGACATGAACTTGGAAGTGCTGTTACCTGAGCTAACAGAATTGTTCCAAGGTAATTATGGACCTTTTGTCTTGTTTTATACTATCAGTTAGTGAACATTAGATATTCCTTGCCACTGATCAAATGATTTTTTTTTTTGAGCTGTAACAATTGGATCTTTTCTTGATACCAGCAATTTGTGTTACTACTGCTACCACTATTTGAAAACTGATGGATAGATTTCTTTGATGCTGTTTGGTGAATCACTGTAAGCAGTGAAAATACAACATGAGTAACAGTTGTCCTGAATGTGAATTAAGGATGGATAAAGAAGACAATTCTTAACTTTTATAAATAAAGCTTTCTATAAACCCAGATATTTATTTATTTCGTGTTAATGTGAAGCGTGTAATTCAGAGAAATCTTACATGGGTTGAAAGATATCTTAAGCTACACAGGGCGAAGGTCCTCTGCTTCCTGGAACTTCAGTGCTTTTCTACATTTCTGCTCACCATCAAGACGAAAAGTTGTTACCAAGCCTGAAATCATCTTCCAGCATTATGTTACACAGAACTACAGCAATGGCTGTAGTTGGTCTTTGCACAAAGATTTTTAAGGTGAAGAAGAAGAATTGCCTTGTCTCCTGTGCTTCCACTTGATAGTGTTTATCTCTGGTATAAACCTGCTCATTTGGAATTTAGTCCACTCAAGTGATTGGTTCTACTGTGTAAATAATGCATTAGCAGAAAAGCTGTAAATAATGACAGTAACTTTTTTATTAAGATACAATTTTCTATTCAGTCCTTGGCTATGGGAGTTAACTTGGCATCACTGTGTCTGATTTGGGCTCAAGTGAGCAATGATAAATTAAATCTGTAGACAAATTCAGTCTGTGGATCAGATCTGTGGCTCATGTGATGTGGATGATCACCAGAATATGGGGACAATCTGTTTTTTACATGCTGAATTATATAGCCTGTTGTTGACTTTATTCTGATAAATAATGTGTGTTATAGTTCCAAATAAAATTCAACCCTCTTAACTATTCCTGAAGCAGCTTTTTTCAGAATTTTCTTCTAAAGTGGGAAAGCCTAAACCATACTGTGTTGATCACTTTTGTCTACTTCTGATATGTTCTTGACAAAAGCCAATACTGGTTATTTCAATACTGCTGTTTTTAATAACAAAATCCGTTCTTTTTCCCCAGAAAATGCAGTATTTCCCTTTGTCTTTCAAGTGGATCTCTCCTGCCGTAACTAGGTTACCAAATTGGCACAATAGGCAAGACAGCTGGCTGGCCAAGTCTGCATATCTGGCAAGACAGTACTGCAGGTGCAGGAATAAAATACTTGTTTTCAAGAACAATTTTCTGTAGCTGACTTCATGTGCTTGAGCTTCTTGCAAACAGCAGATATGTTTCCTCTCATTGCACAGCTGAAGACTAGAATTGCATTAATCTACTTATCCCTAAGTTTCTGCTATAGGAATTGATTTTATCAGAAGCCATATTTCTTATGTCCCCTTTTTACCGAACTGCTTTCATGTGTCTCCCCAGTAGTGCGTGAATTGCGTGGAGTGCAGGTGATCTTGTGAATTAATTTTAAATTAGTTTATTATTCCAGTGACCGCTTGGGTTTTTCACAATGGTACTTTTCAGTGTCTAATTAGAAATAGAGTTCTGTAAAAGTCAAATTATATTCAAGCCTAGCTTTAGGGAACAGGAATAGGAAATTAAAAAGGGGTATGTGAGAGTAATTTTTAGTAGAATCACAGAATGATATGGGGTTGGAAGGGGCCTCTGGAGATCTAGTCCAACCTCCATGCCAGAGCAGGTCCACCCAGTTGCACAAGAACATGTCCACGCAGGTTTTGAATGTCTCTAGAGATGGAGACTCCACCACCTCTCTGGGAAGCTTGTTCTAGGGCTCTGTCAGCCTCAAAGTAGAGAAGTTTCTCCTCATGTTTAGATGGAACTTCCTAAGTTCATATTTTTGACCATTACCTCTTGTCCTGTCACTGGGTACCACTGAAAAAAGTCTGGCCCAATCCTTTTGACACCCACCCTTTAAGTCTTTATAGGCATTGATCAGATCCTCCCTCAGTCTTCTCGTCTTCAAACTAAAAAGACCCAAGTTCCTCAGCCTTTCCTCATAAGAGGGATTCTCCAGGCCCCTAATCATCTTTGTAGCCCTCTGCTGTACCCTCTCCAGCAGTTGC
>JAOXJM010000052.1:16392283-16409789 GCA_026413425.1 Tringa solitaria | reverse complement strand
TCTTGATGCACCCCAGGATGCCATTGGCCTTTTTGGCCACAAGGGCACATTGCTGACTCATGGTCATCCTGTTGCCTACCAAGACTCCCAGGTCTTTTTCCACAGAGCTGCTCTCCAGCAAGTCAGCCGCCAACCTGTACTGGTGCATTGGGTTATTCCTCCCCAGGTGCAGCACCCTACACTTGCCCTTGTTGAATTTCAACAGGTTCCTCTCTGCCCATCTCTCTAGCCTATTCTAGCGGTTTGGACCTGTGCTTTTGTTTTGAAATTCAAGAGGATTGTTTTTTAATGTCTTTAGCATGGTGTGTATTTATGGTAGATAATGCATTCTAATAATACAGGGTGAAAATAGTTAGAAGATCCATGTTTCTCTTCTGTGCTGGCAAACTAGGATGTAAAGAATCATAGAATAGGTTGGAAGGGGAAAAGAGGCAAAAAATTGAGTACCTCAACCTTCTTGTCCATTGTCATCAGTTTGCCCATCTTGCTCATCAGGAGTGGTATGCTTTCTTTAACTTTCCTTTTCTGGCTGACATACCTGTAGAAGCCTTTCTTATTCTTTGAATCCCTTGCCAAGTTCAGCTTCAGCTGCACTTGGCCTTCCTGACCCCATCCCTACACAACTGGACAGTGTCCCTATACTCTTCCCAGGATACCTGTCGCTGCTTCCACTGCCTGTGTGTTTCCTTCTTGCTCTCTAGTTTGACCAGCAGGTCTTGAGTCAGCCATGCTGGTCTCTTGCCTTCCTTTCCTGATTTCTTACACTTGGGGATTGAGAGTTTTTGTGCTGCATGGAAAGCATCCTTATCTGCTCCCTTGTCCCTGACGGCTGTTTCCCAGGGAGTCCTATGGAGTAACTCCTTGAAGAGTTAGAAGTTTGCTTTCCTGAAATTCAAGGTTCTGGCTTTACTCATCACTTGACCCATATCCCTTAGGAGTGCAAACTCCTACAGTGCATGATCACTTCAGTGCAGGCTGCCTCCAATCTTGATGTCACCAATAAGCTCACTTGCATTGGTGACCAAGTTACTTTTCAGCTCCAACCCTCTTTTGATCAGGGAAACATCTAAATAGTGACTTTGAGCTCTATTGGTGTGTGTTAAAGAAAGATTAGTACAATGGAGCAGCAAATAATTTTAAGTAAAATTATATATAGCCAATTAAGTATATACACAGAAAAGCAGACTCCGAGTAATGAAATTTGTGAACAGGGATTAAGTGGTCAGTAGCTGGTCCCTAGAAGGGCCCATGCAATCTCTGGATCTTAAAGAAGCTGAATTCTCTAGCTCTGGTTTAGCTCTTTAGACATTAACTCTGTTCTCTCTCCACCACCTCAGTCCACTGGTGTTCTGCTGAATAAATCAGGTCATTTCCCGCTTTGTATCTTTCCTTGCTTTTATGAAACATGTCCCAGAGGGAGATGTATAGGGTTGTTTAGAGTTTTTTTAATTGATTGGTTGGGTTTTGTTTTGTCTTTTTCTGTGAGGAAGGATGAAAGAAGACTGATGAAATATATGTGTCTCAAACACTCTTAAAACATGGAGTAATGTATTGAGGTCTGGTATGTTTGCCAGTGACATTAGTTTTATGATTATGTAATTTTACTAAATTCAAAGGGCACACAAAGAAAGTCAGCAGAGTTATAGCACTGTAAAAACACACGGTTGGGGTAAGATAATCAAAACTTAAAGTCTTTCTTTCTGGGTGGATTTATTTGTCATTTCTGTGTTATCAAGAGAGGAGGACGTGATTGATATGAATCAGTGTCTTTACAGGCTTAAAAATGGAAGAGGGGGAAGGCAAGCAATGCCTGGTTGCCAGTAATTGTAAACACTTCTCTTGTTTGCAAACTTGCTATAGACAGCTTGAAACCTTGAGGACCTACATCTGTTTTCCAAGACAATTGTAGGTAATGATACTTGGAGGCCATTGTATTTTCAGACAGACCAAGTCCTTATAGCTTGTTAGAGGTTTGGATTTTACAAGTCACGTGTACAATTCTTGTAGGCAAGCCCTTCTCCAACCTTATGAAAAGCCTTTCAAGTCAACAGCAATATACAGGTGCCTCGATTAACATGTGTGTAGTATTCTAAATTCTAGGCTTAGCATAATTGTTTTTTATCTCAGTCTTCAAAGACCGAGTAGACCAAATCCTGAGGATGCAGCTTGCTTCTGCCTGCCTGCCCAGACCTGACTAAAATGACTAGACTGGCAGGAAACTGTCCAGAGAGAAATTTCCTGTTTAATGTATCAAATTGGCTTGGCAAAAGGGTTGACTCCAGAGGAGCTGTATTGTGGTTGTGAAGAAGGGAGAGGAGACCCTGTCAGCATCATTGAACTACTTGATAGCCTCAACTGTCTTGCACAACATCCCCCTCTTCCCAGAGAACAGCTACAGTGGAGCTTCAAGAAATCTACTTGAAGGTTCACTGCCCAAGTGGAGAAAACAGGATCACATGTCACTGTGTACTTGCTCTCTTCAGGCCTGAGGCTCCGCTTTCTTTAGCAACTCCAAGTGATGACTCTTAAATTATCTACTGAACAGCCACAAAACTAAGCTGCTTTGGGGCAAGGGAAATGGAGTCTTAAATCCATCAGGTTCACCCTGTAGTGTGTTATATAGTATTGTGTAAACAAAATGTAGTGGTCTTAAATGCTTGCCAGTGGGAATTTAATAAAGACTCTTACAGCGCACAGATTACTGTAATAATAGTAGTAGAACTTGATTACCCTTTAAAAAAATGTACTGTGGAACACTTCAGATCATACTATGGAACATAGTAAGAACTGAACTATACTTGTCAAATGAGCAAAGAATGGATTGCATTGTGTATTACAATTTCTCTACTTGTATTTCTGCACTTTCTACCATATTTTGGATTTCTCTGTGGGTTTAACAATCATTAGTGCTAATTAAAACTTTGTAATGGTGGTTTTATGTAAATGAAATTGTGATTTCATGTGGTGAATTAGACTTGCAACATATGTCACTCTCTTTGTTTGCCTGTTCCCACTTTTGGAGGGAGGCATATAAAATGTGTGGTATCTTCTGTTTCAAGCCTGATGGCCTTTCAGGACCCTTTTGATGCACTGTTTTTCTTTTCTTATACTGAACATCATTCACAGAATCCTGTGGAACATAGTCTCCGCATAGAGATTGGTTGTTAAAGCTCTAGTCCAAACTGTTTTCGTATGAACTGTGTGATTTCAAAGCAAGGTTAAATCTTAGAGGCTCTTTCCTTAGATGTTTGTGCATTGATCCCATGGTTACCTAAATGGCACTTTAATATTACACAATTATTTGGAACTTACTCTTGCAACTTTTATGTAGAAAATAACATTTCTCTTGGCATTTCTGAATCATCAGAAATGTTGGCTGCTATCCGTGTGGCTGTAAGTGGATTTCTCTCTATTGCAGATATCTTTGTATAGGAGGAAAATGACATTGTTTAAGATGCACCTCTTCTGTAAATAAATCCGTAGGGAGAAATCCCCCAAAGGAATCTGTTCATTGGTCCTGATGGCTTACAAAAATCCTTCCTCCCTACTTAAAAGATACATTTTAGTTACAGTCACCCAACCAAGTGGCCCCTTCATATAAGTGTGCTAAATTCCCTCCCAAATATGCAAGAAAAGAAAGGAAGAATACTGTTCCGTGCTTTAAACTGAACTCTAATCCAGATAGAGGAACCCCCTCTGATTTGGGCAGTCTATAAGCTCCAGCCTGCTGTTATGTGAGGTAGACAAACCTGACATTCTTGTTATGAATGTGGATCTGAATATATTCACTGTTATTTATACAGAACTTCTGTCTTTCAAACATGCAGGAAGATACTGAGATAGTGGAAAATGTTGTTTCTGAAGCACTTCAAAGAGCTAGAGTTGTGTATTTCATGGCTAAAGTGTGAGGTATGCACATGAATCAATAGTTCAGATCATGTCAGGCAAGTCTAATTTAGGTCTACCATTCTTGACAACCTCCCTTTAACAATGACGGGCTTTATCTTGATGTGAAATATTTGAAAATAGAAACTGTCGAAGTTGTAGCTGTTTTTTTCTCCAGCATCTGAAAGGAGTCACACTTTTGGAGGAATATCTTACTCTGTCTTTGCTGGCTGTTGTCATTGATTTCTGTGATCTGAGACAGGGAAAATGAAACAAACTTTCAGACTTGGTTTCCATTATGAATGGAAGATGAAGATAGAATTATTTCTTTAAACCTGTTTCTAGATCTATGCAGTACACTTTTTTTGAGAGCTGGCTGCACTGAATGTGCCAGTTGAGTTACCATGTGTGCATTTAGGATCACCAGGATGGGTTGTGTTGTCTCTAATGTTCATGTCTATGGGGTTTTAATATGTTCCTGAATATAAATATATATATAAATTACCAGCTCCTTCAAGCATTTAGAAACGCATATTCAAAAGCAGACTTGTTGCTGGACTGCTTTGAATTTTTAAGGATGCTACCTCTGTGGATTTCTACATGCCCAGCTTTTTTACAAAAATCATTATTTTGTTTGTAAGCTGTGTCACAAACTGTGCCTTTATTTTTGTCTTGAATCTTATTTTTTGTAGCAATGATAACAAGTAATATCTGTTTCTCTATTAGGTCCTAGTAGCAAACAGCTGGTGCATTTATTATTAAGATATCTCTGTATGCATGTTATTTAGCAAACACTTATGAATTATAGGGATGCCAGCTATTCCAGTGGAATCTCTTACAAAGGCTTATCTTGTATGTTTGTTCCTAGACTGAAGAGGGGGAAGGGGTAGGGGGCAGTGGGAAGTCCCAATACTTAAGCGGAAATTGGAGGGGTGATCCTTTGAACACCTCTAGCACTTTCCTGAGTGGTATATGCTCAGTTTTCTCGAAGTATTAATGGAATTTAGGTAACCAAATTCGTTACTGGGCCTTGACTGCTCTACTGTTGGTCATATCTAAGGATATATCGCACACTGTGTTCATTGACGGCTGTTTAAGTCCCTTTTGGGCAGGTTCTCCCTAGTAAGACCAGTGAAACTTCTGTGCCAGCGCCGTTTGGGATCTTAAGGCTGGTCCTGTGCCTAAGGGACTAGAAGGATCTTCCTCACCCTAGTTCTCTCAGCCTTGTAAATTGAATCAAAGTTTTGATGTTTAACTGAATGAAGATTGTACAAAATTCAACAGGAAAAATGTAAAGAATAATGAGTTATTGTTTACTTCTTTAGCCAGTGTGTTGCTTCTGTAATTATTGTCATGCAGTTTCTTAGGTCATTGAGGGCAGCTGCCCTCTGGCTAAGCATTCTTAAGGCTCTGTTAGTGCTTATTCGTTGTTTCTTATCAGAGGTTGTGTATCGCTGCGTGGTTATGAAGGATCAGGTGAAGAGACTTCTGTCCTACATTGTTTCATCCAAGGGAAGGCTGCTTTATCTAGCTCCTATCTTCCCTTTGAACAAGTCAAGATATAGGCTCAGTACAGAGATGTATGCAAAAAAAATTAATTGCTTTTGATACACGAAGAGGAGATCTGGTTTTATTGGAGCATTCTAACACTGTCTTTAATTCTAGATTGTGTGAATATATAAGCCTTTATGGCGAAATGAAGATGGATAGAGAGGGTAATAGCTCTCAGCTGTTCTATTATAGTTGCAGCAACAAGCAAATATCTGCATATGAAAAAATAAAAATTATGATATGCTAACCAAAGTCTGAACCACACTATCACATCTGTGATTTATCTTCTAGCAGTCTAAATCAGTTTTTGTCTCTTATCAGTGCCCTTCTTGTGTTCATATTTGTGAAAGTCTAATAACCTAGTCTTTACAAAATTGCAGGTGAGCCTATTCTTTTCTTTCTGGTCCTCTGTATCTTGCCGTCTCTCAGCAGGCAGAGCAAGAATGGAAATGTTCCCATAGCTTCTTTTTACGTCTCTAACAATATATATTTTACTGACAAATTAGTCTAGTATTTTAAACCCTTTAAATATAGAGGTACGTTTATGTAATAAAGAGTATTATGACTAGAAAAAAAACTGGAAGAAAATATTTAAATTGGATCTCTTAAAAATATACAAAGTTCAATAGAAAAATTAAGAGTAGTTATTCAACTGTTGTCTGACTTTGTTCAAAATTACATTTTTCTTACATACCAGCTATACCACTTAAAGACATGATACGTAGGTCTATCAAGAAAAAAGATATTTAACATCAATTGTATATACCCTTCTACAATATTTATTCTTAGCTTTGTAAAACAAAAGTAAAGCTTGGCAGAAAAAGTCTTTTCCAAGAGTCTGGCAGCTAATATTTGGCTACATTATTGAGTACCATATGAAATATTAATTACAATTACAGTTTACTCTCTGCTGATACAAATTTAATTGTTGAAAGGGAAAGCTTCCATGTGAATCTGACTCTTAATAATTTTATTTCATTTTATTTCTTTTCTCGAATATAATTTTTTTAACCCTAATCTGAAAATTTGATGTGTCAGAAAGCTCTCGGCTCTCTTCACTACTAAATCTCCACAAGGGTTTATAGAGAATTTCTTCATTAGCCTTGACATGGGGTGAAACTGTTTCAACCTATTTAGGTTTAGTTGGTGCTTTTTTTTTCCTCACAACATTCAAAAAACCCTAGCAAATCATCTGACACTTTAAGAGCAAATTCAGTGTTCCAGGGAAAGGAAGTTTGACACTTGCCACAGAGTGGAAGTTTTCCTTCCTGAAGTCAGACTAGAAATAGGCAAATACAAATGCAAATTACTTCATCCTCTCTGAAAGAGGGTTTTGGGGGGGATTCCTCTGGTCTCAATCAGCAGCAACACTTATAAAGCTGGACTGTAGTTCTCATGTGGTATAGACCCATTCTTAAGAACAATGAGATGGCAGTTGCCAGCTTTTTTTACTTGGCTATTTTTATGATCCTGCTTCTTATTCCCTGAAGTCATCAGATTGCTGTCAGGGCAGGAATTACAGTACTCAGTGCAAGAAATTGTTTGGGTTGTTTTTTTTTTTTTTTTTTTTTGTGCCCCTCTCTCCTCCCCCACATAGTTCTGTCTTTTGTAAATCCTGATCCTGTGACCATGCAAACTTTCCCAGCAACCGTCCCTGAAGACCATGGTCAGGCATAGAAGGCATCATCTTTAAGTGTAACCAGGCCACAGCTGGGGTGGGGACTGAAATGCTTGAAGGTCTCAAAGCTGGTCACAGTAAGGAGCAGAACTGGGCAATGACTCTGGACTTAGAAATCCAGGAGCCTCTGCCTGAGCAAGGTTTTGAGGATCTGGTTTTGCAGATGAAGTATCTTCATGAGTAGTAGGATTAAAGTATTTTTTGTGTGTAGACATTGTTGGCGACCTTGTAGTGAGCAACTAGAAAAGTACCTTTTAAAAATCTAGAGTTAGAACGACTGTCAAAACTTGTACTCCTGGTAAAATGTTTTTTATGCTGCCTAATTCACTGTTCTCTATTATACTTTTTTATTATTGGGAGTTGGCTTTCAGTGGCTATGTTGTTGTATTCATTAATTGTAAATAAGCTGGTTGAAATAACACACTTTCTAAATTCAATTTACATTTTCACTAGTCTTCTAAAATGATTTCTAATTGTTTTTAAATGGGTGTGATTTGGGTTCATTAAACTGAATTTTTTGTGCCTAAACATTTTGGGTATTCAGTTTTTGTGAAAAACAGCCTTTGCCACTGAGATGCATATCATAATCTCACAGATGCATAACCAATAAAACAATTTTTGAGCCCTATTCCAAATTTCCCTCCAAGATTTTTAGTATTATTCAGTCATTAACCATGTCCATGCACTTATTATCTTCAGACTACAGCTAATTTTTGGTGTGACTTTTTGTTGTATAACTTGTCTATGCAGATGGCTTTGGTAGTTTCAAATTGGCAATTCTTTACCCTTCATGGATCCTTTTGTCCTTTAGGAATAAGGGAACAGGGTAGGATTCCACTAAACACAAGCTTTTTTTATTTTTATGACACTATATTACATTGGAAAGCTTATCCTAAATTTCTGCCTGGTTATTGCATTGCTTTACTACCCGTGAGTCATGATCTTGGATGCCTGACTTGGTGCTACTCAGAAGAAATGTATTTCTTGCATTCCTATCTCATTCTACTTTTCTCCTTTATGTTTTATGATCGGTTGCAGAGCTAGGGGGAGTAGTTTTTTTATGGCCTGAAAAAGACGAGTCAGCTAGAAAGTGTCTTAAACTCTGAAAAGAAACTATATGATGTCTCTTTCAAGCTGTGGGCTAGATACACTGGGCGTGTATGTGGTGTTGAGAAATTTTTATCACTCAGTGCTATACGCTGCTTTGTGCTCCTGCAATAATGCGTTAAGGCAGAAAGACTGCTAATGAATTCTAGTAGAAGCATAGAGAAGGATACTTCTCTGACAGAATACTTTGCTGTCCTGGTTTGAGGTAAAACAGAACCAACTTTCTCTTCAGTAATTTTACTACTTAGCTAAGCCTGTTCTAACTTTCTGAAATTAACAGCATGTTGTGCAGAAAACTACTTGTTCTCAAAGTGATAAGACCTGTGTTTATAGTTAATGCAAGGAATAGTATGTAGAGAGGATCTTGCTTATACTTATTGCTATAATAATCAAGGTCAGCCAGTTTTATTTGCCCCGCTGGAGAGTCGGAAATGGAAAAGCGTAGAGGGGTCCTACCTGTAGGGAGGAGAGGAGAGGACAGGTGACCCAAAACTAAAGAATAGGGTGTTTGATCCTGTCTATCTCATGCTCTGTAAAAAAGCTGAGGAATCAAAGGGTCAGTCCTCTTTCTTCAGAGGCTGACATCTGAGGAGGACTCTGTTCATCTGCCTTTGATCCCGATATGT
This sequence comes from Tringa solitaria, assembly GCA_026413425.1. NCBI lineage: Eukaryota > Metazoa > Chordata > Aves > Charadriiformes > Scolopacidae > Tringa > Tringa solitaria. The sequence continues at coordinate 16,400,942 of JAOXJM010000052.1, read as the reverse complement.
GCGTTCCTGACTCTAGAGCTGGAATCTAGTTCCCATCCGTTGCTGAGTCTGGTCTGGGACTTGCCCAGTGCTATCAACCTGGGAGCTTGATACGGCTTTGTATATATTGTATCTATTTCATTTTTTTTATTCTATTATTAATATTTCATTAAAGTAGTTTGTTTACTTCTAAACTTGTAAATCTCTTTATACCTCCTTCTCTTCTTAGAGCAAGAGGTGGGGAAGAGCATCTGTTGTCTCATCATTGGCCAATCTGGCCTAGACCATGACAAACAATTATTTCAAAGCATAGATATTTAAAGCAAGTTGCTGATGTTTCTCAGAACATCTGTTTTCTAATAAAAGTACGAGTCTTTATGTTACTTCTCTGCTTTTGATGTGCATAGCTTTCTCTGGATGGCTGTCCCAGGCACTAGGAACTCCAGTGCCACACCAAGTGATGCAGTAGGCCTGCAGGTAACATGGTAATCATGACTGAAAGGCGTAGCATCATTTGGAAGATTACATAATCTTGTTGTTTCTAGGTGTGTACATGAGCAAAGCAATCACCTCCTTTTGGCCATGTCTTGCTCTCAGCTGGGATGATTTAACCTAACCTGCTCAGGACAGTGATGCATTATCAGATAGCTTTGGTCTGTGCTCCTGGTGGAGGCTGGCACTGATTGACCACTTGCTCTTGCTCAAGATGGTTCTCTTGGCTCATCCTGTTGCTCCCTCAGACTAGCACATCAAAGGAACATCCTATGGGAAGCTTCATTGCATTTAGGCAAAGATAGGTCTCTGAAATCAACCCTTGTTCTCATTACACCTAGCAATAAAAGTATTAAGTGAAAGTAGCTTAGTGTGTCTTGGTCAGGGCTCATTTCCCTGCTGGATGTCTCTTGTTAGTAGAGCAATGGTGGCTCTTCTCAGCAGTGGGTGCAGTTTTACACGGTAAAAAATGGTTCTAAGAATTAAAGGAAAAAAGGGCAAAATGATGCACATGAGTGAGATAAACCAATGGGGAGAGGACAAGGGCAATACGTGAATAGAAAGAACTTGAAAAATTTTGTAACATTAACTCATATTGTCATCTCAGGACAGGTATTTGAGAAATATCATCTTTCTCAAACCGAACTGATTATGAAGAGAAATTCTCGCTCTCCTTGTAGTAGTTATGTTATTCCTGGATAAATCATACCCAGTTTTCTTTACAGGTTCCTATCTGCCTTTTCTACTTGCTTTGAGGCTGGGCACGTTGCTAGACCATTAAAGCTGTGGTAGAAAGAGAAGGTTGACAGCTAATGAAACTGCTCTTGTTTTGCCTTTCCCTCTGTTTGCAAAGTCTTTATAGTTTCAGATTTATACAAAATTATGTGCAGTGTGATGTGGTTGGATGGAGCATATGCTGAGCAATAGGTCCCTTTCAGCTCAACAGGCTGTGCCTATAAATCAGGAGATATACTGTAATGTTCATCCTACCTGAATTGGCATCTGCTGGTCTTTGTTCTGCAACTGAGTCATAAAGTGCCATTTCAGGTATGGGCAGAACAGACTGTGGCTGCAATATAACTTGTAGGGGGTGGGTGCAGGAGAGTTATTTTACGCTTTGAGGCTAACCACCTGAAAGCAGTAGTCATTGTAAAATTGCAGCATTTTTCTTCTTAAATGCTGACATGAAATAAAACTTATAAAATATGACTTTGTATCATCTCTCTGTATTGTCTTCAACCTGCTGGGAGAGGGAGGGGTAGGTTTAATTATTTTGGAGGGTAATTTCCTTCCTAAATGCATCCAAGTCTGGATCCTGCTTGGAAGGCAGACTATGGCAGAAGGTTTTCTGAAGCCAGTTTTGGATATTTTCCATTTTCACAGACTTAGTTGAATTTTACATGTGACTGCAGATACACAGCATTTGGAGTGATTGGATTCTGAGCCCAGAATTATTATTATAATACAAACAGTCTTGTGGCCAAAGATCCTTTACAGACCTGTGATTGTGTGTTGAAAAAGGAGTTACTTTGAGTGCCTGCTTTCTATTTCTCTAAAACAAAAAGATTTTGGGAAAAGTGCATTTGTGACTTGTGTTCAGAAAATGAGAGTTGGTTTCAACCTTTGATGTTCTCGTTACTAGAAGGTGAACTTTCATTTAGTATCTGTTCTTATACATTGGATATGATGAAACTGGAAAATATATATTAGGAGAAGTTGTGGTCAGTAGAGAGGTGTCAGATATACAATTTTCTTTAAATTGTACTTGCAAATCTACTGGAGCATTTATCAGAACTGTCAGAATCTTTTTCACAGGGCTGATAATGACTGACTTATGTGAGTAACCACTAAAATTTTGGCATCTAACTGTGGCACCTAAATTAGGAGCATTTGCTAAATCAGTAGAGAAGGGTAGGTGCTTTCAGAGGTTATTCAGATGTTCTGGTAACTGAAGCATGCTCTGCAGGTGCTTAACTGCATCCACTAATTATAGAGGAGAATGAGGATGCTTGTCTTTATGTGAATGTAATACAATCCGATTCTTCTCTGTTCTTCCCCAGTGTTAGCTGTGCTAGAAGGCTTTCGTTGCATTTGGAAGGTACAGAAGGAAGACACAGGCTAACTTTAAACTACAAATGAGAAAGTCAGACTATAACTTTGAAAACATCTTTATTTGAAAAATCATAGGGTTTTTTTTTTACATATGTGTGTAAGAAAATGGAATAAGGGCGGTTTGTTCTGTTGTTGGTGGGTTGTTGGTTTTTTTAACATCAATTTTAACATTATTTAGTCTTCTCTGGAAGCCTCATTCAATATTTTTATACCTCTGAACTTAGGAGTCATAGTGAGCGTGGATCCAAGCCAAAAATGGTACTTAGTTTATCTTGTTCTAGATGTCATATTGATACCTTCTGCTTCATTTACCCTCATGTCTACACATCACACACCTAATTCTTTTAACCTTATTGTAAATGCACACACCATTGTTCATGTAAACTGTTTATTTTCTCATTCCTCTGTCAATTCTCTATAGCAATTAAATAAGCAAGATGGTACTAGGAAGAATCTGGGATGAGCAGACTTAAACTGTAAAATGTAGTTTCTAAGTATATTGGGAACAAATGAAATCCTAATTACTATTTTGCTGTCATACATTATATAATTGTTGATAGTAGTATAGGAGATGGTATATAGAATATAAACATTTCTGATGGGAGGAAGCATATGATATGTAATGATATATTCTTAGCATATGTCAGTAACAAAGTTCACTCAAGTCAGGTGAATTACTGATTCATGATACTGAATTGTATCTGCTACAGTCAAGTACTTTCCATATTAGCAAATGCAGATAATGGATATCCAAGGAATTTAGACAATCACCAGTGGAGTCCTCTGGAACTGAATAGTCATTGTGGTGGTATTGGTGGTTTTTTTTCCGTAGTGTTTTTTTGGTGTTTGTTTCTCCCCCCAGAGGTCCTAGGGCAGTAGAGTTTTGGAATTCTAGAAGAAGACTGATGTTCCCCTAGTATTTTACCAGGGTAAACAGGATTCCCCTGAATATTAGAATCATCCAGTATGGCTGTGGAAATAATGAGCTATCTAATGTGATCCTTGATGAACACAATTAAGATAGATATAGATCCAAGACAATTAGCATGACTTTAATGGGCAATAGTCTAAAACTAAGTTCTTAGGATATTCTCACTCAATTACAAGTTTCATTAATTGATTAAAAATACTATTAGAGTATTATAGAGCATAGGCATAAGAGATTTTTTTTAAGACTGACTGCAACACAATTTAAATAAAAAGAACAATAAATAATTCAAAATTAACTGAGCCTGCATTATGTGAATAAGTAGCGGTTTATAGTGATCTCAAAACATAATTTTAAACAAGAAGTGATGATTGTAGTGAATAGTTCTAGATTCCAGAAATTGTTGGTCTCGGTGGTCTGGAGTAATAGTAAATATAAGTAATGATTAAATACTAATTTTACAGATGATCTCTAGAAAAATTACTAAATAACTGATATAGGTCCAATACATTCTGCATCATTTGGGCAGCTGAATTCAGTCAACCACACACACTCTTTATTTGTGGACTTTTAATTTGGTCGTGCTCCAATAGAAATTAAACATTTGAGGAAGAGAACTGAGTTCTGGGAAATAAAGTTATGAAAAAAACAAGGGGAGGATAAACAGTTTATGATCTCTCAGGGTGAAAATCCCCTGAAAACCCTAATTCTATTTTTAGATTTATAAAAAAGAAACTATTAAGTAGCAGCAGTAGTTCCTGTATTTGACATTGGTTTGAGGGCTATTGGTATGGGATCATCTTGATCTGAGTCCTGAATGTAAGCAGGAAGTTGGAAAATTGGTCAAGATTCATTAAAAAATGTTTAAACAATCAAATATATATTTAGAGTGAAGGGGTCTTGCCTATTTATCTTAAGGGCCTGCTTTAGATGTTTATGTACTTTTGTGGGATGAGTATTTTGGTCAAATTTGAAATAAGGTTACCACTCTTTCTTTTTTTTTCTTAACAATATAATCAAACTTCAATTTGACACTATCATTCTGTAAAAACTGCTTTCAAGAGCAAAGTGACAAGCAAAAGTCATGCATTTATTTCAAGTAACAAGTCTGCTTTTCATCAGGAAAATGGGCATAGAAATACTGGAAGAAATGGCAGCAATAGATAAACTATATCCATGTAATTCATTGGAGCCAATAATGATGTATTATCGCAAATCTGCTTTTCAGCTATGTCACTCGATACTTATGGTATTTATTGCTTTATTAATTAAGAGTGAGAAGAGCAGAGTAATAAAAAAAATCATTCACTAAAATTGAGCCAATCAATCAAAAAATTTACTAAATTATTTTTGTTATGAAACTTTACTAATTAAAATAAAAGCTTCATGATAACTGTGTTTTGTTGAATGTAACCAATCAGTGGCAGTGTTCCCAGCTCAGAAGTGAATACAGCCTACGGGAACTAATTGACTAAGTTGTTTTGGCCTTGCCAGAACCTAAATACTGTCATGTTTATCAAGTAGAAGAGAAAAAGCTCTTCTGTTTTGTGTAAACTGTGGCACATTATATACCATAAACAAGATGATGACATAGGGTTTTCAGCTTCTTCCCAGTGGTGAAGAATGTCACCACTTCAGACACCAAGTGGTGATGAACATCAAGCTGGTTTGGTTTTAGTTTCAAAGAATCCATGAAGGTCAAATTTTATTACTGTTTAAAAACTCTGATTGCTGTTAGATGTTTAACTTGAATAAATGAATAATGGCAAATTATGTTTAACTTAAAACATTTCCTTTTTAACTTCTGGCAGTGTGTAATGTCTGTGGGTTCTACTCTTAAACATTTTTGTGATGAAGCATCCAGTTTATATGTAGTTAAACAAATATTCACAGTAGGGAAAATCTTTCCATGAATTACTCTGCAAACAAAATCCAGTCCCACATCTAGATGCTCATAAATGGACTGAAAAGTTGTGTTTATGCAAAGTGAAGGCACAAAGACTATGCTTCACTGGCCTCTTGCTTAAGCTTTTTACGTCCTTAGGGGCCACAAGTCACGACCTGGCCCTTTGAATGGAAGGATAATTTAATTTATCCTCAAGAAATGGAAATGAAAGACTAAATTCTGTTTCCAATTATGGAAATAAATGTAATACTGGTTGTGAGCCATGACCAAAATCATGTATTGAAAAAAATGACCTCATGGAACACAGTAGTGATATCTCCCATCTTTCTCTTGGGGGACAACGAAGTTCTTATTGCCCATGAAAGATGGGGGGAAATGTGTTCCACGTAATTTGTTATTTATTGAATTCCCTCATGTAAATATACGAATCATTTAAAAAAAAAAAAGTGAATTGACCCAAGAGACTGCAAATTGAACATAAGAAAAACTAGAACTAAGTCATTAATTTTCAGCAGGTCGTTAAAAAACAAAAATTCTGCTCCGAACAGGAACAAAGGATGGTGAAAATAGTTTTTTTTTTTTTTGGAACTCAGAACATTGCCATTTAAATCAGTACGAATGTACAACATTTATCCAGATTCTGAAGCAACATACTAAATGAGCTGCCAGCTTGTTTCCTTGTATAAAATCTGAAAATGTAATCTCTATAGTTTTCAAGCTGATCAATATGAATGTGGCAATCAGATCCTCACCTTTGTATTCCAAAGTCATTCCTAATCAAGTTTTCATTTAAAAACAAACAAACAAAAGAAAGCCAACCCCAAAGCTGCCTGAAGATAAAAAGTAAAGCACCTTTGTTAAATATCTTGTACATCATTGCCCTAGACTTATTTTGTTAAGGATTTAAATCTGTTTCTGCCAAACGATTTAATCAGCTAAGTAGATATTTTGTATTACCATGGAAATGAAATTGTGAAGTGCAATTGTCAGGTTTAAAAAGTCTAATGCACAATATGGTGGTTTTTTCTTCTTTCATTCACTTTCTCATTTCTTACTAATTAATTTCCTGATTAAAATCTGAGTGATGATCTTGATTTGTATTCAAAGTAGGATGACAACATGAAGAGTAGAGTCATAGAGGTGAAATAGATCATAGTTTAAAGTTGTACGAAGCTGGTTGTTTTCTTTTTATTTCATTATTGTGGGCAAATCAGGATCATTTATTTTACTTTGTGTTTGTCGTGACTCAGAGAATGCTAATTTTACTGGGCTGCAAATATTTCATATTAAGAGCAGAAACACCAATGAACTGCTTTCAGTGCTGTAGTTACTGATAATGGGAAGAAAAAGTACTTAGATTTAAATATTAAATCATCCTCCACGTCAACAGTTCTTGCCTTTCCCTAGTTTTTGGCTTAGTGATTGCAATGAAATTTTAAAATATGGCTACTTGCCTTTAGGCAAAGAAACGTCTGCTGGGTAGTTAGTGCTTTTCTAGACCAGAGTGTTTATTTATTATCTCCAGGTTTCACTGTTGGTAGTAATTATCTGCATTTAGATCTTCCTCTAAAAGGAGGCAATTCCTGTTTTCATTCCATATACGCTGTTTTATATAAAAAGTTGTTGCTGTAGCTTGACTATGGTCTCTCTTGTCTGACATACCATTTATATAGCTTTTTATTTTGTGATTGCAGTGGCTGGCTTCTGACTAAGACTCAGTTGAATTTTATAGATGGGGCTGGATTCTCTACTTTTTTTTCCTCTCAAGACATGGTTCATAATTCCTTTCTTCTCTCATTTTATAATACAAAAAAAAGCTGACTACAAGGCTAGAGGAAGTAAACAAATTAAGTCCATTATTAGAGTTGAGTATAGATTTAACTGTTGATTTTTCAACATCTTGTTTTTATCCTTCTTGAGCTTGTATTCTTCTAGGCATTTGGAGCTGGTAAAGGAGAGGCTTCCAAGAATGTTACTGTAGATCTTGGAGCAGAAAGGAGGCAGGTAGTCCTCCTTCCTAGTCCAACAGACGATCTCGCTCCTCAACAAAGCTGGTCTGTATTCATTCATGGTCTCTCTAGCTTTAAAGCTCTCACAAGGTAAAATATATAATGGCGTTAAAAAAGGAGGACATGAATCACAAATATGTAAGCTATTGTTTGCCAGTCCTACAAACAAAGAGAAAGACCTTCATTCTCAAGTTATCTCACTGAAAAAAAGTATGCTATAAAGCTATCTTGGCATTAGGAAGGGGATAGCAAACCCAGCTCTTGCAATAACTTGTTCAGTGTATAGTGTGGCTTTATGTGATAATATTCTGCCCACACCAGAACCAAAGAAATGACAAGATAGATGTGGTTTTATAGTTTTGCAATTACAATTCTCTCAAATGTCAGAAAAAATATTTTCAGGCTATGGGGAATGAAATGAATTTTTCAGCTGTGTAACAGGATTTTTCTTGATGTAGAATTGAGCTATACCCCACAGTCATTCAATTAACTTGTCATGGGCCCATACTACTTTCATTCCTTAAGTTTATATTTCCTGGAATTGCTTTTACAATGTGTATTTTACTGGAACTGTGTCAGTCAGTCACTGAGCCCTTACTTTTCAACACAGCACTTAAACCAACCCCCAACCCTTCTCCCCCCCAAAAAAACAACAAAAAAACCCCAACCCAACACCTCTTGTGCAATACTCAGACTTTCTCTTGTACTTTAGTTTTAAAATGAAAAAAAAAAAAGGAAGGAAATTAAATCGTTTTGACTGTGAGTTCACATGGATCTTAGATCCCTTCTGAACGTCACTTAGTTGCTTTTGTGGTTTACTTGACACATTAGTGGTGTGTTAGTTCACACTAGTTCATAGGACTTCTGAAATCTTTCTTGCTAATGTAATATTCAGTAACATAATTAATATGAGTTTCCTTTAGTTTCAGGCAGTTGTTCATTTGGATAATAATTACTTAAAAAAGGAGGTAACTTTTCACATCAATCTTGGCTGAAATGTAAATACTAATGATAGCCCAGTGTCCCCTATCTCTGCTGACATAGACATCTGTGGAAAGATTCTGAATTAACTTGTCGGCTCTTGGCTCTGAATTGCTTATAGCTTATAGGCAAGTTATGTAGCCTTCTCCCTCCTCCAGTAATGTGCTTGAAATAAAGGAATAAGGGTGCTAAGATCACAGGTGTGCTGCACTGAAAAGAACTGTTTCATTAAAAAAGCTAGGTAGAGGATAT
>JAOXJM010000052.1:16373360-16389156 GCA_026413425.1 Tringa solitaria | reverse complement strand
ATTGAAGGCAGTGTAAAATACCTGGGCATTGGGCCCATTAGTCCATCTCTTAATGAGGAAAATTTTATGAAAATGGAAGAACTTATTCTAATAAAGTGCAAATTTTTGTTGAAGAAAAATACTTCCTAGATTCATATGCAAGGAATTAATTTCTACTTGTTGAACAGATGACAGTGTTGTGATTATTGAAGCTGGTCTATTAGTTGTTTTTCCTGTCTGCATAGCTTTCATTCTAGATTTAACTTTTCATGGTCATGAATCGAGATTTAGTTTGCAAATTTAGGAATGGTAAAACACTGCCTGGGCCAGAGACCAGGCAAACATGGATAAGATGTGCTATTTTAAATGCAAATTGATTTTTTTCATTTTCTTTCTTTAATCTTTACTCTGATGAAAAGAAATTTTTCCTGTTTTACTTTTGCTGAAGACATAATTTGACTAAATATTAATCTGCTTGAGTCTCTTTTACATCACATCAATTTAATTTTAATAGTTCTTGTAAGACATCCTGTGAAGTTGGATGCCCCAGTGGCTCTGAGGTAATTTGAACTTTTCATCATGGAATACCTGAACTTGCTCCTTTTAGTAAGCCCTTCCTTTCTTCCTCCCTTCACCTAAATGATTGCAAGGGCTGGGGGCTGGATAAGAAATTCTGCCATTACCCCATCATTTGAGCACAGCTGGAGAGTATTGAGGAAAAAGGTATAATGTGGATTGGATCTGCCTGACTCAGTGTTTTGGATTAGTGCATAAAGGTTAGGAGGTAGAGTGTTGTGCCAACGCAGAATGCTGCTCATAAACATCTTGAACAGACGTTACCAAAGAGCTTATTACTATTCTATGTGTGGTTCCACTCGGATAATTTACACCTCTCACTGTAGTTCCTAAGATATTTGCAAAGAATGTCAGAATTATGACAGGGCCTGTCACAAAACTGACAGCATTTTTTCTTCAAGAGAAATGCATGTTATGGCAAACCTGAAGCAAAAAGTCACAGATGACAAGTGCTTTTTATTTTAATAGTAATAAAGGTCTGATACAACAAAACGTCTATTTACAGTTCTCCTTAGAATTTTGATCTGGTTTGCTTAAGTAGAAACTAATAGGGAAGATCCTCCTAAGGAAAAAAAAAAAAAAAGACAAACAATCCCCCACCAAAACCCAGATATTGGAGATATTGAGGGGTACTCAGCATGCCGTTTTTTTATTGGACGTATGTGTTTTATATGTAGGCATGTCTGTTAGAAATGTGAATCAGCTGGTTAGAAAGGTGAATCAGCAAAATATATCGTTTCACAGGGTGAAAAAATGGTTGGCATCAGTATTTCCCCACTGCTGGATATAGCGTTCCTGCAGCAGCTTCCTGTAGGCGTTTTGTGTGAACTCTGTCCTTGGAAATCCAGATGTGTCGATGGCAATTGGGTAACTTCTGAAGCTGGGACTGAAGAGTGAAGACAAATATCCTCATACAGACCTAATAAAAGTGGTTTATGAAACCACCTACATTTGGTCTCCAGCTGCGAAACAGTAATGCTTTCCACAGTGCATCACCTCTGGGATAACTTGGACAAATCTGATCTGTTTGGCATGTAAACACATATAATAGGGTTTATGTGGTCCCCAGATGAGGGAAGGCCAGCAATAAGTCTACAGATTTGTTTTTTCCTCTCCTTATCCTGTGAAATTTAGTTAAGTTGTACTTGAGTGCCAAGTAAATAGCTAATACTTGTAATACCGTTAAATAAAAAGGTTAATGAACCTAGTAGTACTGACACTGATTTTATTTTATTTTTTTATTGTATTAATTGGAAAGATTTTTCTCTTACTAATTGAAGCATTTTAGTGTCCTGATAGGAAACAAATGGAATAATTACAGTTATTTTTGTAGCTCTTGTTATATAAATTTTGAGACTAAAATGTATAGAATCTTTATGGGTTGAATAGTATGTTCTTGGAAGTGAAAGAGCCCACAGACTCATGCTTATCTTTACTTTTATCTTACTTCCCAAATATTTAATTGCCTTATTTGACTCTCTGTATACCAACTATCGTCTCTTTTTATTATGATGCATGCTGTGTTGCTGCATGCTGTGTGCAGGCGTATCAACTCTAATTAAAATAAACCTTTGCATTTTGAATTACCACTTTTTTTCTTTCCTACCTTGGCAATAAAAATATCCTTGTCAGAAATGCAAGGTGTTCTCTTCACAGTCTCATTAAATAAGCGAAGTAGGTCACTCGGCATATTTGTGTCAAGCTTATATAGAAACTACACAGTCAACATATTTTAAAGCTGTGTAGCTCAACCCTTCTTCCTACAAGAAATGACTTTATATCAAAACTGTCACTTCAAGGTTTTGACAAAATCTGACATATTGTGACTGTAACATGTCAGGAAGCAGTAGGATGGCTGTGGACAATGAATTGCTTCATAGGCCAGTAACAAACTTAAAAGTGAACTGAGGTGAAGTTATGCTTGTCAGTGCAGGTTCAAAAAAAACAAACCAACAAACAAAATGCCAGACACCCCACAGAGAAAAACATCTTTTGTAGATTTTTTTTTTTTTTTTAATGAGGAATTAAGATTATGGTGCTGCTTTTGCTCTGAATCTGAGAGAAAGAAACAAAACAAAAAAAGAAAACACGAAGAAAAAACATCATAACTAGTAATGCATTAATTAAAAAAACAGTCATAAAAATAATCATTCTGCTTCTCTGGAGGAACATTTGCATCTAGATGAGCCTTCCTGCCATGGACAAAAAAAGAATGCCTAGCAATTAAGTAAAAGCTAATGTTATGGATGTGTCCAATTTTCTTTTAATTGCAAGAATTTCACCATGTAAAGCTGCTTTGTTTTTGATGTTGGAGATTTCCATTATGATATCAACTTCTAAAAGATATGAACAGCAAATTCTGTCAATTACTATGCAAAATCTGGAGAGTGATAGGCCCATAAACAAAAGATAGTTTAAAATTCAATCGGTCTAATGCAAAAGTACACTGTGGCTGGTTATGAACTGGATCCATGCTAGTTTATGAGGTACTAATTAGTTTTCTGACTTAAGTCTCCTAAACAGGGTTAGTTCCAGTACCAGCTGATAGTTGTATTGGCTATATTTAAGATCGTGCCAATAGCCTCCCATTATTTTGCATAAAAATGGGGAGCCACTAGCATGCTAGGAAGTGTAGATCTGCTTTGTTAAGGGCTTTGGTCTTATTGTTCAGCTGGAAGGTTTTTGTCAAGAGGTGGTGATAATATGAGTGAAAAGCAGAGGAGAGTGTGAAGTTTTAATGGTGTGCATCAGGTCCTGTTCAGGTGGCCATTGTGCAGTGCCACTTGGTTAAGCGCAGCGACATCATCAGCACACTGAGCATTCCAAGGCAACAGACAGTACTGTCCTGGTTTGACAGCAGGGTGAAGTCTGTTGTATGTAATATGGCTTCCAGAGATGTGTATACATTTTTCAGCTCATAAAAAATATATTGGGTCTGAGAACACTCTTTTCAGTGGTTTCCAGCAATAGGATGAGGGGCAACGGGCATAAGCTGGAACATAGGAAGTTCCACTCAAATGTGAGGAAGAACTTCTTTACGGTGAGGGTGACAGAGAACTGGAACAGGCTGCCCAGGGAGATCGTAGAGTCCCCTTCTCTGGAGATTTTCAAGACCTGCATTGATGCAGTCCTGAGTAATGTGCTCTAGGCAACCCTGCTTAGCAGGAGAGTTGGACTAAATGATCTCTAGAGATCCTGTCCAACTCTGACAATTCCGTGAATCCATGAACTGTATTTCTCCACCCTCATTCTGGAAAGTTGTTAAGACCTTAATTTCATAGATAGGCTTGGGATCTGGTCTGAAGTTTACTATCCATTGAGTGGATTCACTTGGACGGGAAGATAATAGTAGTGAGGTTCCCAAGAGGTCATAACTGTAGAATAGAATGTGCCCCTTCATCTGTTCCATTTTCCGACTGCTTCCCCATCTAATCCTGTGGCAGCCCTATCTGTTATGCGAGTTGTCCATGTGCTTCCTTGTCTCATGTCAGGATTTGGTACTTCAGTTAAAGGCTTGTACTGGACTAAAGCTTATCAGTATCGCCTGGAGGAACACGAGTTGGTGGCATAGGTTTACAGGGTTGTTGGTGTAGAGATGGTATGGTGCCTTGATTTCATGCAGCAATATACTTTTTGAAAGAAAAAGATAAAATAATGTAAAGTTCTTTGTTTACATACTGCCAAAAGAAGAATTTCTTCTGAACGTGTCTTGACATTATGGCCATATAATTACTTTTAATGATCCTATAGTGAGATTTCAGACAATCACTCCTCACATGCATTTGATGTGAGATGAATTGGTTAATATGACTGTCATCAGCGTGCATTCTTCCTTTGATGGGAAGCTATGGGAATAATTTATTATTTATTAGCAATTATTTTGATAATCCTTATGACATTTGTATTTTTGTTAAAATTTGTCTATAGTTAATTGAAGTGATAACTGCTTCATTTTCTCAGAGCTGTCTGGCACTTTTAATATTTCAGCTCAAAAAAATCTGTAAAATGGCAAATTAATCATACGTACATCTGTAATGATCTTATTCACAGAAGCAGCCTGCAGCATTGCAATGTGACCTTTTTAAAGCACAATTACTGGTATATTTTGCAAGAACAATCTTTTTTTTTTCCAGAATTCTGATCTTGTTCTAAGTAGACAGATACAACCTCGATGAGAAATATCAAGCAGACATGAATAATGTTAGATTATTCATCTGCTTATCTTTAGGTTTTAACGAATTTAAAAAAAGGGAAAAAAGGGCACAGACACACACACTTCTAAAAAAAACTTTCTCAGAGTACTACTATACCATAACCAAAGACATCTCCCTACAATTCTGCAAAGAGTAGGGGAGAGAAGATTTATAAATCTGCCCAAGCTAGTGCTGTTGATATAATGGAGGTGTCTCTGTTTGACTATAATATTTATGGAGATAACCTGAATATAAATGACTTTGTTTAATCTTGAAAACAGTCAAATTTTATTGAATGCCTAAAGAAGTATATGTAGAGAAGATATACCTAATCTACGAAAAATTGATATCTAAAGTATGACAATGCTCCGTTGCTTGATGTTATGAATAGTTTAAAGTTACTCATGGGGAGTAAGGATTGCCTGCAGCTATAAGTGTCTGCTGGTCCACAGAGGTGTCTGTACTGTTATATATATGTATCGGTATATATTCAGGGAGGAGACCTAAAATATCTGTGTCATAAGACTGTTTCTACATAAAAGAAGAATATTTGCTCTAGGTCACCATTTTCCTTAAAAAATAAAAAATTATTAAAAAAAAGTGAAGTATAATCCAGTTAAATGAGTTTGAATTCCTCTTCACAACTCCACTGTTAACTATAAATTGATTTCCCACCCTCCTATCTCCAAAACAAATTGCTACAGAAAGATACATTTAACCAATTAGTTATCAGAACAGGTCATATTTGAGTCCAGTTTTCCAAACAGGAGTGCTTGAGATACAGGCTTTATTCGTTATTATTTTTTCCCTAGTAATACTACTTTATGCATCAAAATGTCTTTCTAGGATTTAAAATGCCAAGGGTTTTCAGTGGTCCAGAAGTAAGGTGCTGAGAAAATAATGCTACATGCAATAACCAAAGTTCTGGTGTATAGGACAAAGAAAATTTCATGTTGTTTAAAGCTGTATATGAGATAATAATCTTATAACATTCATGTTGCATAATATATTATTACATAAATATTAAGACTTATTTTGCAGTTTAGATTATTCTTAAATTTTATAACACTTCTCTCAAATCACCCACTTGATAATTTGAATGAATTCTGGGTGTAACATATTTGAAGGATAGGGTGTTTACTGCTACAATCATTCCAATATATGAATACATTCAGAACTGTAAGTCTTACAGACTGCAACTTTAAAACTCTAAACAGGCCCTATATCTTTTCTTCAGGCTGTTACAGCTTTTCTTATTTAATAATTGTGTTTAAAAAGACATATTTCTGATCTTATAAAAGTTTATAAAGCACTAACCGTAATGAAAGCTAAAGTAAATAAAATGGAACTCAATGCTACAGACTTGAGCTCTATACAGAAAGTATCAGGTCCTCAGCTATTTTCAAAATGGTTTATATAGGATAAAATGTCAGGAGACATGTAAAGTTTTCTGCCCTCCCTAAAAATGACTGTGATGGACATGGGAATTATGGGTTTGAAGGTAGTTCTAGTGATCCTCTTCTGTCGTCACTGTTGAAGACTGTGTTCATCAACGTACAAGATAATGAAATATTACTATATGGTTAATGACAGAGGTATAACTTATTCCAAATAAGTAGGGTTTGTCTGGATGTGGACTTTAGTTTCATTGTGAAAAGAGGAGAAAATTAGATTAGTTATTAAAACAGTATACAGGGGGAAACATTGAGAAATCATAGAACATCTGTTTCAAGATTTGCAGATGAGACTTTTGCAAAATTTCGAAGTGGACTACATGATGCAATTTCTAAATAGATCCTGTAGTGATGGTTGCCAGCAGCCCTAATAAATATTTCTAGTGTTACTGTTTACCCTGTTTAATAACTGTGAGCCACAGCTGTTTCCATCTGAAAACTAATTTAGACTGTTTAGCCTCTTCCAGTGGAATAGTTGCACTGAGATGTCTCTAGAGAGATCTATTTCCTGCACATACCATTTTAGTAGTTGAACTGTTTGCCTGGCCAAGATGGTTGTAATCAAATACATGCAGATAGAAGAGCACTTTTCAGAGACAAGTCTCCAGGCAAAAACTTTTTTTTTTTGATGCATTGCTATAAAGATTCTTTATGTCCTGCAAATACATGGTATTGCCCGCCTTGGTAAGTGGCCTTCATCTCATCCCCTGCTGATTTTGGTCAGTTTATGTTGCTTTACTTTATAGATTATAGCACAAAGTTACCTTTTCCCAGTGGGACGTGGCTAGATTTTTATCATGGTAGTTTGTTTTGGAGATGTTGTGAACGACTGCAAGGTCAAACAGAAACATTAGATGCAATAGATATTCCACTAGCATGCTGGTCCAGAATGTGCAGCCCAACAACATGCTGCAGGCAACATTGGAAGTTCAGATTTACCTTAAACTTTTGTGGTCCGCATTTCTGATGATACGTGTTGATTGCACTTAGATACAGTTGTTCTGAGAATTATTTTCTTAATATGATTTATTACTTCCTGTGAGGTGTTTCAAGTGCTTTATGGTGTTGGACTAGTCTGTATTTATCATCTATCAGGTCTGTGTGGATGCATACTGGATCTTGGATATGTGCCTGAGTTTGTCTCATGCTAAGGTGCAAGAGCTATGTGAAGTTTTAGCAAATTGCTTGTCTTCTAATTTAATGCACATAGGACTTCAAAAGTTTAAAGTCTTGAATATATATAATAAATAGGCTGTAGTAAATTTGACAAGTTTGTTTTCTGAAATGAAATCTTCCATAAAAAAAGTTGTCATTTCCATAGTCTGTTGAACTAGACAAGTTAGTAGTGGCCACATCTTTGTGAAGAAAGCGTGAAGGACAGTCTTTTCAGTCTTTATTCTTCTTTTAATTCTTCTTTCTCTCTGAGTACTATTTTTCTGCAGCTGGCTAATCTCTTCTGTAAGATTTCTTTTTAATTAAGACTGAAGAACTTATTATGACAGTAATTATTCAGGGGGCAACCTCTGACTTGGTGCTCAGCCTGGTAAATTAATATACGATATTTTTTTTTTTTTTTTTTTTTGCTTAAATCAGAGGGGTTTCAGACTCTTTGGTTTCTATTAGGTGTAACTCCCCTGGATTAGTTTAGATTTCTGCTGCAGCTGTAGCAGAGTTTACTTGCTTAGAATTGTGATGCTTCTCCAGGGGTGTTTCAAAAAAAAGCTGGTGATGACATCTCATCAGTGCTGCTGGACTATAAAGGGTGTAATAGCTGCCTTAAAGTTGGCTGGATTACACTTGTAATATGGTGGGAAAAATTAAAAACAACATGGCAGTTTTAGGACTCGGTACAACACACAGTTCTCAGATGATTGTGCCCTCAAAATCAGTGTTCTTAAACAAGTACATTGCTAGTGGGAAGAAAAAGTGGCACCTGTAGAAAGGGGTGCAGCAGCATTTAAGGGGGGATTGAACAGCCTTTACTAGCTGCTGCCCCTATTCTACCTATAGGCAAAGGGAAGCAGAAGAGAATGACTGTGGGCAAGCTTTTGAAGTGTAGTGAGGCAGCCTAAAAGCCCAAGTTGCAAACGAGTGCGTCTGAGGCACCTTTTCTGCTCCTCTTCCCCAGCTACATGGAGAGCAAGTTTTAAGAGTAGCCCTGAGTCAGCAGTTGGAGATGGCATCATCTTGCTCAGATGGTTCCACTGCAGGGGTATCGATGCCAGGCGTTGCTACTGCTTAAGTTCAGCTGCCTTTAAGAGCCACTTGTAGAATTGCCCCAACCTTGCTTTTGCTAGGCATTGGAGTCCAAATGTTAAATTGCTTGTCCTCACAGGGAGAGAAATTAATGAAAAATGTACTGTAAGGTAAAGTTTACTGGAGAAGGGAATAAGTAACTTTAAGACATCTTAGAAATCTTGGTTAGCTGTAGGTGCAGAGGGATGCACTAAGGATAAGACAATGAAAAGAACGTGGAAGTCCCATACTAATATTATAGTGCATTTAGTGTTAGCTATATCAGAGAGGCTTAGCATTTAAAAAAAAAAAAAAAGTATTTCAACAAAAAAAAAATACAAATTACCCGAAAGAGGGGACACATCTCTTGCAGAAGTGTTCAATAAAAACAAAAATATTCTGAGTTTTAAAAAATTAGTGAAAAAAAACCCTCCTTTCTGTTTCTTTCCTTTAGGATTTAGCATTATATAGTGTGCTTCACGATGAAACTTCATAAATTACCATGTAGCCTTTTATTTTTTTATTTAGCTATTCTAAGAAAATCAATTTAGCTGAGTAACAGTGATAGGAACTCCAGCTATTATCACCTAATCATTAATTTCTCCTGGACTCTGTTTAATACAACTGCTGCAGAATGTTTAATAAATCATTAAAATAGCTTGGATTTAACTGAAAAATAAATTATTTAAAACTGTAACTGCAACCTATTCCCCCACTCCCAATCCACAAAACCCTCTTCACTTATTAAAGCACAATAAAATGATAAATATAGGAATCTACAGCTTCTTAAAAAAACTATAAAGTGAATAAATGCAGACGACTGAATTCCTACATCTAGTCTGTTCATGATCCACACTTGCTGATAACATAGTTGTGTTTCATAAAGTACTTACTATCTCCAGTGTGCACACTGTGATTGTCTGGTTTAGAATGAAGATGTTCCTCTCCTTGTGCTTGCCATTGCATATGTTTTTTATCTAAAGCTTCAGAAAGACCCTAAGCACCATCAGATAGTTACTTGATTGGTGTTTTGCAGCTGAGATTCCAGCCCTGGCCGACAGGTGAGGGCACGAAATGATTGGTCTGTGCACGTACCCTGAGGAACTTGAATGATGAGGACCACTAACCCACAAGTGTTTTCCACCTCAGTAGATTTAGTGAGAGACGTTCACATATAAAACTTTACTTCAGTAAGCTGTTAGGTTTTTTTTGTTTTTACTAAATTTGGCAGCTGGTTTGCTCTTTGAACATCAGAACCTGGTCGCGTGGAAATGCTACAGAAAGAGCAGAAGAAACTTTCAGCTGGTATGAAATGATACAGTGAATTCTTATCTCCTACTCTGTATTTTGTGGACTGTGGATAGATGTTCAGTCTGGAATTTTTGCTTACAGGAACTGAATAATTAAAGAAAATTAAGGCCTAACTGAATAGTCTCATTAGGTTAAACAGATTCCTTTTCTAGGATTAAAGACAAAGGAGAAATATAATGAAAATAAATAATTTGATCTCCTAGTAAAATGCTTAACTTCTTCTGGCTTTGTAGTGTAATTTTAAAATATATATCTGTGTTAACTAAGTGGCAAATCCAAAACCAGATGGTTAGCAATATAGTTACGAGCTCCTTCTACATCATCTCTTTTAGTGGAAGTCATTTTTTTTTTTTTAACAGCCAAATAATAAAGGGAAATGTTCTCTTGTTTTCCTTCAAGTCTTTTAAAGTCAATTTAAAGGAACAATTAACTCTTCCTGAAAACTTTTTTCTTTCCCTGGAAATTAAAAAAAAAACAACACTAATGTAGTCAACAAGTACCAAAAAACCCCCCCAAAAATACCCAAAGGAAGAACCCTTCCAGTTATTTACAACAAAGAGAACTATTAGTTCTCTTCTTCAGTGGGATCTTCTGGTCTTGCTCTCTAATAAACAGACTCTTGAAACCATGCATTGAGGTAAATAATGTCATCTGGTGTTTCTCATACTGATGCTGAAGAGGAGAAAAATTAAATCTCAGAAAGCTTTGAGAATAGGGAATTATTTTTTTTTTATTTTTTATTTTTTTTTGCATAACCACCTGATGAATTCCTAGTGTTGAGAATTGAGAGGGAAAGAAATGTCTGTGTTATCTATTTCTAGAAATAGCAGGTGAACCCATGTATTAGAGAAAGCGAATAAAAGTTTCTTTTTCCAGAGATTTTGAAAAAGGAAGACTAAAACTTCCTTGTGCAGGGAGATTTAACATGGCCCCACAGATGTCTGTATATGTAATGTGTTTATTTGCTATACTTATTTCCTTTTCAGAATCCTGTTCTAGACAGAAAATGATATTGCATGTATTTTGCTTAAATTTGTACCTGCTTACAGGTTGTATTTTCTGCACAGTGAATTTGAATACTAAGGGGCAATGAGAAGTGTGGGAACGAAATCACAGGGATGTTTAAAGAGCATTGAGGAAGAGTCAAGGATCATTTTTGGGGCTCAGTGTGAACAGAGCTGTTTGATGGGAACCACTGCAAAATGCAGGGCTCTTGATCCAGTGCCTGTTTACCTAGGTTTTTTTGTGTTTGTTTTTTTTTTTTTTTTTTTTTTTGAGTGGGAACTGCATTGTATATGCAATGATTATGGAGAACAACTGAAAGAAATTCTGAATACAAAGTTATGTTAGTTATGAATCATGAATTACTACAATAAATATAAAGTGCATGGAGTCCTTCAGACTCTGTATTACCTGACTATTTTACTCTTTTCTGTTTCAAACTTATTACTAGCCAACTTTACTTCATCAAATATCCTGGAAAATGCATTCATGAAAAATTGATGTCAACCCTTTGGAATTTGGTTTGAAGGATTAGTTATGGAGCTGTGTGACCAGGTACATAACTCGAAGTGCCTGTCTCTGTTTTACAATATTTCTGTCACTGTACTGAAGTACTTGAGCAGGTGACACTGGCTTCACATTAAAAGATTGAACAGCCACAGAAAATCAGTGATTGCAAGGAAAGGCATCTGATATCAAATGTTACTGTAGTGAAAGCCGTGTCCAAATGCTTATTGCATTCCTTCATAGAGAAATGATCTATTTATTTCTGTAACTAGACATAAATCTATTAGAGCAAATTACAGTTGAACTCTGATTTGTATCAGGTGAGGGTCTGTCTAGCAATGTATCAAGTGCTCTGGAGGAAGAACAAATCAAAAGATATGAAAAAGAATCCAGCTGTGCCAGAACAGTGTTAAACCTTCACATGAAACAGTAATTAAAAGCTGAGTATTTGCAGATGGCCAGTTCATAATTGCAGCTGCTCTGGAACGTAGGCAAAATAGGTACTAGTTTAGGGTGAGCAATAACTTAACTCTGGAAGGCGAAACAACTAAAAAATATGGGAATGCATCATCTCTTGCCGCAAAAAGTTCAGATTTGGAAATAGTTTGATACAGATGAGTGGACGCCTGGAAGCCCTCTTGGCTGAGTGGTGGGGGTTTTTTTGTGGGGTTTTTGTTTGTTTGTTCTTTAGTGGCTTTCCTCAGTTCATCTAATTTCATCAGTCTGGATCCTGATGTGTGTGTGGTTTTGAGTAACTTCTGTGGTCCTGCTAATTTCCCAGGTCTAGTTAAAAGAATGAGGAGGAGGGGAAAGGGAGTAAGTGCTAAAAGCAAACACCTGAACCGCCTATTGTAGTTTTTTTGACAAAACAATGCTGCCTGCTACTACAGGCACACAGGTAAAAGATTCTGACTCTGAAGAGTCCACTGTACACTGGATGTGCTGGGTAAGAACATGCTTTGCTTTTGTTTAGGCCCTGTGGAAATGCAGGTGGAAACAAGGTGCTGGGTAATTCTTCTGTTCTGCTTTACTTGCACAAGCCTTTGCCTTTACAACTTCTGTTGTAGGGTTATACAAATCAACTTGACATAAGTTGTGAAAGATTCCCCAGACTCTGCTTCTCTGCAGCCAGAAATGAGAGCAGGTGTATCCCCCTCATAAGAGAAGTAAAAACTGTGTTTCCTAGGAAGTAGAGATTTGCAGCATTTTTGCAGCTTTCCACTCTTCCTAATAAATCCTGTATTTGTAGTTCAAAGAAAATTACTGCAGTAGCTCATAAAATAAAACATTATTAGCTTCTTACAGAAGTGAACATCATGTATAATGTTGACTCTAAAGACCTCAAAGATTTAATGTATAAATCCTTATAATAAACCACTGAGGGGAAATAGTAAACTTCTCATTTTAAGGAAGGGCCACTTAGTATTTTTGAACTCTGCAGTAATATTAGCAACCTTCAAGATGAGGAAGAGCAAGCAGAAACCTCTGTGTTCCCACTAATTCTCTCCTTTTTGGTTCGTGCCCTGTAGATGAGGGGTTTGCAAATTTGGAATTAGAGGGGCTCTTTGGAGGGATTGCTATTTCCCATATTTGTCAAGTGCACAGAAGACAGGGTGTGTGGCTGTATTTCCCCTGACCAAAGGCATCCACTTGGCTGTACGACCCTGTGTTGCCATCCAACGCAATGTGCTATTGTGAAGCTGCTCAAATGCAAAAATTAGCTGTCCCAGGATGGCCTAGCACCTTCACAGGAGGAGGAAAGGAAGAGAAAGTGTCTCCCAGATTCCAACCCTGTGATTTACATTTTGAATGCTGAGTAGAACTGAAGAAGTAAACCTCAATTGATATTTTTCTGCCTCCTTGCATATGGGCTAGAAAACAGTGTTAGTAGGCATTTTTTAGCCATTATTAATCTATGCAGCTGTAACCTTTGTAATTTTCTCCCTTCAAAGTGTGGAAGACACTGAAATAACAGCCTAAGGAGGTTTGGAAATTGGGACTTGGCACTTAAAGCCTAGTCAGCTTCCATTGCATTGTGTAGTAATTGCTAGTTAACGTAATAGCAAAACCATTACGGTGACAAAATCTTAGAGTGTATTTCTCTTTTGATGTGTAAATTAAGACTGTCAGAGAGCAGTCCCAATATTAAATAGGCCCTCTCATGAATTCTAGTTTGAAAACACTTTACTTAATCACTGGCAGCATATATACTCTTTTGCTTGTGTCTGCCATATTCACTGGCATCATCTTTCATGCAGACCGAAGAAGAAAGATTTATAAGGGCTGTGAAAAGTTTGAGAGGTCTTCTGCCTTTAACAAGTTATCTGTTTGGGACAAAGAAGCAAGGTATTTTAGATTTTTTTTAAAAGTCAAATTCTGCTAATATTTTAGTAGCAAATGCAAAAATAAAACTTCTGAAGCCTGAGTGTTTTGGTACATTATTTGTTTTCAATTAACAGTGCAAGATTAAAGAAGTTCAGGAAAGATAATGTGTACCAGGGAATCAGAGAATTTTTGAGATAAACTGCTAGCCTATTTGTAGAAATTACAGAAGCTTCAATAAAACTCAAACAGCAACCATCTGTTTCTTCCATTGTGTAAATTTTAATTGCTTTTATTATGCTATAGACATCAAAATATTCTTTAACTTATTTTTAGCCACCACATAAAATGGTGAAACAAACTTTCTGATATTGCTTTCTCACTTTAGCAGAATTCTTCGTAGGTGTATTTCTTCTACCAAAAATCTCAAATAGTTTTTTGAATTACCAAGAAAAAGTCAATGTGATGTTTCTTCATGGAAGATTGAAATATTAATGACCCTATCACCGTTTCCCCTCACGTGCTTTGTTGAATATCTTTGTCCTTTTACCTCCTCCACTTTGGTTCCTACCAAACTTTTAAAATAATCATGGCTCAGTAGCAATGAATCTGCTGTGGGTAGTTTGACTGGAAATTGTGTATCTTATCTTTTGTTAGGGTGTGTATTGTGACCCGCTTCGGTGTCACTCAGCTAGCTCTCCTTCTGTCGTATTCGAATTTTTTTTTCCTCTACCTAAATAGAAGTTGCAAACTAATTCTGGGGAGGTTTCCATAGGCTTATGTAGTCTCTAAACTGTTTCTTGTGAAAGTAGTAGGTCAACGGGATTTACATGTGCTGAAATAATGAATTGCTTTTGGGGAAGGGAGGGGGGAAAAACAACCCCAAACAAAACACTGCACTGCTTACATTTACCAAAGCCAGTGAGCTTGCAGTATTAATAGCTTAATGCCATGGAGGAAACAAGCAATTAAATAGCTAATATGTGATGTTACATCAAACAAGTGACTTCAGCTGGGATTAGCAAAGAAAATAGCAATTGCTGCTCATCCTTCTGCCACATCACATGCCTACTTTGCTGCTCTGTTAGATGAGACCCAAGACCTCTGCATTGATCCAGAGAGCATCTCATTCATAGCAAGACATGTATTCCCTGGAAGCTGCTGACACGAAGGGCCTCTGTGACTCTTGTATGACACCTGTAGAGCTGCTCCCTTGATGCAGTGTGCTGTGTCATGGATGTATATGGTCTTCCTTCATCTCAAAGTTCAAGAGTAAAACTTTTTTTTCCTCCAATGGTTTCACTGCAGTGGGATGAACGCTTGTTTCCTCTGCCATGCGTTAAGGATGAATGGGTGGTTTGTCATCATTGTGTTGCTTAATGCTGAGGAATATTTCTAGTGACTCTTTGATCAATGTATGCAAAGTAATCACTGAGACAATTAAAAAAAAAAAGGACACTTTGAAGCTGCTGACAGAGTAAGGAATTCTTCCTTGGGGACTCTTTTCTCAATATGTTGTTCTGTCCAGTAGAGGAACTTAAAGTTTGTGTAATAATCATTATGCTAATCTAATGGGTTTTAGAAGGCTATTTGTCCTCCTACTTGCAAATGAACAGGTTATTCATGACATGCTCTGTACATTTTAGATGCAAGAAAATGTAGAATCAATTTATTTATCGTATGTTAAAAAGAAAACAAAAGGAGTCTTTCATTTCCAATAAACGTGCAGTCATGTAACTTGTAAATTAAACAACAGTAATTCCTTGAAAGATCAATCAGGGAACCTCAGAAATATTCGTTAGCAAGTATGAAAGGGAAATTTTTCACCAGTACCTTTTTTTAATTTAAAATTTTTAAAAAAATAAAATTCAAGTCCTTACTTTGTTTAGTAGAAAAAATATGCCACAGGGTCTGAAGAACCATAATGAAATGAAATCTAAATGATTCCATAGTGCAAAAACTTGAGTTTGTGTCTTAGAGTAAAAAACTGACATCTTAGAATGGGAAATTAAAGCCTTTGTTAGAAAAATGGCAAAAGATCTGGTTTTTAGTCTGGTTCTTTGGTGCTTTGACACCTGATTAAGGATGCAGGTAGGTACCTTCCTGCTCTGGCAATTGTAGCCTGGAATAATGGGTAGGTACCAGTAGCCTTTTATTCACTAACTGAACAATGGAACAATAGTACTTTTCTTTTTTTTTTTTTCCTTTTTTTTCTCC
>JAOXJM010000052.1:16331672-16351715 GCA_026413425.1 Tringa solitaria | reverse complement strand
TTCATAAGAAATCTTTGGAATGCTAAATATTTTGCCTTGCATAAGAAATTCTTAGTACTCTTTCTGAATACGCTTTTGAAACGGAGCAAAGACGCAGAGCATGCTGTCTGGCTTCTCCAGGATCTTGTCATGGTTTCAGCTGCAGTGGAGTCAACTTTCTTGCTGGAAGCTGGGGTAAGTGCTGTGTTTTGGATTTGGGGTGAGAAATAGTGCTGATAGTGCATTGGTGGTTTTGGTTGTTGCAAAGCAGTTAGGGCCTT
Organism: Tringa solitaria; assembly: GCA_026413425.1. NCBI lineage: Eukaryota > Metazoa > Chordata > Aves > Charadriiformes > Scolopacidae > Tringa > Tringa solitaria. Next base: position 16,351,455 of record JAOXJM010000052.1, on the reverse strand, counting down.
TTCTGCTCCTCACATCACCCTGAGAACAAGTGGGCTGGGGGTTCACAAGAATTTAGGAGGAGATACAGCCAGGACAGCTGACTGCAAGTGACCAAAGGGATTTTCCATACCCTGTGATATCATGCTCAGCATGTAAAGCTGGGAGAAGGAGGAGGAAGGGAAAACAGCTGGAGCTATGGTGCTCATCTTCCCAAGTAACCATAACGTGTGATGGAACCTTGCTTTCCTGGAGATGGCTGAACACCTGCCTGCCCACAGGAAGCAGTAAATGAATTGCTTTGCTTGTGTGTGCAGCTTTTGCTTTACGTATTAAACTGTCTTTATCTCAACCCATGAGTTTTCTCACTTTTACTCCTCTGCTTTTTTTTCCCATCCCACCAGGGGAGAACTGTGCTAGTGGCTGTGTGGTCCTAGTTGCCAGCTGGGGTTAAACCACGACAGGCCTTGAACACATTAGGTGCCAGTTACAATTCCTCAATATGGATTTTGTTTATTAATTAAGCTATCCTAAAATCTGTCTTAACATCTTATTGGTGACGGTTACTACTGAAACATGGTTCATTCCTGGCTGTGGATTTAGGAGTTAGGTGTCTGAATGTTTTAGTCTGATCTAGAATGAGTGTAAAACATTTCTGTACCAGACTGGCACTGTGGGCAACAGTTGTTTGTTGTGTTTTTTTTTTTTAAAAGACAACAACCAAACAAACAACAAACCCTCAACCAACCAACCAACTAAAAAACCCCAAACCAAAAAAAAAGTAACAAAACAATGGTCATCTGTGTGCTTGTTGACATCAGCTGGCTACTTAACTCAGCATTTTACAAGTTTGCAGAATCCTAAAATCAGATTCCATAACAGAATTAAATTAATAGATGCAACAGTTCGTATGCAACACCTCATATTCTTGCCTTAATAATTTATTTTGCAATGCTGTCCTGTGGATTAATTTATCAGTCTAATTGTGTGACTGAAAACATCACAGAAGGGTACCGTGAGTGTTGAAGGTCTGAACTGCACTGCAGCTCATAGTTTATGAGTACTCACAAGAAATGACAGACAGAAAATGTGAGAGATGAGACTTTGCCAGATGAAAATAAGAAACAAAGTGGTTTCTCTAATACAAGCGCATGACAGACCTTGAAAACGTAATTGCATTCAGTCTGCTAACTTGAGATGTACTTGAACATTTTGACCAACATCTAGCTGCTCTTTGTCCCTATGTAAGTAATTCTTCTTATTCTCAAAATCAGCATTTTAACCTTAATTAGTTTATTAATAAATAAACTATATTTAAGCTAGAACATAAACACCAGTCTAATTACTTACATGTGCCTGGAGTCTTTGGATGGCCACTTAGGTAAAATTATTTCATTAAAAAAAAAAAAAAAAAAAAAAACAAAAAAGGAAGGCCATGATTAGTGCTGTCATTGGTTGCATAAAAGAATGATAAACCTGTATAGCCAGAGGGGAGGGGTTTTTTAAAATTCATAATAACCATCCAATCAGTTAGTATAACCATGCAATGCGCATTTTATGCTACATCACTCCAGATACTGTTAACTTGGTGACAATGTGAGAAGGTTGGCATTGTGGTTTCATTTCTTTAAAGGGCTGTCAGTCAAAGGGGCTTTGAGGTGACTCTGAGACTTTCACAGTGAATTTCCTGAAGAAGTTTAAACAAAGATAATTAAAATTGTAAAAAAATCCAAGTGACTAGCAAAGGCAGTATGATATACAAACTTTCTTGAGCTGAACTAGAACAGTGAAGTGAAAATGATGACAATCATGCTTATTTTCTGTAAGATTCTGCTGGTTAAAATACTGGTCTAGAACTGGGAGTGCTCTACTTCATTCTCTCAAGATCATGACTTGAAACACCAGTTAGTTATTTCAGCCCACTTGGATGTAGTGGATGGTCTTTGCTGTGGAAAGGTCACATAAAATTTTAATTAAGGCAGAAGAAAAAGGCATGTCTGCAGCCTGACAGTGTACCTGCTGTGCTTTCCTTTGTGCCTCTCCAGAACAGTATGGCTTTAGCAGAGTCACCTTTGTCACTCAGAACACTCCCAAGCCAGGTGGCTGAGGCTCTTGGTGGGAAACGCACCTTTGGGACTTCATGCTGCTGCAGGGACTTGCATACTTATTGCTACTGTCCTGCACAAGTTGTCAGGTCATGGAAACACTATTCCCCCCACTAAAAAGGTGGGAAATTATTGGTCTTAGTTTAGCAAGCAGCTAAATTTTGTGAGACTGAAAAAGAAATGAAGCAATTTATTCAAAGCAGAGTAGGAGGCTTTGTTCAATGAGGAAAAAAAGCTTTTTGCTCTCCCTGTCAGAGAAAAGTGAAAGAAAACGTAATTTTGGTTGCTCTGAAGTGCATGTGTTTTGGTATCTATATCTTGTATATGGGGGGTTTGGTTTGTGGTTTTTTTTTTTTTTTCTTTTTGCCTTTTTTCTGAGGAGGGAGGAAAATGATGCTATAGTGTTCTTTTCAGTCTTACCTTTTAAAAACTGTCACCTCTACTGAGGGCTGGGCCTTGGATCTGCAACAGGGTTAGTAGTGACCATGTATCTGCTCTTACCTAAGGTACTAAAGGTGATGAAAGGCTTTGAAAAGCCAGAGCTTTCCCTTACTTCGACTTCCTTTAGAAACTAGTTTTTCTAAACTTACTTATCCTAACTCTCTTAGTCCATATGGTTTTGAGTCAGAACTTGTCTTCTTCATTAAAAGTAGATTTCTCTTGTGTAACTGTGTCATGTATGGATTCATGCTGTGTTTGTTTATGTGTATATAAAAAAGGCTTAGGGAAAGAAAGAAAATGATTATACCACTGATTCTGACCTGTTTAGATATTTTAATTATGGCTGTAATTTATTTTTGTATTTGAAATGGAATGTTTTAACTACCATACTTTTTGATAAAACAGTCCCCCCCACACGATTGCTATGAAGTCCTTAAAAATGAACAGGAAGTTCCAAAAATGTGGATTATTAACATAATCTTTCCATTTTAATGTCACTGTGTGTATTGACATTAAATATTTCACAGAAACATTTTATTTTCACTGTACAAAAGTAGGTGGTGGTGTCCATTCTGTTTTCATTAATGTGGTAGGACTTGGCTGTACCTCACTGCACCAAAGGCTATGTGAATCTTGCTGTGTTGTCTCCAAAGGTTACTGAGAGTAAACCTGTGAGGCCATAAATAAACACTAATTTTATGTCAACTTAGCTAAGGAAGATGGTTCATGTATTCTCTTAAGTGAGCTAAGTAGTGCCAAGTGGGACTGGGTTTAAAATAGTCGGAACTGCATTTTAAGACATAAAAATAAATAGTTGTATTGTCAATGGCACGCTTCATCTAGAAGGAAGACATTAATTCCGAATACTAACTTTCACTTTAAATCAAAAATGCCTGGCTGTTTTTACTATTAATGCAAAATATCACTTTCTTTGTTAGTGAACTTTCTGTGACCATTATAGAAAAGAAAGCTTTCTTTATCATACAACACCAGAAAAATACTTGAGAATATAAGGCTTAAAATAACTTCTAACCTTAGGGACCTGAAAAAAGAGAATGTAGCAAGATATTGTTCGTCATTAAAGGCTGGGTGGGCGTGTGTGTGTGAAGACTGTCAAGACTTGAAATTAGTACTGAAAAAGGCAAACTTCATATGTTCTAAATCCATAAAAGATAATTCTTATTGACTAAACAACCACCTTATATGCATAGACTGAACTCCTGAGGTAACCCTTTGCATTCTCAAGTGAAACGTGGAATTGTTTGGTTTTGTTTCTTCATTTTTTCTTTTGTTTTAAAAACTATATAGTATTTTAGAGAAAAATTGAAGGTTTTTTATCAGCCAGAAAAGCAACATGCTAGGTCACTCATTCTCTAACTCTTTCCTCAGTAGCAGTTACTAGATAAGATGGAGAATGCTGTTTTGTGAAAAGGAAGTGATGCATATATTAAACTGTGATCATATAATATTTAAATATGATTTCTATGTTATAAATGCTTCTAAAAATCCAGGAATTAAGTTCAGTAGATTTTAGTGGAACTGAGCATCTAAATAATGTTGAGAATCAAGGCTCCATTATTGCTTTCATACAGTTACGATAGATAAGGTATTTGTTCAGAATTACTAGTTCAAATTTTAGCAAAATAAAGGGGAAAGCTCTTATTCAATTTAAAAACTTAACTCTTCTTCCCCACAGAATAATTGATGAAAAGCCTGAAGTGTTCGATGTACAGTACAAACTGAGGCATCAGTTTGCATTTGCATCTGCTCCTAGAAGTTTATCTGTTGTTGTTTAATGTGGCATTACAGAGCGTTTTATTTAACTTGTTGGTTTCGTTAAACTGGTGTTTATGCAACTGTATTGCACTGATTGCTTCCTTTACTGCTGAATTTTAGTTTTCCTGATGAGAAATGTGGAGGATGACAGAGAATCTGCAATGCTGCCGAAAAGCGCATTCAGGACCATAAAGAATATTTTGTTAAGTGAAGGAGAATTGTTTATTCTGATTTCTAATATTTTAGTTTTTACTTGGGGAAGGAGGTTCTCCATAATCTATTTTTTCCATCAGACTATTATGGGATGTATCCTAAATCCTGTAAAATGTAGGATATAATGAAGAGACAGTAATGTGGGTTATGCTTTCCTGGAGGAATACTGGCGTTTGGCCTAAGATAATTCAGAAGTCTGGACGGGGTTGACAGTCACCCAGACTGCTTGTTGAAGACATACTGATGATGACAAATCCTGGCACTATATTTTTTATGAGATCTGATGAGATAACAGCATGAATTAATATGGCTGCAGTATGTAGATGACACACTATATTAATCAAACTGAGGTTTACAGATCCTGAGTTGTTCACTTAAATTTTAACCATCTTTTAAAAAACAAAAGGGAAATCATACTGTGATCTGTCTCCAAGATGTATTTATACCAAATCCAGCAATATTTACCTTCACAATTCAACTGTGACATCCTTCATTGCAAAAATGCTATTCCAGACATCACAAATGTCATTTCCCTTTGAGCTAGGCTGCAGATGAAGAAGCACCAATACTGTTCAGAAGCTGATTTAGAGTTAGCAGGGGGACAATTTTACTATGCTACAGTACATAAACATTCCACACTGACGTTTTATAGCTGGTCACAATACTGATAAATATATTTTATGGAATATCTGCTTGTAATGTGCAGATAGAGGCAAAAGAATTCTCCATTTTATTTTGGTTTATTTTATTTTGTCATTTTAATATGATTCAGAATAAGCCTGATAGGCCATTAAGAACTAGCAGATATACTTAGCTCTTAGTTACACTGATGTAAATTACGGTTTGCTGTCTTTGGTAAAATTATTCCACACTTATAGAACAATTTGCAGATTGCAACTATGACTTATGGCATTACAGAGATGTAAAATCAGAGCAAATGAAATAAGCATCAAACCTTTCCTGGAAATTATTATTGTTTTTATTTTAATCCTGCATTTAAAAAATGAAACAAAACCACCACAAAACAACAATAACAACAAAAAAAAGCCTTACACAAGATGTCTGTATTTATACCATATTTTTACATTCTGGAATAACAAAAATATCTTCTGGTTATAGGCTAATTATAGTATTTGCCTTAGGCTCTTTCTTTCTAAAGAGTCTACTGCTGACATTGAAATAGTGAGATCGGTGTCTGGGGAGGGCTGGCTTCCTAAATCTTAAGTTCCTTAACTAGTCATTCTGGTTTAAAATGTCATAAACCTTGTGATCCTCCATTAATTATATTTTGACATCTTTTACTGTGCACATTAGAACAGGAAGACTGTGAAACTCTAAAAACCTCTTAAAGTCAGCGTGAGAAGTCTCATAAGCCCTAATTTTTTTTATCTTGTGTTTTGTTTTGTTGTTTTTACCTTACTAGTTTAAGAAGCTGTGAATTAAAATTGCTGAATGTTATTCTTCAGCACTGTCAGTGCAGCTTCAAATCTCCCAAATCCTGCAAGACTTTTCAAGACCTAGAGGGTTTTTCCATTGCACCTGGGAACCACCAGGATAGGGTGGGACTCAATTGAGAAGCTACTTTCTCTGACTCCACTCTCTATCCAGAGGACAAAGAAGACGACTAGTAAAAAATGAGAGCTGTTCCTTGTGACTTCTTACAGTTCTATTATTGATCTCTCCCTATAAGTTTTCTTCTTAATAGCTGCTTAATTTCTTTGAGTCCTTTAGTCTGAGGAAGGGAAGATCTTGTTTGCAGCATAGGTACATGATTTAACCTTTGTGATTTCTGAAGGAGCAGGAACAGATTTGCAAATATCAGATCTGCCTTCCTGTGGAGTTCTGGCTGGCACCATGCTGAAGGCAAACACGTTGTAAATCCTCAGTGTTAACAGGAAGCTATTGACACAGGTCTCAGAATTACCATGCTACAAATTTGATTTGTGTGATTTCCGATCCCTGGATAATAGATGGAGATTTTTGAGACTTGCTGCTTTGTGTCCTACAGAACACTGAAATCTACGGCACGGATACTTACAGTCTACTGAAATATTTTCAAGGCATGATGAGCTTGGAGAAGTGTGGTCCTAGGAATTGCAATATGCCAGTATCACCTGCAAGGTGCCTGTTCAGTTTTGATGTTGTGCCCTAATGATCATGTTTCCCTACTGCAAGGGAGCTACCCTGGCTTAGCAATGCCTTAGCCAAGTTAGGAGGAAAACCACAATATAACACTAACTGTCTTGACTCTTCTCTCACAATGCATTACAATATAGTGAAGCTAGTAGTGGTTATGGTGATGATTGCAATGTAAGTTTTATCACGGAATTTATATGATTTGTTTTACTTCTGTCTGCTTCTCCCTCAGTGTGCACCACAGGATGATCAGTATTAGGGAAGAATCTTGCAGTTCTTCCTTTTTCTGCTGCAAACTGGCAATGCTAGAACTACAACCCATCAATTTACCTGGACACTCACCAGACACTTAGTTTTCTTGAAGAGAGAACCTCTATGCTCTATGAGTGGTGATGCGCGTGTGGGGATTTTAGAAGCAACAGAAAACAGTGCAGATTTAATGTCAACTAAGCTGCATCTGTGCTACAAGAAAAAAATGCATGTTTCTTCCTCTGAAATAAGCCTATTTTGCGTTAAAATTTTCCTGTCTTTTTAGACATCTGTCTACCCCACAGTCTAATTTTTCATGTTTAAACAAGATTCAGAACATGCCCACAAGGTTAAAATATGTTAATATGAATTCACGAATTTGAACCACGCTCTGGATCCCACCCCAGGGTCTTTCTTACTCAGCACTGCTGTAAACAGGTGCTAAGGTGGATGCATGTGGATTCAGTCATATACACCTGAGTACTGTTGTGCTTTATTATGCTAGCATGACAGACCACATAAGCTAGAAATAAATCTTTGCCGATTGCAGAACAGGAACTAAAGAGACACAACTGAGGCATCTGGCTTTAGCATTGTCCCTTAAGAGCCTTTAAACGTGAGCTTGTAGAGTGTTAGTTTTTTGACTTATGTGGTAGCTGGAGCCTTTGACTTGTTACTTCAGCTAACAGTTATGTTTTTTATACCTTCATGGGTACGTCTTTGCTGTGTTGATGGCTTTCCAGATCTGAGTGTTAACAGAGTCTCTGTATTGGTAAGCATACCATGAAGCTCTGCCCTTTTTAACAGTATTAATACTAGTTTTGCCTTTTTCTGCCTGGCTGGGATTTATGTGAATGGCTTGCCATAGGCTTTTTTTTTTTCTTTTGGTTTTCTTCTGAAAAAAGCTGAACCACACATATTTTCTCACCATAAATTGCGGGAGAAGTCATCCATCTTCCTAGCAATGGTAGAATAATTATGGGCAGACAATGAGGGTCTATAAGTGTTTTACTGCCTTGCAGACAGAACTGGCTAGCAGTCCAAACTGAAGGCATTATCTGAACCCAGCAGCTGAGTTAAAAGCACCATTGGTTTCAGGTCAAATAGTTTCATATTTTGGCAGGGAAGAGGTCAGCAACAATGGCTGTGGAAGAGCCTAAATTGACTATGGTGTGAATACAAATATTAGTTAGCAATAACACAAGGGCACATAGGTGCTTTAACTGGGCAAATGCCAATAAGGCCTCCAACTTGACAGAGAAGTTGCTAGTTTTGCCCCGGTACTGAATTTGTACTTATTTGCATTTTAGAAGTTATGTTACATTAGTCTTGTATTTATATGTACTGCAAACCTTAGTAGAAGAAAAGCAGGGTCCTCATCAATGTAAAAAACAGTCTGTGTAACTGGGTGTGGTTTTGCTGATTGGAAAGTAATGCCACTGCAGTTAACTCCATTGAGCTTCAGCAACTGTAATTACTGCTGTTTGTAGACATACTTGTTGCTTAGAGTATAAAGATGACTTCAGTACCCACTTTTGCTGTTTACTTGGCTCTGTTGTGTTTTCCTTCAAGATATTTTTCCTTCTTTTGAGATACTTGCAGAAAAAGAATAGTCAGTTCAGCTTTGAACATTTAAATCCTTATAATACCACTCTATTAGGCATCTTGCATCTGACAGCATCCCTGCCATCAGGAAGAAATAAAAATTAAATCCTTGGAGAAGAATAAAATAATTTGTTTCACTTTCTTCAGCGATCAGTTAGTTATACATGGAGAAAAGTGTCAGAAAACCAAAAAATCTGAAACATACATGTATAAGCACATTCTTAAAGCTATGACATTTGAGAACCTTTATAGCACACATGAAGACTTTTCCTGACATGATCTGAAGAAACTCTTTTCATGACTCTTACAAACCAGGCATTGTATTTCAAAAATGTTCCTTTAAGCAGAGCTGATATTTCACTGCAGGTTTTTCTACCAGAAATATTCCTATAGTTGCTGTGTAATGATGCAATAAATTCACCCAGGAGCTTGTTACAGTTAATAACCTGTAAAGGGCAAAGGTATTTGGACAATGCACATTAAATTAGACCTGTATCAATTACTAATAGTGTAAGTTATTTCTTCTTTTGTCCTTCAAAGAAATGTCATTTTGTGGAAAAAAATAGAGGTCAACTTATTTTCTACATGTTTAATTTTTACAGCCAGTGACTTCTTTGTGAATAAATAATATGCCTTGTTCAGAAAAGAAGCATCAACTCTGAACAATTATCAGAGACATTAGGATACAATGCTAATGTATTTTATGCTTCAAAAGCTACAGCTGCCAGAAATTCATAGCAATCAATCAACGTTTTTTTTTTTTGCTGTTTTTCGTATATTAGCAATGCACCAGGGGTAATAATTATGACCCTGCATGCCCCGACTCTTTCAAATAGATTTACTGGTTGCACTGATTCACTTAATGTTCCTATGTGGATATTTCATAAGCATGTACCACTTCAGAAGACAAGTAGTCTTTTATTCCCCTTCTTCTATAGAATACTTTTTTTTTCTTTTTTCCAGACAATTTAACACCTTTCTTTGTATTTGAATAGAACTACCTTTTCTAGCACTGTAAATCTTTAAATTAGAAAGCTAAACAATAGAGCTCCAATAGATAAAGGCTTTGTCTTTCATAGCCTGTCAAGTCATTCTTCAATTCTTTAATAAACTAAGTCTGGTGCTCACGGTACAAGCCCTAGCGTAAAGTACTCTGTAAGAGAGAACTACTCCATTTATTGGAACAAATGTTTGTACAGCTGAGGTCAGAAAGGTCTTTGGTAAATTCTTGCATATAGAGTGAATTATTTCAAAACCTGGAAAGCCAAAGACACAGGGGTTTTCTAGGTCAAGGCTTATACTACAGGCAGAAAAACTTGCATTAAAGGAATTTGCATTATGTGCTGTCTCCATTTAAAAGACTTAAGTTTCCAATCCTGTCTCTCTTGCTTGACCTTCACCCAGAATAGACTGTAATAAAAACTATTTTTTTGTAAGTGACAAAAAGGAAGCAGAGGCACTGCAGCTATAACAATGTAAGATTACCTGTGGATTTATGAGTAGGGGATGTTGCTGCTTTGGTTATAGCAATGAATCTCGCTTGTGTTAATAAGCAGTATTGTCTCTGCCCTGCCGATGCAGGGGCAAAGTCATTTTGGTGCTCTTTGCCAGAGCTAGCAGTGCACTGTGGCAATGAACTCTGTTTTCTGTCTTTCACACTAGATAAAAAGGAATCTATCTCAAAGAGAAAATGGAAATTACAAAATGCCTGTTCATAACTTTGCCTTCGTTTTTTCCCCTGCCCTGAATTACTGCTTCTACACGTCATTTCAAAATTATTTTCTCAAAAAAAGAGCCCTCATCATTCATCCTAAAAGAACACAGCCAAGGCCTTGTGAATATCCTGCCATTCATCTTTGTTATTCAGATAGCCAAGGAATAACAGTCTCAGTAGATATTCCCCTTCAAATGAAACTGGCTGCCCAAAGCTGCCTTCTTGCATTTCCACTTGTTTTGTATGAAATTTGGGCTGAGACGTGCCCTGGTATCTCCTGTTTATGAAAGGAGGGTGAGACGAATGGAAGACTATCATGATGAGGCAGCGTGATACCTCTTCTTTTGGCTTTTTGCTTTGTGAAATGAAGGAATGATAGATGAGAAAAAATAGTGTGCAGAAAAATTAAAATTGCCAGTTGCAAATAGAAACTGAGTTGTTAAAGTTGCTCTGAAATGCAATATTATTTACATCATATTATATGCTATCCTAATTTTGTGGTTATTGCTGGAGCAACTGCAGGCAAGAAACACTTTTACACACATTTGTAGATTTAAAAAATACTTCAAAGCTATTTTAACAGCTGACTACTTTTGTGAAATCAGTAAAATCTAACTATAGATTTGGGAAGTTGGCCAATGATATTGATATGTGACTGAAAGTTAGATTGTTGGGTTTTTTTCTGATGGTAAAATTGTAGAATGGTTTAGGTTGGAAGGGACCTTAAAGACCATCAAGTTCCAACCCCCCTACCCTGTGCAGGGGTGCCTCCCATTAGACCAGGTTGCTCAAAGCCCCATCCAGACTGGTCTTGAACACTTCCAGGGATGGGACATCCACAGCTTCTCTGGGAAACCTCTTCACCACCCTCACACTAAAAATTTTCTTCCTAATATCTAATCTAAATCTACTCTCTTCCAGTTTAAAACCATTACCCTTCATGCTATCGCTACACTCCCTCATAAAAGAGTCCCTCCCTCTCACATCTCTCCTGTAGGGCCCCTTTAGTTAGGTACTGAATGGCTGCTATAAGGTCTCTCCAGAACCTTCTCCAGGCTGAACAGCCCTTGGAGAAGTGCTCCAGCCCTCCAATCATCTTCATGACTCTCCTATGGACCTGTTCCAACAGGTCTATGTCCTCCTTATGTTGGGGACTCCAAAGCTGGACACAGTACTCCATGTGGTTAGAGTTGATGCTGCAGAAGAGAGGAAAAAAGCTAGTTCTCAGTGGTTTAGTATTGCAGTAGTAAAAGGAGAGGAGTAATTATCATTTTTATATAAAATCAGAGGACTTCACATAAATAGAATTTATAATCTGCAACTATGGTGAAGAAGACAAATTTAAGAGACTAGTTTTGCTATCAGTTGTTTGTGTTACTAACGTGCCTTCGTGTATGTATTTGTAACTAGTTTTCCACAAAGACCAGTGTCTGAAATGCTTACTTTTGTACCTCAGGGGCTTGCTTGTTGAAATACAACAATTGTATTCTAGGTTGAAAACGTGCACAGAGCTATGTTCAGCAGGTTTGACTCTATGTGCCTGGTTTCTTAGGTATTAAGATAATAGCATTTTCCAGAAAGATGTCTAAACTTTCTTTTACACGTGGTGCTTGGTGAATAATTTATTGCCAATTTACTACAGCATTGCTATGTGTGATGGCTGTGGAGCGATGCACCAGCTGTGCACTCGCTCAGGAAATGTGAAATGTCTCCATGTGCTCTGAGCAATGAGGAATGATCTCTGTTTATTTGCTTATATGAAAGAACAAGTCTATGTAAAAAAAGGTAATGGAATTAAAACCTCTTAACAGCTATATTAAGATAGTTAACTGCAATTTAAAAAAGCCCAACCACCAAGCAAAACCACAACAGATTAGATTTATATAAAACTAATGAAGATGGAAGAGTTCTCAACTTCCATTTCATAACTGTCTTGAAGGTCATGCTTCCTCAGAGATGAGGTATGTAAACAACAGTATCCATCAATCTTTATAAAGTGTTAAGGAAAGTGGGATGAAACAAAAGAAAGTTCTAAATGTTTTTATTGAGCCTGAATGAAAACAGGACGCTTTAAGGACTTTGGAGGCTGCAGTGAGTCCCATTGTTCATAATAATGAAAGGGAGATTCTGCTTCCCTTCTGCACATAAGCACAAGATGACAAAATAGAACTTATCTTATTTTGTAGTATCATCTTCTCAACATAAAGATGCAGCAACAGACAAGATGCAAGGGTAATTTTAAAGGAGGTATTGATCTGTCTTTTATTACAATTGATGTAAATTACTAGTGTTGTCCTTGGAATTGCAGAGTTAGGCCTGTGTGCAGGACCACTCATGTAAAGCCAAGTAATTTTTCCAAGCTTTTCCCTTTTTTGAATCTGCGAGTTTCTGGTGGATATGCCTTCCCCAGGACTAGAGTTGAATGATAACATTTAAAAATCTACCAATCTCCGTTTAATTCCTCAGTTTGTAAGTCTTAGCTCTTTAAAAAAGGTGAGAGGTTTGGGCTGCCAAAAGGTTTGAGGGCTAAGCAGCGCTTAGCATTTGAGTACATCAACCTGTCTTAAGCCTATTTATTCTGTCTTAATTTGCAGAGTAAAAGCTTTTTGTTTTTCTGGACATGTATAGCACATTAGTGGGTCTGCAATGGATCATAAGTGTATTGAAAAGAAAAGCAATATTTAATCTCTCCCCTCTCTCTATTTTTATATTATTATTCGCTTATCGCTATAAGGCATCTTGGGACAGAGAGAAGTAAATTTTCTAATGGTAAATTTTAAGATGCATGTTAGAATAATAGAAAAACAAACATAAATTCTTCTTGGATATGTGTATAAATAGGAGTGATAGCTGTGGTGTGGGCAAAGGCAATTATTTCACCTGAGTGTTGGTAAGGCTTTCAACTGCACTACTATCCATTTTGACACCACTTCAAGAAAGATATGGACCAAAGACAGCAGAACAGGTACAGGAATAATCTCAGGTCTGAAAACTTGCTGAAAAAATGTAATCTAACAAAGAAGGATAAGGGAGAGGCGTGACAAGTGTCTCATATTTTAAAAAGACAACAAAGCAAAACAAAACCCCATCCCCACCTAGCCCCTCACCCCCAACCCAAAATTCACAAAAAGAAAAGAACATACCCCAACCCCCAGTAAAAAACACTTCAGCTCACCCCTCTCCCCAAGACTCTTCAGTGTGTAGGATGGAAAGTTACCCATGATGTTAGATTTCAGCAGCAAGACATTTAGGCCTGGTCAAGGATCCGTGTACCTCTTGGCAGACTGTAGCAACTAGCTGTAGCTATGATAGTGAAGCTCTTGGGCTCAGGACTTGGGCTATGGTGTACTTTGAAAGGGCTTGTTAGGCCACTTGTGCTGTCTGTAGTGCAGTCTGGACTACTCGGGCCAGACATGAGGATAATTTTCTTTCTACAAGGAAGTGCGGGTTATCCATCATACGTCATTTAAGGAACAAGGTAGAAAAGCATTTGTCAAATGTTTCAATATGTAATGTATTTTGAGGTGGGAGATGGGCCACATGATCTCTGTATAGCTTTCCTGTGATTTCTAAATGCTAGATTGTTTTTCAGAGTTCTTTGAGCCTAAGGTTGGTCATACTTAAAACAGTGATGTGATCTTGGTATAGCTGGTTTGCAATTTACCTCAAAGACTTTTTCTTTTATGGCTCAGATTTTCTATCTGAAAACAGCCTGAATGAGAAGCTTAATGACTACCAGTGTGGGTTAAAACACAGTAAAGTGAGTTTACAGCAGGGAGGAATATTATAGAAGAAACAAATAAACAAGCCAGTATTTGGAGCAGCGCTTGTAGCTTGGTTGTTTTTATATTGCAGTGTGATTATGTTAAAACTTCTGGGTTTTATTTTTACTGAAACTTTTTGTATCTCTTTGCCCAAAGCATTAGTAGTACTCTTTGTTCTTTGCTCTTTCTTCTTTGTACTTACCTCTTACCTTTGGCAGGCTGTTTTTTCCACTAGTTGGAAGAAGTAGAATAAAGTGAAAAGATAACCAAAGAGGAAGTGAAGAAAGGTAAGATCAAAGTGATAGAGACAGTACAGTTGAGAATTAAAAATGAAAAAAAGAAAGTACTTGCCCATCTACTAAAAATAAAGGCACTCAGAAGAAAATTGACAGAGGGCAGAGAACAAAGACAGACAGACAGGCATACAGACAAGTGCAGAAGATGAGGTCTGTAATTTTTGTCTGATTCCACATCCTCCCATTCCTTTCCTATGGTGACAGTGAAGCAATATAGGCTTTTAAATAAAAAGCACATCTCTTGTAGAGTCCTAGAGTTCTATGTACTTAATGATAAATGCACTTTTATCTAAAAAGTACAAAGGGCCATACTGAAGTCTTCCAGTCTGTCTAAGAAAGTATATAGCTGCTTTGCCTTTGGGAGCACAGCTGGGATTGAGCAACTTGATTTCCCTTGTTCTGTGGAGAAAGGTGTTTAATGTCTGCTTTCTCTGCATGGGCACGGCCACACTGGCTGTGGTGGTGATGAAGAAAGCAGATGCTGAAGTTTTGCCCTCAAGATCTTTCTTGAATCCTGTCTTCCCGTAGTTGAGGAGATGTCAGCACTAGCTAGGTGCCACCTGAATGTTCAGAAGATGACATATGCTCCCCTGTTGCTGGCTGTGGGATATTCCTGTGGAACCCAGGTCTCTTTTTTTTTTTTTTTTTTTTTTTCCATCTCCTAATAGCCAGTCTGCTAAGGATAACAGATCCAGAGGCCAAGGTTGGTGTGCTGGTGTTTCTGGTTCATGGTTTAAAGGGCAAAAACAAGTGAATTTCTTCCTCTGATAGGCTGGGGATTTTTTTAAGGGGGGTGGGTTGGGAATGTGAATTTTCTTTTATCTTTTTAGTGTGGTTTTTTGATAAAACAAGATCTGAACTTGGCAAAGAGCCATTTGCCTTGCTCTTCTGAAGTAACTCCTTAAAATTATCATTGTAAGAAGTTCAGTAGTTGGTGTTCTGCAGTTGCTGAAGTTAAACCCCCTTGCAGCATGATAATTCAAAAGGGGAGGAAACATAATTCTCTGCAAACCCAAACAACCCTGCCCCACACACACTAGTAAAGTCCTTACGGTGAAGAAGCAATGCTTTGTTCCTACATTATGCTGCTGCTATTTGAATTTGTGAGCAATCCTTTCAGTATGTTTGAGTAGTATTGACACAATTAGAAGCGTAAACAAGGTATAAAAGGAATATAATGGATGCCACCTTACTTGGAGGGCAGTTCTTACAGCACTCGAGTACACTGGTGACACCTTGCTGGGACATCTGCTCAATGGAGGAATACAGTGTTCTTTAATAAAATGTCATTCTAGAAGCTAAACACAAAATACAGAGATATTTCCCCCCCTGCCCAAGTGCACTTAGGTTGGTCAAATCACACTGCCTTTATTCTCTCAATATTATTACTATTATTATATGTAATTATTATGCAATTTAATAATGCAGTACAAGGACTACAATGTTCATAAATTCTCTAGACCCTTGGAAGAAAATGGAACAATTATTTGCAGGGGAGAAAAAAAATCTTCCAGCATAGACCTAGAATAACTCAAGCAGTTGAAAGACATGTGAATTACTGCCTTAGTGTTGTCAGTCTTAAAAATTTCAAGGTAGAAATGGGTATCTTAATTATGGGTCTTTGTAAAACTAATAGCTTGCATCTGATTGTGCAGCACTTTTATTTGCCTATGAGTGTATTTAAGACTAAAACTTAATGCAATTGACACATACCCAATTAAAAAAAATATGTGGAAGTTAGCTTTCCCTGTTAAAGTCTTTCTTGTAATGCTGCATGTGATAGGAGTTGTACATACAAGTATTAAGCAGAATTTTAGAATAGAAATGGAAAGGAATAAACAACTTAAATTTCTTTGGACATGAATTTTTTTTTACCTTTTTTTGGTGCAGAGTTTTGCCTAATCTATCAAGCTACTGGCTATGTGAATGAAGGCTGACTTTAAGAACTTTTTTAGAACTCTTTATATTCTTTTGAAAGTACCTATGCTCAACCTGTGCTTATGGTCCTTAGGAATATGGTTTAGTGATTTTTATTGCTTTTTTTTTTTGTCAAAGTTAGGTTGATGGTTGGACTAGATGATCTTTAAGGTCCCTTCCAACCTAGACGATTCTATGAATTATAGCAGTCTAAATCTTTGAGATGTGAAATACAATTTAGTCCTGAGTGACTTTCTTTATAAAGTAGAACATATTACTTGAAATATGTTCAGAATACCTGGACTTGCATTAAAAATGCTCTGGTGTCAAAACCAAATAATGACCAAAGTACAAACAGGGAATGACTGGAAATAATTTTATTTCAGAAAGCATTAAAAGCATTGTTCTAACGGCAAGTAACATCTGCTGGTACTATAAATATGGATTAATTGGCACAACAGTAAAGGCCAAAAAAACAAAAGAAACAATGAACATAAAGAAATGTAAATACGTGTTCTGTGCTAGTAATAAAAAATAATTTTGAGTGTAATATTTTATTTTATATGCCATCTGAACCATCTCACTGTATTTATATTCTTGTAATTTAGCCCAACCTGTACTTTCTGCGTTCATCAATATAAGAAGAATGCAGTGAATGAGTACCTATTACATGCAAGATCTATGGCCTGGGGACAATTTTATTTTACTCATAAATTTTAATATCCATTCTCTACTACAGTGAAAATAATGAGCCTGTAGTGGTTTTGTCCATCATTACAGAGAACTTTTTTTTGAAGCTGTAAAAAGGAGTTGTGACTGATTGGAATTGACCCATGAATCCGAGACTAGGCTTTTCTCAATTTTTTTGTCAAATGTCAAACAGCCTTTGGACAGCATTAGCTTGTATCTGGCCATTATAATGATCTTGCTCTTCTCCATTCATCATAATTTCTTGATCCTTTGGTATAAAAATGAGGGATGAAATCAGTTCGGTGGTGGTTTTTTTTTTCCCCACTTAACAGCAAAGTATGGTTTTGGTCTTGTTTTTAAATGAAATACTGGAACTTTTAGCTTGTCTTTGATCATGAATTCCATTAAAAATCACATTCTTAGGATCATTAGCAACCAAGATGAGTCATTCTTCCTGGATTTTGGTGCAGTTTTGTTGCCAAGCCACTTTAGACTCCTTTAAAAAACTAAGCTGCGTTTTGCTAATGATGACTTGTAGATGATAATTGTGGCTTTAAGGTTTGTCCAATCTTCATATGAAAGATTCAGTGGTAGTCTGCCATCACAAATCTCAGTAGTTCAGGCTCTCTGTTAAGTCTGCAGGATCCTCTGCCAATATTCTGTGAATGTGTATTTACTAGATAAACACAGAAAAGTAAACATATGTCTCTGAGTGGAAGGCATCTAGTGGTCTGGATGAAACCGATCAA
Organism: Tringa solitaria; assembly: GCA_026413425.1. NCBI lineage: Eukaryota > Metazoa > Chordata > Aves > Charadriiformes > Scolopacidae > Tringa > Tringa solitaria. The sequence goes on along the minus strand of JAOXJM010000052.1, from coordinate 16,333,823 downwards.
TGAGCTGGGTTCTCAGGCCTCCAAAAATCACTTCATTTATATCAATACTGATAATTTGGCTCCCAACTTTTGAAATACTGGTCACATTCCATTTTATGTTTAAAAAGGAAATTTAAGGTCAAGCTATAATGACCTTAATGCTCAGGTCGCTGATGTGTATGATTATTTCAGTTTCACAGATCATACTTTTTTATGTGTGGATATTTCAAACAATGTATTAAAGAGGGGATTGGATAGTAGAAGACAGGTCAGGAAAAGCACTAGGAAAATGAAAAATGAATTTTCCTATAACATTGCACAGAATAAATCCCCATATTGCATGTTATGTAAGTTTACCTTGCAGAAGGATAGTATTTTATCTGCTAAAAAAGTTTTCCTAATGATTCACAAATCTTGCTTTACTATTTTCCATAAAATTTCAAGAATAATGTTGTCTTTGGATCTCAATCCTTTTTTTCTAGAAATACATATCACTCTGGGTTTCATGTTGTCTGAATTCAGAAGTGTTAATTCCTTCTGCCATGTCATGAAACATCTGTCTAAGGGTCAGGAGTGATCAGGAAATCATACCAATCGCTGTCACTGAATCCCAAATGTCTGTGTTCTTAAAGTCTGGCCCTGCTGTCTATCCCTCTAGTTTGCTTTTTAAAGTTGTTGGAATACCTCATGTTCAGCAGTTTTGAGCAACATATTCTGCCCAAAGGGGAAGGGTAAAGAAAGTTGTTTTCAGTGAAAAGTGGTGTTTTTGACTAAAATTAATCTTCTGGGGCCAAGTCCAAGACTTCAGGCTCATGCCCACTGAGAGCGTACCCACATGATGTGCTTCCTGGACTTCCTCAGACAATTATCTTTCATTGAAATGAGTTATTTTCTCAACCTATATGTACTTTTCATTTACAGTCAGCTTCCCTTTTCATTTAAATGATGTAGATTATATTAGTTTTTTAATATCTCTGCACCTGCTCTGATCTTGATCTTCAATTTTTGGTTCCTGAATTCAAAGTCATGGTCAGTCTTTACCATGCGGGTGCTTCTCCAATTGTAGCTCTTAATTACCCCAGGTTTCCTTAATGTTGTTTCCCCAATGCCAGATTATATTTAGCAATGAGAACAGTCGGGCACCAGTGGGCCGGTTGTTGAAGATCTGGGCCAGAGAGAACATTTCAGTGTTATACATTAAAAGTTTGTTCCTAAGCTTTGTATTTACACTTTAAATACACACATTGTTCTGACAGTGTCTCAGCTTTTGACGTGTATGCAACTATTCTGAACCTGTCTGTGCAGTACTTCTCACCCTAATTGACGTGTTCCTTCCTGGTCACCTACTGCTGTCTGCTTTTTTGTCACTACTCATGAAACCAGCAGCTGCTGATGCTCTTCTTTTTTCATAATTTTTGTGAAGGTCACTTTCTATGAAACGACATGTCTACATCTGTTCTGTCAGCGCCCCCAGTTTGGTGTTCACACACCTATTTCTGTCTTGTTTCATCTACAATAAACAGAATCCTAATATTAGAAGTGTTGATTTTAGCTCTAAAGTATCAGTCAGGATTGAAAAAAAACAATTATTTCTTTATGAGTGCTAAGGGCCACTGGTTTAACATCTGTAATTATTCATTTTAATAACTAAGATGATTAGTTAATTTTATATAGGTCACATTGCTTGGTATATTAAATTAAATTGCAAAAATATCACAACTAGCATATGACCCCCAAATGATACTAAAGAATTCTGTTTGCAAACCCTTCTCTCTCTCACCCCAAGTCTATCTCATATTTGCAAATATACCACAGCAATTTTCATTCTCATTATTTTCCACTTACAGGAGGCAGCATATGAATCCGCCTTTTACTTTGTGTTCCAGACAGGTATATTTTTTTCAAAGGGAATTTTAATTTAGGTCAAATTCTTAAACTTTATTGTGGATTACAGTCAGTCATTTGAAGCTTGAGGTTTAAATTAGTGGCCAATTTTCTTTGATTTCTTTAGTCTCTGCACTTTCACTCTTAAGCAGAATTTCTCTTTCCAGTGGGGATGCTTAAGTTTAAAAAACAAAATAACACCTCTGTATTTTAAATAAGAAAATTAGAAGGAGATTAATGAACACTGTCAAAACATTATCTTAAAATTTGTTCTTTTTTTACTTAAAA
>JAOXJM010000052.1:16296277-16307229 GCA_026413425.1 Tringa solitaria | reverse complement strand
AAAAGGACTAAAAGTACTCATTATGAATGCACACACATCTTAATATTTTGGTTATAACTGAAAGGAATAAAGCTATTAACTGTAAATATAAACATAATTTTCAATATATAGTATTTTTAGATATAGAAAACTGGAGCATTAAGCGGTGGAATAGTCACAAGTGGGGAGTTACAGACATTAACATCTGCTGTGTTAATTGAATGCTATGGAAAGAAACTGCAGAGTGCAAATAGAAGTGATTGTATATTAACGGAAGAGATCCAGATTTAGTCTGTTTATTAATATATACCAATGCAATGGTTTGTACAAAAGTTATGTGCTGGAAAGTCCTTATTCATCATCATTTCCATATTAGTGAAAGTAGCTGCAGCCCAGGTTGACCTTATTCACTGTTCCTTAAGTCTTCTCTTAGATAGCTTTCAGGAATGATTGAATTTCTGTATCTTGACTCACCAGTCATGAAGCTCAGGAATTAGTGAAGATGATGCATGTCCATAGGAAGAGCAATGACAAGGGGAAAGGTGAAAGTCTTCTAGAGACTAGACACATGTCAAAGCATGTTCTACTTCAAAAAAGTAAGGCAAGACTTGCTGTGCCGAAGGATCTATCTCGTAACTAAATCCCTTCCATGCCACTTAAGGCAGAAGCAGCACTGCCCAGGTCATTCCTGAGCCTCTTTCTTGTTCAGTGCCACAATATTTCCCTCTCTGTATAAGGCTTAAATAGAGATTTTGTTTGTTTCTTTTTAATGCTTTTATTCATGATAGAGCAATCTGGAGAGCTACTGCTATATCATCTTTTTTATTTCATACTACTGACCTATCTGACAAATATTTACATATTTATAAATGTACTGCTTTAATATATAGAATTTTTCAAAGATTTTAACTCTCCAAGACCCTTGGGCATGTATTTCTACTTTTGCATTTCCAGCTTGCTAAAATGGAAACGTTTTAGTTTAAACCACACGAATTTGTAAATAAATAAGATGTGATCAGTGGATGAGTTGATGAGTTAGTCATATTATGTTCCCTTTGGACTTGCTGGAGATCTAGTCTATAAAATCAGTGAAAACTATTATTTAATTAGCATCACCCTAGAGGAGATGTTTCCATATGATGAGCTACATAGTGTTTTCTTCATTGACTGCAAACAGTTAGGGATGTCCATATTTTTTCAGTGAACTAATTCATTCGTTTTTGTAGTTTGCCACAAAATGGGTAAAACCATAAGGAACAATTTAAATGTATCTTGCCTTGTCATAGTTTTCATAACAAAAATTTCTGTGGGTGGAAATGGGATCAGGAATTCACTCAAAATGTGTTTATATTGTTGCTAGTGTTTTGTTAAAGAGAGTCTGGGTAAGCTATTATGCAGTAAATGCCAAATGTTTGTCATGGTCTGAGAGATTATTTAATGAGATCACAGGGGATAGATACTGCCAATCCAAGGAGCATGGCTTTATCATTCATAATACAGGAAAAATTAAAGGAAGTTAATTTTTTCTTAAGTACCTCAATGGGAATATGAGTCTAATTTCCTTGCAAACCTTGGCTTTCTGAATACCAATACCTCAGGTTTCATCTTGTGATCTCTGAGTTCAGGAAAGCTTACCTGAAATAAAAATATAAACAGTTTTAAAACTTTTGTTAAGATGAAGTTTTGATTCTATAAAGATTCTATGATTCTGCCTATAGAATATGTTATAGACTATATAAAATGTATAAAATCTTTTTAATTACTGAAATTATTACATTCTTGAGAACCCTGTATGGTGTTCAGTACTCAAAATATGCTCTTTCGCTGCAGCTCAAAAGTTTTTAATGATTTTTAGAAAGTTGAATGTCTCAATTGTAGTTTGAAGTCTTTTTTTCAATACAGTTGGCCTTTAATCTAGAGATAAATATATCAGCAAAACTGATAGGCATTTATTTTATTATTATTTTTCATTATTGTCAATTCTGTATCCAGTACTGTCAACCAGAAGAATCCAGTCATAAGAATACTGTTTTAACTCAGACTTGTTCGACTAATAAGAGTTTTTAGAAAAAGTAATATTATCAATAGGACATCAGAGAGAACTGAAATTTTTTGCTATGTCAGAGATATGCTTGATTCCTAATGCAGTGTGTGCTTAGTGAGATCCTTCTATAGCAAAATGGTTTTTTCTAACATCTGTAAAGCTTCTTCCTGCCAAGTAGGATCTTTGCAACTCTAAACCACAACTCTTTAGCAGCAATCTGAAAACACACTTGAAGCATATGGATGTTGCAGTATGAGTGTATGGGCCATCTGGACATCATATGTCTGCTTTGCATGCTTGTATTGGTTTGTCAAGGGTCTCGGAACTGTTTCCGAAAGATTATTAAACAAGATAAAACTAGAAGATTGCTGCAAAGCAGTGAAAGGGTTTGAGCCCCTTTTGGCATGTCTGTCTTTAGTCTTAAGCTGTAGTGTAAAATGAATATGCTTACCAAATATGTTTGCTGTCTCCTTCTGGATGGTTTCAGAGCCATGTCCTCCTGTTTTGTTGGCTCTGATGTTCCTCAAACAGGACTAACCTGCAGGACTTGCCCGTGGGGACATGTCAATGCTCCTGGTGGATAGTCATGCTCACACAGCTGTGGCCCTGCTGGCATGTAGATGGGGGGGGACTACAGCTTGGATTCTGAGTGAGACAGCGAGCAGTGCCTGTTGTGTCTTCTCCAGCCCTACTTTCAAACTTTGTGGCTTGTGTATTTGCTGCACTCAGACATTTTATGTTCATGAATTTCTTCCCTGCTTTGTGTACCCAGTGACAATTTCATTTCTGTGGCAGTGGTATTTAATTTAGTGTAGCTTTTTCAAGGTCAAAGTATTTGAAATGGGAAGGAAAAAAAACCACACTGTTTATCTGTAGGCAAAATTCTGTCTCTTGGCATTTAACATGAGATTTAAAACCTCTGACAATTATTTTTAACTGTGATAAGAGGAAGTTTAGGCTTACAGTTGTCTGTTCTTTCTTTCTTTCCATTCCTTATTTTTTCTTGTATGGAAGGGAGGAAGTTTGATATTTTAGATACTGTACAATAGATCTCTCCCAGAAAAAATATGGTTTTCTTCATATGCTTTACTGAATTTTTTAATGTAGTGAATTGCACACAGTATTATAGATAATTGAAGTTTTTGTGAGAATGCTCTCTTAACAGAAGACATGTACCTCTCAAGATCCATGTAGTCATCCAGAATTTCTGGTATTTATTAGACTGGAAAGTTGATCAACAAGCAGAAAATTGCTTGGAACATTAATGAGAACAGTAGAAATATGCTGCATTCACATGGAAAGGTTTTAAATATTTTCCAGTCAAAGATCCATAACTTGTACACAGACAGTGATGTATAATTAATCAGGAAAACACTTTATCTACCCATATTGATATGTGTCAGTAATACATTGTCCTTTTTTTTTAACTGGCTAACAGGAAATATGGTGCTGAAAAATTGTGTAAATTATCATTGAGTACTATTATTGAGCACTGTTTATAACTTTTTTTATGTGTCCCTTTTTCTTGCATGAGTGTTTCCTTTTTTACCATGAATATATTCTACCAAATTTTGCCTAAAAAGGGGGGGGAGGGGCAAAATTGAACTCTAATTATTTCCTGGTTTGTTATAACTTTACATATATAAGTACATAGTCTGTTTCTTTATGTTTCTGAACAACATAGACATTTTGAAGAAAAAAAACCCTGAGTATAGATGAAGGATGAGTTCTGTTACCTGTCAAGCTGCTTTTTATCACCTATATCTAGCTCTTAAAGCAGAGTTCCTATGACTAAAGGGATCGGAGAAATTTTCAGGCTGTTCTTTCTCTAACCCATTTTTAAGAACCAAGTTGATGCTGTTGTAGCATGTCCCAGTCTTGTCATGGGTGGCAGGTGTAGGGCCATGCTTCACCTGCTCTTCGCCCTATGGTTACATACAGAATACTTGCCATGGTCAGAGCTGAAATAAGTTCTCTTGGTATTTGTTGCAGCAAAAGCGAGGGGTTTGCTGGAGGTGTTTTGCAGTTCAAATCGAGGCTGGCATGCTATCATAGAATGGCATGTATTCTATGCAATAATGGAGACACCAGTGTATGTTTACATTAAAGTTTACAGTGCTGGGCACTTGGAAATAATTAGCTGTTGTGAGGAGCAACGGTTTATGAGATTATTACTATTTGTTTCGCTTGCTGAATCAAACAGTTTTTACTTCATTTTGTCTATCCATCTGCTAGGATTTTGGAGAGGTCTGTTAGAACAAATCCTTTGCCATGGACATTGTTGAGTGAGATCTTGCATATTGTGCAACTTCCCAGAGATTCAGGAACACTTTTTTATGTGGTATCTGTATCTTTCATAAACCAGCCCTTGCCTTTTAACCATGTGGTTGAGTTCTGATCAAATAGTGCACCACCACAAGGCCAGCAGGCTTTTTCGTTATTTTCTCTTTGAACTTGACTTCAGCAACAACACAAGCTGTAAAAGCCATGCTGCTGCGTCCTTCTCCGTCATTCTCCAGAGTGTGTACCTTTGTGGCTTTTGGTTCCTGCCCCCTGCCTGTTTGAGTTATTACCCCAGGCTTTTGGTGTTTGCACAGGTATTGGTCCAATGTCTGCATTGGTGAAGATGCTGTTCTTAGGGGAAGGGAGGTGGGTGTTGGATGTTGGTGTGACCCGGTCTCCGGGGCCACCAAGCTGGCACCAGTGTGGCTGCTGCCAGGCTCTTACCAAAAAATGTTACCCACACACACGTTACCCACAGATTAATGAATCAGTGATGGAGGGGAAGCCAATGGCTGTTTCTTTGACTAATATAGAAAGAATGTGAGTTCTTATGAGAGTCCTTTGGGAAAGGTTTACTGCATTCACGCTTTTTTTTTTTGCAGTTTACTGCATCAGAATCACTTCAGAATTGTTGAGCTTTTTTTTTTTCTTTTCAGCCTCACAAATTCCAGTTATATTTCATTGCTTAGTTTCATACTCTATGCTTTTCCTTTTTATTTCTATTTTTTTAACAAGAAGAATATGGCATATTGCAGTGGAATTAATAATGGATTTTTACATATATTTCTATTACTGATGCTAATAATACAGCTTTTGATAAGCCACTATTCCTAAATTCTACTTGAACTACACTATCATTGATTAAAATTGGGGACGGCTGATTTTTTGGTGCTGTTGATGTTACAATAAAACTGCATTTTGTGGGGAAATGATTCTTTTTTTTTTTTTTCCAGAAAATTCAATTGAAAAATGGGTTTGAGAACACATTTCTAGTTCCTGAAAATAACTATTTAACAGAATTCTGAATTTCACTTTTCCTGGAGTATTTAAAATACTTATTTTAAATCTCATTGATTTCAAATTAAAAATGCAATACTGCTATTCTGTATAGTATTACAGTTTAGCATAGTAACCCTGGGATTCTTAAGTACTACTATACTTTTAATTTTTTTATTCATGAAGTTAGTAGCACCAAATAAAAGGTAAGATTTTGTCATTGTTATTGTATTAAACTAATGCTTAACAGTACCTAGCTATCACAGTGTGGGAACATCTTGAATTAATATTTTAACAGCTAGTATACGTAAACTAATTTACAATCTGACCAAAGAAAAAGGAAAAATTTTTTGATTGTTCAGAGACATTTGAGATGCGATAGACTTCCCTATGATTACAATCAGTCCTTGAAAATAGTTCTGGTAAACTGTGAAGACCTTTTTAATCATGTTTGAATTGAACAGAATGGGTTGTTAGGCATGAAGTCCTAGTTATATTCTTAAACTTCACTTCTGCAGCATTTCTTCTTTTCAATCCTGCTGCTAAGGGGCGTACATGTTAATGTATATAAAAGAGATAGAATTGCATGCAGATTATTTTCCTTCCTCTTTCATCTCACCTTATTGTCTGTGTCTTTTTCATAAATGAACACTACCCCCAACACCAAAGACTGAGGGATGCAAATTACAGTTGTGCTTTATGTGAAGGCTTGTCCCCATTCCCTGAATTCAGAGCTAAAGTACTAAAACTTCAGAGATGTATAGTTAGAGCATTTCCACAAGCATCTTAATATTTTCTTGTGTATTTAAGTGCTTGTCAAATGGACACATGGGCATGAGTGAAATGAGATGATATTAACAAAAACCTGTAGGCTGAAATACTGCTTTCTTGACTGCTTTCAAGTTTTCACTGAACGTAGATTTTTCTTTTTTCCATAATTTCAGTTTATAAATAAAATTTATCCACTGGACTTAAACGATGCTGATTGCTATAGTGTTGCAGCCCCCAAGCATATTGTCAGTATTAACCTTGCACCTTTAATAACTTAAGATAGTCCTGCTTGTAAGTCTGCTTTCTCTCATGGTGCTGTACTGCCCCAGGCTAACAGCTGCACTTAGCTGAGGCATGGAGCTGAAATCCTCTTCACTGAGTCCAGAGGGGCAACACAAACATTTTCCATGAAGAGATTTAATTTGCCCATCTATTCTACCCTGAAAATTCCTGGTAGCTCGTATTTCTTTCCTTGCTTTGAGGAAGAGAATCCTCAATTGTCCCTGCAGAAAAATCAGTTCTCTCCTTCCCCTCTGATTTGAGCATTTCTCAAGGCTTTGGATCCTCTTTTGTCCTGGGCTGCATTATCCATTGGCATGCAATCTCCTTGCCTTTTGCTGCGCTGATGTCCTTACCAGGTATCCAGATGCCCTGCTGCTTTTGCTCTCTTCTGTATACCTAATCAAGAAATTAATGAAAAGATGCTTCTAGAAGCAATAGAAACGTAACTACTTTTAGAAGACAATCTGCTTCCTTTAGTAATATTTCTCCCACTCTTGGCAGTAAGCTTTAATATTGACAGTACTAGCCTATTTATGGCTCAAGCTTCCGGCTAAAAATGGTTTCAGTTCAAGGCTAATGGGTAGTGATAATGCAAAGGGTTTTCCAAGTTCTGCTGCAATATGAAACTTCTCCTTTATGTACCTTGAGGTGTAATGCCACCACCTAATGACACTGGGGTAAGAAAACTATTTTCCTTGAAAAGGTTGGAAGCACCACCTTGGAAGGGTTGCATAGACACATGAATATTTTCTTTCCTACTTTTTTCTTTTCCCATTCTACATATTGCTCTCATATTGCAGGTGGTTTCTTTTTTACAGTTATCAGCCCCGCAAAGCATCAGATTTCAAAAAAAAAAAAAAAGAAAAAGAAAAAGGAGGAGCTAACTCTAAATTGCAGAAAAGAACCATTTAAGTTCCATTAGTGACATAAGAGCAGGAGCACTATGCTGCCTGTGATTATTTTAAAAAAACATAAATGCCTTAAAAGCAGGAACATAAAGAGATACTAAACCACATCTATAACCAGAAAATTAAGACAGAAGACGGGTATTATTTCAAGTGCTTTTAGTGGTTAAAAAAAAAAAAATAGAAATCCAAACTGTGGAGAGAATAGATGAATTGTTAGTGCATGGCCGCTTCCCCCATTGGGAAAAATCTTCCCTACTTTAAATGTTAGGTGACAGGAATGTCTTAAAATATGTGGGAGAGGAAAAACAAAGGCCATGGAATATGTACTTTTGCCCTTGATTTTATAATGCAATTGTATCTTCAAAGGAAAAATAATCTTTCCTATGATACTGGAACTCATCAGTCCTATAGCACAGCAGTTATATTATGAATAGATTCTAGTGCTATCTTTTTGTAAAAAAAAAAAAAATCTTCATATGCTTGCAAATCAATAGATTGTTTGGAAATATACTAAGAAATAGAAAATAAGTTAATTCACTTAAGGAAGGACACTATTTTTTCCAGGGTCCATAATTTGTATATAGCAATAGGAAATTAAATGAAAATGTAATAAAAAGTAATTTAAAAGTTTTTTAGATTTTTAGCTTGGCAGATAAAAGACAGCAGCAGCAAATTTTTTTAGTAGCAACAGTTCTCTTCTGAGATCAGCAGGAATTACTTTTATAGATCTGTATACAAGGAAGTAAAAATTTGCAGTAATCATAATTGTTTATATAATTTTTTTTCCCACTGGATCATGCAAGTACAGTTTGGAGTACTGGAGTTTCTTTTTAAATGGGTTTAAATTTTTTCCCATTTATATACGTAATAGTGTAAGTTTTACCTAGCTATTTTTGTAATGCTGCTTAATGCTTGTTCCTAATCACATGGCTTGAACCACTTCTCTTGTATGAAATGCCTTACAATTTGAAAAGTGTTAGCATCCACTAGTTTGGTCAGCTACATTTAGAAACGTGGAACTTAAAAATAATTGTTGAGAGGACAATATTTCTCTCAAAATTGTCTAATCTATCAACTGCAGAAGCTTCATGCAGATGTCTAGCTCTGTAAAACTGAGAACATTTCACGTTTCCCAACTAACATAGGGAATGGGTTTGATGAGGTCTTTACTTTGGTGGGGTTTTTTTTCTTTTTTTTCAGTAGGTTTTGAGTGACAGGGAAAAGGAAGACTGAGGTAAAAAAAAGAGAGGGGCAATACTTAGGGAGAGACACTGTGCTAGTTTATGTTGGCTGGTTACTGAAAAGAAGTCTTGTCCTGGTAAATCAGAAACCTTAATTCAACCTTCTAGTCTGACATCCAAATATGGGCTGCCTGAGGGAGTGGAAGAGAGAGAGAGAGGGAGAAGGTATGGCATAGATATTGCCTGGTTATTAGGTTGTAGGTTGTCACTTGTTCAGTCACAAAAGAAACATCGTTCCTAAGTGTCTGGGTGAATCTAAAGCAATCTGTGAGGAATGTAAGTAGGTGGTAGTATGTAATTAAATGTCCAAGTATCTTTGGAATGCCTGATGTGTCCTGAAAGCTCAATTTGATTTGTTGTTGCACTTCTCACTTCTTGCTTGTCAAGCTTATGAACTGAGAGCCAGGAACCCAGTACATATCAATTGTTCAGCCAAGTATGATATTGTAAACAGTCTCTTATCTCTGCAGAGACCTAATAATATTAAAAGGATGATTGATGCCTCTGGCATACAAATATAGGAATTACAGATGATAAGAGTTGTCTTTACAAAGATTTCATCTGTTGTTGGAAGGCTTTTTTGTTTGGTTGTGGGTTTTTTTGGTGGTTTTCTTTTTTCTAAATAGGAACTTGGGAAATTAAAAAGATTAGTAAACTTTCGCAAGAGAGAGGCACTTCTTCAGGGCAAAGTGTTTCAATTATTAGAGTGAACCCCTTCCATTGTAGGAGACTGAAGTTCAAGTCCCTTCTCACATAACTTAGAACTGGGATTTGCATTTGGGCTCTTGGACTGCTTTTTCTAGCTTGTCATTTTTCCACATGTTGTTCCACCTGGGAGATCCTGAGGTTGAATGAAATCTTCAAAAGCTTTCACAAAAATAGTTCTTGTTTTCTGCTCAGGTTAATATTAAGGACTGTTTGGGCTGAGTGATATGCATGTCAAATTCACCTATGTACTGAAATGAACTTCCTCTGCAAACAAGCTCCTTTTGAGGAACAATACCCACAAATGGATTTTCTCTCTTGTAGCTAATCTTGTCTGCATGGTTCAATCTGAGATGTTTGAATTTTGTTGGACATGATGTAATTAATTTTCATAGTTTGTTGTATTGCTTTTTGTTACAAGCCTTACAACACATTTTATATGGCATAACACAGTAAAAGTCCTGTGGAATGATATTGGTATATAGAATATACTCTTTAATAAATGAGATGCACTCAGCAAATCATCACAATTATTTTCCCCAATTATTGCCAAATCTAATAAAAAAGCCAAGACAGAGAAATTTAACATGATCTATATCAGTTTGCTTCCCTCTTACAAAAGTCAGTTACGAATAAGTAAATTTTAAACAAAACCAGTGTTAAAGTAATATACTGGAAAATTGTATTTATAAACACATTCACTCAATTAATAGAAAATTATTAAAGTTTCACAGAAGACTGTCATCAAAGAGAAATTACTTTTTTAACTGCGATGATCTAAACCTACAGATTACAACTTTAAATATGGTTTCCATTATGTGAAAAATTTTCTGTGCACTCCAGAGAAGGGACAAGTGTTGACCTGACTCTTGGATTGGGCACTACTGCTATTCAGGTGTGTGCTGAACCTACAACAGGATTTCCAAACTGAGTAGGGAGAGTCCTCTCTGTTATGGGTCATTTGGATCCTCATGGAATGGTGAGTTAATGTTGTGAAGTGATTCTAAGATTGGGTATGTTGTGTACTGTTACATCTTGTGGGAAATTGAAATTTGGTTATCCGAACTCCGCAAGGCTTTGGGAGTTTGTGGGGGCTTCTTTTGTTTGGTTTTGGTTTTTGTTTTGTTATTTATTTTATTTTTATTGTCATTGGTTCGTGTAGATTTAGTCATGACATTGTGACAAACATGAGAAAGGGGTTTGGTGCATCATAAGACATTCCCTTGTGACTCTTGTGAATCAGCAAATAAAAGGTAGGATTCCTACAAACAAGATAAGTAGAAAAAAATGAGTCTATGGTTGTTGTATTAATTATACGTTATGCATTCAAGGTGATAGAGTTTACACACCTGTCTAAGAAGATAGATGTTAGAGTGTAATTATAATACAATGATTGAAAAAAATGGGCAGTTACTGTCTGTTTTATAGGGCAGCATGTACATATTTATAATCATTTGGTCTCCAAATGATTACTGAGTTTTGGGTTAATAGACCTCTGTTTCTATTCAGGTTTGTTTTATTTATGCTGATAGCTCTCCTTTTCAGGGCTGCAACAGTTCCCATACTGTAGTTTTGTTATTTATGTTTGGAAGGCCCTGAATGGCTCCTTTGAGTGGGAAAATTTCAAGTCAGGTTTTGAAGCAGGACTGGTCTGCCTGTCTTGGATTTTTACTTCAAATATTGTTAGGTTTGTGTGAGATCACTGACTTCTGGAGAGAACCTGGGAAAGGATATGCCTGTATT
>JAOXJM010000052.1:16276514-16287471 GCA_026413425.1 Tringa solitaria | reverse complement strand
CCATATGGTTTACTGAATCATGAAGCAAGAAGTATTTTTCTTTGTGTTTTATTTAGTAGCGGGGCTTTTTTTTTTGGCCTTGGAGTCATTTGTAAGAATATTGACATGGAATGAGAGACATGTGAAAGATAGTATGTTCAAAATAATTGTGATCACTTGAAGAATTTAAATTATGATAATCAGCTGGCAGGCAACATTTAATTTGGGTGATAACTGTATATAATTAAAATACAGTACTAGTGGGGACTGACCTCTTCATATATTATTACTCATGTAGGATTTAGTAAATTAGCAGGTAAAAATATACTGCTACCCCTTTCCCTGTGAATTGAAAATCTCACCTACTTTTTTATTTTTTTAAAAAAGAAGTATTTTCATTAAATTCTAAAAAAGGGTAGCTATGAAAAAAATTAAAAATAGCTTTCATGATCCAAAGAACATTTAAGATTTGGTAATTTTTTAGATATACTGAAACTTATATTAATCCTGCAAAAGAAAATAAATTTTCATTTGAATAGAAATAGCTTTTTCTTGTGTTTAAAATGAGAAAATATTAGAATATGATGTACAGAAAAGGATCTAAATAAAAAAGGTGGTGAATCATTGGTTAATCATTTTTCAAACGAAGAAAAGCCCAATGTTTTTCACTCAGTAGCTCTTAAAAAAATTTTGGATGGAAAAAATAAGCATTGCAACAGCATACAAAACTTGCAGCAATGTTTCCAGCAAAAGCGATAGGATCTATATATGATGCTGCATTCAAAATGTAAGTGGCATAGTTTATTTGCAGGGGGAAAAATAGCAAGTTCATTAAGAAGGGCCATCTTGTCACAGATGACATTAATTAGCTCTGACACAGTTTCCAGAAGAGCAGTAAGAAAGAGCAGCTCACAAAATCAGAGCGTGCACTGGACTTAATTATTTCCTTTTTGCTGCTTGGTGTTGTCAGTTCCTCAAATGAAAGCAGACCCCTGGCCTGCGCTGAGTCCTGCCGCTGTCCTTTCAGCCACCCAGATCTTTCCGCTGCTCATTTACCTGAGAATTGCCTCTGGGCATTCGGCTCGTCCACCATAGAGACTGGAAGGAAAGAATTTCGTTGATTGTCTTAATACCTGATCCATGTCAAGGGTGTGGGAAGTTTATTTTAAGGGTAGGGGAGATGCATCAGTTTCAGGAAGTTAGCCACAACCTCTGTTGTCATGGGCACTATGAAACTGGACGGGGTGGGCTCAGTAGGGTGAGGACATCTGGCATGTATGGTGGGTCAGTGTGGCCAACACTGATCCTGTGTTTCTCCTGGGAAACTACTGGTTGAAACAGCACTTCTTTAAACAAATTACTTATATGTGTAGTAATAAGAAATCCCCAAATATCTTTGAAATTACAGATTTCTTACCCTTCCACTGCAATGCCTTTCTGTGCAATAATGAACATTACCATGAGCTTTGATATTCCTACGTCCACTGGCGATTCAACTCCAAATTTGTATCGCTGTCAGGGCAACATAGAAGTTGAGAATAATAAACAGGAACAGAACACTAACATCAGATTGCATTTGGAATATGCTTCCTTGATAATTATGTAAGTGCAGATGATAATCTATAACAAATAAAAGCAAAAAACCCTTGAAATATGGTATCTGAATTTAAGGCTTTGCTGGTTATTAAAGAAACAAAAGTCAAACCTTGAGACTCAAGCTGGCATCTAAGCAAAGACAGATATGTCATGAAATAAGTCATCAAGACTTGGAAGTTCTAAGATTTCTTTTTTCCTTCTAAATATCTCGCACAGCTTTGGAGAGATATACTCTGCCTCAGTCTTCGGGAAGTTGCATATCTGGCAGGGAAAATGTGTGTCTGAACTGTGTTGTTTATAAACAGCCTCATGAAGGTGATGGATCTTTAGTCTTAAGCTTCATTGTCTCTGTCCTGCCTGTAAACTCTGATCATGAGGTTGTTCCAGCCTGAATAGTAGTTTATGGGAGTTGATAACAAACAAATATATTAATATTTGGAAAGGTGGAAATACAAAGTATTTTATAATTTTTTCTACATATATAGTCAGGTTGTCATGCAGTCATTATTCCACTGAAGAATGTTTGCTTTTACTGTTGTTTTCTCTCTACTGTTCCACCTGTGGTTTCTTAAAACTGCTTAAATCTCCCTCAGAGCTATAGGCATGTAAAAAACCTGGCTGCAAACAGGTGCAGTTCAGTAAGAACTAGGCTGTGCATTGTAGTTCCCTTGCTATATGGGGTTCTTTAGTTGTTGTTGCTGACTGGTACAGGCTATGTCTTCCTCACCTTACAATAATTAGAGCAACTGATTAACAGTTAATAATTAAATCTCAGATGTAATCCCTTGGGTATTCAGTAAAACTTTATTGAAATTTTCCTTGTAAGTTCGTAGTGATTTAGTGCATCCCAATGGTCAGGACTAAAATGTTTTTCTAAGATTGCTTCTATAAGTTATACTAGAAAAAGAAAAAAATATCTATTTAAAAGATGTTTGGCTCATACATATATGCTTCTAATTATGAAAGAAATATTTATCACATCCACAGAATAACAATTACTAAGTTATCTAGGTGGTTTTAAAAACCATCATTGTGTATCTTCATAATACAAAGAAATACTTGTGTTAGTCTAATGGTATTTAAAATTAGCCAATACATTAGAGACTGTTTAAGTAGGTAGGTACAATTTAATGTCAAACTTTTGACTAGAGCATTTAAATTTAAATGTAATCCATGAAGCGATAAATACATCACTAATTAGCATTAATGTAACATGATTACAAAATAAACATTTGATTAGTACATTTAAATTTCAATGTAATAAACTGCTGAACTAATTAGTAAATAAGGTGCTGTTAATGCTAACCTTTTGATGAGACATTTATGTGTTGTATACGGGGAAGGTGTTTATAGTTAAACCACAAAACAAACCTCTATCCTTACCAGTGGATATGGAAGTTTAATTGTTTAGTAAATAAACAAATCCTTTGAAAATAACTTTCCAGCCCTCGTTAGCATTTTCTTTTAATGCAAGTTTAGTAACAGATTCAGAAGACACATGGCTTCATAAATGTTGCAGACAAATGTTGAAGCCGAGAGCATGAGCAACTGTCCCAGCTCCCTGACTGTCACCTGAGTGGTCAGAGATAGAGATACATGTAAAATTCCTACCTGATTAATTAGCTGATCATCTGAACCTGCTGTTCAGTGTGGTTTGGAGGGAACCTTTTAATATGAAGAATATTTAAAATGAAGACTTAGTGAAAAGTACAACTAGCTCGCTGCAAACATTAATGTCCACGATGGTGGTTCTTCCAGTTGACTGCTAAGTCTTTGAGAGGCTTGACAACATGAAGGCTGGAAGAGCAATGGTGAGCTGCTGGCTTAGAAAAATGATGTTGAAAAGTGGACCTGGAGTCTCAAAAGGAACCAATTATTCCTGGAAAACCAAGGCGGATGTAGTTTTAAGTTTTGCCTAGATTTGTTGCAGCCAATGAGTTTATTCTTTTATTTTCCATTTCAGATATGGCCTTTTGTTGTTAGATTTGCATTTTCATATGGAAGCCCTCTGAGGTTACATAGCAGGAAAGTCCCAGTTCTGTAAAGAATATTCAAATACTGATGATCCAATGAAAGGAAAATGAAAAATTCATGCCAGAGAAAGAGTAAGTACTGGTGCAAATATTTAAAAATACTTTCTCTGGGTACCAAGTGAAAAATAGAGACAGTGTTACTGAACACAATTTCTTCCACTTAATATGTAAGTCACCAAAGGAAGCATAAAATATCTGTAATAAACTTTTAAGTTTAACCTAGTTTTTCACCAGTATTCAGGCTTTAGGTCATAGTTTCAGAGAATGGTAAAGTTTTCTTTGTATTTGAAAGTTATCTTTAGACAATACGGAGATGTTTTCTCTGAAGATCCTGAAGTAAACTTGCCCTGCAATTGCTGGTATTGCAGGTAGGAGTAGTTGCCTTAAAAATAATCACAATTATACTTCTGTGCAGAACGCGGTATTTTCGAAGATTTTCAACCCACAGCATAAGCTTCACAGAGCAACCTCAGGACTGAGCAGATGAAGCCATTTTGCCCTTCTTCAGCCCTACACAGTGCCTGCTCAAAACATTTCAGGAACAGCCCATATATCTTACAGTACACAAAAAGCTTTCTTGGAAAGCATTCTTTGTAATGCTTTCTTTATTTCTTTTGGCATAAAAGGCATTCAGAAACTGTAAAAGGAATCTTTGCTGTACTCGTTATTTTCTCACTAGCTCCTAGAACAGAATGCATTTCAATTCCTTGTTATAAGGCAAACTTGTTTGGGCCTTTTAGTTTTGCAATAAGATTTTAATCAGTTAACTGTAGCAGCTAATTTAATAGAAGGAGAGAGCAATTCTTCCAAACAGCTTATCTGGGTTCCCAGTGTCATTTGCAGTATAAAGTGTAGCTATAAATAAATTAAAGCTCTTTTCAATGGAAAGTCGGTCCCAAGGGACATCATCTTTGTTGCTATGAAGTACGATCTATTCTATAGTGACTTAAAAGCTGTAGCAGGGAATATATAATTAGTTGGTATCAAGGATATTTGCAGCAGGATTGTTTTTCAGTCTAGGTACTTCTGGGATAGCTGCACTTATTTACATAGCACAAGCGTATAACTTGTGGATGTAAGGTTTAACGTGTTAGTTATAATAGGCTTTATAATAGCTGCAAAGATTCCCATGTCTTTTGAAAATGAAGGCTCTCATAAGAAGAAAAACATTAATCTTTGAGTGATGGATAGTAATTTTCACTTTTCATGTATTTGGAACTGATGGTGCTTCAAACGTACATTAAGTGGAGCTTACAGCCTACGGCTAATGTAATCCACAGTGTCCAACTGTTCACTTCTAGTCTGTGAAATATTCTTCTGTAGGTGCAGTTTTCCCACTCATTCTTCAGAGCATTGCTAAGCACCCTGTGAGTGAATCCCACTTAACTACTGCCCTCTTCCTTCTCCAGTCTGGTTTCTGGAGACCAAATTTCCTCCCTTTATACTTTGTTTAACTACCAGACTCTTTTCACCTAATACAACCTCCATGTTGTATTTTAAAACTGAAGCAGTGATAATGTATTAAATATATAGTTTATTACAAAAAAAGTCAGAGGACTGATATGCGAGGGTGTGTATTTGGATCTCATCCTATGACCTATCCCTTTTATATTAATCTTTCTATTGCTAATCTAACCATGTCAACTAATTTTGCAGATATTTAATTTATGTTTACCTTATACCCCTACTGTATTAGGACAGAGGTGTTTCATTAACATTTCCTGCTCAGTGCAGCCAATCTAGACAACTCAAGCAGGTTCCCACAGGGTGAAATCTTACATTTTTAAAACATTACAATTGTTAATTCGCATACTAACTCCTGAGTTGATGTTTTAGGTTGCGTTTCCTTTACCAGTTTTTGAAAACTGTTGCTTAAAGTTCAAGTCCAGTGGATACTGGCAAGTTAACTTAAAGACAAACAGCAGCAGCCTATCAGGCCCTCCACAGGGGAACATTGCTTTGTCTTATCTATCTGTTGTGCTGCTTAGTGAAAGTAATTTTGATCCTGCATGCAGGAAGTTGATTCTTTCTATTCTTACTGGTATTTTGATGTTCTTCTGAACGTTATCTCTGGTTAATGAAGTAAGAACCACTAGACAAATTTAGAAACAGTATTTCCATTATCTGTAGTTTAGTCATTAAAGCTGTTTTTCTGAGCCTTTACAAAATCAATGTTAACATGTAATACTGAGATGTTGTAATAATTCTGGATCCTCCAGACATCAAATCCTACTTAAAGATCATTTTGTTCAGTTATGCTCAAGATACAGCTGAGTATTTGTTTAAAAATATCCAGTTATTACATTTTAAGCAAATTATAACCTTATCCAAACCTGGGAATTTAATAGGACTAGATGAAATATTTTTCTTTTTCTATTCCTTCTTTAGCATTATAAAATAAAGCAGGTAGTACATTGTTAGGTGCAAAACACCTACCAAGAACCTGGTGTGAGTCACTGTAATGACATTTCTTTGAGCTGTTCTTCATTCAGCAGTAGAAAGAAGGGAACTGTGGCATATTGACACTTTCTATTAATTAATTATATTTAAATTTAAAAGATAGTACCTGTTATGTACCAGTACCAGATAGTACCAGTTATAGTACTCATATGATGAAATGCAGTGCACTTTAATGTCAGTTTTTCCGAAATAGAGTGGTGAAAAGATAGTATACAGCAAGGGGTGTTTCACATAACTTGCTGATAAACATTTCATGTGGAAAGTGGAATCGAGTCCAAGAAATGAAACAGAATAAAAGAAAACAGCTGCAACTTTAAAACTGCTTTTAAAATGTTCTTGCAGATCATAAAAAGGGCAGCAGTGGATTTAGTCTGTCATGGGTTAACTGGCACCAATTGAAGAGCCGCTAGTGAAATCAGAAAACAATAAGGCTTCAATGAAAGCTAAGCTTGCTCTTGAGTGTCCATATCATATTGCCAGAGATCAGATAATGATCCAGAATATGGCATTTTCCACTTAAAGAAGCCAAAGTGCTTTATAAAGTTCAGTGAGTCGGCTATGAATGCCACTGTGGAGTGAACATTCATTTCACTGCAGAAGTTGGTATGTGAGTGTTGCTGCTCCTACACAGGAATAGATAGTTACTTTGGCCTCGGGGGCTGCAAACGGACTAAAGGATTATAGAAGGTAAAAGTTGCACTTTCTGAGTGATGGGAAATAGTGGGCTGAGTTTGAGCTGCTTTCCCTTCTAACTTTTTTCTAGAGGCTGATAAAGTAAGTTATGTTTTGTCCTAGCTTCATTTTGTAGGTGCTAAAAAAAAAAAAATTGGTCTTATTTTTTCTCTTCAGTTCTTAACTTTTCCCTAACTCATAACTCCTTTTTTTGCCTTGATTTAAAGACTCTTCACATGTGTCCCTATTCCCCAGCTGCCCTGCCAGCTCTTCACGTGCAGGTCTTCCAGAATGCCTGCAGTGCCAGGTGTGACACTGGTGTTAGGGTTCTGTTAACACATTTTAGTTTTCTGCAGTTTTCATTGCCAGGTTTTTCTTCTCTGTCTGCAATCAACCTGAAATTTCTGGTGCATTGGCAGCAAGTCAGTCAGCGTTTTGGTATATATTAATTATCAATGTAGATATTTCTTTCAAGGTTAGCCCCTTGGTACTTAGGCCCCTATAGTGCTAAGACATTTTTTCTCCGTATCCTTTGGGTCATGCCTAGATTCAAAGGCCAGTTGTTTCTCAAGTTTATGTTCTGCAATACTTTGTTGCAAAAAAGCAGTCACCATTTATGATTTGCTTGTGCCTGTTCTTCGCTAACCCTTGGTAAGCCTTGTCACTAGCGAACAGGGAATATGGAAGAAGGTCCTTCTCATGGTCAAGCATTGAGGTAGTGAAGAAGGAAACAATAGATGCTGGGCATCAAGAGTTCATGTGAGCAGGGTAGAGGGAATGTGCAAGAAAGAGGAGGATTCACACTATCACTTTGCAGTGTTTCTGCATATAACTGGATGGGCAATTTCTAGAATGCTTATAGCTGGAGAACAAAGCTGTGCCAAGACTATGACCCGTTTGCATGGTTCCATAAATCAAGTCAAAAGATGATGCTTGAGATGATGGCAACCAGTTCACCATGCTTCCTTTGCCTTGTACCTTTTATAAATAGGCCCTCCATCAATATAATGAATTCTTAACATCGAGTAATCCTCCCTGGAGTAGCCACAAGGGAAAGACATGCCTGCCTAAAACATGCTGATTTTTTTTTTCCCTGCCTCTGCAATTTTGCTGATGGTATCCAAAGGCTGCAGTTGACATACCTGCAGCTCAAATGAAAATAACCTCAGCAGCTGATTCCTTTAGTATTCAGTAAACCCCAACCAATTAGATGCTTGGAATCTGAGGGATTATTCAGGTGCTAATTAGAAGCCTCCCAGATGACAACATTTGTGTGTATTAGTGCAGGTAAAGTGGCTTCAACTTCATCTCTGTATTGTTGCCATTAGTTTTGCCTGAGACAGTTTGAAATAATTAAATTGAAATCTAGTAATTAAGAAAAAACAAATACAAACCAACAGGCAAATTTTAAAATTATTCATGACAGAACAGCACATAGTAAGACTTGAATAGTCTTCATCACTTACTATCTGAGCTGAAGTTTCATATATTTTACACTTTTATTACTAAGGGGATCAAGATAGTAATTCTTCCCTAATAGGAAGTTTGTTAACTAAAGCAATGAGCTGAATTGTTTAGTTGTTATTTTTGTTCCCTCATCTGCTTTTTAAATTTTTTCCTCACAATGACCTTCTGAACACTCCATTAGAGCTATTTACACCTTAAAATTTATATGTTGCTCTTGAGGTAAGTAATTTATAAATATAGGCTTCCAGTATTTGGCGATACTCAGATTTATGTATCACTTGAGTGGAGTATTGATTCTTCTATCTCTTTATTTTTATAGCCTAGTTTTTTAGGACATAAAAATGGATGCAACACAATTTTCTCTAGTTAAATGCAGACTAAATTAGAGTTCCTTAGTGGCAAACTATTCTTGGATTTTAGGGAATAGGTGAATAGAAATACAACTTTTCCATATTGAATTGCTAGCAAATTGAATCAAGATAGATAAAAATCCAAGCTATTATTTTCAGCTATATACCCATAGATAAATTCATACTGATGCCTTTGAATGTTTGTCTAATAATTTAAATTATATATAAATTCATTAGGGTTGAATAAGTTTCAATAATTTTGACTATTTATATTCATATTCCAGTATTTTCAAAAATGCTGTCTCTTAAGTTGGCTAATTTTTCTCAGAAAGTGAAAATGTGTCTATGTTCTTAAGATAGGGCTCCTGCTACCTTTAAAAAGAATATTATTTGAGGGGAAAATAAGGTTAAATTTGGCATAATTAAAAACAAAAAGGAATTTAGGAAAGAGTAAATTTAAGGGAAAAAATGTCATGTTGTTTTTTCTTTGCAAAACAGAGTGGAAAGCATTGCAATGCCTGCACGTTTATCAAATAATATCTAAGTCTGGCTCTTGCTGCAGAGCTGACAGCTGCAGCACTGAGAAACTGAGTAGTGAATGGGTTTATTTAATATAAATTCAGAGAAATGCTGTATGGTAACACAATATATCGAACAAAACAGATAGAATTGAAAGCAAAGGGTGACCCTTTTGAAAATACCTAATAAGCCGATGATATTCTCAAAGATAGTTTCAAACCAAACCCCTTCCCTTTTCTGCTCAGATATCTTACATTCCTTTTTGTTGTGTATCAGCCTTTTTGTTAATTCTTTTTTGGCCTACCTGCCTGGTCTTGGTTTAAATTATGTGGAAAGCTAGTGGCAATACTTGTAATGACAACATATTTTTAAGTTGACCACATTAATCATATCTCTTCAAGAGAGGTCACTTCATAAAGAGGCAGATTTTGTTTCTTTCTAGGTGAATGTAGTGGGCTCAGAGGAGGTTCCTGTGAAATGCAGGTCAGTGTTTCCAAGACCAAACTGTAATAGTTGATAAGGTCCAAATCTGTGATCTGAATGCTCTTTCACTCTTGTTTTCCTTTGTGCTTAAAATAACAGAGCAAGCTCTCTGCTTTTCTTCTGGTTGGGCTGGGGATCTTCACTGGTTATTCTGTACCAGTTTGTCATGTGGAATAGTTATTCCTGTGGGTTGTGCACAGTGACTGAGAGTGAAATATTCAGCAGAGCTCTGCAGTTTGGTAGGAAGCAGTTTTTCCCCCTAGAAACAGAGTAAGAGAAAGAAACCACAGCCAGGAGTACTGAGAAAATTCCATGTTCATGGCAATTCTACATACTAAGGAAAATTAGAGTTTAGCAGTGGACCAATGGACCATTATATAAAATAAAGGTATCATCAACAGAATTGTTATTAAAAGTAACAGAGTTAAACTGAGCAGGATCCTAGAGAATGCACCTCTCTACCATGTTATAGTCTGCTTTGTGGGGTTCAGCTGCTGTTATGGTGTCTGGGCAGAGAAAACTGGAGTCTGATATTTCTGGTATTTCCAAACCTCATTTCCAGAAAGGAGAATAAATATCATTGCTTTCAAGTTAGAAGTCAGCCATCCCTGACAGAGGTCTGCTTTCCTCCCATTTTAGCTCTTCATGTCCCCAGCCAGTGCAGCTTTGAACTCCGAAAGATGGTGGCATTGAAGTGGGGCTGTTTGTTGGGCCTGTTCCTTCCATATGATCTCTTCCCCGGTCATATCGCTGCAGGACTAGCAGGCATATTGTCACCATGCTCCACAGAAATAGGCCAGGCACCAAAAAAGTGAAGGCTTTTAAACCCACCTGAACCTGTTGTAAAGGGGTCACCTTTCAGGAAGGAGTGGTGAATCGTTGGCAGCTGCATTTCAGTACACTGCCTTATACACATGTACAGAAGGGACCATATTCATACAGCCTGACTGGGACCTAAGCTCAGTCCCTTGTGTTCCCTGTTGGCTAAGTGTCTTCTGAGGACAGGCAAGGTGACAGTCATACTGTCTAGTAAATGCACAATGAATACTGCAAGTTAATGCTTAATGTAGATGATGCTGTTGTTGCTTGCTGATCACAAGGTGTGGTCAAAATACTCATGTGTGTCTCTAGAGAATGTCTCCAAGCTTGTGAGCTTAAAAAATGAGAAGATATTAAAGGGGCAGACAAAACGGTTGCCAACAATTTATAGGAAAAGACATAAGAATACGGACAGTCTGCCTTCTGTAAAGAGTTCACACTACCTGTGTACAAATCTAGCTGAATTCAGAGGGAAGATCATAGAGTCATAGAATGGTTAGAGTTGGAAGGGACCTTAAAGATCACCTAGTTCCAACCCTCCTGCCATGGGCAGGGACACCTCCCACTAGAGCAGGTTGC
>JAOXJM010000052.1:16264306-16276414 GCA_026413425.1 Tringa solitaria | reverse complement strand
ACAAAGAGTCCCTCTCCAGCTCTCCTGTAGGCTCCCTTCAGGTATTGATAGGCTGCTATAAGGTCTTCACAGAGCCTTCTCCAGGCTGAACAACCCCAGCTCTCTCAGCCTGTCCTTGTAGGAGAGGTGCTCAGAACTTGAATATATATGTATGTGGGTGCTCAGCAAAGAAATGGCTTTCGGCTCCATTCACGTAACATGCCCATTAGTTACAGAAATGCGTGCACTGAAGGTATTAGAAACTGTCTTCTGATTTTGGGTCTGAGCTTGATTCTCTGGAAGATCCTCTCCAGTGCCCTTTGCTTCAGGCTAATAGGCTGTATTAAGGCTGGCACTCTTGAATGCTACTCAGTTGTCTCCCAAGAAAAGATTGAGAAAGCTTTTTGGAAGGAAAAAAGCAGTGTAGTCAAAGAAAAATGTGAAAGAATGAACATGTCTTATGAAAGATTGAGTACCACTTATGACCAATACTTCTTGAGATTTTATTATTTTTTGTTTGAATCATTTTTATTGATCCATAAATTATTGTTACTATTGGTCTTTAAATAACTGATCAGCTTTATAAAGGTTTAAGGTGGGTTATATATGATCAAATTTTGGAGCAGCTTTGGGAGAATCTCAGTGTTAGATATAATTTTTTGTTTTATTTTCCCACAGAATTACAACTTAATTCTTCTGGATGCCACTCTTTGCAATGCTTCCAAGTACAGCTTGACCCAGTATGTTTTTTATGACATAAAACAAAGTGAACAGAATTTTAAAAAGCAAGAAAGGAAGCCTTTAATAGTATATTATTAAGGTAGTATTTTATTGGTGATAGCCTTGATTTTGGAAGCAGATACTCAAGGATGTAGCTTTCTATTCTGTTAGGTGATTCCTTTTTTTGTCATAACAATACTGTAATTTAGAATTCTTTTCAAAGGTTCTTTTTTGCTGCGCATTATTCTTGGTCTACCTAAACAGCCGTACCTTGAGACAGTTATTGGCAGCAATACAAATTATCTGGCTCCTGTAATGATCCATTAGAAGAAGAGTATGAAAAAACAGTGCAAATTAGCAATAAAAAATGCTAAAGCTATATATCACCAGCAACAATTTAGGAATAATATCTCTGCCTGAAGCAAATTCTGGTGATTCACTGGTAATTTGCGAGAAGCCTTTTAACTTGGTTCTCATTTGTAAAGTTAATGGTAGGTTATTTTGCATTGTGATTGAAAGACCTGAAATCTTAGTTATTATTTAAGACTATTGATTTCTCCAAATGGAACTTTACCCATATATTAAAAATTTTCCTGTCATAAATGATAAAGCCAATAGTAACAATATTGTTTCCACATATTTTAAAAATACTACTGTGGTTTAGACACAGTCTTTGCTTGGGCGTGTGGTTCACCTGCTGGTTAGCATGTAAAGGACATTCTCAGTTTAGGCAGCTGCTTTTATGGCAAAAATAAAAGCCAGAATTTTTTGCAGTGAAGAATAATGGATCCGATTCTGATTCAAAGGGTTTATGGGACTTCAGCAATCAGGGCTAACACAGAAGGCAGTTGTCCAGAATGACAGGCTGCTTGGGCACCAAAATGTGTGCTCCCATGTCTTGGTTATGCCCCGACTCTGGGGATCCAGCTTTCTAACGTCTGTGCTGCTGTTCAAGGGGACCTGAGGGAGGAGGGTATAGCTGGGGGAGGTTTTCTCTCTACAAAAGCTGGGTCTCTTGCTCTTCCCTGTGCACCACAGAACTCAAAGTTTTGTGGTAACTGAGTGTGCTTTGTGGCTGATTAAACCAGGATGAGGTTGTATCATTCATTCCCATAGTTTGGCTGGAGCAATGCAGCCCTGGCCCACGCTTTAGCCTACACTGATCAAGAGCCTTGAGCTGACTCAGCTGATTATGCTCTGTATCTTTGCAGAGGATACAGAGGGGTGCTGGCATCGGTATAACTAAGCGTTGCTTAGTTATCGCTGGGAGAACTGGCAGACAGAGGTTTTCTTCCTAACTTTAATGGGTGTAATGTGATTTAAAATTAAAGTATGATGCCGCACAGGCAGGGAAAAGTTTTTACATAAATCTATGTTAAATCTTTATTATTAATCTAATGACATCACATTGAATACCATGTAGCAGGGATCTCTCTGTTTAATTTTAGATAGGAATTTACGGCTTTGTACTGATTTTTATTTTTTTAGCACAATTCCACAAAGACATATCCCGTCTGTGGCTTCTGACACTTTGCTGCCATGTGGGTGTGTGAAAATGGAAACACACACAGATTGAGATGCCACCGTAAGGGTAGCCAGATTAAATCTTGGTCCACAGAAGGGTCTACAGGGGAACACAGGTTTCCAAAACAAAAGCAGAGTGACACTGGATTGTGCCAGTGACCTCTCTGTGAGAACTGTACACCTAGCTGTGTCCTGAGTTTGCATCTTTCCAAAGGCTACAGAAATAAAGTAATATAAACTGTTGGAGGAAAAATGCAGAGTTCAGTTTTCAAAGGTCAAATCTGCTATGCCAGCTGCTTTGTTTAATTCTATCCATTATTCATTGAATAAAAGCAGTTGTAGTTGATTGCAGTGTGGTAGCACAATAAAGTTTATTTGTGGTACACAAAAAGGCTCATAATACTTAACATTTAAAAAAATATATCCTCATGGCATTTGTCCTTTTCATTGCCTATTTGATTTGCCCATGCCAGAGTTGTAGCATGCATTTCCTTTTAGAGGTCATGCAATTAGCCAGTGTGTGTGTGTTTCTTCAATAGCATTAAAGGCACACTGAGAATTTAATCAACTTCCTGCTGAAATTCACTGAATTCTGTTTCCACAGGAAGTCATCAAGCTCAGTTCTGTGTGTGCAGTGTAATTCACCTAGTAATACCTTGGTGAACTGAGACACTCATGTAATAGAAAAGAAATCTTTTCATAATGAGGCATGTTTAAGGAAATAGTATTTTGGGAGCCATTCCTGGTCTACATTGCTGCATACTCAGAATAATACTTAGCAGAGTTTTTCCTCCTCTTACACTAAGATAACTGACAGTGGAATTTTTCTCACAGGCATCCAGTCAAGTTGATGGAAAGGTGCCAACTGCTATAAGATATACTTGTATATCTTTACTCTTGATTTCCATATCTTATTTCTATCAGAGAATTAATATGCGCATGCATTTGTTAATACCTTGGAGGAAATCCTGGCTTCAGTGAGGCCAAGACTTTACTCCTTAATGCAAGATGACGTATTTGTTTTAAATGTTTTGGTTTTAATAGCTTGTACTGCTTTAATTTCAGCCCATCCCTGTAAACATTATAGCTGTGGGAAGTCTATGCAATAGAACATAATGGTATTCAGACTTTTTCTATCTTGGGATCAGAAAAATACTTTTCAGTGTTAATAGATCCTGAGATACTGTCATCTTAGTTGTTTTGGGAAGTAAAATGCTATGTAAGTGCTAAAGCTGAATATTTAGATTACTATTAATATTAGGAATTGGACATTTCATCTGAGCACTTTGGAGGATGCTGCACATAATCTTGCCACCTCAGTTCCTGTAATGTATTTAGGTTTTGGTCTATATGGCAGAGGTGTCTGACAGACATTTTGCTGAATGAGGAAAAAATGGGAGTGGTGGGTGGTTTGATTTAAGGCATTTTTAAAGGAAAAAGAAACAAATCTTTTAGAGAATAGTTAAGTATTTTAAGTCTGCTTAAATGACCATCTATGTTCATTTTATCATGGAAAATATAATTAGGAATCTAATTTAAAGTGTAGCTAACAATGCAGCAATTTTTTCATCACTGTTAATTTTCAGATTGCAAAAAAGGTCGTGTTGAGTTTGCTTTTCATGTTTCCATCAGATTCATGGCACTCTTCTTACAGGCAAATTTCCTGGCATAATTTAATTTCAAACTTGTTTTTGTGCAGCCTGTTATTTAAAAAAAATCTGGGAATATATGACTTTTTTTTTTTCCTTAGGTAGCAAATTTAGTTGATGGGGTAGTCAGTTTAAGTGTGTAGATTTCTGAAATAGTGCTGTTAGTATCTTTTGCTTTTTTTTTTTTTAAGTGAATGCTCCATCACCAGATGTTGTTTCTATAACAGAAAGGGAAAATGTCGTTTTCTCCCTACATATCTAAGTTCAATTCTACAAAAGTTTAGCAAATCTAGGAAAAAAGCTGCAGTCCCTGAAGTCAATTTACAATAGCTTATCTTCTTTTGTTGTAATGTTTTTCCCGGTGAAAATGGCTTTTTAAGCATTACAGATGGTATCAGAAAAAAAAATAGTGATTATAAGGATCTGGTCTGAGACTCAGGAGACCTGGATTTTAATTCTGTTCATCATCTGTTTGCCATAGGCAACTTACTTTGCCTCCAGTTATGTCACCTGAGACCTCTGGGTCTGACTGTGATACATAGTTGTAACTCCTATATTTATTTAACAGAAACAATGAAATATAGTTGATCCATCAGCTCCCTCATCCATTGCACAATGTTACTGGTTCTGTGACAATGTTATACTTTCACTTTGAAGTTTCACTGCTAATATGAGTCAAGACCATTGTATTTCTAAAACAGTAGAATATCCACCACTTACTAGTTGCTCGGGTTTTATTTTTTTTTTTTTCTTTGTGCTTGAATTTTTATAGCAGACAATAGGCTTACAGAGTTGCAGTTGGCCCCACTCCAGCATCCTGAAAGCTTTAATCATGCCTCTGGAGGGTCTGTATTCCTAAACAGATTATTTCAGCAGATGTCAGTGAAATTAATCTTCCTGAAATAAAAAGACAATGTTCAGTTTATGTCTTCTGCTTAAATGAACTTATTTGTGAAAGGTAATGGAAAGATAGCTAGAACTGAAGACTGAAATTCTTTGGGTTTCAAACGCAATGAAATATGAAGCAGCTGTTTAGACTGTTGGGCTTCTCCTTCAACACTAACCTGAGCACCTCGGAAGGCAGGGATGGGTACGCAGCTAATCCTCCTACCTGAGCCTTGGCCTCTGCTCTGCCTAGCAAGGGTATAAATTAATAGCAGAAGAGCTAGAGCTTTCATAACTGGGCACTATAATGAGACTGATGTAAAGCCTGAACAGCTCGTAGCAACAACTTCTGTTCGCTACCTCGCTGACTTAAATTCAGACTGGCATCTGGTGCGAGGGTCTGTGCTCCAGTCAAACAGATGGTGTTGGATGTTGCTTATACGTTATCCTGTAGCACACATGCGTGTAGCTGGGTGAAAAGATGTGGATAAAATGATGCTGTATAATCTCTTGCCTGTCTCTCCAGATCAGTGGAGCAGACTCAGATAGCCCTTTTACCTTCTGTGCAATCAGAATAAAAATAAAATTTTCCTGCTGCCATGTGGTTGATCATATTCACCACCTAGATTGTGAATGTTCCTTATTTGTATCATTAAAAAATTAGCAAAATCTCATCAATAACTTTTATAAAATTTGCATCAAAAATAGGAGTTTTTCAGTCAGTACTGATCCCTGAAGGACAATGGGATAAAAATCCCAGCAGTTTTAATTTTTATAATTCTCACGGACTTCTAACCTTTCACACTAGCCTCTATTCCACCCTTGATTTGTACCCTCTGGTGGAGCAAGCACCTGGTAAAACTCACCTAATATTCCCACCTGCGAGAAAAGCCCTAACATTTCGCTGTAGGTCAATGCAGCTTTTTGGATACTCATGTCTGCTCAGTGTGAGAGGACTGTCAAACGGAAGAAGTCCTCCCTTAATGGGAAAATGTGGCGACTCCCAGCAAAAACACCAGTCTCTGAGTCTGCAATGACTTATGCATGTGATTAAACTTAAGCATATGAAATATTCTGCTCTATCCTCTTAAGAGTAACCCTTTGCATAATTAAAACTTAGAAAGTTTTCTCTTTTTTTTTTTTTTTTTTTTACTTCTCAGGATGATTTAAAATTTGTGTCACTGTGATTAGAATTACTAATTTTGTCTGGGAGGTGCAGATGATTGAGATGAAAAAAAGATGGTTTGGAAATTATTATTGTTCCCATTTTTCACGTCAGAGGTTTCCAGGCTCTCAAAATGTAGCCGTTCACAATTAGTATTCATGTGAGTGTGGGGTAGGAATGAGTGGCAGAGGATGAAGTGGCAGGGAGAGAGAGGGGAGAATGTCATGATGTTTCCAACACCAATGAAGGAAGTTTCACTTTCAACTCTTTTAGCAGATTGTCAGGTTCCCCCGCCATTTTCCTTTGTGCCTTTGCTACCAACAGTTTGTTTCAGCAGATCAAACAGCTGTTTGTGAAGCTGAGCACCAACTGAGAAATTGGACACTTTACATATGGGATCAAAAACAAGAGGCTGAAATAAGAAGCTCCTTTTAAGAATAAAAAGATAAAATGAGTATTATGAAATCCAAATTCAGCAAACAATTTACCATTAGTAGTGATGTGGAAATGTGATCAGAGTAGGGTTCTCTCTCCAGTAGAAGTGAAATTTTCATTCTTCCCCTTTAAAATATTGCTATGAATGTAGCTGCTGAATTAGGTCTCTGTATTTAATATTTTGCTGTCTTTTTTTTTTTTTTTTTCACTACAGTGGACCCATTTTAAATGGTCAGCTGTCTTATATAAAGTAGCTTTTGTACCGATATTGATGAAGATTCATAAGTAAAGAGAATCCTTAAAAGCAGTGTTCCATTTCACAAGATTTGAGGGAATATGTTTCTTTTCAGTGCCTGCCTCCCAATTTGCACAAATAATTGACAGCTCATTAACAACTCAGTAGGAGCTCTGAAAACCAACTGAGAAAAACAACAAGGGGGGAGGGGACAAAGTATCTGCTTTTCAATTATGCTGATAGTCTCTGACCAAATTTAAAATGAGGTTAGAAAACAACCTAAGTAATAAATTACAGAGGAAGAAAAGATTATGCTTGCATAGATAACTCCTTAAAGCTTTCACCAGGCTGCATGGGGTAATTCATCTGTCATTTGAAGTGTGTGGATGCCCGATGCTTCCTGTCTGCATTTGCTGGTGGACTCTTTGGACTTCTGTGGTGGGAGGGGGTCTGCAGTCTTTCTGCAACTGCACTTCTGTGGCACTGCTGAGGCAGGGGAAAGACACTTCTTTGCACTGAGAATTTGCTATGCCTTCTCTTGGATTTTACTCCTAATTTTATCAAATTAGTTAACGCTATTGTTTTTATCTGGATATTGGAGCTGCAGGATGAAATTTTTCATTTATTTGGGGTTTTTGATTAAGTGCTGGGATTGGGGACATATGGAAAAGTGGTGTCCCACTTAGTGGTCAAACCAGCTATCAACAGAGCCTGCAGCCAGCTCTGCCCCCAAACCCACTGGCTTCTCTTCTTAAGTAACAGTTCCTCTCTGTGAGATTTTATCCTTCATTTCTCTGGGAAATGGCCCAGTTCTCAATTCCAGGCCATGCAACGTCTGCCCTCCCACCAGCCCACACTGCAGCTTTTGGCACCCAGGACAAACAGTGATCTTCTGCCAGTAATAACTCATACCAGTTTTGCATGGGGAGAAAGGGAATTGCATCCAGCTTTTGCTTTCCTCGTTCTGTCTTATTTCTGTGGTTCTATGTGGTGACGTTACATGCATATTGGAGATTTAGATTGGTTGCTAGGAAAAGGAGAAACCATTTTCTCCAGAAAGGAAAAAGTACTGGAGTAACTTTCTGAAAACAAATTAAGACCTCTGTCTAAAGAACCAAATTAGTATTTCGTATCTGGCCTCATGGCAACATCCCCATAATTATTAGTCTGATATGATTCATAGAGGGATAACATTCGAGAACATCAAGAGAAAAATGCAACACAGTGCTTTCTAATCTGGTAAAGAGCCTAATTACTGAGAGATCTGAGGAGCTGCAACGCCAGTTGTGGTCTGTGTTATTTCAGGAATACAGCACGGCTACAAAGCTCTGGGTCTTGGACATTTAATTCAGATCACCAGAGTATACTGGTAAGGCAAATTACATGAACAGTAAGTTGAAATTGGAGAAAGGTACTCTTTTTCTTTTTCTTTCATTTTTGAAGTGTTCAAGCAATTAAATTGTGTTCTTGAAATAATTTATTTCCTTGGGAATCAAATCAAGATTGCAGCAGCATGTGTTTTTAGCCATGGTAAATGAAGAAAACTGTAGTTAATGATTTTATCAATATTTTATGACCATGTTCTTTAATGTGTAATTGGTGATCCACAAGGCACTGAGTAAAGCCATTCCCATAAGTAAATATTTTGATAAATCCAAAAGGCAATGGGCTATGCAGAATGAAGAGAAATACTGTTTGGAAACCTAACCATTGACGACGCTTCTCCTCTTAGTATTGCTTGCTTTTGTGTGGTATTTGTAATAACAAAAAGAAATTCAGAGGAAACTGAAGTAGGGAGGAAAAGGCTACTTTACATGTTCAAGTGTTTTTTGAGAGGCAAAACTTTTGGTCTAGAATAGAGCAATATGATTCAGGAAGTAATTAAACCAGTATAATGCTACTGCAGTAATATAACATAAATTGGGTGGTGTTCCCAGTGTTGATATTTATCTGTTGCAACTAGTAATTGAGTATACAACCATTTAGTCTTCAAATTATGCATGTACATACATCCTCTGAAATAACCAGCATTGTTTACCACCTGAAAATAAACAGGAAAATATACATAGCCAAAATTATATATACAATATTGAAGACTGGGCTTAAGATGTGTTCAGCTAATTGACAGCAGTTTTGATGCAAAGCACACTGTTCAAAGCCAAACACGTGTCACAGTGAACTCAGAAAAGAAGGCAAGTCCACAGACTGACTTCTTTCCCAGCAGCAGAGATGCTCTCTTGAGGCCAGAGTTTCAGATAAAGTTCTGCAGTGAAGACTTCCAGTGTTGCCTCTCTCTATTTTGATGAGTGGGTAAACAAAGAATTTGCCACTTCCAAAGCTGTCAGTAAAGTAGATTTGAATTTCTCATTTATAGATATTTTCTAAGTAAAAACCGAAACAGATCTTTACACAATTCTATTTTTCACAAGGAAGTCTGGGCCTGGTTTGGCTACTTCACTTTGTATTCTACACTCTTGTCTCTAGTGCTTGCTGGGAAAATATCAGTTTCTTTGTTATTTTTGGTTTTCAGTCTTGCATTATTCACAAACTTCTGTTTTGAATCCCGAAAGACAGAAAAACTTCATCATGCATTCAAATCCACACATATATTATAAGGACATCCACTGGTGATGAGCGTCATTGGCAGCTATCACAAGCTAGAATTAATTATGCACATAACTAAAAAGCACCATGACTGAGAATCATAATTTCTAATAAAAACACTGACTTCTAGTCATGGATCATTTTATCCCTCCTTGGGGGTATAAATCACTCATGTCACTAAGATGTATGCTTTTTCTTTTTTCACTTTTTTTCTTTATAGAAAGCTGTTGCTGGGAATGTGCTGGTGTGGCGAGGGGAAGAGGAGGAAACTGTCTTGTTTTGCCTTTTTGTCTGAACCTCTTGGTTGTCTACAGTGAGATGCGAGGGCAAGTTATTTGCTTATGGGCTGGTGCAGGAGAGTAAATGCTGAGCCTGAGCGTAAGGAATAAGGCAAAGTCAAGGGTAAACTCTGTGCAGTTGCTGTGCTCCACCTTCTCATGGTAAAAGCTTTACTTAGGGAAGGATTATATCCTTAGTATTTAAGGCTGCGTCGTATCCCTTTCTTTCTGGTCTTGGGTGTGCAGGACAGAAAGAGGGTTGGTTTTTTGTGTAGAAGCTTTTCCAAATCTAGAGTTTCTTTTGGTGTTTCCTAAAGGTGGCAAGGTGAGGGACTAGTCACCTGGTGAATGAGAGATTGCTCTATTCTGCAGCACTTTTTCAGCAAAACTTTTCCCTTGGTCTTGCGATCCTGAATTTTGTAATGTATTTTATTTCATCAACCTCATTGAATTATTCAGTTAAGGAGAAAACTTTTGCAATGTTTAGTGAGAGAAACAGAATTCTGAAATCCCTCCAGAACAAGAGTCAGGTCCTTTTTCTATGTATTTCTTATCTATTATTCATTTCCTTGCTTTCCTATGAATATTTAGATTAGGCATATGGAAAAGTTGTTAAAGTATTTCTAATCTTGTCAAAAAATGGGAATACCAAGATTCCTGTTTATTTTTCATTTACAAAACTTTTGGGAAAATATTTCAGAAATGCTGTTGCATGCAAATAAAACCAAGTAATACTTGAGGCCATTGGTATACAAAGCGATGTAGATGCTGGTCATAAACATTGTACGGACCTTAAGTAAGAATATTTGAGACCTGATTCAGGACTAGCACCCAATCCACGTACTGTGGAGGTTGTGTACCTCTTCACTACACTTTATCTTAAAGTAGGAAATTAGTAAATGAAAACTGTTTCGTAGCTGAGGGAATGAGACTTGGAATACTGTGTAACTGTTCCAGATTTTGGCTGGTCAGCCACCTGATTTCAGTGTGTGGTTTTTTTTCTTTTTTTCTAATTCTCACTGATGTCGAGGTCATTTCTATCTACTGTTGTGTTTGCCATCTCTTGTAGTCTTTTTGGCATTTGGATCTGCCAACACTTTGGAATCAATAAATGTACATGAACAGAGGAAGCCAGATAAAGAGGGTGTGTCAAGATTACACCTCCTGCTTGAAAGCTATTGTCAATGTTCTAGTGCGTTTGAGAGCAGTGAGGTTTCCTCTGGAAGCACCTGCTACTTTTATACAGAATTTCTGAAATACTAAAGAAATGTCAACTTGTCCTGCAAGATATTTTCCTAAGACTTTTCTTAATTCTAGTATGGCCACCAACAAAATGGAGGGTGCCAAGATTGGCAGACAAGAGCAAACCTCTATAGATTTGCTTGATTACATCTGGAAACTGGCCACATTTGCATGGTACAGCACCTCCAATGCAAAGATTTCAGGGTTATATGTAGACTTATACTTTTTTCAAAAAGTAAGCATTTCAGAGATGGTGGTCAGATTCTGAAATAGCTCTTCTTACTGTAGAGACAGTGGACCTTGGTTTTTTATATATATATATATATATTAATATTTCTTGTTTTCTTTTTGTACTTCCCCTTTTTCAGTGTTTGGTGTCTGTTTAGGGTATGTCAGTGTGAAAAAAGAAGTAGTAACAGGTGAAACGTAGAGTTTTTAAAACAACCATTTTGCTGTGAAGGGCAAAGCCTTTAGTCAGCAAAATGAAAAGATAGAGAAAAACTTTTCTAAGTTTATTTTCTGAGTATCAGAGGTAACACATCACTTTTCTTACTTCCCTTTTTAAGGCTGGAAGTTTCCATTTACTATCTGAAGCTTTTTCCTAAAACAGTTTTATAAGATTTCTAAGTCCTCTTATGCAATATTTACTGATATGACTTATGATTAGAGAAGCTGTCTATTTTAACTTGGCATCCACAGGTCCACAGTTTTATTTTGGCTTGCAGAATGGTTAACACACTTATATTAATACAAGTATGCCTTGCATTACAGCACTTCTCAAGCTGTGAACACACATTAATTGACTTTGATCCAAGCAATTGAAAGAGTGGTGCAATGAACAGTTCATTCCACAAATATATTCCTTATTACAAGCAGAGCGGAGGGTTTATAAAAATGTTCCCTGTTTAAACATCAGATATTTGAAACAAATTGAAGCAGTTTTAATTATTAAAAAAATGAAATGTGAAAACTTTCAGAGTTTATAAGCCTCAGGGTGGCTTAATTAAAACTGAAGAGAAATTAAAATTATCAGAATTTAGGGCAACAGGAAAAGAAATGGTAGGTAGGAAATTTCAGGCTATAATAAGAAAAGAAATAGCTTCAAGTCACTTGGTAATTGCAGAGTAAAACTTCTCTCATGTGCTGGCTCAAGTTATTAACTGACCCAAATCTCTCTAAAGCATCTAGGTTTTAACCTAAAAAAAGCGCGTTTATATATGGGTAGTTCTACAATAAAGTAACTTTACATCAGTTAGTTATCGTGTTAATGGAAATAAACTACTGATAGTTTATCATAAACTCTTATCACTGTAGTCCTTAAAATTTATATTGAACTACTTTTAGATTACAAATGAATCCATAATCTAAATTCAAACTATTTTCAGCATCACT
>JAOXJM010000052.1:16252687-16264296 GCA_026413425.1 Tringa solitaria | reverse complement strand
TCACTGACTGGTGCAAACATGATTTCTATCAGTTTGTAGTATTCCTGAGAAGTGGTACCCACTTCTGTAAGATCTGTTGTAACTATTGTCTATAGCAGCCCATTTGTTCAGGAAGATCACTTCTGTTTCCACAGCACAGCTTTTTATTTATATTGGATAGTTTGTGTATAATAACTTCCTCTCCTAGGTGCCTCATGTTATCTGCAAAACTTAGTGCATCTTCTTAAACCAGGATTTCACAGTGCTGTTTGTATTTATTTATTGGTTTGGCAAATATTTGTGTAAGGAGTGTTCTTCAGCACAGTGTCTCAGTGTCAGGAGTGACATGGTGGCAGAAGGGGCCAAACACTCCAGGGGGGACAGAGGTTTTTGCTGATTAAGTTCTTTGAGTGAATGATCTCTCTTGCTGCTGATGTATTTGCCTTCCTGGAGTCCATGTTGTACCATGATCTATGTACACATTAGTATGGTTATAGATGCAAAAGTTAAAGCTGTCATCAGAATATTCTTTTATCTACAACAAGGTCCACACTAAAATTCTTCAATATCTACCTAGACTTGAAAATTACGATCTGTTCTTTTGTCGTATCTTTTGCACGTTTATTGAGATTTGATCAATGCAATTAATTATTATGCTAACACTTAGAGGCTAGTGAAAACTAGATTTTTAGTTACTAAATTGTATTATTAGCATCAGATAGGAAGAAAAGAATGAAACTCTGGTTTCAAGATGTCACTTTGATTTTTTGATTAGAAAACAAATTCAGTATAGCTGCATGTTCTAAATGAAAAGCCAAACGGCAGTAGCAAATTGAGGCACATCATACCATGGCATCAAGCTATTACTCAAAGTTCATGATCCCAAGGCTTGGAAAAACATGGCATAGATGACAGACTGCAGTTCATTGTTGGATCTGTTTGTTTGAATCAACAGCTTAGTAATAAGTTATTCTTGTAATAAAACCATGGCCAATAGAATTATTTTCTATCTGCTGCAGCTGACAATTCAGTGTACAATAGCAGCTTAATATTGCACGAAGAAATTTTTCTAATGTAATTTTTATCAATGAGAACTCTCTGAGAACTTAATTATGTATTTCCATCTACCTTTTCTTCTCTTTTTATTGCAGCTCTCTACCTATCTTAAGGAACAGTGAGTTAGTCTCTTACCTTTCACAATAAGGAAGACTTATCTACAATGTTTATATAATGTGATATAAATTCTCTTCCTGCTTATTTTTAAAAAATAAAAATAACAGTGTTGAGAAAACTACTGCTGAAAGCTCCAGGTGCAATTATGCTGCCTTTTCAGACTACCCTGTGTTAATTAAATATAATGAAAGATTGTGTGTTGCATATCTTTATCCTAAGTTTACAATTATGTTGCATGACAGATGAATTAACGCTGCTGTCCCTGTTTTTACACTAAAACATGAAAAGTACTCAACTTGAAGTGATTCAGGGACAAGGTTGGAGTAGAATGAAAAATGAGATTTTTACAGATGCTACAGATGTATATTCTTGAAGTTTCTCTTGTAAAAATGTTGCAGTGATATCCAGCAAAATTTCTCAGTGTGGTGTAGCTAGGTCAGAGATAGGTGGCTGTAGGTAATATCACACAGATTGAGATTCAGATAAGCCTTGGTGGGGCAAGATGGGCCAGAAACTGCAAGAAGGGAGTCTGGCCACTAGGGCAAGGCTGGTGAGCAGCTCCGTACCATACATGCACTACCATGGTACCTGTAGGTGGGACTGAGCCCCCACAAGCTTCCTAAAAAAGAACAGCTTCCAGAGCAGCCTTGATTTCAGAAGAGTACAAAAGTGTTTTTCAGCCATTGCTTTCCTCTGGGCTGTGAATTCTGTACTTCTCCAGGTGCTGCCAGCAGTCGCAGGCTGCAGGTCCCTGACTGGGTGCACCGTGTCCTGCTCCTTTCTGGCTTTTGATTTGTCAGAGACCGATTGGGATTTATTGTTGTTATTCCTTCTAATCTATGGCATGGTTGTTGCCATCATTTACTTTTTTGGTCCTGTTTTCCTTTTTTAGCTTTTTAAAAAGGATTTATTGGCCAGGAACAGAAGTGTTTTATTTGCCCTCAGCAAAAAAATGGCAATAATATTTTTTACTTACACTGTCTCTCAGTAATACCTGATTTCCCAGCTAGCAAAAAAAAAAGTTTCGATGCCATTACCATTTTGTTGAGTCTCCATTAAGGGTGCAGTTCGTGATCTGGATTTTCTTGCTTATTATATGTATTCACTGGTAACCCACTGGTTTTTAATTACCCCAAGGCATTCCAGACCGATTATATTTAGACAAGTGCACAGCTGTGTATTTTCTTGGGGATTACTACTTGAGCCCTATTCTGAGCATTATTTAGATTATAAAGTATAAATTCAGAGGTGGCAGGTTGATATATTTTTCATAAGGGATATGTGGTGGTTTGTAGGTACCAGGAGTTTCAGAGGAATTAATCTACTGCACAATAGCAGTATAGATTGTTTGAATCATCCCTGTACATTCAGTTCAGATTCAGGCAAATTATAGTACCATGCTTACTATGCATGCTTACTATGCTCAGTATTCACACTCTTCACTTATGAAATATTCACATATTGTGAGGACCCTTTAAAAAAAAAAGGTATTTAAAATGCAAGTGGTTTTGTGAGAATTAACTTGCATGTCTGTATCTCGATTAGCAAACACTTCAGTTCTGACATGTATTAACTATTCAAAAAGGCCTTATATCTCACATGAAATGCTTTCTGTTGTTACCTCTAAAAAGTAATTCAATCAAAATGCACATGTGGTCAAACCTAAAAAGCATATTATAGAATCATATCTGTCCTGTTGATTAATTTACACAAAGCTATAACCAACATGTTCAGCAAAACACTTGAAATGGAGCCTCTTTGTTGATTTCAGGAAACCTGTCTGTTATGTGCTGTTCCAACAATGAAAATATTGAATAATACATTATAATTTTAAATGTTAGAGTGTGATTTTAGAGAGTGATAATATCCCATTTTGCAGCCAAGGAAAGACCTTCAGTGGTAGTCCACTGTCACAGTCTAAGGATTTTCAGATTTGCCCCTGCTGGGAGCTTGATACCACTGCTGGGGATCAGCCCTCGAGAATTGTGCAAGAGAGGGAGGTGGGACCAGTTTGGATGGAGGCTGTGGTGCAGCTGCAGTGCTGGAGGAGCAGTAATTAATCCTGGTCATCAGCACTGGCATAGCCATACTGCCATCCTCTGGTGCAGCACTACAGTGGGCACCTCTGCATGCTGGTGATATACCACAGAGATGC
The DNA here is from genome assembly GCA_026413425.1 of Tringa solitaria. Lineage (NCBI taxonomy): Eukaryota > Metazoa > Chordata > Aves > Charadriiformes > Scolopacidae > Tringa > Tringa solitaria. Next base: position 16,260,989 of record JAOXJM010000052.1, on the reverse strand, counting down.
ATCTCCGGTTGAACAAGACCTGGTTTTTTTCCCCTCTCTGGTTCAGAAAATGCTCATGTTTTGTTGCCTCAGGTGTGACCCTGCATCTCCAGGGGTCCTTCAGTGACCTCGCAGGTGAACAAATTCACTAAGGTCCCCTGCCAGCTGGGTATACAATAACAGAAATATCGTTTAAATAATTAGTTTCATATCTTGCAAAACCTGACAAATTTTGGTCTCCATCTTTTTTGTCTTTCTCTCATTCTCTGTATGAATGGGGTAAAGGCAGGATGGTCTGATGAGTCCTCAAATAATCTTTTCATTTGACAGTAGAGAGAAAAAGCATCTCAAAAGGATACTGTTTCTCTTAAAGATGGTAACTTGTGCTTTGCATAAGCCTTTGAATATTCCAGGTTCCTTAATCATGTGAATACAAGACTCAGCTGCTGAGCTTTTGTTTCCTGCCATATCTGGTGCCTTGCTTGTTTAATTGCAGTGAACATCTTCAGTTTGATGACAAGATATGTAATGAGACATCCAGCTATCTGTGCATCTGTGTACACAGAAGCCTCAAGAAGGGAACAAACAATACTACGTCTTAATATAAGATATATAATTAGCCTAGTTATATAAGTATCTCTGGGTATTTTAAATTATTTTTTTCTTAGTACCATATTATCCTCATTCTCCTTTTCATCTGAATTTAAAATACAATTCTATCTTGCTCAGGGTATATTAGATACTAATGCATTGTGTAAACAGATGCATGAAAATGTCATGATAACAAACATAATTTTAACTTGACAAACTCAATTGTCACACTGTTCTTTACCATTGAGCACCTCTTCCTTATATCTCTTAAAATGCAGTCCTTATATATCTTGGTATTTGATAAGAAGTTATGCTATTAACAGCAAATGATTAATATGTTCTTGAAGTTTCATACTCTGGGTTGTGGGTTTTTTTGTACTTATTCAGCCTAAAATGGCTGCATATGGCAAAGTGTCCAATGAAATAATATCGACAAATGTTTTATAAAAGATTCTTTTGTAAAAATATTATTTTTTAAAGATTCTTTGTGCAAAACAGTCTCAGTATTTCTATCTCTGAATTGTTCTAGCTCTAGAATGATAGATGGAAAAGAGAGACACGCAGCGAGAAAGTCTTAATTCTCTTCCTCTTTAGGCTTGACAAGTCATGTCAGAGATGTACCATACCATATGTAGTCTTAAGCTAACAATTTTAATTTATTCAAGGGCAATTAAGTGCCTACTTATCTTTGAGAATGTTAGCTTTAATATCTTTGATTGTCGACTGTTATCTTGTAAAGTAATGACAATGAATATCCTCTCTCCTCAGATTATAAACTCTTGACAAAGATTGTTACTATCTGCTAGGACTGAAACTGATAGCATTAGAGGCTTCTGTGCACTGTCATGTTACAAATAATAGTAATGATTTTAATTTAACAAAGTTATTGGGTTGGTTTTGGTTGGGTTTTTTTGGTCAGTTTATCATGCACCATTACGCCTTTATTCTTTATAAAAAGAAAATAAGCAGACTTTTTTTTTTTAGGCTACTGCCAAAATGAAATTAAATCAGTGTTAGATATTCTTTTCCTGTTTTCATTTATTGCAGGATCAAAAATTATCTTTCTAAAAACTAATTTCAAGATATTGTTCATTTTTATTGCTATCCCTTTTTGCCACTTAGAATCTGTCAGTTTTATGTTGCAGAAATAATTTATTTCTTTTATCTTTTCTTTTTTAATGTTGTGTCCTTGTGAAGAATTAAAATATCTTGCATAATTAAAAGCTCTATGAAATATGAACTAGAATTGATTAGCTAACAACAAAACCCTGTTTCTTCTGGGTTGGGTTACTGCAGCTGCTATAATTATTAAAAGCAAAATTACAGAAAAGGGAAGAAAACAGTACACCATAATCAGTCTTATAGCTACCAGAATAGTAAGAGAGTTTAATTGCCTTGGTTGGCTGCATCACTAATGAGTATAGTTCCATTAGAAGTTCCATGGGCTATTTAATTACAGCTGGAAACTTACATCTCTCTTTCTTGCAAAAAACTGCATTTCCGTGGTGCACCTCCCTGGTGAAAACCATGTGGCAGACCCAAGGCTACTTTATTTGGAAAACTTCAAGAGGTCAGAGCCCAAATCCCATCTCTGCCACTCTGATCAAGTGAACATTTTGTACTGAGTATGGTGAAACAAATTCTCTGCCCATTTTGATAGGCAGGAGATTTTACTGCACAGTTTGCGGTAAGAGTTCCAGATTTGGAAAACAATTTTAGATTAAGGGGGGGGGAACTTAATTTCTACTTACAAGTTAAGGGTTTTTTTTCTTGCTTTGTACTTATCCTTTTCAAAATCTCAGAATTCAGCAGATCTGCACACTTAAAATAATTCTTGACTTTTGTCTTCCAACTCTTTGGATAAAGGGTAAAACAGATTTAGAAAAGACATTGCCTATCAAGCCGAATAGATGTATAGACCCAAAATAGAACTGAAAAGAAAAGTGAATACATTAGAAAGGAGATCTTAACATATAGGGAATAGGAGAGCAGAATCATCCAATCATTCAGAAACCAGTTTATCATTTTACAGAACTGAGGAGTCTAATTAAAATATGAATCCCTTTTGATCCTCTCTTAAGATATTTATTTCTTCCACCATGGCCCCAAGTAAGGTCATTCTTACTTTTTCTTATTTTAATTTCCTGTGGCTAAGTGGACTTATAAAACGGTTGGTGACTTTTTAAAAAATTATAATTTTAGCTATGGGATGTCTGGCATAGCTGCATTTACTAGAAAAATAGTGATATGAGCAAGATTCCAACAATCAGAATGTCACAAAACCTGTAAGCAAATAACTTAGTAACAGCAGGTCAAATTTTGGATTCTCCCCTCCTCTCTCCAGTTGCCTGCCATCATCAGCAAGTATCTAAATCTGCTTTGAGCAGCAGCTTCCAAAACTGAGGAACTTCAAGAGAATATATTGGGCATTATTGGGTATTTTAGCAGAGGGGGTTAGGAGAACCTTAAAACTGTCTGTGCATCTGCTGTATGCAGAGGCTTTCTGCTGTCTCTTACAGCCTCTCCCCACCCTGGCACAGCCTGCAGACTGTTAAAAGACTGAAGAGCATGAGGTCCCATGGGATTTAGGAGAATGGTTGTCTTCTATGAGCATCAATTCTCCTTATGTACAGCTGCTTTCATGGAGATGTCAAAGCCTTGTTTGTAGGACTTTTCTTTGTTGCTGGTGACCAAAAACTCTTGGGGAGCCAGTAAGGATGCTTTCAAGGAGGTAGGGCTTGGTGCAAGAGGTGCTGTTTAGCAGCAGATGCAGGTTGCAGATGGGTGAGATGGTTAGGACACAGGTATACCAGGAAACTGGTATTTCTGAAATATGTTGATTGCCATCAAAAACTCAAATTCTGCTGTGGTCCACCGGCTGCTCATCCCTGTGCAGCTCAGGGTGCAAGTCAGGTCTCACCTGATGGTGATGACCGTAGCCATTAGGCAACTGCAGACTGCGCTTCTCTCTGTGTTGCAATAAAAATGTCTTTGATTCCATTACATTTTACTCAACTGCTAGCTGTAACCCCTGAGGGCTGCTTCACTCATCTGTGTCTTAAGATCCAGATTCGTAAGCCTTTAAAACTGATAGATCCTTTTCTTTTATGTTACACTAAAAGGGCTGTAAGGAACACCCAGTGATAATTTATTGAAAAGACAATTAACAATGAGGTTAATGACAGTGATACATCTGAGCTGTGATTCAACCTGGTAAAATAATTAGTACTTTCAGAAATACACAGGGTCTTTTATTTATTTATTTAAACACAAAAGAATTAAATACCTAACTGTTTTATTGCAGTCTTGTGGGTTCATAATTTTCCTTTACCATGAGGGTTAAGGTTTTGCCATTTTAAAGTTTTATATATGAATTCCCCGTGCACAACTCTTCAACGCTACTAGCAGTGCTCTCATTCCTATGCTTCACAGGGAGTGCTGCTACAGCAGTACTTCAGATTGATTCCAGGAGGCTATTTGTATTTCCTCTTGTTCCATCTATCATAAACATCACAGCAGAAGGCATAACTGTGTTAACCCTGCTTTTACAGCTACTTCAACATCATCTTAACACTGTACTCCTCAGGTCAGCTGTTGCCAAAACAGGAGAAATCTGTCACTGCTTTGGTGGTTAAAAGGCATCATGGGCAAAGAGCGTTCAGTGAAATTAGTGCTGTCACCCCAAGTTTTATTTGTAGCTGTATCTGAGGATGTTCTTTGTAACCATTCCTGTTGTCACTAATTATTTCTTATATCCTTTCTTTTAAATTAAAATAGCACATGTGGGCTTTAAGAGTACTTTGGTGAACGTGTCTTTGTTTAATGCAAGGTTTAAATTATTTTTGAGAAACAATACAACTGGTGTATGGAGTATGAATGTGGTTTGAGTTCTCTTCTGGTGGGGGAAGACATCTAGAAGCAAAGGTATCTGGCATTCAGTAATAAGTTCTATGACAGGAAGATATTATTCATAACTCATACTAAAAAAAGTGCAGTAGGTTAGTTTTCCAAGCAAAAATGCATTTATATATATAACACACTTCTGTATGATAAATGTATTAAATTCATCAAAGCATGAATTTTTGTTTAAAGGATGTTACATTTGCACTGTGTTTGAGTGTATCTTTGAGTTGTTTTGACATTAATAGTGACATGTTTAATAGATAAGAGGTGCGTCATTTGTGACAGTTTCATTTCAACTGAAGTTTTGAAGAACTCATTTCTTCTTCCTTACACATGTTCAACCTCCCAAGCCACATGTGTTTCTTAAGGTATTTTGCATTAAATCACCAAAGTGCATCAAAACATGAGTTATCTCAGACATGACAGACAGGCTAGAGATTGCAGTACAAGGCTATTTTTTTCTCTTAAGTCTTGTCCCCTGATTACACCATGCAATAGAGTACCTGTCCCTCAGCTCCTGTGGTAGAGGCAAGAAAGAAGTGACTATCAAAGCAGTAATTTACTGCATCTGCCTATTAAATGTGAAGTCTTTCTTTTTTGTTGTTCTCTGTAGCCAGAGGATGCTGACCCTTGTATGGTGTTGGATTGATAGCAAAGTCTAAAAACGTTGTGGCGCTTTTCTGTGTTGCCCACATTGGGGTTTGTTGCAGTGTCCAAAAGTGAATTGTCTTTTATTTTTTGCCCCAGTCTGTATATAATACATTTTCTGGTACTTCTGGATTTTTATTTTAGTGAACAGAAGCCTGTCATGTACTCTTAGGATGCAAGTCACTTTCAGTGTAAAAGAAGGTATCACTTCTGTTTTTAGGTAGCTTCAGATTTGAAGTAGTCTGGTATTTCTGCTCTAAACAGATTCTGTTTGAAGTTCTACCTCTCCTGCTTGCCCAGAAATGCTGATACTTCACTTTATTGTCTTGTAGATTAAAATGGTAGAATGTTATCTGTGGATTCTGTATTTTCAAACCCCAAAATCTATGAATTTATGTTATCTACCATAAACCTTAGAGCACAGGCTGCTGTCCGTGCAGCATTTTCCTCACAAACATGTCACCTTGTGAGGCTATGATTCCTGTTTGTACAAATGCCATGATTCTGCTGCAAAATTTGACATTTTTTTCTGCTGCAAGGTGTGTTCAATTAACCATTAAGAATGTATGTTATTAAAGAGGGCAGTCTTTTCTGGAGTGAAAGGGGAGTGGGGTGGAAGTAACTCCTCCTTATTATTCAAATGTATTTATAATTTATTTTTTCTTCAGCATACATGTCATGCACAGGCTGTTCATTTTAAGTGCCATATACAATATCTGTCATGCTTGCTTCCTTAACCTCAAGACATAAAGAAATGACAAAAACTGTGCTGTTGAGGAAGTCTTAGATGCATAATTTTTCCTCTAATGTCCATATTATGATGCTGTGAAAGGTTTTTTTGTCATTTTACTTCTGGTCCAGAAGATTCCCAGCCTGTTATCAAACAATTATATCATGTAGCTATTATGTTATAAAGCTTAATCTGACTGGATTGACAGCTGTACAATCATAGCGGGAAGTGATAAGACATATCCTTTGTTTGGTATAAGATGTTTGCTTTTTCATAAAAAATGTTTCGTTAAAGATTTCTGTAAAACTTTAGGTGTTTTGTTGTTGTTGCTGGTGGGTTTCTTTTTTCTTTTGCCCCCCCTGTAGGAATTCTGTATCCCAAAAGCAGTGACACAGTACATGCATTCTGGGATGCGCTTTTGATATACCTGAACTGCAGGGCATGTGGGTCTGCCCTGGAGTGTTTTATTCTGTTTGTTCAGGCTGAAACCCTACTGCAAATGACTGTGGGCTGTTGCCCAGCCTGAATTTTCTCTCTGAGGAGACCTTAGCGTGATGTCAGTGCTTGCTTGTGAGTGTAGAGGGAAAGAGGAATAAAGTCTTGTGCTCTAGAGCTTTCACTGTTATAGAAAGGATTTGGCCACGGAGTGTGCCTAGGCTGTTCCAGGTTCTGGTAACATAGATATAACCAAAGAGACTCAAATGTGTGCTTGAGTTTATGATTTTGATCTCTTTTGCATGGTCAGAATCAAGACTGCTTGTAGTGGAAAGATGCAGATTTCAGGCAGAGGTAGCAAAAGGTAACAAACTACCCAAGGATCATGCTCCCTATGCGGTTGCATGGGAACCTGGGAGAAAACAGTGAATGTGCTTCTCTGGCAGCCATAAAAGACAACACCCTCAGGTGGTGTAAACTGGTCAAAAAAGCTTCTGAGGGTGAGTCAAGTACTGTTTGACAGGAAGTTTGCTTTTTAAAGGCCATTCTGTGCAGAAGCAGATGGCTCACTGCACTCCTAAAGTTTGCCTCGTGCAAGTGAGAAGGCCTAAATATGTCCTAAACTGCTGCTACTATTAAGCTTCACAGATAATCTTTCCTACCTCTTGCAAATACTTCTGTCAAAGTTAGATTAACAACTTTCCTTCAGTAGAGATGAGGGCACTACTGAACTGTACCGAGAAACAGAACATTTTACATAACACTCAGAACATAGCAATTTTTTGTTTGTTTTCCTATCAAAGTGACTTTATATGACAATGTGTAAAGTACATGCAGATGGCAAGAACAGTTATGTTATCAAGTTTGTTTCCTCTACAGATGCTTACAGAAAAATAACTCTAGCTCCCCATCTAAAAGTATAAATAAACGATGAAACAAAATAGCTTTTCCCTCCACCAGCAGAATAGACACTTCAAAGTTTTTTCCCTGAGTACAGTTATATATGATTAAATGGGACAAGGAGTCTTCTGAAGATCACTGTATTCTCAGTCATGTGCCTTTCAAATTACATCATCTATTTAGCCCCTCGGGTTTTTTTAAGAATTAGGTGTCCTATTACATTCATTGTTAGAAAGTTATTTGCATAGCCTGTAACCTAGTAGAGATACACAAAATAAGATGTTTAATGAATGGAAGCTTCATTTCGCTGTATATCTGTGTCTAACTGTGAGTCCTTAGGACATTTGGCCTTGCCAGAACCAGTTAGGAAACCTTGTTTTTCTAGGAGATGTTTTGGGATTTGCACAGCTGAGAATGCTTGGTTTGTACTGAAAGAACCTGAAAAGCCCAGATGCAAAAATCTTTCCAAATTAGTTAAAAACACTAACCCCTTCCCATCAAATGCAAGAGGTTCAACTATGATTTGAGTTTTGTTTCTAGTGAAAGACTTAATTTGTTTATTTTTACACGCTTTTAAATAGATATGTCAAATTTCACTTTCATCATGGTGTAAGTACAACCATATTGGAGAGTTTACAAAAAGAGAAAAAAGGTGCAAGTTAAGAGCAGAGTTAAAACTATGAAACATTACAGAAAGAAAAAGAACAGAAAATGGGAAAGTATGTAGTACTCATGGTCTCTATTCTGACTACTTCTACTTCTTGAAAAGAAAGTATTATTTCTAGTGGTTTTTAATGTTTCAAGAGTCAGTACTGTTGCACAGGTTTTTTTTCTGATGGAATTGTTTTTATTAGTGTTTTCCCATTCATGCTGTCATGGCTGGAAAATAATTTGTGTACAAAACAAAGGTACAGAGTAACAAAATAAAGCAGTACAAAATACCTACAAGGAAACAAAGCCTTTTTTCTGTTTTTGGGGTGTTGCAGTAAATAATGCATAAACAAAATTTCTAAATTCCTTCATCTGTAGCTCTCTCATTGCTTTTACCTCCTTCAGCATATAAAATGTTCATTTTCTTTATATTCAAGTTTATACTGATCAGGGTTTTTTTGTGTA
>JAOXJM010000052.1:16236164-16250012 GCA_026413425.1 Tringa solitaria | reverse complement strand
CAAAGAAAAAATAACTTTGGGGAAATAGTATGTTGCTTTGCCAAATGCCATTTAAACACAATAAGGTTTTCTTTGCACTTTAATAAAATACCATAAACTTTTATATCTTCCAAGTTACGATCTTGCCCTCTCTGCAGAGTTAATTAAACCTGTCAAATGGTATAGTCAATAACACGAGCATAAAAAAGAATAAGCAGCAATACCTCTCTAGCACTAACTCATCTTGCAATCAATGGACATGTTTATAGTTTTATTCAGCAACAGACTTGCTTTAATAAAAACACACATTTCGGTTAGCAGTAAAACTGGGTATTTGATGGAATTTGAAAGAAGAGTAACAGAATTCAAAATTTGTCTAGCAGCAGCTTGTAAGTCTTTGATACATACATAAATATCTTAATCTTATATCTGACATTTACATCCTTGTCCTACTCAGAACTAATTTACCTTATTTGCAACTGAATATAGAAGTCCAATACCGTTAACTTAATATTGTTAGCTAATTTGATCCTTTTTCCATCTTCTTTCAAAGAAGGAAGGAAATCTGTAGATACTTTTCACACAGTATATACAGAAAACGATCATGTATCTGAAGAATACCTTCCATCTTCAACAGCCAAAATGCTTTATTGGCAATGGGTTCTCACTCATGTCAGAAAGTTCATTAATATCATTTAACAGATAGCAATTTAGTGGAGACTTTCCACTCTATCTGATCATACAGAAACCTTTTTAGTAGCAGGGAAAAGCCAGCAGATTGTTTTGGACTGTGAGAATGCTTTGGCAACTTAAATGTTACCCAGCAATTTTTCTCAACAAACAATGTCTAAGGCAACTTCTGGAATAATTTAGGACATGCAGAATGAAGTTGTGTACTTTGTCTTTGTCAAGGATATAGTTAATAACAGTGTAGAATTCTTTATTCAGTTCCCTCCCTGCCTCATTTCTTTTTGCATTTGCGCTTCATTTTAAGCAAGTTTGCTCTTATAATCCCCAAACCGTAATTTTAATATCTTGGTGAAAAGTATCATTTATCAGACTTCTGAGGTTAATTTCTTTAGGTCCCTGTATTGCTTTTGAAGACTTTGAGTTGAAATATCACCTCAGTCTGATCGTTGATCTTATAAGACTTGTTGAAATAACACACAAAACTGTCTGGGTGCCACCAGAAATATCTTGTTGAGAGACTTCAAGTTCTCTTTGCTTTTGCTGCTGCTGCTGTCACTCCTAGTATATAAATTGCACCAATGAGCTTTAAAATAAGAAAGGAGCTTAGAGAACAGGAGTATGCAAATATGGATGTCTTTTCCTTGTCTGTACCTTGTTGGGTGATTGAATTAAATCTATGAAATTATAAACCTGTAAAGTTTTCATAAAGACTGCAGAAGGAAGTGCAAGCATGTGCAAAGTCAGTGAATTTTACAGGGAATATGTGATCATACAGACTTACCATGGAATTACAAGTCATTAAAAAGATTAATAGAATCTGAAAACTAGCTATTAGAGATCCAAAAGGTAATTATAAACAAAAAACCCGAAAACCTTTCCTTTGCAACTACTATTGTTAAATCACAGGAAAATGATAAATTATTTTCATTTTTAGAACAATAATAAGCTTTTAAAATATCTGAATTGTCAGGTCAGGTCAGAGCTTTCAGCAAGGCCCATTGCCTGCTGGTGATGCAGAGTCTGAACACGTTAGTGCTAAATGTTGGAGTTCTGCCTACAAAAAAGATGCCAAATTTAAAGTAATCTTTGAAGTCCAGCAATGAAGCTGATATTGCTTTGGATAAAATTAACATTTAAAAGAGAATAGTAACAGACAAGCTCTTAAATGAGTAAGTCTGCCAAATGACTTGCTTGTGTATTTGATGCGTGTATTTCAGCAGTTATCATTTTAGATGACACAAACTAATAAGACAGATGTCAAAGAAGCTCTTTAATTATGATATATTGACATGTATATTTATCTTTAAAAATTTTAGAAAACACAAGCTCATCTAAATGGAGATCAGGGAAATGAAAGGAAATGTCAACAGCAATCTGTAATTTGCTAGCGTGAAATCCAAGTACGAAAGCTAATTTCAGGCACCATAACAACAAACGTCAGAAAGCAGGCCACGTTTTCAACACAGCAAAGTGAATGAAAAATAATTCATACTGAGTATGCAACGCCCTTCTCTCTTCTGCCCCCTGTATTTTGCTAGAGTAGCAGTTCGAATGGAAAAATGATTTTGGTGGATTAAGGACCCTGGAAATAGTACAGGAATCCACAATTTACGCTACAAGCTTTTTATCCCTTACATACTTTTCTCTCTACATATAATAAACCATGTAATAATGCTTTAACCTGTAAAACATCAAAACCTTTTGGGCTCCACCATGTGCAGTTAACTGGGGGTGACTTAATTCGGTAACATTTCTGTCCTTTTTTAATGGTTGTGTTTTCTTTCTCATCCCCGGTTACAGCTAAATTTTTATATCTCTAAGAGGATTTGAAGCAGGTTATGACTGTTTCATGTCACATTATAACGAGTGATCCTTTATCCTGGTTGCTAAATTACATGATCAAATAATATAGAGACAAAATGTTAATACCTTATAACATTTACATATACCTGCATTTATTCCTTTGTTAAAAAAAAATGGAAAATAAGTTATTAATTATATAAATGAGGTATCAGTGAAACAGAAGAGTATTCACTGTATTTAAATATTTCATTACACTAATCAGGGCAGTGAATTAATTAAGCTGTGTATTATGGCATACATAATATTGTAAAACTGGAACTCCATTTCATAAATCTTAAAAAATTCTTGGCCAATATAATTTTTAATTGGTCAGTTTGATCAAATGGGTCAGCTAGAAGAAAACCTAGACTTAAATATGTTGGTTTAGCTGTGGTGTTGGGTATAGACTGTTAACCGGAAATCTCTCCTTGTTGGGATTACACAGTACCGAGGATTGCTTCTCCAGATTTATTCACTGTTTGGCTGCTGAGCAAGCAACGTTTTTTCTTTATTGTTCCTTCAGGAAATCAGGAACCTCTTCTAATTTGTATTTCCCAAATGCCTTCCGGTTTTAGTAACCTGTTTGTTTTATTGGAGTGTTTGTGCAAATCCTAAAGCGACTAAAGTGAGGATCTGTCCTGTTTCTGATCTTTTTGCCCTTGCTTTCATCTCGGGTAATTTGACTTGCATGAATAGTATTAAAAGAAAAGATGAAATGTTTGTGTAATCACTGGAAATGAATTCTGAGTTACATACCCAGCTATAAAATCTATGGTTGTGCTGAGTACTTGCATGTGCTGTTTAGTTCAAATGGCACAGTGTAGTTTACAAATATTAGAAATGGCTAAGGAGTTCTTAGTAAGCATTGGATGACAAACAGATTATCACCAATATGGGTAGAGTTCTGTTCTAACCTATGAGGACTATTTTACAACTAATTGTTGTATGAACTGTCAGAGAATCAGTGGCTATAAAATCTGAATTCTGTCTGAATGATTTCCAGTGTTGTTATCAATATCTTCTAAAGTGAGGAAAATATTGCCATCTGTTGTCAGTAAGGAGATTAGAGTCTTTGTAGAACCTGTCAAAGTCCCACTTGGGAGCAAGCTGGGCATTGGGAAGGAATTTACATTACTGGAGAGAGATCTGCAATGCATCTTGATGAAAAACTTGCGTCTTCAAGGTGTTCAAAGCACACTTATATTATCTCTTTACAAATTTTCCTAACAGAATATATTGTCCATTGACCTTATGGTAAGAAATCAGTTGTTTCCTTTGGAAAAGGATACTGGGAGGAGGAAGAGATGAGAGATTCTTTATACAACTAAGTACTAGAAAGAACAAGCCATTTCTGTTTTCATACAGCTGTGTTTTATCTGGTACCAGCAGGAATCTCGGAATAAATTTAAGTAAATTTATATAAGTTACTTAGAAAACTAAGCCTATTTAGTTATGCTTGAACTGTTTTTAGAATATGCTCCTTAATTATAACACTGCAGGGGGAAAAGTGTGATTAATTCTTGGTAGTTCAAAGTATAGTAGGAGATTATCTTTCTGTTCTTCTCACAGAATTCAACTGAAATGTTTGTATTGTGGGGTGAAATATTTTATTTTAAAACTTGAGGTGCACCATGAGAGGAAAATACTTCAATGAAAAGGCTGAGCAATTTTGAGGTGATACGTGGCAGTCTATTATGCACATGGATGTTGAAATTCAAACTGTAAAGCATCTTGGTTTGCACTGGTCGCTCTTAGCAGTTCCAGAAAAGTCTTCAGTTTAGGCAAGCTGGTAATTGCTTAAGTGAAAAATAGGTTTTTATATTTCAGAAGAACATTTAAATGCAATTCATTATGGTTAATGATTATGTCTAATATCCCAAAATACTGATAAAATTTTCAATATGAAAATCATAATGATTTGTACTTTCTATGCTATTTGATCACTAGACTGAGTCCCTATTTATCTGAATAGGCGTGCAAGTGCCGTTAATCTGGTAAAGTCTGTTTTCCAAGGGTATCTCAATGGCTGAGTGTATGTTAAAGTGTCTAAGTAAGCCAGAGAGCACCTAATGCAGTTTTATTTGTGTGCTGAAAACTAGCCATCCATTTTTAATCACTGAATGCCCTGAATCTGCACCTGCTTTCCTCCATACTGGTAGACTTGCACAGTACCCTGCAATTGCAGGGTCTTGTTTTCCTATCCAGCGGTTTCTGGGAATCAGTCACTCCAATTACTGGATACTGTGCAATTCTGCTGGGATAGGACTTCCAGAAACTCAAAAAGGATATTTCTGAAAACTTATGGCTTCCTTGATGTTTGCTTAGAATACTTTCTGAACTTGATACTTACTCATTGCTCAGTGACGGAGATTTCTGATGCGTATTTTGAAAAGCCATCTGAAACACCTGTTGGAGGGGAGCAGAGTAGAAAGTCAGACATTGAAAGTGGTGGTGTAATTTTTGCTACAATGTTGATCCTGCTCCATTTCATTCTTGTCAGGGAAGTGCAAAATCTCTGAGCAACAGTACACTGCAGTATAGTTGCTGTCCCATTTTTTGCCATTGGGACAGTTCTGTACCCTTTGCAGCTTGCAAACATTGAAGGCATTCTTTGGACATCTTTCTTCCATCCACTTTTTAGAAATAATCCATCAGAGATCTCTTTTTATCTAGATTTCCACTGTCCTTCAGATCAGTGGTGCATTCAAAAAATTCTTCCCTTTTCCATACCTCAGGTTTGTCAGATTTCCTCTGCCCGTGGGTACAGATAGCCATGGTGGAAACCACAATTAGAGGAATACATACATTGCATTAGTTGAGTTGAGAAGATTCTTAGATCTACTGTAATCACTGTGCAAGGAAAAAGAATAGAATTAACGAATTAACTTTTTTATTTTTTTTTTTAAATTTGTTCTTGCAAATTCTACAATCTGAAATGTAGTTTTTCATGCTGGACTCACACTGATACTAGAAATCTGTCAAAAGAGAATGGTAAAGGAATTGGATGACCTAGAATTAATGTCTGTTAAAGCCAGATTGGGCCAGATGGTGGTCAAAATGCCAAAGTTGTTTTGGTAGCACTGTGCTGTGTGGATGTGCATTGTACTTGAATTATCCTTTGGATGTGAGTTGTGGTAGATGAAGTTAGCAGTACAAATGTGTCTCTCTTGTATGACTGTAACAGGGTGGTAAAAAATGACCATATCCTATTGGGAATACATATTAATATGTAGTTGTTTTCCCTTGGAATTTAATTAGTCTCAGAGTATCCTTCTTGCTTTGTAGATATCATTTTGATTAGATAGAAGATTGATTTTGCATGGAATACTTCCTGGCTTCTAATATAGTTATGCTCCAAGTGCTACCTGCTGAAGTTTCAGAGAGAGTATCATTCAGTTTTCCCATACTAATTGCAATATCACATTCAAATGCATAGGTAAATGCATAGTTTTTAGATGATACATCTTCTGAGTTTCATCACAATATCTCTAATTGTGTGTGGAGTAGAAAGGAATGGTCACAGCCAGGACAATTTTCCTCCAAATTGTCTAAAAGTAATATATATGAGAGATATATATATATATTTGCTTTACAAATGAAGAAAAATAAACTTCTGCAGGATTGATTGTAAATCAAATCCATACAAACATAAGTGTATGTGTCTCATTCTTCTCCAAAATCACCTCATGACTTCACTAGGAACTGGGCATAAGAAGGTAGCAACTACATCAGTAACCCAGTTTTCCAACCTCAAATTCTATTAACTTGTAGCAGTTTTTGGAAAGTAATTTTGAATTCCTTTTTTTCCTCATAATTGCATTATAATGAGTATATTTCTGGTTTCAGAATGAATTAGATTATTTTTTCATGTTCTTTGAATTTTGTCTCACCTAATCAAAATAATTGATTAGCTGACAAACACAATGGAGAAAATAAAATTCGGGATAATCAGATAGAGAAATAACTTAATAGAAAAAAAATTTTGTCTGAATTAGGACAGGTTGTATCCTCACATCAGACCTTACATAAAAACCACATTTTATATTCACATATGCACTAAGAAAAGCAGAGATTAAGAAAGGTTGCAGATAACAAGAATATCTTTTACTGACTCCACAAAAATTCAGTAGGTTAGTGCTCCTCTAATCCTCTCCTATTTATAGTTTCTGTCTCTGAAAATTTGCTGTGAGACATGGAACTAGAGAAAAGATTTCACATCTTTGGAGGACCATAGAATCTGAGTAAGTCTGAAAGTTACTCCTCAATATGACTAAGCAATAACCACCATGCTTTTAACAGGTAAAAAAAAAATCTGTTTATGTAATGAATACATATTTTAATGTTCTTCCTGATGCTTGTATTCATGTGTGATAAAGTGTGTAACCCCAACTCTACTTGCTTAGCCTTGCCTACAGCCTTTCAGTCTTGAATTCTGTGCAATGACAAAACAAGGCAGATACCAGATGGATATACTATCAATTATGGGTACCAGACCTGTATTCTGCTATTGAATAAAATTAACATTGGAGATGTAAATAGATAAAAGAAATCTGAGTGCTTTTAAAAGCAACCAGTTTATAAAAACAACTAGGTTGGAAATCTTCCACAAGAGATCCTGACTACTAAAGCAGAATGTACAAGAGCTCTCACAATAGAAAAAACTAGAAAAACCAATACCCTTTTCAGTATGGTAAAAGCTTGAGATACTTAATTTCAGTGAACAGTGGTAGATTTTTATTTAATGAAAGCAAGTGATTTCTCAGGCCAGGACTAAATCAGTCTTTTTTGTTTGGTTGGTTTTGTTCCACAAAAAAGATTAAAAACCCTGAACTGGGTAATTTAATGCAGGTGTGAGTGGTACAAAGGTAGAAAGGGGCCAAGAATTTGGGTTAACGTTGTGTATGATTCCAGAATTGGTTTAAGAGCTTCCAAGTGGCTGAAGAACAGGTAGACTCACAGATATAGAATAATAGTAATAATGATAAAATGACAATGAATAACTTAATGATTCTTAGTAAGTTTGTAAATGTGAAGTGTACTTTACAAATGTTGCAGTGCATGACAGCATGTTTCTACAATCTTAATGTGTATCAGCCAGGAGAGGATGTTGAATTGAAAAGGCATCTGGAAAAGTAAATGATCAAGAATTGGTTTGCCATTTATTTAGGTTTAATTTATTCATTATGGTTCCATTTTTCCCTCTGTTTTCATCCTTACTTATTAAAAAGCAGCTTTAAATGTAAGCTCTTAAACCAAGCACTTTGTTTCCCCAGTGAGATCTCTGCTGTGGACTAGACACATTCATATTGTTCATTTCAATTTTATCCACTCATAATCAAACTCTATCAAAGTGTGTGCACTTGCAGACATGTGAGGCCAGAAGGGTTGTCATTTTATTGTTTAAGGAAAAAGAAAGGAAAAGATGAGAGACCTGCAGCCCTCTGCCGTGTGAAATTTTCCATTTAAAAAAAATAATCTTTTTACTATCTGTCTCTCTGTCACTCAATTAAGCACCTGTATGTTCATAATAATTTGCATGTTTTTCTTAGATAGTGAGAAGTGACGAGTCACTGCAGTTAATTCTTGAGTGAGGGAGCCCAGCAATGCTGCTGGCACTCTGCTTGCTAGGACAGGAGTTGATCTGAGGTACAGCTATGCTCTAATTACTGAAGTTTCATGCTCTGCTAGAGTATTTGCTGAATTCTTCTTTCCATCTCTCTCTCTAACCTACGCAAGGATGTGTAATTGAAGGAGGTTAAGAGCTAACAGTCTTGGCATAGTCTGTAACAGGAAATGTTCAACATACAATAGGGAAACTCAGTTGAAGAGGTTTAGAAATAGTCCAGGTTCTTCACCGAAACACAGTGTATAACAGGTTCTCCTTGGCCTTAGTGAAGGGAAAAAGCTGTTTGTCCTTATTCTTACGCCTTTCTGCTCTGAGCTAACACAGGATGTTTGAGAAGGAGAGCTCAGCCGGTCTCTGCAGCCACACCACTCTGTGGTAACTCTGCATCGGCTTTTGCAGCTGAACAGGACATCCCTCTTTGTCCTTCCACGTGTCAGATTTTGTCCTGCCTAGATAGCCATGGTGTGCATGCATATAATAAAGATTTTATGTTAACTATTGACCTTGGGCTTGTCAGTGAATGTCCCCATATTTGGGTCATTCTGTCCTCAGGGCTGCGGTCTGCAGTTCTGACATTTACTGCATGGAGAAAGTAATTAGAAAGTCTGGAGGAATATCTGGGTTGGGAGGAAATATGACGTTGAAATCTGAAAGGACTAAAAAATGTCAGCTTTCATCTGTGATGAAAGAAAATGTGCCAGAGCCAACTTCAGAAATCTTGGAAGTTCTGAAGGTTGTGGCCAATGTGTACAGGAGGATGTTAGAAAGAAATTCAGGGACTAGGATCAGTAAGCTTGGAGACCTGAAATGGTTCAAGAGGAAAATAACAACTGAAAATGTTCAAAAAAGGACAACAAAATTTAGCCAGTAAATCTCAGATTTTCCTGACTACTTGTGTTCTCTTATTGGACATCTTTTTGTAAAGCAGGTTTGAAGGTCAAATCTATAGTCCTAGTGTATCTGATGCAACATGCAAAACACTATGATACTTGATCGTTTATTGGTGAGGAAAGCTTGTACATATAAATTGAAAACTCTTAATTTATTCAGAAGCTATTGGTCTACTCAAGTGACAGAGTTTTAACATTTTGTAAATGCGACAAGGTAGATGAAGATATTGGCCATACATGCCAGACAGTATAAAAGCATGAGATAGATTTTTTTCATTGCAGTTACAATATCTATGTGAGATTAAGGGAACAGGACTACAGTACAAATTTACTCAGCACGGTTATAGATGGAAAGAGTGTTTCACAGGCACCTTCTTATGCAAAAGACATGTTTATTTTCAGCATTAAGTGTTCTGCCCCCAGGAAATAAGGGAGACATGTATTTCATTATATTGGTAGTGAAAGTAAAGATTCCAGCAATGTTAGAGCAAAACACGGGCCTGTAATGGAGGCACTTTTTCTTCTTCTTTTTTTTTTTTTAAAAAGGGTATTTTAATTAACTCAGGATTATGAAGTGTGACTGACACCAGGTGGATGGGCTGGCCAGACCTCCTCACAGGAAAGTCAGTACTTGCCGGTGGAGTTTGTATATTGGAAGGAGAGTCAGGAATGGCTGGAAAGTACTGTGCATGCTGGCAAAAATAAAAAGCTGTGGTTCACTAAGTGACTTAGTTTAAGAGGCACCCCCTCCTCTGCAGGGCTCATAGTCTAAACAGGTAAGACAGACTTTCTGTCTGGGAGGAGCATTTGTTATTGCCACTTCAGTGTAGGGAACTGAAACAGAGCTCTCTTCAGCTGTGTTTGGGACATGGTTAAACACTGAAATCAGTGAACTCCCTCCATTGCTCTGTTTCTTTCTTAGTACTGTTTGGCAAATGAAAAACACCATTCAAATCTCCCAGCTAGAGAAGTGAGATAAAGAATTAGTTTGGAAATAACTTGGCATAATTCTCTGATGGCACAGACAAGTTACAGAAAGGGATGCTGATTTGGAAGACAGTTATGAAAATGCTAAAAAATTGTCCTGGTGTGACACAGAAAAGAACTGATTTTATTTTCAGTAATTTTACTTTTCAGTTAAGTCTCTTCTTACTAACTGCACTTCCTGAAACTATTGGCATATTTTTCATAGCAAAGTCCAAAATTATTTTCAATGTGATATTCATTAGAATAATACAAAAGCAGGGAAAAAAGCCTTTCAAAATCAATCTTTAATTTGAGCATCTACATCAATGTTAGGCATTTAAATAAATGTTCTCAGTTACCTGTAGGTCAGTTATTCTGATTTGCAGTGTATGCGAATTTAGTGACTTTTTGTGAGAACTAGTTAAGTGAAAAGCAAATATTCAAAATCACATGAGGTGTTTTGTGGTTTGGTTTTTTTTTTTTTTTTGTAATGGGACAGTTTCTCTGAAACCCAGGACAGTACTTTCAATTCTTTTTTCCCCAGCTCTTATTTGGCCGAAATGGAAAATCTCTCCCACATTCTGTGTACGGAATATTAAACAGTGTGTGAGAATGTTTCTCACATTTGTGAGAATAACGATTACCATGGACAGATGATTCTTTGCCACTTCTGAAATGTCACAAAGCAATTCATCAGGCCCAGCTATAAGGAAATGTGTTTTGGCATATACCGAAGTAAACAGAAGTAGGAGTTAAATATTAAATACATTTAATGACACGGTTTCCTTCTCTTTTACGCATGAAATTTATCCCGACTACTTTAACAGTTACGTTGGAAGCTACAGTAGTTTTGGTTTATTGCTCACTGTGCTATATATTCTCTTTAAATTTGGCCAAGTTGTTTAATCCCTCAGGGGTCATGAAGATGAATTAATTAACACTGCTTAAGCAGGTTGAGATATCAGCATAAAAGGCACTGTAAAACTGAAGTTATACATATTACTGTAAAATTACATAGGCTGTAAGGTGAAAATTTTATTGGACAGTATATTGCCCCATGAACTTTTCATTTTAGCTGTCACTAAGGAGTTGTTTTCAGTAGGTCATTACACACCAACATGTGTGAGCTCTGAGGAAAGCATAAAAGCACATCTTTGCAATTCAAATGAAGAGTAACTTATTTATAATTTCATTATTATTTTATTACTGTATGACTTCTGCTATTTGTAAATGTCAAATACAAAAAAGAGTGCTTCAATTTAACCTTCCCTGTCATAAAATAAAAGCTTTATTTTAACTATCTTTAAGGAAGTGCTTCATGTCTCAGAGTAAAATATATTAGACTTAGCTCAATAGAGAATCATTATGTGAATAGGGATGGAGAAGAATGGCATTTTTCTTTTAAAGTTTATTTCATGCACACAGGACATACAAGCACATCATATTTCCAGCTGAGCTTAATCAAACATCCAGTGGTCTTATTCTCTGTCCTTCATTTTCTCCTTTCTTTTGAAAGGAGGCAATTCAAGCAACATAGACTGTATAAAGCTCAAGAGAAGAAAAACAAACTTATGTATCTCAACCTATTGTATACCTCCCACCATCACTATTTATTTTTTTTTGTGGATCATTAAAACCAATTGAAAAAAATGAGGGAGTTCTTCCCATAGAGCCGGCACCAGTGCCAGGAAGAATGTTATAATAATGGAACGAATGCTTCTTATGCTGACAATATTGTGAATGTAACTTTTTCTAAATTTGTGCATTTAACTCAAACATAAAACAAAATTAATGGATATAGAATGTGCTTATTTTGCTTTTTTGAGGCGGTTCTTTGATCCTGTTCTAGATTTAGAGGTCAGCAATTTCTCTTTGATTTTAGCAGTCAATGGGGGAGAGCCTCTGGTGATCTCACATCTGACTTCATGGTAGTCTTAAGTATCTTGTTGACTCAATCTAGGTACCTGAAGGTTTACCTGAACACAGATGATTTCAGGAAAATTAATAAAATGATTGATGTTCTGTTCATTATAAAGTACTAATCCATTTTTTGCAATATTAATATTCAGTTTTGTTCTGCCCTACTTCCTTATATGCAGGGACTGTCTTACGTGAAATAATATTTTAAAACTGAAATCCATTATTTACTTATCTTTTTATGATTACCTTCACTTTTCCTAAAAATATTTTTTCTGGATTGCTGGAAATCATCATAACTTTTGAGAGGTGATAAAGAAAAATAATACATAGCCATCATAGAAGGAAATAATTACAGGAGGTAATTATGAGGCAAAAAGCTTCATTTCAGATGTTTTCTCTTTTTTCATGGAGTCTGGGAAACTTCATGAATGTAATTGATCATGCTTACGTTCATTTCGTGAGTATAATGTTTAAGTACCTTCAAAATATGGATGAAATGTTATTTTTTCTAGATAGTAATAATAAGAAAATATTTAACTAGAACAACTGAGCTGCAGAGGAAAGTAGATGGAAACACTGTCTTTTGATGAGTGATTCTATCCCTGAGAGAGCTGTGAGGAGAATTCTTATGCAGACTTTATCAGTGGGTGGCGAAGACAGAAGTTGACATTACTGCAGTAAAATTGTTGTAAGTTTAAGGACAGACTCTTTCTATCCATAGATTTAGTAGGGATTTTCACCAAAATATTTTCTTTCTCACTTTTTTTGCAATGTGCTACAGAGAAAAACGAGGAAAAAATAAATAAAAATTGATCATGTTGTTAGTAGTGTAAATGAGGCATTTAAAGGAGGGAATGAGGAACAAACACTTGTGTGATATCAGGTGTAATTATTAGGTGTCATCACTAGAGACTAGGATAGTCTCTAGAGTGTTTTATATGTGCAAGATAAACATTGACCTTAATTGGCAGCCTGGAGGTGGATGTAACTGTGTCAAGGAATTCTCTTAAAAAAAAAAAAAAAGAAACGATTTAGTTTTTATGGAATTCAAGTGTATAAGAAGAATCACTCATCTCTACTGTTCTAACACGTTTACATTATTCCCTTCTGCAATACAAAATCCTGGTGGTCTGTTCCTTTCAAGAACTAGCTAAAGTTGAGTGTCTTGAATGACCGTGGATGCCCTTCCTTCACTCGCCTTCAGGTTACTGGCTTGTGACTTCTGCACAGCAGGGACAAACCCAGAGAGTTATACTGCCACTTTTTTTTTTTGTTGTCTGCATAAATGGGTAATTGCTCTTGGCTACTCTGCTGAAGAATGGATGGTTAGGAAAAAATAGCGTTGACAAGCTACAGTAGCTAACTTTCAAAGAGATTTTACTATGTTGAGGATTAGTACTGCAAAAAACCAACTTTCACCATTTATAGTTTTAATGAATCCTTCTGCAGGATACTAGATAAATACATTGCTGTAGTAATAAATTGAAATTAGGCCAGTATTTCCGTCCATATATTCCTTTGTGTGAGTTCTCCTCAAAGATCCATTTTTTGCTGTAGCTGCTGTGCTTCTGCCAGTTGCTTTTTATCCCCATTATGAAATCTGAGTCTCAGATTGCCTTTCAGTCTCATAGAACCAAGCTTTGGAAAGCCAAAACCTTGGCTTTTTTCTCCCATTTGCCAGAGAATACTTTTCCATATAAGTTTTTCATTACCATGAGGTCACTGCCCACACTTTAGCAAGGGTAGCAGCTCTAGAAGACAAGGTGCTCCTTTTTACAAGGTAAAGCCTTGGTAAACTGGGGAAAGAGCATACCTAGGAAGCTTCACTTTATTGCTATTTAGCAACCTAACATGACACAGGGCTGGGGGAAATTACTTGATATCAGACATTGGAATGGGCTGCCCAGGGAGGTGGTTGAGGCCCCATCCCTGGAG
>JAOXJM010000052.1:16191988-16205790 GCA_026413425.1 Tringa solitaria | reverse complement strand
TAGAGTAGGGTAGATGGTTGGACTCGATGATCCCAAGGGTCTCTTCCAGCCTAGATGATTCTATGATTCTATGATAGACATCTTGTCTCTGAATTGAACTCCAAAGCCCTGAATTCTAACGCCCTAAAAGTTGTCTACAATCTAAAGAGTGTCTAAATGCTGTAGAAATCGCACATAAGAGATAGTTAAACAAGTGGGGACCATTTCAAGGTAACCCATAGAAAATGTTGAATAAAGAAGAGATTTCCTTTCTTGATATTTGTCTTTTCTGTGCTGGAGACAGAAAAAGCTAATTTATAAACAACATATGTTGCTTATTGCTCTGTTTTGTAATTTACTTCAAATGCACATCTGACTGTATTTTCTTGTCAGTGACTGCAAAATACAAAATATTTCTTTGTGTGGCTTTACTAGAAACATAGAAACATTTAATTAAATTTTAACATATTGTGGTCTCTCACTTTAATATATGGTACATAAATTTTCTATGACATTGGTGTGTTGTCCTGATGGATTTCTCAGTCTATCAAATGAGGTAAAACAGGGACTTTTCAGGCAGTTTAGTTTTTTTCTAGATATAATGGCATTAGCATACTTTTTAAGAAGATGGTTATCAAGACTTGCTATTTCATTAGCTGCTTGAACTTTTATTTTAATTTGTGGTCAGTCTTGTCGCTGTAGTAATGATTGCCTGTTATACACCTCCTTTGTTAGTGAAAGTAGTACAACCCTTTGTCAATGATAGTTGGGTTTTATTATCAAAGGAAATTATTTAAAAAACTGGAAGACATAAATATCTTTCCACCATTGCAGTAATTGTTACCATCCTTTATAATGTCAAAAAAATTAATCCAGTTTTATCATTAAGCTTTGTATGGTTTGGGTTTGGATTTTTTTTTTTTTTATTATGGAGGAGGGTGTGTGTTTCTCTTGAATCATTTGTTTAAATTTGTCAGTGATCAAATTCCTTCTCCTGTAATAATTTTTACATTTTTGTGCAGGACTGTTTTGTGTCTACTCTGTGTGACCTGATGATAAGGAAAATAAGTTGCAAACCCTCTTTTGTCTTTCCAGTTGTGGATCAGTGATTAGTACAAACTAAACTAATCTAATAATCTAATCAGTGATTAGATTTTTGTTTCTTATTAATTGCTTTGCTGAAACAGGAGGTGCTGAAATGTCCCTCTTGAATGTTCATGTCAGGAAACTGTTCCCTGATGGTCATCTGATGATTATGCTTATGTGTTAGTATTAGTGAATATAGTTGTCCTTTTCTAGATTGTCTACAGCATATACAGAAAGTTTGTCTGAAGTAAAAGATGAGACACAACAGGTAAGAAAGGAGAGGGGAGATAAAGAAACTCTATTTTGGTATTGGTATACTGGTATAATAAGCATTCTTACAGATAGTTTTTCAGTACTGTCCTTATACCTTCATTTTTGGATCACTTACAGTGACCTCTTCGTGCAGGAAAATTTCTCAAACATTTTCATTGGTGTTGGTGAGGAATTCTTTCAAAGGGTGAGGTGCCGCACTGACGAAAACATTAGCATACTTCTGACTTTGCCTTCAAGTGCATACTGGAATTCAGACTAGGCTTTTCAGATCTTAATGAAACATAGGTATAATGTGAAGAGGGAAGATGGAAATGTGAAGGGAAGCAAGGAGACAAGAGAGATTATTCAAGCTCTGGTCTTTGCAGCATAATTCTGCAGAATTCGCTGTTGCATACTGGAAAATGCCATTGAAATATTGCATGTATCTAGTAAAGAATGAAGAATATTATAGGAATAAAACATGGCATAATGTTCTGGGAAAACATTTGAGGTGTAAGAAGTTAAATTAGAAAGACAGTGATTTCTGCAGCATGGCTTTACCTAGACTGACTATGAAGATTAGAGAAGTTTCCAACATAGATCTTGCTGATGTGGAAAGAAAGGAGGAAGATGAGCTGTAATGTATTAATTTTAGGACCATAAATACAGTTTTTCTAATTTGCTACTTTTCAGATATTTTTCTTATTTCACTGCAATTCATACTCCAAGGACAGAATGTAAGTAAAAGATCGTATGGGCAACAAAGACATTCCATTCTTGGTGCAACATTTTGAATTTCTGTGGCCATATGGAATATCTTGTGATATGGGGCTGCTTCTGGAAGTGTAGTGTTACGCAGAAGGAGAGGCTTTCTACACTCCTCTCTTATTAACTCAAATTTACTGCACTTTGTGATTGCACTGTTTCCCTTTTAGTACTTTACGAAGGATATTGAAAGGGATATTCAAATACTGTAGGTTGATAAGATGCATTTTCAGGCTGTAAAATTACAGAGGTAATAGATAACATTTAGGTAGAAAGCACTTACCATAAATGATGGTTTATTGTTGTTTTCTTTTGTCAGCTAGGTAGTTTAATGTATAATTTATGACAGTTTTGTCAAGCTAGTTTTAGTGCAGAGTCATGATTTTTCAACTGTGATATGAAATCTGACTGAATTCTGCTTCTCCTCTATTGTTCACATTTTAACACTTCAGAAGCAGTTGACTTAACATATGCTTAACAAGCATAGTTTTTACACCAATTTTATGGTGGAACAATTCCAGTACTCCTGCTTTTAGGTATTCCATTGTCCCAAAGGGTGTCCAGCTCAAATAGATGATCAACAGTTAACTACTGAAACCATCCCTCATCTAGAGGGAAATTTTGTTGCAAACAGTGGATTATTTGGCTGGGTGTAGGGTGATTGAGCAGTGTTTCTGAGCACTGCCTTGCAATAGAGTTTGACAGAGGTGACACAGGTTTTGCTGGGTTGCGATGCAGCACAGCAGGGTGACATAAGCAAGCCATTAATGCAAGCCATGGTGTGGTGGGATTCAAGATTAAAAGTTGCTTCAGTTTTCTCATCACTGGGAGGGCTACTTACAAGAGGGCCTTTTGCTGTGTCAGGTGGTAACACCGGGAACTGTAAATAACATGAATGTGTTTGGTCCGACTGAGAATTGAACTTTTGCCTTCCTAATGCAGCATGCAAAGCATATTAATATGGTGAAGATTGTCATTGTGATTCCCTTAGCATGTGTATTTGCAGCGACTTCTTAACACGGTGCAAGAGCGTGCTATGCAGGGATGGCTGGTTGGAGACTGCCTGTCTGGCAAGATATTTTATCTGTGACATGTCTTAATCTAGTCCTCTTGCCTCCAAAGTGAAAAGAAAATTTACTTCAAGGAGCTCAAAAAATAATCCTCAAATCTTTTCTATTTTCTGACTCTAATATAATCATTACATTCTCACTTTGTGATCACAAGTCCTTTAAAAGGACTCGATAATTATTTTTGCTGTTCAGACCTATGAAATCCTGAATATGATTTGTGTAATCTACTGAAGTTCTTTCTGGTTGTTTTAAAATCCTCATCCTAGCACAGTTGACCTGGTTAAAATATGTAATAACTCATATTTTGTGGTTAACCAGGACAGAATTATAATAATGCCAGAGTCTATTAAAGTAAAAGGCTATGCTTTTATTACTTAAAGGTCAGTGAAGTCCTCTACAGTGACATCTGTGTGACTGTATTGTGTTTTCAATCTTGAGATTTTCATATGAGCAGATACTGGCACATTATGTACTGAAATTCATTATGAATATTGGGGAAAGAGTATTAGGAAAGAACTCAGGTTTAATATTTTTATCATGCACTAACTTGCTACCACCAGCTTTCTGGAATTTGACTGCTTTTCCCCTTCAGCAATGATGACGCTATTCCTTAATTTTGTCAGACAAAATGGTAGTAACCTTAGGCAATTATGCTAAAATAACTTGTCAGCTACTTATTATTTTATTTTTAATATCTTAAGAAATTAAATGCTTGAGAAGGCAACAGACTGAGCTGAATCCCTGCGTTTATTCATAGAACGGCTTCAGAGGAACCAGTAGCTGGGCAGAGTTCCCGTACTGGCTGGCAGTGCGTGGCTCTCGCTGCCCAGGCCCTGAGGGCTGTAGTTGGCCATAATGGTCCTGTGCAGCCCCCAGACCTCCCCCAACCCACCCATGGCCCAGGGTGCTATTTTAGCTTGCCCTCCCCTCCGGCCATCCATCCTGGCCTCCACCTCCCCACAGCCCTGCCCAGGCTGGCCATGTCCCTGCCGAGCTGGGCCTACCCACAGGCCAACATCCCGGCCTGTCCCAGGGAGGTGCTGAGGGCTGGGGCTGACCTGGTCCCTGCTGGGGGTGGGACGGGTCCTGGCTGAGAGGCTGGGCCCTGCTGTTGTGGGGACACCCGACTGCTCCCAGTCCTGGGGATCTGCCAGCCTGCCCTGGGCCCTGACAAAGCCTACATGAGAGGTCTAGTACTGACCTGGGGAAGAATGTCCTTCCTTATGCCAAGTTTGCCACTTTCTGACAGAGGTAGTTCCAGTGCCACTGCCATCTAAACAGGACTGTAAAAGGACACATTATCTTGATACCTGTCCAGTGCCCTGATGTGGCTTTCCGTCAGAAGCTCTAAATATCTTTCACATGTTTGGCCTAGAATCACCATCTCACTCTGTTCACCCATTAGCCTCCAAAGTGCAAGACTGTCTCAGCCAGTCACCAGGAGAGAAGGGAAGCATTTGTTTTTTTGGAGGAAATTTATCCTTATTTCTCATTGGAGTTCAACCTCCATGACAGGGAAGGAAGAAAGGAGAAGGGAAGAAGATCTGTGGTAACTGATTGCCTGCTCTGAGGAGTTTAATATAAGCTATTTTTTGTAAGCTTCTTAGCTTCACTCTATGTGAAGAAAAATAGGGCCAATATGTTTTGGTGTATGAGAAGTTCTTGGCCTTGTTAAGTGTACTGCATCCCTCCCTCCCTCCCTCTGCAAGGTTTGTTTCATGTTGAAGTGCAAAGGATACCTTCCACTGAGGTATATTTTATAGACTTAAAAGGATCGTGCCTGTTCCACAGCGTGTTGTTTTCAGCTATTTTTTTTTCCTCCAGGATTACTTTGACTAGAAAAGTACTTTATTATTAGCAGTCTTTGAAAATGTGCATTTCAGGTAATTTTCACAGATCTCGTCGACATTATTCTAGTATGTACTGCACTGTACTACAACAAATGACATACTGCCATCAGTAATGAATATGATAATCTTACCAATGCTTAGAGAATAAATATTCCAACCTTTGAAGTTCTCTTTATATACCAAGTGTGTGACAGTTAGTCTGTTGATTTAAACAAAAGATACGTTTCATCTCACATTATCTCTTGATAGATAACTGACCATTACACCTCCTTATTCTCTTTCACGATTATTAACAGCTTGGATATGTTTCTCGTAATACCTCTCTACAAATAATTCTAGGCTCAGAAGCTTGTTTCTTTTACAAATTAAGCTATTCAAAAGTGATAGCTCATTTCTCCATAACTAGAATCTGTCCCCTCTAGGGGCAATTTATCATTGCAGCAGCTAACCTTTAGGCATTCTTTCTTTCAGAAGCTTGTATTAGTCATCTCTGCCAGTTTTCCTCTCAGTCTATCTCTTCCCACAATTTTCTACTGCAGTCAGAACACCCACCAAGTTTTCCAAATATTTATAATGCTGCTTTTGGAGGAGGTAGGGTTATCTGAGATATTTTTTTATTAAAATTTTATTGTGTAAACACTGACCATCAATGATTGCACAATGAAAACTCAAATCTGATTTTGCTTGTAGAGTAGGGGATGGCTGTTTTGTAAAGTCAATCTATATGACAAGTGTAGATACACTTACATAAGTCGCTACGGATTGTCCTCTGGGAGAGACAGGTGCAATAAATGAAAATTAATTTGAAGCAAGATGGCAAAATATACATCTAATGGGTTTGAGTTTTCCGGGCACTGGCTGGAAGGGCAGAAGTTAGCTTGGCAAGAATATCTTCCCAAGCCTCCATTGTGTCAACTATTAAGCCTTAATGCCAGTGATTAGCCTAAGAGAGACCTACATTTCTGAAACACCCCCTTCTATTCTCATCTACTGTTCAAAGTGTAGCTGTGATTCCTTAGTTAACCATGAGAGATGAATTCTTTGAGGGCAAACTGATGTAGCTGCCACCTTCTCCTTTGCCAATTACAAAAACACCACTATGAGGAGAAACTAATAGTAAGGGTGGGATTATATAGACTGCAAAGCTGACATTCTGGGTGAGGAGACATACCAGTCTGGCATACCCATTTAAGACAGACTTTTGGGGTTCCTTTTCTATCAAAGAAGATGTGCCTTAGAGAATTTAGTGCCATCCTTGTACCTATAACTTACACTGATGGAACAGTTGCAATTCATGTGCTCAATGAAAGTCCTTTACAGACCATTTTAAACATTATTGAGCTAGATTTTGCTGGCAGTTGCATTATTTCTTTTATATTGATTAAGAAATTTAATCAAATGGATTTTTTATGACTTCAAATGGACTAAATGATTTATATATTGCATCTTTAACATGCTGTCTTAACAAATGGGTATTCTATTGTGTTAGAGGTATAAAAAAGTATTCTTGTTTTCATTGCTACATTCATTGTTGAAGAAAAGAGCATGCAAAAATTCACTCAAGTGTCTACTGTGAAAGTATTCTTTTTGGTGTTTCATGTATTATTTCATCAATTTTTATTCTCTTGATACTTATGATTGACGAACATCAAAGAGAATTTTACTGTGACAAGTCTATGCTGTAATTTAATAAATACAGGTAATTTAACAATGCTGCACCTCAGCATAGAGCGTTTAGTTTAGAAAAGTTATATGGATTTTTATAGGAAACCAGTGAGGTTGACATGGATTAACTGTAGTAAGACTGCTTAAAGCCCATCTTATTTCCATGAAGGATCCAAACAAATATATATGTATTTTTATATATATAAATTTACAAACTTATATATACTTTTTTATATGTATGTAAGATAGTATTTTTAAATTTGTTACTATTCACTTCAAGTATCCATTTACTTTGCAGAGTAGAATTATTTCTTCTGATGTTAATGGTTGGCAAAATAGACACAAATAGATCTCTGTGGTTTTAAGGTGACGTGAACTCGCACTCCAGTCCATCATCAAATGTGCCTACAAATGTCTATCAGAATTTATCCATAGAAACCTTCAGTGTAAGAAATTCTACAAACTTTATAAACTATATATTCCATTACTTATCTCTGTGTACTTTGAGAATGTTTTTCATGATGTCTTTCTTTCTGCAACTTAAACCTCTTATTTTCCTCTTCTATTTTGCTGAAGAGATATTTGAAGACCTTATCCTGTATCCTTTCAATTTTCTCTTTGCTAGACTAAATTGATTATACCTGTTAATATTTCCTCTGCCTTCTTGTTCTATAACAAAGAATTTTTCTCATGATTAGACAAGTTACTAGTTCTGCATCCTGCAGTGTCTCACAAAGTGATTTGTGTACCTCATCAATATCATTAGTTGATAGATGTTAGGTTTGGTGTATAGTCCCCATTTATTATATTGGTTTTTTATTTTACTTTTTTTCCCCTTCCTGCTGGCTTTTCAGCTGTATGAAGGGCAATGTCTTTAAGGTTATATTAATGGTATGAACTGTTTTCTCATTTGATTTTATTTGTTGCTGCATATTCTAGGTTTTTTAATCCTAGAAACTGTTCTCCTAAAATGACTTCATAGAATTCATTATCTGGGATTGCATATTATAATTCTGTATTGGCTAAACTTGCATGATACTGACAAGTTCCTTCCTTCAACTGTGACATATGAATGCTTTTTGTGGCCTGTACATCTCAGAATAAGATGAACTTGATTTCTTAATTTTATTCATTTTCTCTCCTAGTCTTCTCATTAGTTTTTTGCAATGTGTCTAATTTCCTTATCTCTTTCCAAAATATTATTTTCCTTTAGAAATGTTTTCCACGATCACAAAATCAGAATGTTTTTCTTTATCTGTATTAAATTATTCTTGATGAGATCTTTATTTGGTTGACTTTTTCATAAAGAAGAAAATCTCATATATGGTCCCAAAAACCATTAAACTTTAAAGCCGTGGCTTGTTCTATATGGCTGTTTTCCTGGAATGTTCTAACAGCTTCCAGTTTCTAGGGCATGTAGATTATTTCAGTTTTGCAATCAGAATGTGTTTCTCTAGAAGTCCAAATGCAGGTGAGGAGGCATTCATTTTTTTGCTGGTTGGCTGATGATAGAATAGACTACAGATCAGCATCTGAGAATAGCTCTTCATTTCTCTTTTGTCATGCTAATTGTTATGGTTTCTGACTCCCTAGAAAATAAAAGGTAAAAACGTCACTGCTTTGAAATGAATACACTCTGAATCAGTATTGTATTGCTCCGTCTGTTTAAACAGACAGAATATTATTTGTGTATTGGTTTTGGAGGAGCTGAAAGTTCTGTTTTTGTCTGATTATTTTTTTCCCCTGTCCCTGATAGAGTAGTCACTTTGGAAGAGAGATTGGTATAGTCTACCCAATTTGCAGATACAGACATTACCTTGTTTCTTCAGGCTTTGAAAGAGTAATGACAAAGAAGTGCTTATAAATCTTGTGTTAATTTAAGATAGATAGTCTTCTCTCTCTTAGATGGATGTACTTTGGCACTTTAATTAACTGCTTGTTAATTCTAGACTTGCATTGTTCTTTGCAGTGGCGTTAAATAAGATATACCTATACTGAGACTTTATTAACTGACATATTTTAGCAGTAAATAGATTCCAACTTTATGTTTTATGCATCCCATATATCATTTGTCCTGTGATTCAAAACACACAAGATGTGTTTCCAGGGTTTCCATGTACTGTAAATAAATGTAAAACAAGCTTCTTGCACAAAAGTGCTACAAATTAATCAGCACCAGGAAGGCTAAGAAGCTAAATGGTACTTGGAAGACTGTAATTAATATTAATCTCTTGCATGCCAGAACAAGTGATTAAACTACTCCACCTCTTTTGCTTTATATGCAAATCTGGCTGAATGGCAACATTGTATGATAAACACACCACTATAGCAGCCACTGGTTGAATTTTAAATAACCTGTGTAGCAAGAGGGGAAGAATTTAAGAAAGAGTATGCATAGTTAAAGACTTTCAGCAGTTTAAATCCTGTCAGTGCTCTGTTTTCATTGATAGTAGGAAAGGACAGAGATTATAAATTTTTTGTGTTAGTTGGTTCAGGTTGAAAACTGACCTCCAGTACTCAGCATGTTTTTCTTGAAACCCAGAAACGAACACACAAAGCTCCTGGTAAATGTAACTGGACAGTTACCCAAGTGACTACTGAGAACTATACGTTCCATCCTTCTCCCTGCTCTCAACATGTCTTCAAAATGCTATTCCTGTTTTACTGTTACAAAAGCTACTCCCCGGAAGTGACTGTTGGGTCACTTCTCTCTCCCTTCTGGCAAGCTCTATTCTTCTTCCTTCAGTGCTGGAAGAAAGTCAGGTAACACTCTACTGCCTGCTGAGGATTTTATTCTCTGAATATTCAGATTGCTGTAGAATTTGCTCAAATTCAGAATTTTTTCATAGTCAGGTGCTCTGCTTCCATGTTTGAAGTCAAGCTTGACACTTCATATCCTTCTAGATCAAGACTTTATAAGATACATCTCCTTTCTCTGCTCTTGAGTTTCTTATTTTGCCAACTTATTTCCTCCTGGTTTCATATTCAGAATCATCTGAGACAAAGACAAGATCACTTTATCCATCATTTACCTAAAGTCCTGATTCAAACCCTGGTCGAAGAGGACAAATGGTATTTTTTTTTCTAACTGTGAGACTGACACAGAAATAAAGTGCATTTAAGTTAAATTTTGATTTTTAAACAGGATCAATTTTTACATTAGATAGACAAACTGACTGATAAGGTTTATTTGTAATGAAACATAAATATGTTAAGGAATTGTTGAACTTGGTAACACCTATGTATATTCTGTGTGAATTTTTAAGTGTCAGCATTGCAATAAATTTAACAAGATTAATGCAATTTGTTTTGCTTCCTAGGTAGCTGAGAAAGTGTGTTTTGTGCTGACATGAAGCTCTTAATTTTCTTGACAGCTTTTTGGATTCATTTGTTATTTCAGCTACATCCTTACATTTTAGTCTTTGGTTTAGGCATTTATAACTTCTGCTAGGTATTGTAAATGACCAAAGCCTTAGCTTTGATGGTCTATGTATGGCAATGAAATATATGGTAGTGGAATGCAATGTCAGAACTTCTAATCTAACTGATACTTTAAGTAGCTTAAGGGAAAACTTTTCCAACACAGCAGAGAACAAAGGTGGAAAATCACCTATATTTTTTAATAATCCATTTTTTTCACAGAAACGCACTTCAGATATAAAGGCTGGAATTATCAGAAGAAGTTAACGTTGGCTTAACAATCTTTTTTTTTTTAGCCAGTATTAATGAATTGAATGATGTTTTTCATCATCTATGCTGTTCCCAGAAACTTACCAGTCAGCTCTCTCTACTGGAAGGTTAGGTTACGTAGTCCTTGATATTGACATTTTTTCAGACCTATTTTGACTCAAAGGGTCTGTGGGCTAATATAGTGGAGAAAAAGCGGAATTTTGGTTCCAGGCAGCTCTACTGGTGTACTTGCAAGCCTGTAGCAAATTTAGTAGTTATAATTTTGAGTATGTGGGAAAGGAGCTTTTGAATAAAAGGTTTCAACTCTAAAAAGCTGATTTTTCATTTTTTCGTTACCGTTATCATCCCAAGAGCAGTTGGATGCTGTTATAGTTGATTTGGACCCAATTCACAGTATGATGGCCCTTGATCAGGCTCGTCTGTAAAAATCTGCCTTGACCTTTTGGTTAATCTTTCTACACGTAACACCTAAATGGGCAAATTTTCATTACCACCCATCTCAGTTGATGGGGAGATTTGTTTTTTGCTTTTCCCTCTTCAGTGTCTTTGTTTAAAAGTATGATTTTCTTGTTTTAAAACAACTGGGTGAGATGAAGCTCATGTAACCTATCTGCTTATGTGATTTGGATGTTGTTGTTTCCTTTGTTCAAGAGGGTTTTTTGCTGTTTTGTTATGTGTTGGTTTTTTTGAGCCTTTTGGCATATGCATACTGATAGGGATAACTGGTTGATTTTTCTGGTACAATACAAAGTAAAGGAAGTAGAAATGAAACAAAACAACAACAGCGAGAGTCTGGCTGTTATGTTTACATACAGAGCTATGATGCCAGCTGTGTCTTTAATGACATTACCAGGCAAACTTCTGGAAAAAAATGATTTGATTTTTAACAGCAAAGCCTCAGGGGCTTATAATTTTCACACTGCCCTATTGATATGATAAGTCTTCCAATATTAAAAAAGAAACAAAACCCATCTCATAAAATAATAACCTAGTAACTCATGAGATTAGTTTCCTGTTTTTCATTTAAATCCCAGTTGTTGTGTATTATAGGGCTCGTCAGCATGCAGTTTTCTGAAGATGTTGAAAAATTGAAGGACAAACTATTGTATTCATCTCCCTTTACCTTTTACAGATTTCCTATTTGTTATTCTTGGCAATTTTTTCAAATCTGGAAACCCCTGCTTAGCTGCTTATGAAAACACTGAGTTGAATTTGCCTTCGCTTAGTTCTTACTTAATTTTCTCTTCTTGGCTTAAAGTATTGGAACAGCTGTGCCATGTGCTGATATTCCTAAAAAGGGATGGTCAGACTGACTGGATAGAAATACAAGGATTCCCTATCACTTGCCTCACCTTATCCAGTCATAGCAATCAAAATTTCAAGAATTTTGATGCTGATACTACATGGTTTTATCCACTTTTTAGGAGTCTGCTGCATTTGCAGTGTCAAGATCCAGTGTCGTTCAGAAACAGGAGAGAGGATGTTTCAAATGTGGTTAGGTGGTTTTTTTCACCAGTTAAAACCTGGGGACTGAATCCTCAGTCTAGTTGCTTGGGTTCCAGAGGGGCCTGGTGCTGGTTCAAATCAGATCCAATGATCTGTTGACTAATTAGGAAAGCATCATCACTTTATACTTCTAGACTAGGAAGAATGTACTGTACCACCAAACTTTGAACAAAAGTTCAAAGTTCTTGGGTTTGGGTTTGGGGTTTTTTTTCCTCCTGTGAATCTACCTGGAATACAGATATCCCAAAAGCAGACAGAAAATCAGTGATGACTGAATTCTAAGTAGGAATCTATCTCCCTCGCCAGTGAGTGTAAAGAAGATGTAAGTTCTGCACACGTTTTATAATAATTATACTTTCCCCTTTCATTTTTCCTTTATATCACTGTTTCATAATTTGAAAGCAGTGGCATTTCTAACAAAATCCTTGTGGAAGACAGATTTCTTCTATCATCCTGACCAAGCTTTTCATATATGCTTCTGAAAAATATTGGGAAGAATTTCATTTTCCCTTTTCTGAATAGCTTCCTAAGCAATAACCTATACCATCTGACAATAGAATGTCTCTAGCATATTTCAATAATCATATGAGGGTTTTTCTATTACTTCTGATCTCATTAGCACTTAAGTTAACCAAAGCAATTAATTTTTTTTCCCATTAATGTTTAAGAGCATTTCTTTCTTTCTTATAAGAGTTTTCAACCTCAAATCTTTATTCCAAAAATACCAAGAACACTTGATATGCAATTGTGAAATTCTAGTTGTTAATATGGAATAATCTGTTATGTTAATGTCTTGATTTCTCCGTGATTTCAAATTTCTTTCTGGTTGATAGATGTTTTGGGAATAATTTGCATTTTAAAAACAAACTATTGTCCCAAAAATGCTTGACTGGTCTATAACTCTCTTCCTCTTGACATTTTTCTGTGTTATTGGCAGACTACAGCTTTTTTTTTTTGTCTTCAACAGCTTTGTCCAGGGACTCCTATGGGGGTTTTTTGTGGGTTTTGTTGGTGTTCGTTTTGCGTGTGTGTGTGTTACATTCATTTCTTTGTGTTTATCTCCATTTGTCTACCTGACTGTCCCAGTTTCTGTTTGACTGATTTTCCTGAAAAGCTTTCTGCAAAAAATGTCAAAAATTTCTTTCTCTCTGATTATTCCTAAGAGATTCCTTCTTTGTTCATGCCATGTGCATCAATTTTTCTCCATTTATATTTGTTTATTTGTGACTGTTAGAAGTATTGAAGTTATATTTTCATCATCTTATTTCTTGCTTTGAACATAAGTATTGCAAGTATTTGTTGGTGATGATAGTATTGAAATCTCCACAGAGACTAAGGAATAACCCTTTTCCTTTGCTGTGCAGCATGATAGGTGGGAGATGCACATCACAACATTTTATCCGAGAAGAATTTAATCTGTTGTAAGTCTGTATGAAGTCTGCTTAGTGAATAAAATGCGTGTGTGGATATCATTTAACTTCACTCTGAACTGCTTGTTGGGGGTTATTATTAGGCAGAGATATTATAAAAGGATGGGAATGGAAGGACTAGAAGAACTAGAGATTGTACTTAGCTTTTGTATTGTTTTTATATATTTATTTTTATAGATTCTTATGTATGTATTTGTAACAGCTACAAATGTGGACATAACATCTAAATTACAGGTGTGTAGCTCTTTTTAAAAAAAGGTTTATTTCAGAATCATTACCCCTGGCATACATAGGAAGAAATCATAATCTCATAAAGGCATCTTCTACATTGTATTGACACAGCTGCATTCACAATAATGGGTTTTATTATTTCATCAACTTTGAGTAAGAAAAAAGAAGACCACAAATAGAATTGTTAATTTAAAAAAAAAAAATCTGAGAGGCAAATCCCATAAAAAAATCATACAAAGTAGCATGTTACATGCTTAGATAAGTATCTGAAAATTTAG
>JAOXJM010000052.1:16171094-16185921 GCA_026413425.1 Tringa solitaria | reverse complement strand
GAAGGAGAAAATAAATGTGTAAGGACATATTTTTCCCCCAGGTTGCAATCACAGAGATACTGTGACAGCAGTATCTCTGTGATGGTCTTGCCTGGCAATGGAATCCTACCTCCCAGATAGCTATTTAAATTACTCTTGGAGCAAATATATTGATATGACATTTTAATTTCATTTCTGTACAAAATCTTTCTAAAACTATTGATTGTTTTGTTTACAATGTATATTCCTATAGCAGTGCCAGTTTTTTTAGCTCTTTCTACACCAAATACTTTACTCTTTAGCTACTTGTAAGCACTTGCAGTAATTGTGGTGAAGTTTGCAAACCATTGACATTTTAGTTTGGAAGGAGCATTGATCGATCGATTAGCAACCTTGATACTAATGCTGAGGGGAGCAGGGGGTATTTCTTTATGAAGGTTTTGGAGCTGGAAATGCAGCAAGGGATCTGCTTCCGAAGGAATGCATTCTAGTGAGTCTGCTGGCATATATCCGTGGCATACAGCAACACGGTGGAAGATAGGCTGAATGGAGAGGCTTTGCTCTGAGTCTGTAACAGTTCTGGCAAGTGCATTTGGGAAATTCCCCCAAAGCAGCATCTGCATCACTGAATTAGAATTGAAAAGCAGTCACATCTCTTCATTGAGACTGCCTGAATATTCCAGAGTCTAATTTCTGGATGTTGTTGTCTTCTCCTTTCCTTATCTTCCAAATGCTGTAGAAGCTTTGCATATTCTCTAGTTGTACACACAATCCATGAACACCATCAGTAAAGGGACACAAAATTGATACAGAAAATCTTTTTTCCCCTTATATGAGAGAGTCATCTCTTGAAATTCTCCTGCATGAACCTAAAGTATACAGTCCCACACGACTGAAGTCAATGGTTAATTAAGTTGACTTTAGCAAGTTAGAGTATCATACATCATGGTCTTTTATGCTGTCAGTCCTGTCTTAATGTTTACGTGTTTAGTATTCTCGAATTGTTATATTTACACATCCATAGCAAGATGTTCAGACTATGCTTTGGGCTATAACGTAGGGTCTTAAGGCACAAAATATTAAACATTAAAGACAGATTATTGTTCTTCATGTGATTAGATGTGTTTCCCATTGTTACTATTGTGTGGTTTTAATCTTTTATGTGATACTTTAAGGGAATCTGCTGAATAGAAACCATAACAGTATTAATTTAGTGTAACACTAAGCCTCAGGAGCAAATGCTAAATAACATTTATTAATGGTTTTTATTACAAATTTATGGAGCTCCTTATGTGTACTTTTCACTCTTTTTCAGTGGTAATGTTATTATACATTAGCACTCAGATGGTCTTCCTCATGATACAATAGCTATGGCAGTCTGCATACACAGACTCCAAATAATGTCATGCTTTTTGAAGACAATAGAAATATTTCATGAGTAATGTATCAGATCCTCTACAAAACCAGCTTAAAATACTGATGCACCACTTTTCCATATGCCTTTATTCTTAAAGATGAACATTCTTGAACATGAAATA
This sequence comes from Tringa solitaria, assembly GCA_026413425.1. NCBI lineage: Eukaryota > Metazoa > Chordata > Aves > Charadriiformes > Scolopacidae > Tringa > Tringa solitaria. The sequence goes on along the minus strand of JAOXJM010000052.1, from coordinate 16,184,404 downwards.
GTATTTTATGTGTATTCTCTCCCTCCACACAGAAAAAAAAAGGAAACGTTTCTCAACATGCCTAAAGTAGAATTTGTACTGAATGTAAGGAGCAGAGAGTGAGGCATTTCAGTTGTATTTTAAGAAGTTAATAAATCATTATTCCGTAAGGCAAGAGGAAAGACAACATAATGCAAGGCCTGACCAATGTTGTTAAAAGCAGTAGATTCAGTGATCTCTGACTCAGTTTTTTTTTCTGATTTTCTTGTAGCTAAATGAAAGATATTTTTAACTCTACAAGATATGTGCGCATGATCACAGAAACTACAAGGCAAGTTGGTATTCAGGCTTCCACTCTGAAAATGGTTCTGGGGACACGTTTGTGCACTATGTTCTTTTCAATTCTGTGAGATCAGGAAGATTTCATTAAAAAGTATCTGACTTGTTATGAATGAAAACACAGAAGGCTTTTATCTGTGCATGTGCAAGCACCACCTGTGGTATGGATTTAAAAAATAAAACAATAAAAAAAAAGAGAGAGAATTCAAGTTAAGAGACAGGGCCAAAAACACTGGTAAGAGGGAATTTTCTGGACTTGGAAGTCCAGTCAATGAATTACTTATTAACTGGACAAAGCACTCAGTAAAAGAGTAACAGGAAATTTTCTGCATTAGATAACTTAGTAGGCCGCCTTCATGGGATTTCTAATATGTGTTTTGATTGTTTTGTTTTGTTCTCTGAAGAACTGAGATTTGAAATTTTTACAGAAATGTTTTTTTTTAAAATTGTAGGTCAACTGTCTGTTCAGTATGTATGGTTCTGAGACTTCTCTGTAATGACAGGTTTGACGTAATAGTGTATAGCGATGGCATCAAATAGTACGTCTTTTGAGTATTATTCTGTATTAACTTTTAATTTTCCCTGCCTGAATATGTGTTGTCTTTTCCCATAAGTTAGCACACTTTGTTGTTACCTATATTTAGATATAACCTAGCAGATTATTATTTTAGTGCCTGTGACAAGTGACGTGCAACAGCATTTATATTCATTTGAGTTTTATTTATCTTCTAATGGAAATGTCATTGTACTGTCCTACATGGTGGAGTCTTTAAAATTGAATAATTTGTGCTAGAGAAAGCAGAGAAGGGAGAAAACTGAAATCAGTTTTTATATTCTCTAAGATCAGTGCCAAATGCTCATCTGACATAGATGAGTCTCCTATGTTTATTTTACTGCTAGATCATCCACTTCACTGGTCTACTGTTTTAACAACGGTAAGTTTCTCAGCCAACAAATGGCCTTTAATGGCCTTCTTATTTTTCAGGAGTATAGTTCACTAATTACACTATAAATATGGAAAGATTGTTACATGACATTTTCATGATTCATGAAAATAGCAGTTCCAGTGCAGATTTTAAAGATTTTCTAAATAATAAAAAAGTTTCAAATGTTACTGAACTATTAAATAGCAATAGGTATGTACATTTTTGTCTGGGAAGGGGAACTTTGTTTTCCCTACATTGCAACTCTGAGTTAGTAACTGATTTATCAAAATTAAGTTGCGCATTTACTTCATGAATCTAGTCTGTATCAGTCTGTCCAAAACAGGGGCAAAAGGAGGGAGAATAAGTGTATCTCTTAATGTGTCTATCACAGGAATCCAGTTTCATGAATAAGCCACGTAGTATTTAAGTATTGCCTCTAGCGTTTTGTTTCTTTTTCCCTCATTGTGGTTGTCACCAAATTTATAGATAGAAAGAAAGGCTGTTTCTTCATCCAGCCCATCAGCCCTGACAGTTCTCATTTACCCTCTGAAGTTTCTGTTGTTGGATCTTGTTTAGCACTAAAAAGTCTGTAATGGGCTTATCTACCTCGTCCTCTATTAGCATCGTGAATAGCAACCTCCTTTGACCTTGTAGTCTCTCTGCTGACTTCACTGCAGTGTTTGTGCCATCTGCAAACAGATTTTTCAGCTCTGGTGTAGAGTAAACTAGTGTGCTCAAAAACAAAAAAGAGAATGAATTAAGAGAGTGCACTGCTGTTATTGCCCACAGGAAAACCTGTGATGGGTAGTAGATGCCTCTTCTTATTTGTGATTGTTTATCAATTTCTGTAAACATCACCACTTGAAAACTGAGATAAAGCCATAGCCATGAGCCAGACCATTTAGTGGGGGTTTGCAGCAAATATAAAGTTCATGCAGACATTTGAATATGTCTTACTTTCAGTGGAATTTTTCAGAATAAGAGGAGCCAGTGGTAGTTTAATGTAAAACACAGAATTAGACTTGGATCAGTGACCAGAACTCTGGATTTTGCTCTCCCAGTTGAAGGTTCAATTGCTAATGTACAGAGAGCCATGCTCCTGCTCTATGCTCCAAGAAGTCTGGAATGTATTCCTCTATTGCTGTTCCAATGGGAGGGTTGGAGAATGCCTCCATCCAAAATATAACCTACACATGTGTGTCCTATTGCCAGCCAGTAGGCTAGATCCCAACCCTGAGAGCCTTCCAGCTGGCCTGTTGCCTTCTCTTTGAAAAAGAGAGGCAATGGCCAAATGGCTGTGAATGATGAGAGTTGGAGACTCTCCTCCTCAAGGATGGAGGGGGTTCAGCTGGAGGCGCATCCACACCTATTCATGCATGTGGTTCATTTTTTATGGTCACTGCCACATCAGTGAAGTCTGTAAAGAAGTGTTAGAGGATTGAGACTCAGGTCATGTGGCTACAGAGGTGGAAAACCTTTACTGTCAGTAGGGCGGGGAAAAGGAAAATTTGACTCTTGGTAGAAAAATGAGAGTGGTGACTCAGAAGTGTAGGGACAGAGAGTGAGTGAGTGAATGTTGTAATCTCCCTGAGTTCAATTATAACTACAAATAAATATAAAATAGTATATTTACTTTTTCTCTTTTTCTGCAACAAGATTAATGGAAAAAGTTTAAACATTTCTAAATCACATTACTTGCCTCAGGACACTGGAATGGTAATGATGTGCCTTTTCACAGTTATTTCGAATTGCTCATGTATGTGTTAGCTGATGTTGCCATAAGTAAATTGTTTCTCTGTGGCGTTTCATCATCTTAGTTCTTTGGAATTCAGCTTAATTCTCAATTTGTCTACTTTATGCAGGCATGTATATCAGCATGAAACTATTCACACTAATTTTCTCCCAGTCTCCCTGACACACTTCCATATGTGGATTCACATTTAACTAATATACTCAGATAATTTCATGTATCCTGAAGCTGTATTGACTATATTATCGATTTTGTACTGTCATTTAAAGTTAGACTTAGTTTTGTATGTCTTCTTACATCCATCTGTCAGGGATAATGCAATATGATAAGGATATACTATCTGATTTAGCAGAAATATTTTAACAGAGTGAAACTGTTAAGATATTTGCATGACCTAATTATTTTACTACTGTTCATTCTGCTTTTTTTCCTCTTAACCTCTATCTGTCTTTCTTGGTTTTATCTTTACTAAATACTTTAATGAAATATTCATTTATTTTACCACTGATTTTGGTATTCATCTGCTACGAGCTCTGTAACAAAAGAGCTGTTCCCTTCCATGTCCATAAATGTTGAGACCTTGTGTGGAAGCAATTCCTACTTTCCAAGATTGTGTACACTAATAGTGGATACAAGCAACTAAAACTGTATCATCAGCTTGGCATATTTCTTTAACTGCATTGTATTTTCTTGGGATTGGAGTCAGGTTTGCATTTACAGTATGCAAACACAGGGTCCAATTACCCAAAAAGGCTTAAAACTATCTGATTTCTTAAGTTATTTTCTGTAGGCATTAGTGTCAGTATTTATTCTGAAGTCATTAGTTTCCCAACCTTCTCTTTTCATTTTATCTCTTGAATTATTGAAGGTTTCATGATACACCAAATCCCCTTTTCACTTTCATACCACTCTTTTATTCTGTGATAGCTTCTGACTCTCTCTTTGGACTATCCAAGATGAAACTTTCAATTAAAATATACATACTCTGGATTATCAACGAAAATCAACTACAGGAAACTCTTGACTGCTGAAAAATATGAAGTGAACATTCCAGAGCCAAAGTAGCAAAATTTGAAGCTTCAAATAAAGGAGGAAGGGTAGAGAGGGTCACTAACTGGAACGAGCTTAAATGATGCATGTCAGTAGTAGAAATAGAAAACTTCAGATACAATTCTATCTGAGACATGCAGTAGATTGGAATAGATATAGCAGTAATTGTTTAGAAAGGATGAAGGGCGGTGGTGTTCTTAGACCAACAGGAGGAGTGAGGCGAGGTGGATATGGCACTGGATGTGCACTTCTACAGGCTGCTTTGGAGCTTGCCTTATTTAAGGAATGGGTTATCCTCCAGATCCCAGCTAGCAGGTAACAACCAATGGATATCAGTTAATCCTGCATAAGCACAGAGAGGTTGAAACTTGCATCAGCTGCAGCCCGTAAGACTTAGCTTTTCTTCTCTACTTAATGTAAATTAAGACCATGTGACAAAGCAACGAAATACACCTTTTCTTGCTGGAATCAGAAAATCTATTGTATGGCAATTAAAGTTACAAGATTAAGCTTTTAACTGTTTAAAATATTCTCTGCATCTCTATTCTTTGCATTGTAGGAACTGTGAGCTATGTAATTAATAGCATTTTTTGTTATTTAGCCAAATGTCAAGAAGCAGGTAAAAGTATATGGAAAAAACACCAAAAGGTTACCTAGCAATAAAGAAAACAGAAGGGATATACTGAAGTGGGGTTAGAGATTAAGGAGAATTTAGGTGTGTTCCACATACTACATAAATACTTCAGTCAGTTTTTGATAATGCTAATCATGTATTTGAGGCTAGTAGCAGAGACCACACGGGAATGATAATAGAACTTTTTCTACCCAAACTGGGATCAAAAATTTAACTGCACTGAAATCAGGAGGCCTGAGTAATATCTGCTGCAAACTAATGGCATGTGAAATCACAAATCCACGAGACATAATTTTTAATGGATCTGTCAATGCCACTTTAATGACTTGAAAAAAGAAACATGGGCCCAATATAGAAGCAAAATAGAGTTGAATGAGAATGCTTCATCTCCTTACTATGACTTCAGTACTACAAAAAGTTGTATTTTGATGGACATCATGGCTAAACCTAAAATAAAAGGGGGAGGGACGGGGCTAAAGATATGCATTTGATCCATATGTAGATTATGTCAATATAGTTCAATGTTCCCTTCCTTTAGAAGAGCAATAATAGGGTAACTGTTTTTTTATATGATAGCAATAAAGGAAACCTGACTTAGGTATTTCATACCTGATACAGTGTTAAAGTATAGGAGAGTACTATTTATTTAAGGTGGTGAATAATAGAAGAATTGAAAGCTTGATAAGGTGCTTGGAGGAGACAGTAAAATGGGGTTTTGGAGGTGGGAGTCAGTGGGTTGAACAGAGGTTTCCAACATTTTTTTTGGAGAATAGCTTAAAGAGACAATGCCAGATTTGAATTTGAAACTAAATTTTTGTCCACGACAATTCCAAACTACAGAGGTCTTTTTAGGTGGTGTTGAGCAGCTGTACTTTTCCTGCAAGCTAGTTTCTCATTCATTTGCTCCTGGACCTGCTGAAAAATCAAGAATAGGATCGTTTCTTTAAAGAATTCTTAGGATTTTGGTGGTTTAATGCTCAGAAACATGTAAGAGCTCTTTTCACAGTGTGGGTCACTGTTTGCATTTCTCAGTACAGATCACCATTTTGCAGCATTGTTTTAACAAGAAATGTAATACTGCTTTTTCATGCACAAATACTAATCACATCTCTTGTTTATGCTCATTATCATATTGATAAAAAATAAGTCATTGTACTGCCAGAAATACTTTGCAGTAAATGTATCGATTATGTAATTTCTGCAACTTCTTATAGCAAAGAAAGCCTGTCTTTTTTTTTGCCCATTATAATTACCAACTAAAGAGATTTTTCACAGTATCTGGTCTGCTAATTAATGACGGTACTGAAGGATGGGCATCTGATAATGGAAACTAATTTACATAAGATGTCTGCTAGAATGGAAGAGCATCTTCCTTTTCAAATCCACTCTAAATGAGTGTAAACTAAAAGATTAGGTTTAGATCTTCAAAGTCACCTGAGGGATTCGTGGTTTGGAAATCTCAGCTATAATGTGTACTGCTTTAAATGAGAGCAAAACAATTCCTATGCATAACAGCATGGGGAGAAAAAATTAACATGTGTAAATAATTTAGAAATGAGACTGTTCTTTGGAGGACTAACTATATTAGCTTCATCATAATAGCTGTACTCTTGGACATTGCTGGGAGCTGCTGCATTGTAATAACGGTTCATCAGGACCCAAGAAATGCCTCTATACTCTGGCAGGTGTTCCATTGGTAACATAAGAACTCTCCCACACAAGGAGGTGGAAAGATGCAACTACCGGTGGTGAGGAAACTGTGTCTTCATTTCAGTCCCTACGGTGAGAACATTTGGGAATCTAAAAGGCTGAGGGATGATAAATAGGAAACTTTCATGGGCGTTATTTTTTAGACTATACTCAGAAATAGTGATTGTTATTGAAGACCTTCAAAATTGCATTGGATGTCTTTGTAATGTTCTTATCTAAAGGTAAATGCAATATTATTCAGATGCTCATACCTATTTTGTCTATAATATAGCAGAAAAACTAAAAAGAGCTGTGAGACAGGGAAAGAAATCTGTTGATCTTTGTCATATCCAGTAAGAAACAGAAACCAGAATGTTGCAAAACTTGCTGCACTTCAGTTGACCCAGTTTACATCTTTTAATGAAGGGTAGTATCTTCTTCCTTCCTCCTACGTTTCTACAGGAATGGATAAGAAGCAAAAATTTTACAACTGCTCACATGCGTGAAGTTAGAGTTGACTAACACATTCTCAGTAAATTCTCATTTATTTTTATCTGCTGCCTTTTATTTACTCCTTTTAAAAATTCTTTTAAAGAATATTGCAAACCTGTTTCCCAAAAAATCTGATTATAAGAATCTGCTGCTGAATCTTTTCCACTTTTTCCCCAATACTTTTCTTTCAGAAAGATTTCATGTTGTTCTCTGTTCTAAATGATTTCTTTTCTGTATAATTGTTTAACATAATTTAGTATGTCTTAGAAACAGGGTACCAGTGCACAGCTCACTGTATATTGTTGGGAACTCTTAAGATTTTTGTAGGGGTTTTTTACTGCTTCCTAAAGGGTGCTTGCAACTGTTACATGTATGATGGTATCTATTAGTCTCCATTTAGTGACTCCTGTGAGTTTCTTCAGTTACAGATGGAATTATAAGCTGAAGCAGGCTGATTGCTTTTTCTGTTTTGAATTTTGGTTTTTCTCCACATTTTTCCAAGTAACAGGAGGAAGAAAGGTGAGACAAAGTGTCAGCTAGTGAGGAAAAATAGGTGAAAGCATGACATGGTATTGCCTTCTCATCCATTCTTCCCTGAACCTGTCAAATATCATGCAAAACAGATGGCAGAGGCAGCATTGTGCCACGGGAGAGCTTTTGATCTTTGGTGCAGACTTTCATAGCAAAATTGTCCAATCACATTGTGAGCAGGCAAAATGCCATAGCAACAGATGAGGAGGAGTGTGAATAGCCATATATCATATCTGTTTGTTGAGCTGAGACTGTCCAAGGGGCTTTGGGTTCAAATAAACAGCTTGCCTGCACTTGGTGTAACAAAGGGGCAAGGAAAGAAGGTGATTCAAAGCTAAGTTCTTCCAGTTCTTCTGCTACATTGACATTGGAAAAATGCTCTTTGATACAACTTAGAGTAGCATAAAAATAAATCTGTTAGCAACTGGATTTCATGGTAGCTTGTTTCCCTAAATATAAGTCTACTCTGCTGTGGTGTCACACTACCTCTGATGCTCCCTTATGATGAAGCTGCAAGCAGGGTGCTTAGGAGACCACCACAATATGAACATTCACTAAAAAGTCTGTGCTTGTCAAAGTTCTAGATTAATCTGTCAAGCTTTATTGTTCCTTGTGCAACAACCAGCAAAATGAGGTTCAGTTTCATAATCAAGATCCTTAGACCCTATTTCAGTGCATTTTAGTTAGTAATACATAGTGGTATTTGAGATTCTGTGGACATCTCTTTTTCTATCATGGTTTTGCATTCCAGGATTATTGATAAGCATTTATGTTCAATGCATAACGGGAGTGGGTTTTTAGCTTTGGATAGTCATACTCAAACAAGAGCGGAAATAAAGATATCTCCCTTACATGCCAGGTATTCCTGTTTAATAAAATTTTCTCAGCGAAGAGTACGGAAAATTTAATGACAATTTCCTTAACTGTAGAGCTTTCAATCTCACTTTGGTTTTGAAACATAGTATTAAATACTTACATAAATGCTGTTCAGGAGCAAAGCACTAACAAATCCACATTGTCTTACTGTTTCTTCATATGGAATGACGTTTCTTATGGCACCCTCTTCTAATATTTTCTCAAGTATGTCCTTCTAAGCATAACATTATTAAAAAAGCTTAAAGATTTTAAAGATTAAGCCTGTGCAGTTCTGCAGAAATGTAATTTACCTCAGCAGAAATTGCTATGAAGAAATCAGAGAATTAAATAGAACTTGAAAATGTTGCTATAAGCTATTGAAGCATTTTATCAAAGGGTATAATTTTCAATGAAATTATGAAAACTTTCCAGAAGGATAAATCAGACATCAAAAATAATATAACTGGAAAATCTTATTCATCTGAGAAAACTGTATTTACTGCTTTCAAAGACATATTCATGTAAGAATCTTTTGAATAGCAATTTTACTATTGAATGTCTTGATTTTATTATGAGTCTTAGCATCTTTACTTTTCAACAACTAGCTTGTAGAATTAGCTAATTATTTTGATAATTTTATTTTTCATAGAAAAGAAAGGAAATCACTCTTATTTAAAAAAATAATTATAAAATGATACCAAAGCATAAAGGAAAAACCAACACCCTAGAATGAAAAAAAGAGAAGTAACCCCTTCTCAAGTTTAACATGAAAAATAATAACTGTTAATGTCTTGAAATATAGCATTTAAACATCTGGATTGCTAAATACACTAGCTATGACAACTGCTGGCAGAAGTTGACATCAATGAAAAATATCAACTACGTTTACTTTTTCCTTTTCTCCCTTTTCTTGTTTCCTTGACAAAAGGATGGAGAAATTCAGCCCAACTTACAAAATAGAATCCCTGGGAAGCAATGACACAGGAATGTCGATCCATTCTTACACTTTCATACAGAAAAAACCTTTGTTTATCTTCCAGAGTTAATTCTCAAATTGCTCAGATTCCTTCACTGAATCAGCACAGAAAAAGGTTATAAATTATAGAGAGTGATCAAACTTATTGTTCTAAGGGTCCTTTCTCCAGACTGTATGTTACTTGGGCTCCTTTTGTATTCTTAGACAAGGAGATTTTTTTATGAGGAAGTTTAATGATGAGAATGCTGAATAAGAAATAATTACATCTTTTTTTATTTCTCTCCACACTGTTTTTTTAGCAGTTGCACATCTGGTTTGCTCTAATTTCCCTGTACAGCTAAGTTTTCATAAAGAGTTCCAGGCAGGTTGTGAATATTTGTCCAATAAGTTTGTTGAGTTTTAGTTAAAAGTCCAAGACCTTGACAGTAAAGTTTCATCTGAAACACGTTATAACAGATAAAAATGTTCCACTGGAAAACCTTTCTTTACTCCTATACTAGTAAGTCTACATAGCAATATTGAGTCCTTCACATTGCTTCCAATACATGCAAAGTTCTTTTTTAGCATGCTCCAAAAATTTCCAGTATCATTCTAGAACATTATTTTTCCTTCCTTTTTGGGGTGTTTTATTAATCAGTAGCTAATAATCACCTTAGAATTTACTATCCCTTTTCCTTATAGTGGGCTTCTGTGTCTTTAATATTGAATTTTAATTTTGTATGTAATTTTCCTACTTTTTTTTTTGTTCTTTGTTTGTTGATTTGTATTTTAAAATGTATGATTCTATGGATCAAGAGTTTTTCTGTCTAGTTTTCAAAATTGGAAAACACTACTTTATACAAACTATTAATCTCATATCACAGGGTCAGCATAGCAATATACTCAAGTGTGGCCTCTTGGTGCCAGATGAAAGATTTTTAGAATTTGGGTTAGACATCATTCAGGTGTTAAGAAAAACTGAAACTGTAGAAATGAGAAAAGACATCAGTCAGTAACTAGTTGAACAGATGTTCTGTTTATTCATTTCTTTGTCATTTCTCTTGTGTTTCTGCAAGGCAATTCAGCATGAAAACATTGTGGCAAATCTTTCCTTTAGGTGTTAATAGTGTAAGGACAGGAAAAATCAAAAAATGTTTCCAAGACCCTCCTCACCTACCCGTCAAGACCATTCCTTTGTCTGGCTGTTGTCAGCTGTAGAGGAGATTTCTCTGCCTCTTCATGTTCAGAGACAAATTCAGAGTGGAGTTCAGCAAATGGTTTCTTGCTTATTCCTTCTCTTTTTCCTGGATATCCATGATTATTGGGTATAACAGTTTTGCTGAAGCTGCTGCTCTGACCCCACCTCTTGGCAGTAAAAATCACTGGTAAAGGAGATCTCAGAGGTTCCTCAGAATCTTTAGATTTCCTCTTTCGTGTTTCAACTGTTGCTTAACAGTGTGTAGGCCTCTTGCTGTGATTGTAAGTGCTCCACTTATCTGACCTTTCAACTGAGAATTCTATTGCTAACTTTCTCTTTAAAGACTTGATTACTTCAAGACAGTTCATCACTGGCCCAACTCTGCTTCCATTACACATAAGTAAAATAAAAGGAGATTAGGCATACTCAGTATGTTTTAAAACCCTAGCCAAGAAATTTCTACGCACCCTTCTGTAATCAAGTCATCCAGCAAAACCTCATCTGTGTTCATCTCAAGAATTCTTCACAGAAACCATTCTATCAGTGAACGTGCTCAGTTTTGTCACAGGAGGTTAAAGCTCATGAGAAGAGGTGAAGTCTGTGCAATGGTCAGCCTCCAAATTAAAATCATTCTGTAAGAAATAGATTTAAGGTTTAAATAGGTTTAAACCAGAAGTTGGATTAGAAGTGAGACCAGTCTGCAGATACTAACTAGCACTGTGGCAATATTCATTCTTATTATCAGCTAGCCAATGGTCATGTTTTGTACCATGGCCATTTGTGTGTCTCCTCAAAAAAAGTGCCTACAGCAGGTATTCAGAAAAATGAGTGAGGTTTTGCAACTGAAGGATATTATTGTGTCTGGCCAAGAAAAAATGGATGAGAGCAACCAACAGCAGTACAAAATTGACAAGACCTGGGTCTAACTATTAGGATGAGTATCCAGACTCCAATGTCTCTTAGATTTCTACCTCTTTCCGTGAAGTGTTGTGACTTTATCTTTGAATAGCAACAATATTTTAGATAGAGGTAACATTTCTTTAATGGTTATTCACAAAATGGGCAGGATAAATTGCCCAATATATGATTTTCCTGAATTTGATTTTGACCTAGACTGAAAGGGCTGCCCCTATTGCATATAGTTCTGGTCCTTCTGAAGAATATAGCAAAAGTTAACATATGTCCTCTCCTACAGAGTCCGGTAAGTGCACTCTGTTGTCAGCTACAAAGATTCAGTTTAAAAGGACGGTGGTTTTGACTTGGAGTGAGGGGGCTTTTGGGTACACCCTTGAAAGTGGGCATTTTTCATGTTCAATATCAGTGCATGTGCATTACTGTCAGACGTAAACATTTATTTGCAGTAAAACATCTTTTAAATTATTAGATGATGAGCATTCTGGGTTGTTTTGCTGTAAACTGAGATATTTTTGTCTCATACAAATCCTTCTTCCCTATGGATTTCTTTTAGATAAGGTTTATAAGTATGCAGTGTGCAGTAAAATAAATAAAATCTTATTTGTGGGTAATATAATGCTAGTTCCTTGATTATTGGTTGTCTGGAGTTGGCTGCCAAAGTGTTCTGGTTTTGGAGAAAGCAACTAAATGTCTCCACTTGACGTTGATTGCCAAAATGATGGGTCATGAAGGCTAATCCAATGCATTTTAAGGATGAACGCTTCTAAGCGTTCTAAGAATCTTCATAGTATTCATATATAAGTTCCCTTTTCTGAGTCTCTGTGGAGCATTCTGAGGGTGCTGAATTAGGCAGAAAAATTCTGACAGGCAAACAGTATAAAAATGAAGCATATAGTTCATTACTAAATTAAATGGTGAACATTGTCTGTCACCCCATCTGCAACCAGCAGCACTGAGATGTAATAAGCTGAAGGAGTGAAGTGGCAGTATTGCTAGCAATGAAAAATTATTTCATCACTCATTAAAAGTGAAATGGATTGCAGGTTTATGTCAAAGGAGGGAGAAGCAATCCCTATCTTAGCATGCAAATATGTCTTTTACTAATTTAAAACAGTAACACAAGCATGCCAATGCAGCAATGTGCCATTGTCTCTTGCAAAAAGAGAAAAAAAAGGCTTTTTTGGTAACTTTAGAGTTTAATACAGTCTCTGGTGAAACTTTCCTGGAGGAGACAATGAAAAGTCATCTCTTTACCTCAGTTATTTTTAAAAAAAAAATATATATATTTTTTCTAATATTCACAGTTCTAAAAGGCTTTAATGTTGAATCACTTTAAGAAAATAATTAATACAAAATTCATGAAAAGATGGGGGGTATTCTGTGTCCAAAAGTCTTTTCAGTTAGATCAAGTATATGCAAAGCAAACCTGTAGGGGAATGGCTATATTCAGTCTGATTTTTCTTACTGCCTTCTATGGGAGCATGAGACCACAGACAAGTGAGAAATGATAATGTCATTAGAGTTTACATGTACGTCCACATTTAACAAACTTGGCAAGCATGAAGAGAAATACTTCCCCGAGTACTCTGCTGAAAGAGACCATTGGTTCCCATCCTTGAAATTGATGTGTGCTGCAGTCACTTAAATAATGCTTTGTAATCCCACTGCAAGTGGAAATTGATTAGTGATTTAGCTTTCCCTCTATATTCAAGACATCTTTTTTTGTTGTATTTTGTCTGGAAAGGTAATGTTTTACTTAATTCACAATGTGTATAAGCTGTGAACCTCAATTTAGAAAGGAACAGCAATCTGCAACCTCATTTAGTTGTGCATCGTTTAAAATGCCATTTTTGGAAAGGTATTATGAGGTAGTAGAAAATAAATAGGAAAAATATATGTTGGTATTATTCACTGTTTTAGTACATACATTAAATGCATACAGCTAAATATGAAATTGTGTTATTAGAAGTAACAGATCCACTGATAGAGTGAATTTA
>JAOXJM010000052.1:16155532-16165956 GCA_026413425.1 Tringa solitaria | reverse complement strand
GCAATAAAAAGATGAAATATTTTTTTGCTATTAATTTGTTCATTATAAGCATTTTTAATGAGTTACATCAATAATAATGGCTAAAACGAAGCTTAGATGAAGTAACAAAAAATGCATCTTGATTCTATTTTATATAGCAAAAAAAAATTGCAAGCATTGCAAAGGGTTCTCTAAGACATTTTTGATAATATTCTGGTGAAAGTGAATTCTGCATTTGTGTGTTTTAGAAAATGTATAGTATCAGGAACTGATACTAGTTAATAATGGTCTCATTAAAATGATATTTGCCTGTGTTATTGATCTTAAGTACAATGGCTCAATGCCCTTTCTCTCCCAGTATATCTATATTAATTTACTCAGCTTCCTCAGTTACAATACTAGACATCTTTTTTTTTGTCTAAGGTCTGTGTGACATTCCCAGGGGTAGTTGGAAAAGGGGACTGTTGGAGCTATATCCACGCTCAAATATGTGTAGATACAACCTATAGATTGTATTTATATAATTATAAAGATCGTGTGTAATTTACATTATATATCATCTGAAAATCTTTTCAACTATAGGATAGTAAATGAAATGTATTTCAGGATTAGTACTTTGGATTTAGATAGCTCAATAGGGCACAGGCCAACCTGTGTTTTATGAAGATGAAATTTCTACAGGGTAGTAAAATTGCAGTGAAGTATAGTTCTTTCAAAAAAATAGTCAATTTCTGAAATAAGCTCATTTCAGATTCAAAGGTGCATAGCCTACATCGTTGTTGTTTCCTACTACAAAGGAAATGGAAAAGACATCAGAGATTAGTGTTGTATTCAGATTAGAAAGAGATGTCTCCAAAAAATAAAAACACTAAATGACTAAAGTTGCTTTCATGAAAACAATTTAAGCCAATCAGATGTGGACAATCCTCTTCAAGAGTATCACATCAACTTCTTCATTTGTGTTTAGATTAACATTGTGCCTCCCTTCTGACCAGGATTACCTGACAGGAAAAGAAATCAAATTTCTCAGTGGGCTCCACTCATATTTCACTGGAATATAAACTAAATCTTGAAGAATATCATAATATGGGTGTCCCATCCCACTCAGTGCGTTCAGGGGAGGTGATCTTTTAAATAGTCTGAGCAGTACTTGGGAGTCACGACAATGGATCAGGAGGGACAGAGAATTTTAACACCCCATTTCACTCAGCGAGTCCTGGGGTGGGAGTCACAGCAGTGTCTCCTAAATGGTCAAAATATGTTTTATTCAATGTTTGACTTAGAATTCATACACAGCTAATTTTGGTGTAGCAGATATTTCAAATAAAAAGTGTAATGACTTTCAACAAGGTAAGAGGAAGAAAGGAAATGGAAAAGAGAAGGAAAGGAGGGAGAGAGAGAGAGAAAAAAGGTAACAATCACCACCCTTGGATCCAGCGATGAGTCTCATTGGTATTGGGATGGTTCCATTGGTGGCAAGTGCACACCCAGAGCTGGTATCATCTCCTTTTGCCCTAGCCCAAGTGTTTGGGAAGCTCCCACTGGGGGATTATGTTAGGGAACCCTTGTGCGTGCCTTGCACCTGCCTTGTAAGGTGTTCTCAAAAATTCTTGGGGGTATCTTGCTGGTATCCCCCCTAACATACCTGACTGGTGTTTGACCCCTGTTAGGAGCATGCTCATTGAGCCTTGATTCCACCCTGCTTCCACTGCTCACAGGTATCTGCTTGGTTGTTTGAGACAGATGGTCAAAAAAAATTACCAGTCTCTCAGAATGGGTAAAACATTTTTTGTGAAGAGATCATTAAACATTTGCACTTTACTGGAAATACTCCTGTTCTAAAAGTTTTTCCACTCTTCCATTGGTCAAAAAATCCAAACATCCATATCTTCAATGAAATAGAAAATTCAAGAAACCTTGGTGCTGTAACGCTGAAAGTTTTCCTAGAGCTTTTAATTAATGCTTACTTTTCCCTAGGAAAAACATTGAAAAATATATATGTCCTTTTTTTTCCAAAATCAAATGCTTTGTTCCATTTAACACTGAGCAGCAAACCACTTCATTTTTGTTCTACTGTTATTGTTTCATGTTGGTTCATGTGCCTATTTTGCCACAAATGGAAGGATATTTGACCAAAGTATAACCGTCCCAGCCTACTAATACTTTGGAAGAAAACCACAATTTGTCATTGTGCCCTAAGTGAAGATTAAAACTGTGGGCATCGGAGCCTACAGGTAGCAGATTAATATCACACTGGTGCACAAAAACAAATTAATCTTGATTTCAACAAAGTATTTTGATTTGGTTGACTAAGCCTATAAAAACACAGTTTAGTGATGTACTTTCTCTCTTCTTTATGGTTTAAATTTTTGGAAATTTTTAAGAAAAAACAGAGCTGAATATTGAAAGAGAATTCCCCTCTGTCTTGTAATTTTTTCTTCTGTTTTTTTGTTCAGCACCTCTGGAGATAAAGTGGAAGACAGGAGCATTCTCTGGATATGGTTTTCAATTGAGTCTTTTATCCTAGCTTTTCTTAGGAACAGCTTTCTATCCCAGTACTTTAACACACTGAAAACATCACAGGGTGGGAAATCCTAGGATTAAACCTTAAATTGACTGAAGTCAGTGAGAATTTTTCCCTCGCTGACTTTTGTGGCACTAGGATTTCACACCTTTAGCACCTCTGCAAAGCAAGAATCCATTATCTTGTTGGAAGACCAAGCCAGGTATTTCCCTCTGTCCTCCTCTTTCTCAAGCTTGCTTTGGTCAGAAGTTTCTTTTTTTCTCTTATACAGTCAATGTTATGTAAAAGCCATATTATTTTAATCTTGATTTTGAGAATGTAATCCATACTGAGCATCAGTGAGTACATTTCCTTGGTTTCAGGTATATTATTCAATGTGAAAAATTGTAATATAGTCTTGGTTTACATTTTCTTATTAAAAGATGTCTTTCCCAGCTGCATGCTGTCATCACGGAATTTCTAGATGCAAACCATTGCACCAAAACGAAAATGCTGACACCTACTGCTAGTTTTCAAGGCCAGTTATCAGATAAAATTCAAAGAAATAAATATGAAACTATTTCATTTTGGAAAATTCTTTTAAGGTTTCTACAGGAACAAATGTTTAATTATCAAAAAAGCTTAAATTTGCACCAGGAGGTGTATGACCCGAGGGGTTTTTTCTCCTATATACATCTTACTATGAGTATTGAAATAACTTAGGATAACAATCTCTATGAGTCATAAATTAAAAAAAAATATTAATATGAGACTTGATTCTCTCTGTATTGACATAATTTTAAATTGACTAATTTTTTTCTAAATTTTTATTCTTGTCCTTTCAATTTTACAAAATTTTTCATCTTGTAAAATCGAAAATTTTAAATTATTTTTAAAATTTTGTGATTCATGGATAATTTTTTTAATCACATTTTAATCAGAATGTTGGTAAAAATGTTTCCCAACTTGCATAATTAGTGTAAAATACATATTCTTGAAGATCTGGATCAGTGAGCTCCATGTCCCTGAAATGCCACCTCATCATATATCCTATCAAAGAGTTAACACTGGAAAAAATTGGATAAAACCATATTTGGGAAATAAATACATTTTTAATAGGCTGGTTTTTAAAAATAAAAATGCCCTGGTTCTAGCCTTGGTTTACTATTTGGATTTAAGTGATGGAAACTTTCCATGTTGCCATTGCTGTCCCATTAACAAATGACAAGAGTCAAGAGAATATTCAGAACCAGAGGGTGTCATCTGTAGTAAAAATAAAATATTTAAATTGTTGTACAGAGATGTTGATGTAGGTTAAAATGTAAATGTTTTTCAGTGAATTGCAGCTGCTGTTGAGTGCTTCATTGACTCTTGCTTCTTTTGTAACAGTGTAGACGTTTTGTGAATTTGTGATGCACCAGTGTTGTTCTGAAAGGGGGAAGCCTCAAACTTGGCTATAGATTTTGAGAGGATGGATGTGTTCGGTTCCTAGGATAAGATAGGCACCAGACAAAAGCAACCTACCAATGTTATAAATAAACTCAGCACTTTCAAGCAGTTCCCTTTTATCCTTAAATGAAGGGATTCTCTAATGAAAACTGATGAACAGAATATGCATAAAAGACTAAGTGCTTTGTTGTTTTCAATGAGACATGTTTCCAATGTGTCTTATAAAAGAAAAACAAGCTACAAAGAAATAGGCACCATAACAGTAAGGTGAGCGTGTGCATCGGGGGAATCTTACAACAGGAGATCTTGGGCTATTCATAGCTGCAAAAATTTGTATGTATGTGGAGCTAGATTTCATCAGTTACAGATTCTTACCTAAACAGACTGTGCTAACAAGCTGGAACCCTGTAAACCCAGAATGACTCTCTCTAAATCTCTGCAATGACATTGTTCTAGGTGCTATTGGAGATATTTACAGTCCTAAAGTACTAGCAGTATCTAATCCATGTCTTGTCCAATATCCTACTGAAGTACTAAATACTCCCTGGAAGAATTTTTCTTTGGTTCCTAAACTATTCTCACTCTCCAGTGTAGAAATAGACTACAAATCACAGTCAGAAATATCAATGGAAGCCTTACAGACAGAAAATGTTGCATACATCTGATTATTTTAATTGCAGGTGTCAGGAAGGGGGTGAGGTGGGGGGGGGAGGGTGAACACAGGACCGGAAAGAAAATGGAGTCAGAAAGGCAGAGGGGATATTACACTTGTTCAGCTGAACACTAAAGTAAGCATTCACATCCTGCTTGAAAACCCACTGCAGTCATAAGTGTCTAACAAATTACTTGAGTAAGCTTTAACACCGTAGTATGCCTCATTTGCTGGCAAGTGTCCAAGCTATATATTTACATATTCTGCAAAAACAGAGCTTATGCTGTCCTATAGTGCAATTCAGATAAGGTAGTTATTGTTGTTGCTTCAAAAAAAGTAGCTGAAAGACTGAAATGAAAATGGTCCTCAGCCATATAAACTATTAAGTCCTGCAGTAGTAATTCAAGTAATTCTATTATATGCATCAAGCTTTCTGACAGGCAATATTAGTGGAAATACCTTTCTCATCAAAACTACATTCAGTTATAGCAGAAGTGAGAAAGCTTTGTATAAAATTGTCATTGGAGTTGCCAATTTTGTAGGAGCTCCCATTATCTAGGAATGGGACATATAATGACTAGATAAAATAAAACTAGTTGAGATGCCTGAAACAGAAAAGTTCTTTTTAGATTATTTTGACTTTAGACAATAATTGCTTCAGAGGTACTGCTAAAACAAGACATACAGGCATAAAGAAAGAACTTAACATGATCATTATGTTCTGGAAAGGACTATTTAAATTGAAGAGAAGTGTAGCATGAGAGAAAAGAACATCCACTTTCAAAAACCGTCAATGCCAAATTAATCAAAATGATTAAAGCTAGATTAAAATCCAGAAAGAAGGTCTGTTTTCTCAGTGTTTAAAATGAGCTAACTTAGTCAAATACTTCTTTATGATCTGTACTGCACACTTCTGTGGTGATTTATCTGCTCTTGGTCCTAGCATCCCAAAGACACCACCATACTCTAAACGAGCACAGAATAATAGTAATAATTAAAACCCTGTAACAGAGATTTCTAGTGTATATGCCTGTCCATGGCTGTGAAAGAAAAAATAAATGGGCCTCTGTGACAGACATTATTTAGGGGTTTGAGGTTTTGTCTTATCTTTTTTGTACTGCCTGACAAAAAGCGAATGGAGTCAGCCACCTTAGAGAATGGGAGCTGTGGTACAATGTATGCTGCAAATGCCATTATTTCTTGCTTTAGAAAGTAGAAATATTAGAAAATACTGAAGACAGTTTAACTACAGTTCTGACATTAAAAGAGAAAGGGCAGTGTCTGTCCTTGTGTGCGGAATCTTCTCTTCCCTGATTCGGCCAATGCTCCTAAGTCAATGTTTGCTGAGTACCTGCTGCTGGGTACACATTCTGCCGACTTTAAAACTTGCTGTGGTTTGGAACAAAGTGAAGTTATCAATATTTGTTACCAGGCTTTTGTGATGTATTATGATTTGTTATAAGCATTTTTATACTTAGACAGCGGTATATACTAGTTATGCAATAAGTTAGACAGTTTAAAAATTCAGGGAAATTGAAGTAATCACATATACTCACACTATCTTCAGTGTGCATTTAGCAAGGTGGGCTTTTGTTTTGGTTTGGTTTTCTCCCCTCCTGTGCTAGGAACAGATCTGAGCCCAGGTATTGCACACTGCAAATTCTGGCCTACTTAATTAATTAATTTTTTTTTCTCCATTGATGTGTGTAAAACCGGAATAGAGTTTCCAAGGAATTGTAGACAAAGTTTATTTCAATGTATATCTTACATTGGAAACTAAGTACTTGATTTACAACATACTTCATCCTACTTTTGGAGTTTGCAACAGCAGTGAATACTACTGGCTTAGACACTTAGTGACCGTTACTGCCTTATAATTGTCACTTTTGTTCATCTGCTGTAGCTGGTTGTTCAAGTTCTAAATTTCATACTGCTCTTATCTCTTTGAATATGGAAGGAACTTTAACTTGACTTCAGGAGATGCAGGATTTGGTTCTAAGTGTTAAAGAAACACTATCCTATACTGAGTAGCAAATTTTCAGTCTTACAGGATAGATAGAAAAGTATATAAATTAAATTGCTCATATCAAGCAATTCTACTTACATCCTAAATATGTTACATCTATTCATATTTTGTTAGCCTTTTAAAATCTAACACCTCTGGGTAATGTACAGTGCTGTGTAAATCAAGTGGTGATCCACACAGTATGCTATGTTTTAGTGTTGTTTAAACATTATGTCCAAGATACATTATAGAAAAGGGTTGTGAGCAAAATATCCCTCAGTCCCTGCAGTTGCCTTTACACTTCAAAGAGCAGATGTTCAGTTTGTCTGATGAACTGAGAAATATCACTGGCTGCATTCAGAGAAAAATAATCTTGAGAAAAGGACCTAAACTTTATGATATATATTAGGTGCTGTATCAGTTTTTCATTTACCCACTCACAATTTTTATTGCAAATTTTGTAATGCATGATAAGCAGTGCCAGAATAACACATGCAATCATGCAGTGGGACTTGGTTTTTGTATTACTGTGAACTGCTGACTTCAATTCATTTCCCTTCCATTTGAAACTCCTTCTCTCTCTTTTTCAAAAAAAAAAAAAAAGATACTTAGCATGGGCAAAATTGATATGGGTAAAACTGTGGTGTGGTGCCTACAGATTTTATTATGTCTTCAGGCAGAACACTGAGCAAGTGGGTAATTTCTACCACACCAGCAGCATCACCAGCCACACCTCCAGCACCCCAGGTTACTCCTTTGAGTCACCCAATGAGTCATAATTCCGCTTCTGCTTCCATTGCTTGTGTGGGAGGGAAAGGAATTTCCCCTGGTCTGTACAAGCAGCAAATGTGATTCAACTTATGACAATAGAAAAGGGAACAGAGTGACACTTTCTGTTAATTCTTTGCTCTTTCTCCCCTCTACTCTCTAGGACTAGTCAGTGTTTCGTTCTGTCAAGCCCATAGTTGGGATACTCTGTATGACATTGATTGTTAACTATGTGGCTTATGTAACAGCTTACTTGCCAAGTGATAAGACAACAAAATTTAAAGGCTAACATTCTATTTTATTCATATTGATTAGAAGTAATCATAATGACAGTACTTTGTGCTCTAGATGGCATTTTAATTTGTAAGTATGTAATTTTCTGCATTGTTTATGTGGGGAAACTGAAATGTGACCTTATGTGATTGCTAATTGCTAAACGACTAAAAATTAAATGGTAGATTCCTGACAGAAATTGAATTAGCGTCCTGGTTTCTCAAAACAGGTGCAACTATTCTCATAAAATCCATAGTTTAAGCCTACAGCACTGCAGGGAAAAATTGTCTCAGGCCACTTTTTTGGATGCAAAATGGGTACACAGCTTTTGAGGGGTGCAGGAACCAGAAGCCAGGAGTATGTCTTTCCCAGACTACAAGGGGAACCTCAATTTGGCAGGGTTTTTTTGAGAAAGTTGGCTATATTGTAGGAAGGATTGTACATTCTGATCATCACATTTTTTCTACAAGAATATAAAAAAAATAAAGCTGAAAATAATCTCCACAAATCAGATTTCAGGTTTTGAACACGATACTTTAAAAGATCACATTTCAAATGTAGAAACCATTATCTGACAGCCAATCTGAAAGACATCTTCCTAGCTATTTTTTTAATGGTAATAAAAGTGGGATTTGAGAGAAGAGAGCTTGTGAAACAGAGGTAGGAGATGTTGAAGAACAAAGGCAAGCAAAAAATTTGGAAATCTTACAGCTCTGTCCGTGAAAAGGCAATAGAGAACAGGGCATGATAGACAGCTGAAAAAAACTTCAAAAAATATTGCAGGCACCTAAAACATTTTTTGTTGACAGACCTCTATAAACAAAGTGATAAATAGCACCTTTGGCATGAGACCTCTATATAAATGATCCGTCTTCATCTTTCTGAGACAAAGAATGAGCATGATGGTCAGATTTTTCCTCTATATTGATAATAGTATTGCACTTGGATCTTTTTATCTCTGTTTGCAAGCATCCAGTATTTGCTATAACTTTAATAATCATCATATAATTAAGATATCTAATTCCAGATGTGCAGTAAGTTTTTTCAAGTTTGTTTAACTTGAAACATCTACCATCACAGAGTTTAATATCTCAGTTGGATGTTTCTTCTGTAAGTCCCTTGCGTCAGCTAGTGGGTCCTGGGCAGCAGGAGTAGCAGAAGGCTTCTGAGTTCAGCAGAACACTTTCTTTGACCACATTCCAACAAAAACCACTCAATTGTTTGTTATGTCTCTGAGCAGAGAATAATGTGGTTCTGGTGAATAAGAAGAAATGATGAAAGTTAACACAAGTCCTGACGACCTTAAGTGATATAATGCGTGAATTCTCAATGCATGAAGTTATCATGGACAATATTTTCCATACCCGAGTGATTAAACCAGATAAAAGTAAGTTCCAACTTCAGATGTGCAATAATATGTGTTAGAGGAAAAATCCACTTTAGTGCACTTGGGATAGCTTGAGATTTACATTTGCAATTCTTATCTAGTCTATTGCTTCTGGTAGCAAACATCCACTAAGAATGATAAGAAAATTGTAATTATGAGCATTGAAACATACAAGTTGAAATTCCTGTATGATATTTTAAAAGTATGTCCAAACTTGATTCTCATCCTTTCCTTTACATCATCTATTTTTTTTGTTGTTGTTGTTTTTTTTCTCTCCAAAACGGAATCTGAGTCCTCTTACAGTTCATATTACTTGTAAGGGGTGTGTTTTATCTACAGATTTTCTCCTCCTTTTTTATCTGTTGACAGAAATGCTATATTTTTTATTCAGTAAAATTTGAATAAAATTATACACTCTTCTATAGACTACCTTCAGCATGAATATTCTTGTCACTTTGACCCAAATAACAACTGAAAGATACAATTATTCCTGTCAGCTAAACACAAAAAAAAAAGAATGAAAGGAATCCTTCATTTCATTACTGCTTTTTCATGAACTATTTCAAAGTCTATATATGTGCATTATCAAATCCCATGCCCAGATTGCTAAACAGAATGCCTTTGTGTATCTATTCTTTCTGATCACTTGTTCTTTTGAATATTTTCACTTGATTTCATTATTTCATCATGTAGTCTCTGCTTCCAGTGCTCCATTTATATTATCTCTGTGTGTCCCTGTTTCTTCCTATATCTACACCTAAGTGGTGCACTGTACCTCATCTTCACATTTTCTCTGAATAGTTTTTAAGTGGTCTTCATTTTTCTTCCCCTTCACCCACCAGTTCTTCCATGTTTATTATCCAGGCATGTATTTGTTGCTACCCTCACATACAGCCTTCTAATTGCATTGTTTCATCCTCTTTAGAGTGTAAACACCTCAGGTCAATGACTTATCAATGATGTATCAGGTGCAATCTTAAGTGCTATGGTAGCACTGGAGAAAAAACAGTCACATCCCATATTGATATCGGGTGGTTCAGGACATATCAGTTTTATGATCACAGAATCACAGAATGATGATGAATGAGGGTAGAAATTTCTATGTTTCTTGGCATTACAGAAATTGTCAATATATGGAAAGAATAATTCCATGACTTTTGCTGAATAGACCTATAAACTGTAACTGTGGTAGTAACTTGAGAAAACATAAAAACTTAGTAGCTTTGGAATAGAGCCATTCATAAATACATACAAATAGTCTATTCCTGCTCAGAAAAAAAACTCCCACCATTTCATAGTGCTCTCAGTCAGATTAATATGCCTCAAAAGTATAAAAATGTGACAAACTGAGTTTTTTATTTTCTTCTTAGAAAATATTTCCATAGTGTCTGAGACACTATTGAAGACA